>JBANSL010000015.1:18322000-18967250 GCA_037127255.1 Persicaria tinctoria
AAGAAGCACTGACTATGAGAGGTGGATTCGGTGTGACTACATGATCACTTGTTGGATCCTCAACTCCATGACACCGGAGCTCTCAAGTGCATTTATGCACACAAATTCAGCTATGAAACTGTGGTTCGAAGTTGCACAGAGCATATATGGCCAGTATAACACATCGCTTATTTTTCAATTGAGGCAAGAAATCGGTCAGATTATGCAAGTAAATGTCTCTATTGCTACATACTTCTAAAAATTGAAGCGGTGCTGGGATGAGTTGGACAATCTATGTGGTATTCCTACTTGTACATGTGGATAACTGAATCGATGTTCTTGTGTTATTCTATCTCGTGTTTTAGATATGGAAAACCAAAACCGCCTGATGCAGTTCTTGATGAATCTTAATTTCGATTATGATAAAGTTCGGAACCAGATCCTGGCCATGGATCCTCTCCCAAATGTAAACAATGCTTACTACCTCCTGTAGCAAGTTGAGAGGCAGAAGCAGGTGGTCCACATTACTTCTGATCCTACTGCGTTCACGGTTCAGCAAGGAAGCACTTCAAGTGGTCCTTCAAAAAAGGACAACAAGAAAGCTAAAACTTGGGGGGGGGGGGGGGGGGGGGGAGTACTACGAGAACTGCAAGGATGAAGGTCACCTTGTTCAGCAGTGTTTTGAAATAATTGGTTACCCGGACTAGTATAAAGAAAAGCGGGGTAGGAAAGGAAAAATGGTGGCTCAAGTTACAACTGGATCTCAGGAGATGATGGACACTCCTATGTCTATTGATAATGCTTCTTCTTCAACTGCGCACATGAATAGTGATTTTGTGCAGGCTGGTTGTCAGGAGGTTCTCAGAGTTATCAAAGGAAAGGGAGTTGACAATACTGGCTATCCCACTAGTGGTCCTTCTTCAAGCTCTTCTGGCTTTGCATGTATGGTTCTCACTGAACCTACAATCTTGAGTGCTACCTTATCTGATAGACATGGTGTCTCTTGGATTTTAGACACTAGTGCTTCTGATCATGTTACATGCTCTAGGAGTCATTTTCTTGTTGTCGAAAAGGTCTTGCATCCTATATTTGTTGTTTTGCCTAATCATTCACGCCGAGAGGTGAATTTCACTGGTTCGATTAAGGTCAGGGATACTATTGTGCTCTCTGGTGCATAACCTGCAAAACAAAAGCAAAGAAATCGACATCAACTAAAGTGCAGTCAATGTCGAGTCAGTCCACTCGATGTCGACTAAGATGGTAGTCGATTTCGAGTCAAAATACAGTAACCAAATTTGTCGGCAAAGAAGGCCGAAGAATGTAAGGATGAATACGAAAGATGAACAGAAATATCAAAAAGGGGTTTTTACAATAATATATAAAAAGCTTCCAAGGCAAGGGAATACCACAAGAATAACCATGTATGCAAATCACTAGAATCGTGAAAGGTATATGTTTTTCATCAAATAGACAACTCTTGTTATCACCAAATATGGAATTACAATAGACGATCAAGAGGAAATATTGAAGGTAATAACCCAAAATAGGCCACTAGTAAATTCAGGACAATTAAGGAATATTAATGTTGAAATCACACATGAAGAAAATGTAAACTTGATCAAGCAACCTACTAATAAAGAAATAAAAGACACACTTATGAGCATGACAAAAGACAAGGCTTCTGGTCCTGATGGATATCCTCTAGAATTTTATTCCAAGTTTTGGCATATTATGGGGCCATGAGTTTGTAAACCCATCAAAACATTTTTCCATTCTAGAAAAATGTTTTCCGTGGAAAAATGTTTTCCGACATAAACCAAACTTTCAGCGCTCTAATACCAAAAGTTGACAACCCCCTAAATATAAATCATTATAGACCAATCAGTTTATGCAACACAATCTATAAAACACAATAACAAAAATCTTGGCAATCAGGCTAAAACCCATTCTCCCACGAATTATCAGCCCATTTCAAAGTGTTTTTTTATAGAAGGAAGGTCCATCCAAGATAATATCTTAATAACACATGAAATCTTCCACAACTTTCATAAGCAAAAAGGTAAAAAAGAATGGATGGCTCTTAAGTTGGATATGGAAAAAGCATAGGACAAAATAGATTGGAATTTCATTGAAGTAGTACTAACAATGTTTGACTTTCACACAAACTGGATCAACTGGGTCATGAGATGTGTCACAATTCCTACGTTTTTGGTATTGGTCAATAACACCCCTAACAAAACATTCAGGGCTCAACATGGACTTAGACAGAGTGACCCCTTGGCACCTTACTTATTTATTATTGTTATGGAGGCCCTTTCCAGAGACATATATCAAGAATCCATACAAGATGATCCTTTAATAGGAATAAAACTTGCCCCGCATGGGAGACCGATTCCTTTCTTCACATTTGCTGATGACATTGATGAACGATTTTTAGTCGCGTAAATCGTATCAAAATAAAACTCAAACCTACAAACTAGTATAACAAGTAAGTAAGAGGTCGATCCCATATATAGATAATCAAGTATTTCTAAGAAATGTGTATTTACCAATTAGTAGAAAGGGAGGTTTTGGTTGATTGAGATTGAAAACAAAACAAAACAAAATAAAAACAAATGATGCAAAACAATTTAGAGAAGATCGTTCTACCTATAACTATCCACTTTATTTGATTGAATTGATATTGTAACTTCCTCTTATCTTTTTTGTAACATCCCCCTTCTGTAAACGAGGGAATGTTGCAGCGCCAGTGATTACTCGGACTTTAATGTCTTCGTAACCACCTTAGGCTTATAGGGACATGCAACCATGCTCCCATAAACAAGATGATAACATGCATTAAAATAAATACAGCGGAAGACTTTTACCAAAAGGAAATTATATTTTTAAATAATATTTACAATCGTTAAACTGGTACAGCGGAAGACTTTTAAATACACCGGATAAATAATTAACCAAATTGAACACATTTGGAATTACCCTTTTTGTTTCAAAACATTTAAAACGACCCTCGATGTTCACCAACGCCTTTGGAACTTCTTCACTATGATCTCTATACCTGCAACTTAGGTCTGATGCATTGTATACAAACGAGAGGCACCAACCGCCACAATATAGAGGGCGGTTAGTTCAATTAAGAACAAGCAAGTGACGACACGAAATAAAAGACCACTTTACACTAAAGATTCATTGACCATAAAACGGTATGAACCAAATAGTCCAAAGGAGATTAATACAGATTATTTAAATGTGAACTACGGAATACAAAATAGACACTCGACGCAACTTGAGAATTTATAAGTTAGGAAGAATAATGGACGTGAGTGATAAATCACTCTAGGAAATTATATTCCGAAATGATACTGGAATATAATTAAACGCTGAAATTATGACTAACTTATTTACGATCACCGTCTTATAAATAATTGTATAACTTTAAACTTACAACTAGTATTTAACCAATGAACTACAACATTAAGATCTATATCTTTAATCTGTACTGAACGGGTCCGCTCAGATTTTATTTTAATATTAAGTATAACGAACGGGTCCGCTCGGATTTTATTTTAGTATCAAGTGTACCGAACGGGTCCGCTCGGATTTTCTTATCGATCACATTCACTGAACGGGTCCGCTCAGTGGATCATTTCCGGGTCCGGAAACGTAGCTTCATGAAACTGGGTAGGAAGCGCTCATCTTCCTGGTTTATAATAATATGTATTTTATATAACTTGGAAGCGCTCATCTTCCATATTTAATTTATATTATCGTTTATATACTTTACTAGGAAGCGCTCATCTTCCTTAACTTTAATTTAATATATTCACATTCTATAACACACACTAAACCACAAATCTAAAATCAATAACTTAAGCATTCTTATTTATATATATTTTTATAAGGATTAGGTCCAAAAGATAACCTAAGTCCACACCGAACTAGCATGCAAACAAGTCCGGAAATGAATTGAATAAACGACAATTATGGATATGAAAACGGATATATCACATAATTAAACTTAGCATGAAGAGAGAGTAATAAATCATGCTTTCTGGGAATATGGGCACATAAGGTCATTTATCTAACTTAAATAACCTATGAAAATAACATTACCCATTTAACATGCCAAATAAGATTATCAATTTAATAAATCACACAAACGGGTGGATTGTAATTTATTTAACGCAATTTGGCATGATTCAATTATATAAAACAACTAGACACGAAAGCACACAAATGAGCCTAGAAAGCTCGGAATATCACTTGCCTTTTTCACCTTGTTGGATTTCGATACCAACTGTGGACTTCAAAAGTTTGATGATGGATTTGAATAAAATGGAAATAGATCTACACACATAAAATACGAGATACGAAGAGAAATTTAATAATTGATATTTTATTCACATAATTGACTTTTTCAATTCGAATTAAAAATCGAATTGTTAATAAAGTCGGGAATTATACCAATTTGATCCTCTTTGGAATCTTCTCTCGAGATGGGTGTGTCGATATTTGAGATTGTCGCTGCGAATAAGGGAAATTACGCGATTTAGAACACCATCAGACCATCTAAAACTGCGGGATAGTTTTATAATTTTAAAACACAAAAACAGGGGCATATTCTATGAAACTGAAAGGTTTGGAGATTAGGCGTAATTGTACCATCTTCTTCAACAACCCGATAGGCCATTCCCGCAGATTCATCAGTGAGTTTCGGCAATCTTCACGCATCTCGTTCTCCTTGCACAGAACTCCGTTTGATGCGTATGACCTATCAAACTGACGAGTGCAACCTCTACTTAAGCGTGGTTTTGTTGGATCTGTCGTAGGGAGAACGAAGGCGCCGAGATAACGCCTGAACAGTTACTGCGAAATGCACAGGAACCCGAAACAAATATTTGGGGGTTTTGAATTCGGGATGTTTTGAGGAAACTTTTGTGAAGGGGTTTGTTGCTAGAGGTGTTTAGAGCCTAAAACATAGGAGCTTGGATTTCGGCTAACAGTGGTGGGATGTCCTTCGAAAAGATCCCACTTCCCTCCTTATAACGTCGAGATTACGATGTGAACAAAACCGATAATTGAAGGTGTCATTGAATTGTAATTGATGAGAGGATTGAATACCCGTAATCAATTTGGCTGGAAGGTCTCATCCTCCACGTCGATTTGATGCAATATCAGAATTTAGGGTTTTTGTATTTGGACGGAATTGGGGTTTGATTCCCCCATTAAAACACCAATTGATTGCGTATTGATGAATAGGATTGAATTTGGGATAAGATGGGTATTTAAAACGCCTTAAATTAAGACTGAAATCACAAAGCCTCCATGGAAGGTGCAAATGAAGGTGCACGCAGAGAGAGGAGGGGGGAGGGAGAAGGGTTTACTGGTTCACCCGAACCGGGTTTTTTTCTTCGGTTTGGTCCGGTTCAACCCTATAAAATGCTTGGGCTTTATATATGTTTACATTTATGTAACATAGTATAAAAATCCAAAAATACAATATAAGAAGATAAATCATTTATATACCCTATTTTAATAAATCACAATATGTCCTTTTATTTAAATAATTAGTTGAAAGTAAATTTTATAAAATAATATTTACTTGGAATAACCTCCAAACTTTATAGTAAATATCGTTAGAATCAAAATTCCACTCTAACCGTTTAATTATGAGTCATATTTATTTTGTGAAAAATGATGTCACATTTAATATTGAAATACCTTAAGTAAGGCACTTTTCAAATAAAATAATGAATTCAAATCAACATTTGCATTTATAAAATTAGTTATTTTAGAAATAATACTAATAACGATAATATTAATGCTTTATTTTAGTTAAATTCAGCTTCACAATTAAAATAGCAATGTCAAACCAAATTTTATGTTTGAAATAATAGGAACTGAATAATAAGATATATACCAAAAAAAATATTACAACTTCATTTATATCAAAATTTAAACCTTATTTCTATGTAAATTAAAACGGAAATACCCAAAAATATTTTGGGGTATTTCACTTTTAGGTTTCCTATGAATGCCCTTGTCCCGACCGAATATAGTCATAGTCCAACCAGTCCTAGAAACTCTTATCAATTGAACAATCCCTAAAGAAGGATTTAACCCAATTGATAGCTTTAAGTTTAGAGATTAACCAATGTATTTGCAGTCCCTAAAGAGGGATTTAACAGCACATTCAACATCCTAACCATTTAATTAGTTCAACCAGCCCTAAAGGAACAAGTTTGCTACTCAAGTTAAGGTTCACAACAAGAAATCTACAAGACCCTAGCAATTGAATTGATCTAACTAGTTGGCTAGACAAGATAGAACAAAACAATCAATCAATAAGCGCAAAAGAAGTCAAAACATTCAATATAGGAAATAAGGAACAAGATTTAGAAACTCACAATCAATCCAAATAAAGCTTTGAATCGTAGATAGAATGAAGAGAGTTTAGCCACCCATGGCGAACATCGCTCTCAATCTCCAACTAAAATCATCTTGAATCTTAATCTAATAAATGAATGAAAACCTAGGGCTAAGCCCCTCCAATGTCACCAATTTTGTGCCCAAAGGTCGACCACAAGACAAATATAGAATAAATAGGGTTTTGGATAGATAATACGTCGCTGAACTCCGAAATGCGTGGCTCTTGGCAAATGCGACGGCCGCGGCATGTTGCTGCGCCCGCAGCATATGGTGGCGCCCGCTGCATCAGTCTTTCACGGAAAATGCAGGTCGAATAAGCTCTCAACGTCAACAAGAAAGTTGTAGCTATCTAAAAGAGCTTTCCAAGGCATAGTCATAATAGTCAATCGGACAACTGAGGCCTCCAGAAAATGCAAAACAAATTCAGCATGTCCGACGACAATTCCTGCATGCTTGTTCTTCGTCTAGGGCCGCTTCTTCTTCTCAGGGCCTCTTTAGATCTTCATGTAAGCTTCTTTGATCGACTAAAAATCATCATCCAATGCGTTATCAACCCATGTCTCATCATCGGATCCGCGATTACCTGAAATAATCAATAAAAGTGTGTAGATTCCGACTCAACCAACATAGAGAGCAAATATGAAAATTGTACTTAAACCATGCATGATATGCATCATAACTAAGCTAAATGTAACATATTATACCTACCTAAATGCATGCTATCAGACACTCTCACCTTTTCAAGAGCCTCCAATAAAAGTCTTCATACAATCCAAAATATGTTAAACAACTTCTCCAATCTCTCTGGATTAACTATAAATTACTATAAAAGCTCATTACAAGTCTAAAAAACATTAGCCAACAAATGAGTATTCCTATCTCTAAGACAATGGAAAAGTACATTGGAATCCCGATTATCAATGGTAGAATTAAGAATAGTACGTTTGACGAAGCAATCCAGAATCTATCAATATAGTTATCAAAATGGAAAGCTTCCCCTTTATCCCAAACTAGAAGATCTATTCTTATTCGAGCAAACCTGAGCTCAAAGACAAACTACCTTATGCAAAGTTTCCTACTCCTAAAAGGGATTCTAGAGAGAATTGATAAAACAAATAAGAACTTCTTTTGGAATAAACTCCAATTGCAAAGGTATACACCACTAACTAGCTGGGAAAAATTTTGTTCTCCTAAAGAATTCGGTGGCCTGAGATTCAGAAGAGAATATCGAGCAAATCAGTATAAGCTTACAAATGAAATTAATATGAAAAAACTTCTCATAACATGATAATCTATGGGTTAAGGTAATTAAAGAGAAATACTTACAAACTGAAACAATTATGGAAAAAACAACCTATAATACATCCTGAAAAATTTGAGCGATTTCTCAGTCTCAAAGACAAATTCATCAAACGACTACTCTGGATTATTGGTAATGGAAAATCAATAAATGTATGGACCAATGCTTGGATAAACAATCTCTCATTGGAACCTTTTAGGGGTCAACATGACCCAAACTTAAAAGTGCCTGACTTCTTGGCTTCCTATAAAAAATTGGAAAGGGAATCTACTACGTACATCTGCTTTTTCCACCATAAATAGTACAAACCATTCAAACAATTCTAGTCCCCGACTAGGATACACCAGATAATCTGGTTTGGAAACTAAATCCAAATAGAACCTTCTCCACCAAATCAACTTACGGAATCTGAATTGATACTAATAGAGGCAACATTGATTATAAATGGATATGGAAGATAAAACTACCTCCAAGGATGTTGAAATTCATCTGGAAAATGGTAGTAGATCGACTCCTTAGCAAGGAAAGATTAATAGATAATTTAATAGAGTACATGCACAATGTTTTTTATGTAACATCGATAATGTAGAAGCTCAACACATCTTTCTGAATTTCCCAATCACTAGATCGATAATAACCAGCTATACACAAACAACGTGAAGATTCTTCATCAACTTAAGATCAAGCCACGAGATCTCAGAGGATATTTTGACACTAAAAAATGAAAACTTATATTTTGAAGACCTTTGTTTCATATGGCAAGCCATATGGGATCTTAGGAACAATATAATTTTCAATAACAAAAAAATGGATCATATATCGACCATTGTCATCCATATAATAACAAATGTCAAAAACTGGAACATTGCACAACAAATAGACCAACTGAGGAAATGCTCCATTGGTGGCATTATCAGGAACAGTGACGGTCAAGTTATTGATATTTTTCAGTCTAAGATCCAATAAGGGTATGTGCTCCAAACTGAAGGTTATGCTATTTGTGCTGATCTAAAAATAAGTCTGTAGAAGGGACTTCTGAATATTATCATTGAAGGAGATATTTTAGGAGTTATCAATGCCATAAAGAACAACACCAATCCCCCATGGGAAATCGCAAGAGTGATTGAAAAGATTCACCGCTATGAAGATAAGTTCAACACTATTCATTTTAAGCATTGCTTTCGAGAGTCAAATTGTGGGTCTATGGATATTTGTAATATCATGACCCTCCCTCTTAATAGGGAACTTTGTTTCATCATTCGTAAGGATGATTATGGATGAACCTTGCATCGTCAAGGCATCCTTCTTCTTGCCTACAGTAAAAAAAAAAAGTCCAAGTTAATTGTGAATGCCATTTCCTTGCTAAGAGTCATACAAATTAATTGGTGTTAAAAAAAAGGACTCATGTTCAATTCTGTCTAAACCATCTTGTTAATAGATCAAAATTATGTTGTCGATAGACCCGCTCACCCGGATTACACCAGTGCATGTCCAAATCGACGTGGTGTCAGGACCGAATCGATATGAAAGTAGAGATTGGAAATCAAAGGCAAATTAGGGTTTAGGGCACCACGTTCATATCGATGTGCACCACGTTCATATCAACATGGTGTCCTAAACCCTGATTTGTGGTGTATTTAATTTTTGCGATTCTATCCCCATACCATTGGGCCAAGGCATTTTCTTGATTCAATGTTCACTTTAATTATATTTATCTATCAATATATCAATATATATATATATTTAGGGAGAATTTTAGTGAAATATCCATTTAGAATATCTAATTAGGTAAATGTTCATTTGTGTTTGGTAATTAAGTAAATGTCCATAATACTTTCATAGTACTCATACTATCCCTATTTTAATCAACCCTATTTCCCTTCCCCTTTTCTCCTGCTCAACAAATTAAACGGACAGATGGGAGATGTGATGTCGGTCAGCACTGACGCGTGAGGAATGCAAGGTCACTTTCCACTATCTACCATCCAAACTCGCCATTGTCCTTCTTCATGATCTTCATGGTGGTGTACATCAAGTGTCTATGGTGCAGTTGCGAACCAAAGATGGGGGAGGCATTCCTTACATACTAGAAGAGTTCATGATCAGAGGTACAACTCCAATTGCTAATTGAATGAGTCTTAACCTTTCTCTTTTCCATGAGTATGTGAATCAATTTAGAAAGCCAATTCAGGTTTTTATCCTAGTTTTCGCTCTTGTAGACTTGAGTTTATGAATTTCAATGTAATTTATCCTACTTCTACGTCAATAATACTGCAAGTTTTAGGGAGATTGAAGTCTAATTGGACATAAATTGAGAGGGAAAAGAGAGTTAACATGCACTTGTATACTTTTACTTTGAAATTCGATTGATCTAAATCGTCTTCCTTATTAAGATTTGGTATCAATTCATTTTGCACTTGTATACTATTTGATTTGTTGCTTGATGTTGCTTTTGTCATTGTTCTGAAAGTCTATAGTTGCAATATATGGAGAAAGGTAAAAGGGAATAGAAATGAAAAAGAGGGATAATGGAGTTGAATGAATTTAGGAAGATTTTGGGTGACCGAAGGAATCTTAGTGGTAAAGGTCATTAATTATATGATTTGGTGACAAAATCTTATTGAATTTCTCAAGGGTAAGTCCACTATTGATTGTAAGTGGGCGCTAAAGCTCCAACTTCAAAGTCCTTTAATTATATGATTTGGTGACATTAAGTTTTGATAACATTATATAAGATTGTGGGAGAAACAATTTTTTGGTGATAATGTTAAGGTGACAATTTTTGGTGTTAATAATGTGATGGTGCAATTGTTTGGAGGATACGATATCGTGTTGACATTTTGTTGTTGAAATAGTATCATGGTGACAATTTTCAAGTAAAGTCGACAGTCAAATTTTGAGAATATTGGTTGTTGATACTATCTTGGTGATATTTAGTGTGGCAGTGACACTTGTGGTTACATGATTGTGGTCATAAATATTTGTCCAAATAATATTTTGGCGACAATTTCGTGTGAGAGAAACTAGTCAAACTTTAAAAAAAAAAATTAGTGACAATTTGCTTATGATATATAATGTAGTTGTGACATTTCTTGTGGGGATAGTATCATGTTGATAATTTTTTTTAATGACATAGTGTTATTATAACATATTCTTATGATCGTTAATGGTTTGAAATTTTAAAATATGGATTGATGACCAATGCCTTGTTGATGTATAACGTTATGGTGACAATTTTTTTAGGTTATAATATCGTTGTGACAATATATTGTCATCCACCTCGTCACTAACAACATTCACCAACAACTGTCCACGGGAAAATCATCTATTAGAATAAAAAAAATCATATCTTACTGGAAAAAAGTATTACTGGCAACTGTCACCAAAAGAAAATCAACCTTAACAAAAAAAAATCTATGTCACCAATAATTGTCACCAGAAAAAAATAATCAAATATCACTAGAAAAAATAAAACGTCATGAGAAAAGTCAATTGTCACCGAAATAATTGTTATAAACAACTGTCACAAGAAAAATATATTCAACTGTCATAAAAAAAATGTCACCAAATGTAGGTGTTGACCAAAATGGTCAATGTGTCAAGTGCAATTCCCGAAGGATGAGCGCACAACTCACTCTGAAAAAGTCAAGTGCTTATGTGTCATCCTTTCCTTCACCCGCTCCCTCTCATCCATCCAATTAGATCTTTTTTTTTTTCCATTTTTTTATTTTTTTTCTTTTTCAAACTATTAAGCTTATATATATATATATATATATATATATATATATATAGGGAGTGGTTCCCTTGTGCACACCCCTTAGGGTGTACTTTGTGCACAAATCTTGACGTTTGATTGAAAGAAATGGAAGGCCAGGATTAAATGAGTGTCTCTTTTTTTTTAAAATAAAAAACTGGTGGGACCCACCTAAAAAGTCTGACACGTTTTTTTTTTTCGGATCTGATTTCGCTGTTTTGAAAAATCTGTTCATTCCACCGAATAATGTTTCATAATCTACCGAATAATGTTATATTTCATTTTCCCATCCATTTCAGATCAAATTTTACCAATTCAACTGAATAATTTGTTATACACTACCGAATAATGTCGAATTTTTTGTCAATCAATTTTCGTTTTAACTCCGATTTAATTTTTATGCATTCAGTTTTGAAATATTATTCGGTAAAATAGTTATATTTTTTGGGAAATTATTCAATAGAATGTATGAGTATTCAGTGGTATAGGAATGATTATTTGGTCGTATATGAGAGGCTTTATGCTATTTGTCAATCCGAAAACTCCATACGCAGACGAATAATGATCCAAATTTCACCGAATAAATAACAACTCCTTAACACTAACAATCAAAATTTCACATATTCATCCGAATAATTAACAAATATCGCACCGAATGCATTCGAACCACAATGCCTTCGAACGGACCACCCCCACCACCCTCACCACTCACAGCCCAGACCACCCCGCCGGAAAAAAAAAATAAAAAGAAAAAGACCCCTGCATTCGAACGGAGGCGGTTGAATGACCCCACCACCGGAAACGCTCGGAACCGCCCGGATCTGAGAGAGAGAGGAGGAGGAGGCCCAGATCTTAGAAGAGGGAAGGGGCGCCACCACCACGCTGCCACCGCGCTACCACCACCCAGAAACTCGAATCTGAGAGGGGAGGAGGAGGCGCCACCTCTCATCCTCTTTTCCGGCCACCTTCCGACCACCACACCACCGCCGACGCTCCCGCTCACCAGATCCGGCCACCTCGGTGTGAGCAACCCCCTCCATTCGCACCCACAAACACATCCCCCTCCATTCGCACCGCTCGCAGACCCATCTCAGCCCCCTCCATTCGCACCCACACACCACCGCACCCCCTCTCTGGCGCCGACAGCACCCATTCCAGCCACCACCCACCCAGCAGCGCCAGATCCACGCCCCTGAGCCGACATCAACAGCCCACCGATCCCCTGCTCTTGTGGGCGGCATTGAAAGCGCCTCAACTGTTGTCGGCGGCACTGGAAGCCCCTCAACCGTGGCGATGGGAAGCGGTGGTAATCGACGGCGACGACAATGGCTCCTACTGCTACCCAGATCGGATCCCTGGATGGGGAAGAAACCACCACCGGAGGCGGTTGAATTGGAGGCGGTTGTTTTGAGAAGAAATTGAAACCCTAGCACTGGAGATACAGAGAGAGGGTTGGGATCGGATGGTTTTATTAAGAGAGGTGCACGCGCTTCACGTTCACCATTGTGAAATTGAGCCTTCTTTTCCATTTTTTTTTTAAAACCCATCAATGTGGCATAAATCTATCCATTGATTTTCTATAGATCAATGGCCCACAATTGTGCACAAGGTACATCCTAAGCTTTGTGCACAACTTACCCATTCTCTCTCTCTCTCTCTCTCTCTCTCTCTCTCTCTCTCTCTCTCTCTCTCTATATATATATATATATATATATATATATATATATATATATATATATATATATATATATATATATATATATATATATATAGGGGAGGGTTCAAGTGAGAAATAATCCTACCGGTGAGAAGGAAAGAAGCATCCTAATTGGCTGAAAAATCGAATTAAAAAAAATACAAAAATAAAACATAAAAACCCTATGACGCGCTTCCTTCTTCAACACATAGCGTTTCTTCTTCAGTCGCTTCCTCTGCCATGGGTAGATTTGCAGTCGCTTCTTCAGTTGATCGATGTCGGTTCCCCGTCAGCGACGAACACCGGGAGGCCGCTAACCTCCGCTTTGCTCCCGAGTGTATTGCTTACATCTTCCACCACATGGCTCCCGAGTTGTTCGTGACTGCGAATAAGGCGGCCGACGCTGCTGCGGTGGTCGATGCTGGCTCCGCCGAGGAAAATCGCTGCATTGATGCCTTGAGGGTGCTCAAGAGCTTCCCCGTCAACACTCCAGATCCTTGTTGAAACTCAGGTTAGTAATATACTCTCCCTGTTCCACTACATGTTTGCGATTTTGATTTCCGTTGTTGAAAAAAATCAAAAAGTTTCAATCTTGGCATGCGATTTCTGGAAATTCTATACCTAATTTGTAGAATCCTCAATTCGTTGTCCTAAATCAAAGTCCTGTTGTAAGCAACCTGAGAATTACTCGTGTTTTTAGTTCTTAGGGTTTCTCATCTTTTGTACTGATCGATTATGTGCTTTGGTGAATGAAATTCATCACATTCAGACTTGATTTTACTTTATCCATATTCATGTACACTCCAAATTAATTTCATGTTTTATCTGTTAATTGGTGTGAATTCAATGCAGTTGAATAGTTAATAGTTGATATTGATGAGTGTGTAACTAAACTGTTACTGAAGTGAGTTTCATGTTTCAATCTAAATCGACGCTTGATCTTCCGTGCATCAAATTTTGCATCTTTTTTTATTTGAAGTATTCAATTTTGTAATGGTTTATTTTCTTCTATGCCAATTTCAGGTTGGGAAAGGTTTGCGGCTTCTCAAAAAGCATCCACGAAAGAATAGAGATTGGTTTAGTTACCGAATAGAGTCTTATTCAGTGACCGAATAGAGTGTGGTTTAGTGGCCGAATAGAGTGTGGTTAAATGATAGAATAGAGAGTGGTTCAGTGACCGAATAGATTGTGGTTCAGTAACCGAATAGAGGGTGGTTTAGTGATCGAATAGAGGGTGGTTAACTACATCTTTATAGGTTTATGAACCATTTCTTTATAGTTTCATCAACCCTTTTCTTATAGGTTAATGCATTATAAGATGTATAAATAATTATATGGTTCAGCCTTTTTATATAAGTGGTTCAGTGTTTTAACGGTTTAACCCATATGGTTCATCAAATAAATAGTATTGCTTTATGAACCATTTTATTTAAAAAAAATAACTAACTAAAAATAAACAATAAAAGAATAATGAAAATCTTGTAAACCAAGTGGTTGAGGGTTTTAATACAAAGTGGTTCAGGGTTTAATACTATGTGGTTCAGGGTTTTTATACGAAGTGGTTTAGGGTTTTTTAATAGCAAGTGGTTCAAGGTTTTAATATGAAGTGGTTCAGGGGTTTTATACCAAGTGGTTCAGCACATATAAATAGAAGTGATTCACGAAGTAAATAGTATTGGTTCATGAACAATTTTATTTTAAAAAATAAATAAATAAATAAATAAAAATTAAGCATTAAGAGAAAATAAAAGAAGAATGAAACTTCATGAGCCAATTCAATATAACTTAATGAATCACTTCTTGATAAATTCATTAACCAATTCTTGATAACTTAATGAACCACTTCTTGATATCTTTATTAACCACTTCTTAAAGCTTCATGAACAACTTCTTTATAGGTTCATGAACCACTTCTTTATAGCTTCATGAATAACTTCTTTATATGTTAATGAAACACTTCTTTATATGTTCATTAACTACTTCTTTATAGGTTCATGAACCACTTCTTTATAGCTCCATGAACCACTTCTTTATAACTTGTGAACCTTGTGAATCACTACAAATAAAATGGCTAAACCATTGTGAAAAAAATTGTTGAACCACTGTGAATAAAATTGATGAGCCAATGTGAATAAAATTAATGTTGAACCATTGTGAATGAAAATTGTTGAACCACTGTGAAGAAAATTGCTGAACCACTGTGAAGAAAATTGTTGAACCACTGTGAATAAAATTGCTGAACCACTTTGAACAAAATTGCTGAACCACTGTGAATAAAATTGCCGAACCACTTCTTGTCAATTTTTTTTTCAATAAAACATATACAAAGTGAGTGTCTATGTGTAGATAAAATTAAATTACACCCAAATATTTATTTTTTATATTTTTTTAACAAGTGAAAATGCCAAAAAATGATTTTTAAAAGTTCACATGTAAACACTTTTACATGTCTCCGTAACTTTTTTAATTGGCGCGTGCAATTAATTAGTGTTTATATGTGAGAGTGGGGGTGTTACTAATTAATTTGGTTGAGTGTTACTAATTAATTTGGAAGTCTCGCGTGCCTCACAATTTTAATTCACTTTTGGCCACGTGGACCAATCAAATTGCTTCTTTTCTTCTCACTTTTGGAGTTGTGTGTACCCGAACCCAATATATATATATATATATATATATATATATATATATATATATATATATATATATATATATATATATATATATATATATATATATATCAGGAAGAGTTCTAGTGAAACGAATAATACGGTGTAACGGTGCAACGAATTAATATTACGTCATATTCATATGAATACTATTTTATATGAATATGATACTATTAATATTTAAATAACATAAAATGAATAAAACCATTATCATATTCACACACCATAATATTCACATATATTCATATCCACATAATGTCATGCATATTCATATGAATAGGACATTATATTCATTCGTTTCACCGTTACACTGTATTATTCGTTTCACTAGAACTCTCTCTCTCTCTCTCTCATTCCCGATTAGTGCAATCTCTGAAGGATGAGTGCACAATTCCCTATGACTTAACCGTCAGTGATCCCATCTCTTCCGATGCCCATCTTCATCTTCGAATTCCTCCCTTCTCCCCTTTATCCACCTCTCCTAATCCTAATCAACCTTCATCGGAGCCACCCATGTTGGATTTCGATCTTCAAGCAACAATTGTCCATGGTTGCCGCTCACTTACCACCACCCCTTCCGATGCCCATCTCCTTCTCCTAATTTGTGATCCCTTTGTAATTTTATCCACCTCTCCTAATCCTAATCGACCTTTACCTGAGGCCACATTCGATGGATTTCGAGTTCTCCGCGGGTGTCAATTTTGTTTTGTCTCAATTCAACATCGATTGGAGGAGTCTACTACTTAATGAGTGGTTCTAGAAACACATATATTCCCTTGCTTTCCATTTTTGTGAAACAACGTGTTTCTATAAGTTCTTATCTCAGGCCACCTATTAGTTGCTCACCATTTTTGTAAGTTTTATGCGTTCCAATATTCTTATCTCAGGCTACTTATGAGTTGCTCACCATTTCTGTGTTCAGTGTGTATGTTCTTATGAGTTGCAATGATGTGTTTCTGTAGATACGAACTGATTTTGTATATATAAGGGATTGATATAGATTTGTTATTTTTAAAAAATTCTTCCTATTTTCTGTCAAAATCTTAATATTGCATTGGATTTCAATATTTTTAACACAATTTTTTTTATTAGGAAAGAATTCGGGCGAGCGAGCTCTACCCGATGGCATCCTTACGGATGAGGTCTAGAAGACCAGAATCGTTGTTAATATCTCTATCAAAATCTTATCATCTAATAGAATTTCATTTTTTTTAAAGAGCTTTCAATCACTGCAGCGGTCTAGGCGATGAAGTTAGTATATGATCGTCACTTAAAATGACTCAGACAATGAACATAGAGAGCTCTATTTGCTTGAGCACATGCCTAATTGTCCCCCTATTGAAATAACAACATTTAGCGACTGACTTATATCTTTATGGTGGCTTGAAATGAAAATTTGAATTTCCCTCTTAATTTTCCCTGAAAATTCAAAATTCCCCCCAAAAAATTACATCAGTCGACGGACTTCGATCTTTGTGGTTGCTTAAAATGAAACTTGAAATTTCCCCCTCATTTTCACTGAAAATCCAAAATTCCCTCGGAAATACACTTCAAGCGACGAACTTAGAGTGTGGTGGTACTGGTTCCCTAGGTTCCGTCGAGTGACGTAATTCTTTAATTTTAAAATTACTTCGAGGGAGGAAGGTGTTATAAGTTTTTCGCTTGAGAGTGGGGTTAGATTAAAAGCTCGAAAGTGCCTAACCCTAAGCCCTAAATCAATTCCTCGATTCTTCTCCCTTGGCCTCCCTCTCTCCCTCGTAAACCCAAAGCCCCAAATCGATCGATTCCCTCGACCTTCCTCTCCTCTATCCCCTCTCCGGTCACCATCCTTCTCATTCTTCCTCTCATATTGATATAAAACGTTTCACCAGTTTAAGTTTTATAAGTTTGATATGAATGATTATATAAAACTAAAAATTAAGTTTCTTCGATCATTTTGAGTTGCTGTCAAAGAACAGAGATCCATCCCCTTGGAATGCCTCAGTGAGTGATGGAGAAATGAAGTCCGATGTATATTCTTTATTGAACTAAGCTCATAATCTGGAAAAAAAAACTTATACTTTTTTTTCTGGTGGCCTAAAAAAATCATAATATGAATGAGTATACTTAGATTATACTTGCATATATACTTAGATATTTCTCATAATCTGGAAAAAAAAAACTTATACTTTTTTTTATGTTTTTTATGGTGGCATAAAAAAAATCATAATAAGAATGAGTATACTTAGATTATACTTGCATATATACTTAGATATTTCTCATAATATGGAAAAAAAAAAAACTTAAGACTTACATATATACATAATCTGAAATAAAACTTAAAACTTGCATATATAGTTATATGTGTATGATGATTATATATCTTTTTGTTGAAGTCATGGGCGGGGATGATAAGCGGCCTGCTAAAAAAAGGGGGGACCGTGGACTGTCATGGCTGACCAGAGGCAAAAAGAGGTAGAGGAAGCAAGGCTTGGAGCTCAATGGGCAAAAGAGGAGGTTGTGGAAGCCCAGACACTAGCGAGAGAATTAAGCTAGAAGCGAGAATGAACAGCCGAGGACGTGCATGGAAGACTTAGAGAAGAAGATGCTCGACTTCCTAGGTACAACGACGAGCTCACAACCGTCTATCACCTCAGTTGCGCAACCGTTAGGACCGTCTCATCCTAATGCCTCTCCCGCGTCCTCTCAACCCTCCTCCTAGAAGTAGGTATCTCTCAGCCATCTCTCGCACATATCATATCCACACTTGTTTTGTCGTACCTTTTGGACTTGATCTAGTAGTTTTGCATATATTGTTCGGATTGTTGTAGCTTTGTAGGTTGTATATCTTTGAGTTAGATTTGAAGGATTGAATTGCAGGTTGTGTTTGTTTAGATTGAAGGAATGAACTGCATGTTGTATATGTATTTGTTTGGATTGTGCTTGTTTCGAATTCGATGGTTTTGTTTGGAATTGTGTATGTTTGAGTTGTGTTTGCTTGAGTGCACATGATGCATGCAAAAAAAAAATGCATGTGCACATTTTTATGCAAATTTTGGGTATAAAACAGGGGGCAAAAAGTTATTCCAAATATATATTTTTTAAATCAAAATGCACTTAGGCAACGAACATCTTCAATTAATTAAAAAAAAAATACTTGACCTCTATCATGCAACATATATATTCAAATACTTGTGGCTTAAACACACTCTAGCCACATATTTAGAACAAAACTCGTCGCCCGAGAGGCATGCCTTTTCCCTGACCTAATTCAAGCGACGAACATTTGCCATTGTGCGGTCACTTAAATTAACTTTTTTTTTTAATTTCTCTTCAATTTCCTGAACGGTTGGAGCGACTAAGGTATTAGTGTAGATACGTCGACTGAGTTTCTTTAAATATTGTTTTATAATTCTCATGCCACAATAGAGAGAGGAACCGATTTCGTCACCTAAATATCAATGTCCATCGTTTGATTGTTAATGGACGAGCTTGATCGAGAACCCCTAAGGTTTGACAATGTATCTAAGCGGTGAACGTGATTTTGGTCGCCTAAGGTCATTTAGGCGAGGAGCATCATGACATCTATCGCCTGACGTCTTTAGGGATCGCATCGAGCGGACTGTATGTCAAGCGATAGATGTCCGTCGCCTGACATGTCAAGTGACGAAAACCCTTTTCAGGCGACGGCTTTGTTCCGTCGCCTGAGCTATAAACTGGCATAGTGAAAATTCGCTTATAATGAAGTGTACTCAAACAACACACCCGCTAATAAATGCATCTTCCACATAACTATTGCATAAACTATATTCATTTTGAAAATAGGAAAATCTGAATGTTGTAGAGTTTACAACATGTACAAGGAAGTATCAACCCAAAGATACATCCAAATCTCTCTCCCATTTAATTTTCAAGTACATGAGTACAAAAAAAAAGACTTCTAACTTCTTATGAGAAAGTAAAAAACCCTTCTTTTTACTTGTCTCAATCTTCTTCTTCTTTTGAATGTCTCAAACTTCTTCTATATGTATATAAATATTACCAATGAAGGTGAGGAAGAGGAGGATGAGCACTTGTCTTTCAATGTGTCTCTTCGCTCCTTTCGCCTTCCGACCTTCATTCTTATTCTTTTCTGTCCTAGAAAAGATCTATCCGAAACCCTAAAATCGACAAAGTGAAACACCCGCCAAGGAGCAACATAAACTCCAAGGCTAGCTACAACTATAGACTAATGAAACTGCACAAATTAAGCCACACCCTTCACCTGCTCTTTCACTTAGGCAAATGTGTAGCTTGCCACTGACACGTCGGCTGGAGAGGACGCGTGGATGTAGACAAACTCGAGGCTCTTTCCGGCTGCTAAGGAGTTCAGCCATGAAGGGAATGAGTAGGAATCAGCGAACTTTGTTAGTCCCCAGAGTGGACCGTAAAGCTTGTTTACCGAGATTTTGACATCCTTGAGAGTCTTGGTCGACTTGTTGGTGACTGTTGTTGAGTATCTGTAGTATGTCTTTCCGTTGTAGCTCCAAGAAGTCGTTTCTCTTTGCAGGACGATGATCGGACTAGTTGCTGCAGCTGCACAACAAATCCACCCTCATGTTAGATTTTGTATTCGTTTTAGCTTTCCAAAGTGCAAAGATAGGCGAAAAAACAAAAAATCAGAACCTGGAGCTGAAGTAGCTTTGTGCCAGGGAACGCGATTTGTTCGGTGTTGGGGTGTTGATTTGGATTTCGAAGCAACCGGTGCAACTCCAATGGGCAAATCTTCTACAGGGAAATTTGAATGTAAATTGTGAATTCATTTTGAGCATATATGAATCAATGCATCATATCCAAGACGACGAAATCTTACCTAGAAGTTGGTTGTAGCCAGTGTGATCACCAGCACACAACCGGGCCAGAACACCAATAAGAGGAGCATTGTTGTACGTCGCAGGCTCTGTTTGCTCATAATTATCCCTCTCGTCCGCAAAGTTATCGTTGCCATCAGGGCCCCCAACAAGAGCACCAACAAGAACATTAGGGTCGCTCGCTTTCCTTCCATACCAGGTGGCATAGCCTCCCCTACAGGTCACAAAACTCGGGTTGACCTTAACCGAAACGATTGAGGATCCGCGGTGGTGCACTTGCTGTGGGTAGCTGCTGCCGTATCCCACCATGTAGCTCGTTCCTCTCGGGTTGTCTCCAAGGATGTAGTCAACCTACAAGGTGACATTGTCATCGATCTGTCATCCTGGAAATGAACCTAACAATTGAAAAAACCACGACAATTACAAGAAATGATAGTACTATACCTGAGACTTGGCCATGTCGAAGAGCTCAGACGACGAGCCACAGCTCATGCTCTTTCCAGCAGAGGCGAGGTAGTCAGAGTAGACGGTCATAAGGAATGATGCACCTGTGACAAACTGCATGTTGTTCCACCTCTGTCGGAAGATTAGCCCCCCGGGAGTCTTCTGGATGTTTCTAGAACCCTTGCCAAGGCACGAGCACATGAAGGATTCCGCCTTTTCTTGGTATCTCTCGAACACTTGAGCATGATGGTCCGCCTTTCCTTGCATCAGCAGCTGCACAACAACAAGGAATCGTCGCGAATTGAATGAGTTACATATAATGCCATATCTTGACAATGTTATATAGTACCAATAAATAGCGTTATTTTGTTCATGATTATACCTTGGAGACGAGAACTTGGACACCGGCGTACTTGACATCCCACCCAAACTCGGTCATGGACCAACCGGTTCCACCCATGGAGTCACCATTGACGCCGAGGTAGTTCAAGTAGTACGGTTCATTGGTGGCCTTGTACAACCATGTAGCCGCCCACAACAACTCATCCTAAGATGGTCATTGAAACACAAAAATCAGATCAATGAAATGGTGAAATTGAGATTCGAATGAAGTTTGATGTTGTTGACTTACATAGTAGCCACTGACGGACTGATAGTATTTCTGAGCTACGGTGATGCTGCTATCGTACTTTCCTCTGTACTTGTCTGCGAATTCGAACAACTGGAAACATACGAAAATAACGTACCAAGGTGAATAATGAGATTAATAATGTATTTCGTAAGTAATTCACCCATAAATTGATGTGTATTGTGAAGAAAGTTCATTTCAGAATGAAAGACATAGAAAGGTGTGATTAATTAGTTAATTAACTACTTGGCTTAATAAAAGGGTATTGTTTGGATTCCTATGAATTATAATTATAGTATTTAAAGGAATTTGATTTTCTAATAAAATATCTTATAAATTATGTCAATTATTTATATTAAGTTTATATAATATAAAAAATTTATGCAATACTGACTATAAAGTATTTCAGTGACACAAATTATATGATTTTTTAATTTAAATTCACTTTATTTTACATACGAATTAAAATGTAATTGTATCCAAAAAAAATTAAACTTTTTTAAATTTATAAACCATTATTAATAGCAATTAGGATTATCAAAAGAAATAACTAAAATCCTACTTTCTCTTCCTTCTCTTTCCCTTACATTCCCTCTCAAATCCTCCATGGAAGAACACCTTACAAGTTATAACACCACCGACAACGGAATGCGTTGAGCTAGAAATTAGGGCCCACTTACATATGTGTCCTATTTAATTAGAGGTTTCATTGTGTGGGGTCCTCCACCATGTTAGCTCTAAATTATGTGGGGGAATCGTGTCCTACATTAAGGGACTTAATGTGGTGCACACTAATTGCTTTCTCCATATCTATAGGCTATATAGCCACTCAAAAATTTGCGGTAGGTTGCAACTAACTAAATACTTATTGCACTATAACAATTCATTATACAAATTCTTGAGCTCATTGCTAATATACCTATATATCTAATGTTAATATTTTATATAGGAGTCTTAAAAAAGCGTGAATAAATAATAAACGATGAGGTTTAATTAATAGAAACAATATTTTGTAACTTTATATATATATAAACTATATAAAATATTAACATTTTTTTACATTTGTTTTTATAAATTCATAAATAATTGTAATAAGTATGATGTTATTAAAAAATTATTAAAAATGTTAATATTTTATATAGTTTTTAACATCTTAAAAGTGTGCATGAATAGTAAAACGTCAATTTTAATTAACAGAGGGAGTATATAGTTTATTATTCATGTATTTTTTTATGTATAAAAATTATATAATATATATTAATTTTTTAAACTAATTGATTTTATATAATTCTCACCAGGGGCGGCCCATTGCCTTGGCAAATTGTGCAAGTGCACAGGGCCTCAAATTTTTTGGGGCCTTAAATTTTTTTAAAGCATATATATATATATATTCAAAAGAGAGAAAGAAGTAATAAATGATTTGTTAACTCAATTGACACTAGCCAATGAATGTTTTTTTCCACTTTCTAATCGTTTTTACCATTCAATTAGTAATAAAAAAAAGGCCTCAACATATAAGTTTGCACAAGGCCTTAACAAGCAACGGACCGGCCCTGATTCTCACCATTATAAAAAAATATATAAATAATAAATGATATATTTTGTCGAACGAATGGAGCATTTATTATCTTATATCTACAATATTGATTTTACCTTCATATAATAAATCAAGTAGCCCTTCAACTATGAAAATAGATACTCTAATTTCCTCTTGTATTGAATATAATTAATACAAAGTGATGGGCTATTTTATCAACTAAAGGGCGAAATGGGCATGTAGTAGTTTGTTGCTGCTCGCAATATTCATACACAATTTGCACTAAGACCCAAAAAGTTGAAGGACAATAATTTCATCATTTACCAATTGGTGTTATTGTTATGTGACATTGACAATACCCTTTTTTCATTTATTTAATTTGTAGTGTTGAAGTGACAATATTTGAAGGGCAATTATAAAATGTAGAATCCGTGAATCAGAAAAGTTGGGATTTGTAGGGTTATTGCTGTCTCAATAGTGGGATATTTCTTATTTTTCTCCAGTTTAAGAGACTGCTAATTAATTAAATTGATTAAAAAAAAAATACTCCGGAGTAAAAGTTTACAAAGTAAAATGGCCGTTATATAATGCGGAGAAGGGTGTGTTATACCTGGCGGGCATGGGAGAGAAGGGTGGCGGAGTAGGCGGGGTCGGAGTGGTGGAAGACGATGGAGGCGGCGGCCATTGCAGCAGCAGTCTCTCCGGCGAGATCGGAGCCGGGTCGACTCGGGTCGATCTTGTAGGCTGTACGGTCGGTGGTCATTTCCTCCGGCCGCTGCCAACAGTAGTGGTCTGTGTTTCCATCTCCCACCTTTAATTACAATTGAATTTAATTAGTCCCAACAAATTATGTATTAAAAATAATCTAATTATAAACATGTCTCAATTGATTTATGAGTCATCATAATTAAGCATAAAGTATTAACAGATAAAATGCGGCCACATCAACTTTTGAAACCAATCAATAACAGGAAGTTTAACCGAATGAGATGACCCAAACAAACTTCAAACATAAATTATATTATAACCACAATTGTTTAAGTTGGTGTAACGGAATATAATCTTGATTATAAGTTAACAAGTTCTTATTATTACTCACTTATTGAATAAATAAAAACATTTTCAACATAAATAGTTCCCTTGTAAATAGCATATATACTCATCCAAAAACATGTATGACATTATAATTAACCGAAGAAGTATATAGTATATGTCACCGTGACCAAAAGATCAATTTAGTGCATTGGCTATCGACACCGACACTGGTGACACCTGTCAAATACGCTATAATAATAATAATAATAATAATAATATGACCTCTCCATAGAGAACATAGGGATGAGGATGGGCTTTGATGAAGTAGTCAGTGCCCCATTTGATGGCTTCAAGTGCATTTGTAAGCTCTCCGTTGGAAGCCATTTGCCTGCCATACTCAATCACACTCCATGACATCATTGTTACTGTGAATCCCATTGGAAGCCCAAACTTCACATTGTCTCCTGCATCATAATACCCTCCCACCAAATCCACCTACACAAAAATCAAACCACAATTTTATCAAAACAAAATCTCTCCCAAAATTAAGACGGGTATTGTAAGAAAAGAAGAAGAGAAGTAACGTACCCCACTGGCTTTGCCATCATCCAAGCCAGAATGAGACCTCCAAGTGACCCTCTGGTTGGAGGGCAGGTGCCCAGATCTCTGGGCCTCATAAAAGAGGATGCTCTTAGAGAGGGCTTGTGCATAGTCATGGCCTCCTATTGCAATTGGGGTCAAACAAGCACCAATAAGACCCAATAACAGGACAACTGCTGCTGCCATTGAATTGAAATGGGTCTCAACTGGCACAATTTACACAAATTGAAAAAAGATGGTTTTTGCTGTTATATGTTACAATTGCAGGTGGGGAATTGGTAATGTGGGTGGTTTGGTTTATCATCCAAAAAATTTCTGATAAACCCACTAAGGAGAAGGGAAGAATGGAGGGAAGTGTTGGGAAGGGGAGTGAGGGAGGGAGGGAGGAGAACAAAAGGTCTATATAAAAGGTAAGGAAAAGATATTTAAAAAAAAAAAAATGGAACAATTAGGATGAACTATGCTAGCTTTATTAGCGGTTGAGATACTTTATGAAATATTCAATGGACGAGCGAGAGACAAACACGTATCAGGTTATATTGATTTATTATTATTATTTTTGTGATTAGAAGATCAGGATTCACCGACTTAATACAAAAGCTTAAAATGTTGTGTAAAGTTTTACCTTTCCTCATAACCCTTTATTTTCAACCTTTTAAAATCAATATGTAAGAGACTCTCATACCAAACCTGTCAACATACTTTAATCTACCATTGGTATTGCAATTTTCGTGACGTATACAACTCATTTACATATTTCGCGTGGTGCCCCTAGGGTTTTGAATCTTTTTTGCCTCGCGCCCTTCCTTGTTAAATTGAACAGACTATATGATTCTCCTCCGTTAGTTTTCAATTAAAAAAATATAAATATAAAAAGAACATAGAACAGAAGTGTAGGGAAGAGAGAGCGAAGAGAAGACAGTCGACTACGTACTGTTTCAAAAAGCTCGAGAGAAAGGGCGGTGACTGTGGCTCGAGAGAAAGGGTGGTGACCGGCGTCGCGAGATCTTCAAGAAGGCTAAGTGCACCGACAAGAGCTGCTCGTACAACGGATGCGAGAGTATCTCCGCTTTGTACTTGACATTTTGCCAATTGATCACAACTCCATCTCCTCCTCCTCCGCCGCCTTGCCCATCTCAGCCTTACTCCCACACTCGCCATCGTCGTCACCGTTGTGGTTGGGGATTGAGAGCACTAAGGAATCGTCAATCATCGTGCCGTCGACCGTGATAGCCACTGGTTGTTGGGCGAGGGTTGCGAGGGGGAATCCGAATTCGTTTGTAGGTTGAGAAAATTGGTCCCTCCACATGCGCTGGCGAAGTCCTCGGAGGCACCGTCGCTGGAGTAGGGGCCACCCTGGGAGCGGAAGATGGCGTTGCTAAGCCAATTAGGGCCGTCAGCGCCCATGTGATGGTGGTGGCCTGGCAAGAGGGAGGTGAAGTGTTGTTGTAAATCCATTGAGTCTTGGGATTCAACAAATCAAAACACTAGGGCATTCAACAAATCAAAGCCATTGAGTCTTCGTTCTTTCTTTTTATTTTTTATTATTTGAAAACTAACGGAGCATCAACTAGGTTGTTAAATTTAACGAGGAAGGGCATCGGGCGAAAAGATTCAAAATCCCATGGGCACCACTCGAAATATGCAAAAGAGTTGTATACATCGCGAAAATTGCAATATATACCTCAAGGGTACCTCGCGAAATTTCCGTATAAGAAATTGTGCAAGTTTAAAGTTTGTATATCTTGTTAGACGTTATTGCATCCTAAGAGAACAACAAGTTGCATATTAACTTTGTAGGTTTCAAAACGGTATATTTTTAGACGAAAAGAATGTTGTTTTACATTACAACAACATCGTTTTTTCGTTTAATGAGAAAAAAAAGTACTATATAACAACTAATGATAGTTTTAAACAAAAACACCACCGTTTTGAACAAAAAAACATTGTGTTTTGAACTAAAAAAACCTTGTCTTAAACTAAAATATCATAGTTTTGGTTCGCTAAACTTACTATAGAAAAATTTGTCGAATAAGTGAGTCAATAATTTGTATCAAACTTTGCCCTTCCTTCAATAAATCTCTGACTCTGTCCTGAGTTAAAATGATTTAAGAAAAATATTATTTAAATATGATAATATTATACAATGTTCATTTATTTTAAGTGTATGTAGCACTAGGCCAGTTTGGCGTTCTAGACAAGGGCAAATTTCGTCCCCTAAAGAGGGTTTTGGACGCCTAATAACTCTAGGGACGTACATTCGTCCCCTGAGGTTTGTGCCTTGTAGAGCAAACCTAGAGCACTTAAAAGAAGAACCAATTGAACCTCAGTCCCTTGTTTGACATCCAAGTGACCGACCCACGAGCCCATTGTCAGACATGATATTGTTGAGGCCACCACTAAAGTTTGTATCTTGATAACTGAGGGGGCGAACATAAGGTGAATTAATGTTGTGTCTTGACGAACATCTAGTTATTCATGTTGTCTCTCAAAGTGTTTAGGTGACGAACATTTGGTTAGTCCTGTTGTCTCTCAAAGTTTTACGTGACGAACATTTAGTCGTTTTAGGTTCGTAGCTTGAGTCTATTAAAATTTTTAAAAAAAATATACACTGCATTTTGTGACGCTCCCTGTCCGAAACCAAATGTAAAAAAAAACTGCATACAAAATATAGTTCAACACCAAACAAACATACAACTATTCTATACAATCCCGCTCGAAGAAATATAGAAAATGAAAGTGTTCAACGTACATATTTTTCTTGCATTTACTACAGCTATCCCATACAAACCTGCATACAAAATAGAGTTCTTGCATTTACCACCCGTTTTTCCTGCCCTTCTAATGTATGAGTGTGACTTAATATCTTTTCTTCTTGATGCTTAGCTTTGTGCAATTTTTCCTAAGCAAAGTTGGCCTCTTTCTGCAGTTGTTCAGCAGCAACACATGACCCCTTTTCAGCAGCAATTACAGCTCTAAATTGCTATCTTATAGCAGCACAAAATTGCACATAGGAAGAAAAACTCCCTTGTTTCATAACCCCAATCACTCAAGTAACATTTCCCACAAGGTTTCATGATAAGTAAGCATATGTATAGGCACGCATCCCTCAATTCGAGTCAACAACCTATCAACAACATCTAGAATGCATAACTCTCTTGTTTCTCTGTAATTGAACAATTTATTGATCCCAAATCAATAGTGATGCAAATTATGGATAAAGTTCAAGATCAAAAACAAAAATTACCATGCAAAAGTACGTAATAAAAATGGCAACTATTGTAAGCATACTGGATACAAGCATTTCATTAAATGAACGAGAGAAAAAATCACCATGAATATTCTGTACTCATTACATAAATTTGAAGTTAAATCAACCATTAGAGAATATGCAAAAAAACAGCAACTAGAGTTAACATAAGGATGCTAATAATTCTTTGTTGCTTAGGTTTTATCTTAGTTTCTACAGTCAATGGTCATACTGACTTATACATTTATGGATATAAGTTGATCATCATTTCTTCTTAACACCAAGCCTCTAAGATCAATACAAGCCACTATTTCCACTTATAGATTAATAAAGTTTGGATTCTTGATAATTTAAAACAAATTTAACATTATGACAAGCAAATAAGGGACGACATATATCAATTCAACAAAAAAAAAAATCCAAATAATAATAAAAATTTGAGGGAAGATTTCACAACCCAAGCACAACAGATTCTAAATATACAAAAGCAAGCATAATAAAAAAAATGCAACCAAACAAAATTTGAGGGAAGATTTCCATGGATTATTCTAATGATTAGATAACAGATTCTAAATAAATTGATACCTAAAGGACTATCGCAAGTTTGTGATAAGTCATTATTACCATTCATATGGCCTATTGAGTTAGTGTTGTTCCCAGAGTTCCATTCAGATTCTTCTCCATCTGAAAAATGCAAAATCCAAATAATAATAATAAAAAAAGAGTCATTTGTATACACAAATCTTATAATTATTTTTATGATCACCAAGAATTATAAAATATAAAAGCGAATCCATTTCCCCACTAAAAAAATAAATTAAAAAGAGTTACCTATGTCATCAGCTCCCAACTAATCTGCACTGAATATCCATTCATGCTCCTCCTCTTCTTCTGCATAAATCCCCATATATAATTAATTCAGAAAAGCTGAACTAGTAATATCATTAAAATAATGTCTATCTAATGCAAAAATCACCTTCCATAGGTTCAGGATTCAGCTCAGCACATTCACAGAAAACTTAAAACAACCTAGCCACTAACACAACTCCAAAACAAAATTGTCAATAAGAAAGAAATATTTCAAGATCCCAGCAACCAAAAGAATTCTAAATATACAAAAGCAAGCATACACTGGATAGGATCCGATGGAACTAGCCTTATCTCTTTGATCTTTGACAACTCTAGGGGTCCAGAATGATCTTCAGAATCTGAGCCCTCTGAATCTCCTTCTTCGGTATCAATCTGTAAGAAAAGGCAATGCAAGTAAATGCATAATGATCCTTTTTTTTTGGTTTTAAAGGTAAATATTATTAAAGGACAAAAGCTATATACAAAGGTGATGTTTCTAGTTTCCTTTAGGCTCCTTTCGAGACTAGTCTCTGAGAAGGCATGTAAGGTGAGTAAGGCTCACATCCTATTAGCTGCGTTAGGGTGGCGAGGACAAAGTCCTCGTGCGGATCCTATTTCTTCAAGCCAAGGCTATCGGTGCTCGGACACGCACCTCAAAGTAGCAAGATGTAGCCACCCCTACGGCTATGCCATCAAGTTGGTTACACCCCGCCACTCTGAGCACCCTGTTATCTAATTAAAGCCATCTATGCCCTTAATGCGTGCTAAGTTCGATGGTTACATCGATAGGGAAACAAGCGCAAAAGGTTGCCCTAACCACCATAAATCAAGCCTTACATCCTGTCTATAACTCCATAACATTTAGCCATATAAGCCACAACCCGGCAATAAGCAAAAAAGAGTTGTTGCCGTGTTGGATTTCTGCTCCATGGCTTTGGAATTTGCTTCAACTCGTAGGACCTTGGGTGTCTGAGCTAGCTTCCATGATATGTCCTTGGATGAGCCCCTCTTGAAGTGTGGTTGTCGTAGTAAACTGAAGGGAGAAGCTATGGTTGAGGAACTTGTACACATGTATTTTGACAAGATGTATGATCTCTTCTTGGCTCCATGTTTTGTCTTCAAAGATCTTGTCATTTCTCGCCTTCCAAATGTAGTATATAGTCGTTGCTAAGGCCACCCGCTTTGCCTTGGACTGCCACCCTTTTCCTTTTGCTTCTTTCTTCATCCATTTCAATGCCCCTTGAATAGTTGTCATTCCTCTCCACAAGCCCATCCAACCCTTAACTCGCATCCATATGAAGGAGGAAAAATTACATGCAAAAAAGAGGTGTTCATGAGATTCATTTTCAGCATTACAGAGGCTGCAGTTTAAGAGTACTTCCCCTGTTTTAAGAAGATCCTTGGTAGCTAGTCTTCTTCTCGCAGCTAGCCAGAGTATGAAGGCATGCTTTGGGACTAGGGCTGAGTCCCAGACCACACTATTCCATGGTGGCTTGGGAGCTTTTCTCCTAAAGTGTTCATAGGCTGCTCCAATCTTGAATTTTCCATCATGACACGAGGAGCTAAGCATTTGGGTGGCTTCTTCCACTGTCCCTGCAAATGTTAGTAAAGCATCCCTAATGTCTAGAATTTTCTTGATCAGAGGGGACTCATTTGTTTTATGCATAGTCCAAGTCCAAAGGGATCCTTGATTCAAATACTGGTGATGAATTCACCTTATCCACAAGCTATCCTTTTTCTTTAGAATATCCCATAGTTGTCTAGTTAGGAACGCTGTGTTCCAGGCTTTGAGGTCTTTCAAACCTAAGCCACCTTCATCTTTTGGTAGACAGACTTCCTTCTAACTCACTCTATGTGATTTCTAAAGGAACTTAGCACTCAGACTATTGATTTTGTTAATTAGAGTGGAGGGAGAGGGTAGCACAGAGAACCAAAAAGCTTGTATGCCTTGTAAAACTATTCTAATTAGTTCAACTTTACCAGCATAAGACAAAGTTTTTGAATCCCAATAGCTTATATTAGTTAACATTTTATCAAGAAATGGGGAGAATTGAGCCACTGTTAACCTCCCTGAGGATATGGGGATTCCCAAATATTTGAAGGGGAATGCCCCTGGAGCAAATCCAGTCCTATCAGCTATGAAGGCTCTGTTCATCTCAGAGACCCCGACCAGATAATATGAAGATTTAGAGGGGCTCACTTCCAGGCCTGATACTGCAGAAAAGTGATCAAGGGCATCCTGGAGCACACTCATTGAACCTCTATCTCCTCTTGAAAGTAGGATCATGTCATCTGCGTAAGCCAGATGTGTGATCTGTAGGTTTCCACATTTAGGGTGGAACCTACAGGTAGGCAGTCTGGACCTGCACTTTAAAACTCTTGACAAGTAATCTGTAGCAAGCACAAATAGCAGGGGAGACATGGGGTCTCCTTGTCTCAAACCTCTAGCACCTTTAAAGTAACCATTTAGACATCCATTTATGTTGATTGAAAAAGACGTAGAGGTAATGCATTCAAGAATCCAGGAGATAAACAGATCAGGAAAATTTAAAGACCTAAGCATTTGTTCAATAAATTGCCAAGAAATTGTGTCATAAGCTTTCCTCAGATCTAGATTTAAGATACATCTAGGACTAATTCTTTTTCTAGTATATTTCCTGATTAATTCCTGTAGTAACATAATATTCTCCCCCATGATTCTCCCTTCAATAAAACCAACCTGAGCTGGGGACACAATGTTCTTCAACACTAGTCTTAGCCTAGCAGCAATGATTTTTGTTATAACTTTATAAGTGACATTGCAACACGAAATAGGCCTAAAATCTTCCACCTTATTAGCGTTAGGTTGTTTTGCAATTAGAGCAATGCTAGTATGATTGGTTTGTTTTAGGAGCTTGCCAGAAACAAAGAACTCCTTAACTGCATTACACAATTGAGCTCCAGTAGTGCCCCAGGTGTCCTTGAAGAATTTGGAAGTGAAGCCATCAGGTCCTGGGGACTTATCATCCTCAATATCCCATATAGCGCATTTAATTTCCTCTGCTGAAACAGGTCTTATCAGCTCCTCATGTCTGTCATCCTTTACCAGGTCACCCCCATTTGTTATCATCATGATGTCAATCTGTTCAGTGGCCCTTGCAGTACCCATTAGTCCCTTGTAAAAAGTTTCAAATTGTGAAGCCACCTCATCCAGGGACATTGTTTCTTCATTGTCTTGTTTTATCAAGGAACAAATATGATTCCTTCTCATGTTTTTCTTCATCAAACCATGAAAGTAGGAGTTACACTTGTCACCTTGAAAGGTGTGTCTAGCTTTTGCGAGTTGGGAGTTAAAGTTAAATTCTGCTTCTTTCAGCTTCCTTGCTTTCCTTTTACTTGATTCTAGTTGCTGCAGCAAAACATAAGATTCCGAGTCTTCCCTAAGAGCTATGAAAGCCTTCTCATACTCTTCCTCAGCCTCTTTGGCTGTATATGATATTCTGGAATAGTGAAGTCTATTCAAACCCTTTAATGGAGCTTTGAGATTTTTCAATTTTTTGCATAGGAGGAACTGCTCAGACCCACTCCCATCATATGCCCAATAATCGCTGATCATTTGCTGAAAATTCTCATGTTGACTCCACATATTGAAGTACTTGAAATGACCTTTTCTTCTGAGAGAGTGCTCAATGACTTCTACTACTACTTGACTGTGGTCACATTATGCTTTAGGAATCAGGTAAGTAGCTTTGCAGAAGTAGTTAGTTGAGTCCCAAACATCATTTATCATAACTCTGTCTATCTTGGTTGCCTTCTTACCTTGAAACCACGTATGCTCCTGTCCAACACTGTAAGCATCCCTCTAACCCATCTGAGTACAGCAGCCCCATAAGTCTGATATCTCATAAGCTGTCACTATAGATCCATTATTCCTTTCACAGGATCTCATCACGGCATTGAAGTCTCCTTGAACCAGCCATGGGCCTGGTCTTCTATCACTTTCACTAATGAGGTCACCCCATAGGGTTCTCCTTCTTACAATAGTGTGCAACCCATACACCTGAGCAAACTGAAATTCTTTCCCTGAAGTTCTACACTTGACAAGCCCACTAATCATTTGGTCAGTACTTTTCACATGCGTGAACTCCACACGTTTTGGATCCCAGATTAGAACAATTCCAAGTTGTTGAAACCCATTGACAAAAACCTTTTTTCATAATCTCTCCCAGTTTACTTTGATTTAGCTTAGTCTCTAGAATTCCTAAGAGGGAAATATTCTTCTCTCTCAGGAATGTTCTCACAACTTTTTGTTTAGGGGAGCTGTTGAAACCCCTTACATTCCAAGTTGCTATTATCATCCGGCCTTCCCTTCAAGGGTGCTAGGCCCTTTATCTCTTTGCCTTATCCCATAACTGTCATCTTCATTATCATCCCTACTCACATTAGATTCAGCTTCAGCTTCCTGCTCAATGGCTTGGGATTTTCTGACAGTGCCTTTATTTAGCCTGCAGCTCCTCCTACCTTCAGTCAGCTCAGGCTCCATAGAGGGGTTTTTTAGGATTCCTTTTCCTTTATCTCTATTCCTATTATCATATACCTTCTCACTGTCAGGAATCAAATTTTGCACCCCTTGTTCTTGAGCCCATGTGATCTGTGAAGTTTGATTGTTATTTTCATAAAGATCAGAGAGTAGTTGAAATCTATTCGCCTTTGCAAAGGTTACCCTCTTTTTCTTTCCTGGCTCATTTCGTTGTTGTACTTGGATCTGCCTCACTTCTGCATCATGTCTTCCTGAAGCTTCTTTGTATAACTGTTGTGTACCTTCAGGTTTAATAACTTTAGGAGGGGGAGGGGGGGAGGCCTTCTTCTTCTGGTAGGCAGAGTTAATACGGTTAATGGGGGAGAAGACGGAAGTTTTCACATTGGATCTAGTAGCATTTGATAAGGTGGGAGAGGGTTTAGCGGGGGCTGAGTTGAGATTTTCCTGGTGGATCACTGTATCAGATGGGAGGGGAGAGGAGTGAGCAGGGTTAAGAGAAGGAATGGGGTTAGGGTGGGGAAGGGCGGGATCCGATGGTTGAGGTAAGCCAGCATCCCTAGCTGGGGAAACAAGGGGAGTTGCTTCAGAGGAAGGGCAGATAGGAAGGGGTGGTGGAGGAGGGGGAATGAGGCCATTTTCTGTGGAAGGGGACAGAGCAGAGTTAGACAGGCAGGGCTGGGTAGGAGGGGGTGGAGCAAACAAGGGTTCCGAGAAGGGAGGAGTGGGCAGGAGAGGAGGATGTTGGTTATGACCACACCCTGAAGTACCACCTTTCTCCATAATAGTCCTCTTGCCTTTATCTCTGTTAGAGTTTTTAGCAGCCGGGCATCTTACAGTTTCATGACCATACGTGCTACAATTGTTGCACCTTGGTGGCAGGTTTTCATATTCCATAAAGCACGTCCTACAATGCATAATGATCCTTATCAAAGCTTTAATTAACTTAACTTCTTCTTCTTCAGAATAAAAACAAACCATGTTATATCACACAAGAATCTCCCAAGACACCCACCTACAAAGTTGTAAAAGCTCATAAGTATGATGTAGTTCAGATACAGTATTCATTTCCCATGCAGATTCATATCTTTTTTAATCTGTTGCAGTCCAGGAAGACTCAATCTGGTATGTGAAAATCAATTTCCCCAACTAGTTCAAAAAAATTAGGGTTTAATCGAAGGTCACCAAAACCTTATATTAAAAAACAATCTAATCAGGCAGAAACAAAGGATGGAAACACAAATAGAAGCAACTAACCCGACAAATGATGAGATCATCGAAGGCCACTAAAACCTTGATTTTCTTTCCACTATGCAGTTTAAACTTCAATATCAAAATTGAACGAAACTGTAAACACTCGCAGCAGGAATGATGCAACTGAGAAAATAGAAAAGGATAGCTGAGCACCTGAGCTTGTTCAGGCGAGAGGGGGCAAGAGGAAACTCGCAAACCCTTCTTGAGTGAGAGGGAGGTGCTTGTACTCAGACTAGATGAGGGTGACGACGAGGGTTTGGGTGAATCTGATTTGGTAACCAAGGGACGAGATGGAGAGAGTGGAACGGAGGGGGCGGCGCCGGGCTCCTGTCGACGATGGAGCACCACATAACGTCGGTTATGCGGTGGCCAACGGCATCGAGCTTGAGGTGAGAGCGAGGGCGAGCAAGCGAGAATGGAGAGAGGGACACCAAGAATGAGAGGCGGAGGGAGGAGAATGAGGCTGTCCTGAGAAAGGGAAACGGGATACAATGAGGAAAGGATGGATCTAGGGTTAGGAGGGTTTTCAAAATTTCACCGAAATTTTGTGCGGAATAATGTCCCGCCAATATATGAATTTTTTTTATATGTTTATAATATTATATATTTAATATTTAAATGTTTATAACTTTTTAGGCGTTGCTAATAACTTTTGTAAATATAACATTATAGTATTAAAAAAAACATGAACTCGTATAAATATAAAATTATAAATTTAATATTTGTGTTATTTTTTAATTTTTATACCACTTATATATTTACATATAAAATTTTGTTATTTTGTTAAATCGATTATCTATAAAATTAGAACCAATATATTATATAAAATTAAAACCAATGTATCTTGATCTGAATCTTAATCTCAAATCTCAAATCTCGATCTCGATATCAATCTTAAACGGAAGTTCGAAATTCATATCATACAACATGTAGAATACCTTGGTATATATATGAATGCTCACGTTAAAAAATAATAACAAAAATCTCAATCTCGAACTCAATCTCAAATGGAAATTGGAAATTGGGAATTCATATATAAAATCTATTACAAAGTCTATATTTACATATTAACCAAAATCTCAATCTCGATCTTGATCTTGAATTAATCTCAATGACAATCACAATCTTGATCCCAATCTCAAATGAAGTTGAAAAATTCATATATAACATCTATCACAAAATCTATATTGTATTTAAGAAACCAAATCTCAATTTTTTGATCTCGATCTCAATCCACATCTCAATCACAAACAAAAACAGAAAATTCATATATAACATTTATCTCTATCTCAAATGGAAATTGAAAATTCATATATAACATCTATCACAAACTATATATTTATATATTAACCAAAATCTCAATCTCGGTCTTCATCTCAACCTCAATCTCAATCAAAATCTTGATCTCAATCTCAAATGAAAGATGGAAATTAATACATAACATCTATCACAAAATCTATATTTATTGACCAAAATCTCAATTATTTGATCTCGATCTCAATCTCAATCCACAACTCAATCTCAAACAAAAACTGAAAATTTATATATAACATCTCGATCTCAATCTCAAATGAAATTGAAAATTCATATATTACATCTATCAAAAAATCTATATTTAATAACCAAAATCTCAATCTCGAACGAAAATTAGAAACTCATATATATAAATATCAATTCCAATCTCAATCTCGGTCTCAATCTCAATCTCAAACAGAAATCGGAAATTCATATTATACGTACAACACGTAGAATACCTTGGTATAAATCAATGCTCACATTAAAAAACTAATCAATTGAAAATTTATACATAACATCTATCACATAATCTATAAATAATAACCAAAATCTCAATCTTGAACTCAATCTCAAATGAAAATTGGAAATTCATATATAAATTCTATCACAAAATCTGTTTTTATATATTAACCGAAATTTCAATCTCAATATTGATCTTGATCTTGAATTGATTTTAATGGCAATCATAATCTTGATCCTAATCTCAAATGAAAGTTTGAAATTCATAAATAACATCTATCACAAAATCTATATTGTATTTAACAACCAAAAACTCAATCTTTTGATCTCTATCTCAATCTTAATCACAATCACAATCTCAATCTCAATCTCAATATCAATCTCAATATCAAATTGACATTGAAAATTCATATATAACATATATCACAAAATCTATAAATAACAACCAAAATCTTAGTCACAATATTCATCTCGATATCAATCTTAATCGCAAACATAAATTGGAAATTCATATATAGAATCTATCACAAAATCTATATTTATATATTAACCAAAATCTCAATCTCAATCTCGGTCTTGATCTTGATCTCAATCTCAATCACAATCAGGATCCCAATCTCAAATGATAGTTGGAAATTCATACTCCGTTAGAGGTGGAAATCAGGCGGGTCGGGTCGGGTTTTGGTTCGGTTAGTCGGGTTTCGGGTCATTCGGGTTTCGGGTAATGTCTAATAATTTAGTCAATCGGTTGGGTCGGGTTCGGTTGTATTGGGTTTCGGTTATTCGGGTTTTGGTCATTTGGGTTTCGGTTGTCTCGGGTTTTCATTATTTCAATATTCATTTAAAAAGGTTTACTAGATTGTAGCTTAAAACTCGGGTTATTTCGGGTTTCAGTTATAATGGGTTCGGGTCTTAATGAGTTTCGGGTTAATCGGGTTCGGTTCATTCGGGTTTCGGGTCCAAAATGGACGAGTTGTGTCGGTGTTCAGAATAATCGGCTTCGAGTCGACCAGGTCGGGTTTTTGGGTTCGGTCGGGTTTTGCCAGCTCTATACTCCGTATATAACATCTATCATAAAATCTATATTTATTAACCAAAATCTCAATCTTTTGATCTCTATCTTAATCTCAATCACACTCATAATCTCGATCTCGATCTCGATCTCATTCTCTGTATCAATCTCAATCGGAAACTGAAAATACATATATAACATCTATCGCAAAATCTATATTTAACAACAAAAATCTCAATCTCGATATCAAGATTGAGCTCAATCTCAATATCACTATGGATCTCAATCACAATCTTGATTTTCGATCTCAATCTCCATCTCCACAATGGAAAATCTCAAACGACCCGAAATTGAAAATTGAAAATTGAAAATTCATATATAACATATAAATATAACATATATGTGTTTGTACAAATATTATTAGCACTAGTTAATATGTACTCAAACAACCAAAAACATCGGCGGGAAAATTCCCGCCACAAGTGAAAATCACTCAAGCTACGAACTATGGACAATGTTCATCCCTTGAATGATGTGGTCAAATTGCACTTCTAACATATGGTTTTATATAAATATAACATTATCAATTATGGTTTCATAGCATTATAGAATATAAGTATAACACATATGCGTTTGTACAAATATATATAGCATATGTACACAAACAACCAAAAAAATTGGCGGGAAAAATCCCGCCACAAGTTTAAATCACTCAAACCACGAACTATGGACAATGTTCATCCCTTGAATGATGTGGTAAACGTCTGGTCAAATGCTGAAACTTGGGTATGTTGCATTGGGCTGAATCTATTTAATTGATCTTTACAAATTTAAAGGCCCATGAATCACAGATCTGGAATTGAAGCCGAAGGAAAACAAATAGGCCATGAATCAAGGAGATCAATCGAACAAGGAAGGAGAAGAGAGGTACCTGAGCGTGAGGGCGAGTGAAGAACAAGGGAGGAGATCGACGATGAGATGCCAAATAGCCCTCACTTTCTGGAATAGACGATGCCAAATAACCCCACTGTCCGGACGAAGACGATATGCCAAACACGTACGGAGAATCACATGTTTTATTTAAAAGTAAAGTTGATTCAGGGGACTAACTTATATATGTTCGTCCCTTCAACGATGGTGGCATTACTGGCATCTGACAATCCTTATTGAATCACCATGTTTATCGACGGTCAACGGTGTGATCAACGTCCACTTCTTATTCAGGCGACGGACTTAGTAATTATTCGTCTCCTGAAAGGCTCTCTTGGATGGGTATACATCTGGTCCTATTGTAAGTGACAACCGAGACTATGTTCGTCCCTTGAAGTACATTCAAGCGATGACTAAAAAGTCATTTGTGTTTAGAGCGTCAAACTGACCTAGTGTAGGTGTGAGTAATTGTTTTCAACTGAGTTGGTTTATTTAATTAATGGGGTCTAGTAAGGGTTGAGAACATGGCAGAGGGACATGTGGATGGTTCCATGTACCCTTCGCGGTAGGGTCGGTATGAGTTGGACTTTTGCTTCTTTTTACATTTCTCAAATTTTACCTCACCCAATCCTTGCAAATATACAAATACAATACAGGATCATACACACTTTGAATATGATATTGAAATATGATATTGCTCAAGTATGTTCAATATAATTATTCATCTGTAACTAGACCTAATAATTGGGTGAATAATATATATTCAGATTTAAGTCAATTTGGGTGTAAATAGATGTTGAATATAATGACGGTTCGATTGCACTGGATCAAGTTGATTTATGATTCAGCATATGACAAACCCTACTTAATTAGGTCTTCAAATTATATGATCGAGTAATATCCAGGTTGAACTCAATTTGGTTTTACCTTGATTAGTTCTTCAAATTACATTATTACTCGTGAGTAGACCTATTAATTGAGTCATTAGAGTCGAGTTCGGGTTGGGTTATTTCGGGTTTCAGGTAAAACGGGTCCTGGGTAGATTCGGGTTACGTTGAACTCGGGTTTGACCTGATTTCGGATCAAATTGGGTCGATTTTGTATTTGTCAATTTTTTCTTTTTTAAATTAAATAAAATCATGATTTGATAATTTTACGATAATTTTAAAATGCTAAAATTAAAGACGTGGTTCACAAGTTCTATTGCTTATAATTATATAATATATGAATCCGGATCCTCTCCAAATATTAGGAGTCAATCTCCACCCTTCAAATACTCCAATGATCAGGATCTCTTTGATTAAAAAAATTAAAAAACCTTCCTTCTGTCTTCTCCTCCCATAGCCCACCATCCTCCCTGCCTGATTCCCAGCCAACAAACACTGTTGCCTCCGCCGTCCACCTCCTTGCTGCACCGCCCTCACCACCGCCGCCGCCACATCCTGCAATCCACCGCCCGCTCTTCTGCATTTCATCCCTGGAAGGAAATTATGATATTCGCAAGCGGAGTAAGCATTGTTCCAAGCCTGGTGTCCGGTTGCCTCTTATTAGCCTTAATTGCAGAGCTCTACTACCTACTATGGTGGAAGAAGCTCCGATAACCACCCCACCTCGTTGACGACTACACGGCCTAAAGGAGCTCTCCTACCTCTTCTGCTGGAATAAACCCCCAAATCCCCCACCCACCACTGCTGGCCGCCGCGAATCCGCGCCTGGGAACGCCGAAACCCTAGAAATCGAGCACGGTTCTAGCAAGGAGTTCCTCCTCCGCACCATGGGAGGCGAACAAGACGCGATGGAGGCGGAAATCAACGGGCCAAGAACTTCCCCACCGCCGTCGTTCAAGTTCTTGCGAGATGCGAATGAGAAGTTGTACCGGAGACTGCTCGAGGAGGCCGAGAAGGGGAAGGAAACCCTCTTTGGAACAGAGAAGAAGCTGTACCGGAGATTTGTTTTTTAATCAAAGAGATCCTGACCATTGAATTATTTGAAGGGTGAGGATTAATTTATTAGGACTCCTAATATAAGGAGAGGATCAACTATTATGCTCAAAATAACTCGTCATAGTTTAATGAGGAAAATAGTGTCTCTATGGTTGATAATGGCTTAAGAGTAGATAAAAAACTCTTAAGCCATTATCAATCATAGAATTGGCCAACTAAACCTTGGGAAACCTACCTAAGTTGCGTGTGCACTCACATATTGTTAGGGCCTATGCCCTATGATAAGTAGTGTGCATGTTGTGAGCCTAATTCGACATGTTTTATATTATCTTTTATATCGTTTTCTCCATACATTTGGGCTAGAATAGTACATAATCTATGTAGTTTATGCTTATTTGCCAAATTATGGAATCTACACCAGTTTCTGTTTACTTTCGCAGAAATCGAAGCAATTTACAGCAATTCTAAGAAAGGAGGAAAAGCTCATAGTCAACTACAAATGTCCAAGGTCAAGGAGTAGCAAAACCAGGACAAATCGAGTCGAAAATCACAAGTCGATATCGAGCACCTTTTGTCGATATCGAGTAATCCACTTGATTTTCACCCAGAAAGCAAAAAATCGGCCAAGGAAGAAAGCAGAAGTCGATATCAACATGTCTTAGTCGATATCGAGTGACCCCATATTGAGCAAGATCCCAGAATTCGGCCCAAGAAATCTGAAGAAGAGGACCTTGGTCGATATCGAGTTAGCTTACTCGATATCGAGTAACCACCAAGTCGACATGCACCCTAGGAGCCGAGATCGAGGAGCTGAGCTGAAGCTGAGGAAATGATGGTCGATATCGAGTGAGCCAACTCGATATCGAGTGGTGTCCAGTAGCCGATTCCGAGGGTATCCGAGTCTTGTTAAGTTTCTATCCCGAATCCAATGGTGATATCCGCAAGAGAAAATTCTATCAAGATCTATCAAGTCAAGAGAAGATATTTACCAACATTAGATATAGTCCTAATTGATTTATTTCCTTTATTTCCAAGTTTTATCTTTAAGTATTTAGATAAATAGATATAGATATAGATAGGTAATTCTTTCCTAATTATCTAGAGAATGAAGCCTATAAATAGAGCCTTAGGGGCTGATTTCTAGTCATTCAATTTCAGTTACAATTAGTTACATAGAGGAAGGTAGAAAGAGAGCTTGTGGCGAGAGCAAGGTGGAGAGGCGAGAGTGGATTTGGCTTGTTCGGTTGTAAGCTTTCTTTTAGTTTATTTAATGCAAAGTTATTCTCTTTTATTATTGATGAGTCTATTTATGATGAAGAGTGAGTAGTCACCCAACTTCTAGGGTTGGGGTGAGCCCGACGGTAGCCATGTGAGGTGATGCGGTAAAGGTAAAATCTTTCGATGTGAATTCATCTTCTATATATCCCTGCGAGCATGATTCTTTTGCGAATGTTGAAAGTGATTCTTGTTTGTGTTATTGAAGCGAAAGTGATCTTAATGCAACTTGGATTAATTATGTGAAAAAGGTTAGTAATAATTAGGGTTTATGCGAAATCCTCTATATTCCTATTTGTTAATAAGAAAGTTATTTGATGAAAAACATGATCTTTTATGCCTTTATGTGTTATTTTACATGGTTATCGTTGTGGTGTTGAAACCCTGATCTTGAAAGTCTTTTATTTTATTGATTTATTTCCTAAAAATTCGGATTTTAAGTTACTGTTCAAGTCGATTTTGAGTTTCTGCCAGTTGATATTTTTGGTTGAGGTTGAGTTATTTGGTCAAAATCGACCAGAATTTTGCCTTGTGTTCTGTTTATGTTTTTACTTGATATTGAGTCAATGAGGTCGATTTTCGCAGTTGATATTGAGTACCAGTGGTCGATATCGACCAAAGATGTTGTCTTTGCTTTCTTTTCTGCTTTTCTCTGTTATTTCTGTCTGTCTGTTTGATTGTCTGTTAAGATCTGGAACGTAAAAGGCGGATGCTGACACGCTTCCTCGTGGATCGATCCTGACTGCCTTGTACTACAACGAGAGGAAGTCTTGTATTTATTTGCTGAGACAGGGAGTCAGTCTGATTTTATATTTATATTTATTTCCTACTTGACCATCCTCCTGCAATAACAAATTGGCGTCGTTGTCCGGGAAGCAATCAATCGCGCCCTTTTTAGTTCTATTTCTTTTCTTTATATTTGCTTTTATTTTTTAGTTCCTTTTTACTTGCTTTTTCTGTTTGCTTTTCAGGTGAATGCGAAGAACTGGTGGCACGCCTATAGACCATATTATCGAGCCTGAGCGGTTTTTCCATCTTCAGCAAAGGCTTAGGAGGAGACTCATGTCAACATCCGACAACAAGAATGCGGGCCGGCTCACACCTGCACAGGAGCTTGAGCAACTCCACCGACAGATTGAGGCATTCACCACCAGAGAAGCAGAACACGCTCGACGAGAGGCGGAATATGCACAGAATCAGCAGCGGTGAGAAGCAAAGGTAGATCGCGAGATCAACGCGATAAGGGAACTTGGGGAGCGGATAGGGCATGTCCCAGCCAACGCAAAGGAATATATGCATCCTAGTCTGGACGTTCCAGAATCAGCGATCATTCTTCCCGCTATTAACTTTGAAATTCGTCCTTCTTTTATTACTGAAATTAGAAAGAGTCAATTTAGGGGAAGAATTAATGAATGTCCTTTAGAACATGTCACCACTTTTATAGACTTATGCGAAGCTATATCTGATTGTGCCAATCTTGAATATCTAAAACTAAAGGCTTTTTGTTGGTCCCTTGCAGGAATAGCCCAACAATGGCTGGAAGGATTGCCTGCACGATCAATTCGCACTTGGAATGAGCTACAGGACCTGTTCCTCAACAAGTTCTTTCCTCCTGCAAAGACAACTGCCCTCAGACAACAAATCACGACTTTCAGACAAAAGCCAAGGGAACCATTAGCACAAGTCTGGGAGCGCTACAAGAGGCTTCTGAAATCCTGTTCTACTCATGGCCAACCGCCGTACGTCATCTAGGAGATCAACTTCAACTGCCTGGATGCGCCTACTAAAGATAGGATCCAACAACTACACCAACTATGAGTATCTTGGATACACTCCACGCCGAGCATGTGAGGTATTTGAGACACTGGCCAACTACGACAACACCTATGGGACTTCTGCGGCCGCCTCTGATGAAAGATATGAAAGGCCTGCCCTATCAATGCCGTTGTATGTGCCACCTAAGGAGGTTGATCCAGATGTCAGGGATCAGTTCCACAATGATCAGGTACACTGTCTCACCGAGCAAGTTAAGTTTCTGTCTAAGGATAAGCCTTTCTTGGAATGTGGGTCTGTGAGGCACAACACTACTGCGTGCCCACACGTCGATCAAGTACATCAAGAAAAGACCCACGAGGAGGTAAGGTATGCGGGGGGACACTACTCAGGGCTGCACCAGAACCAGAACTGGAGCTACTATCGCCAGCCCCAGCATCAGAATCCCCCTCCCTCTAGAGCACCTGGTCACCCTGACAGAGAAGGAAAGAAGGATGACCTGCAAACCATCCTTGAGGAGATGCGGAGGAACCATTCAGACACCAAGCAGTCCATCAATTCCATCTACACTCAGATGCATGATGTCAACTCTAGGCTTGGGGAAATCGATATCTGGAGGAAATCGATTGACACATAGATTGGCCAGCTAGCAGCAGGCGTCCCCAGACAGTCAGGAACGCTCCCTCGATCTTCTGAGCCCAACCCTAAGGGAAATTTTGCGAGGCAAGTAGCTGCAATGAATCTAAGGAGTGGGCAATGGATGCAAACAACCAATAAGAATGTAGAGGAGAAGGACGCAGCAGAAAACTGGACATCGAGCAAGCCAGTCGACACCGACCAAAACTTACTCAACGTCGACCAAACTCTCCTCGATATCAACCAGAATGCTGTGCCCAACCCAAAGTCGACTAGTGTACTCGATGTCGACCAACATCAACTCGATGTCGACCAACCTGTACTCGACGTCGACCAACCCTCAGCACCTCTAACAAAGAAAAAGCTGCCTTTCCCGACAAAATCTCCAAAGGATCCAGTAGAAAAGAAGTTTCAGCGCTTCATCAGGATGCTTCAGAGGCTCAATGTCACCATACCCTTCATAGAAGCTCTTAATGAGATGTCATCTTATGTAAAGTTCCTTAAGGAGATCTTGAGCAAAAATCGGTCAATGGTTGAGATAGCAGAGGAGTGCAACCAGATGGACGTACTTGAAAAGAGGCCAGATCCAGGTAAGTTTGCTATAACCATTGGATTTGGTCAATATAGATTTAATGCATTATGTGATCTTGGAGCCAGTGTGAGTATAATGCCTTTATCAATATGGTCCAAGATTAAGATAGGTGCCCTAGAGCCTGTGGATGCTAAGCTTTATATGGGAAACAACACGGTGGTCATCCCAACAGGCATGGTGGACAATGTGCCAGTGCAAGTAGGTAAGTTCTTCGTCCCTGCTGATTTCCTAGTTATTGATATGGCGGAAGACCCTGCTTGTCCAATCATTCTAGGAAGGCCCTTCTTGGCAACGATGGATGCCAACATAAGCGTAAGGAAGGGAGTGCTCACTTACAACATCAGCGATGAGGTAATTGAGTATTCATTTAATAAAACTGAAAGGCATACAGGTCCCATGGAAGAGGTAAAGTCCATATCAGCCGGATACATTACCTGCAGGGAGCCTAAGGTAAGAAATATGACTCCCGAAGAGCTAGAAAAGAGGGATATGGAAGCCCAGGTGGAAGAGATCATGGCCATCTTGAACGAAGAAGCAGAGAATCCACTCGACATAGACCAAGGTACGTCGATTTGGACTAACTATTTTTCGGATGCCTTGCCAGGTCTTAAGTATGGGGTCAATATCAACCAGGAGAAATCGACGGGCCCAGAAAATGACTCGATATCGACCTCACCAAGTCGAAATCGACCCATCCATGTCGAGTTGACTCCACCAGAAATCGAGCAGAGGAAAATCGAGCCAGAGCACTCGATACCGACCCAGACTTGTCGATATCGACCTACCTATGACGAGTTGATTCCTCCTGTTAAGCAGAAGCCAACCGATATTGAGATAGGTAACTCCATATCGAGTGACCTTACTCGATATCGACCTGATAAAATCGACCCATCCTCCTCGAATTCGATTGAGATCCCACTTGAAGCGCAGCAATAGCTCGATATCGAGTGACTCTACTCGATATCGACAAGACCCTCATGAGCTTCCAATATCCGATTCTGCGAAGGTAAGCCAATGTATGGATCTTTCTTCTCCTATTTCAATAAATGATTTATCTATACATGGGAGAGGTTTGCCTTGGTATGTGCGCTTATTTAGGATTTCCAATGATGAGCCTAAGGAATATGAAGTTGGTGACAAAGTCTATGTTTCCAAATCAAATGATCATTAGTTTCCTAAAAAGTTCAAACAGAAGAAGATGGGCCATTTCATTGTGAACAAGATCCATTCCGGAGGACTGCAACTGATGGACAAGAATGGAGTCCTATTTGAGGCCCAAGCTACATGGGCCTTGCAAATACCACCTTGAGCTAAATAGAGAGAGTCGGCCTAGCGACTATAAAGTCTAGAGCTTGTAAATAGACATTTACTTTTGGGATTTTTGGACATTGTTGCTTTTGTTTTTGGTTTTGGACATTATTTTCTATTGTGGGTATTTCTCTTCTAAATATTTCAGGCCCATGGAGGATAGAAGCACTCGAAATTAACCAGGGCTTATAGCACAAGCACTCGATTTTTGAGATCTTGCACACCTGCCTAGTGAGTTTCTTTCTTTACCCTTATTTTATATATAGTGAGGACACTGTAATGTTTAAGTATGGGGTGGGGGAATGACATACTTTGTGCATATTTTATTTTATTTGACATTATGTGTGCACATTTAAAGCTTAATTCTTGAATTGCTTATACATGGCTATTTTGGAATTCATTATGATATTGAGACAGGTAACTCGATATCGAGTGACCTTACTCGATATCGACCTGACAAAATCGACCCATCCTCCTCGAATTCGATTGAGATCCCACTAGAGGCGCAACAATAACTCGATATCGAGTGACTCTACTCGATATCGACCAGACCCTTTAGAGCTTCCAATATCCGATTCTACGAAGGTAAGCCAATGTATGGATCTTTCTTCACTTATTTCAATAAATGATTTATCTATACATGGGAGAGGTTTGCCTTGGTATGTGCGCTTATGTAGGATTTCCAATGATGAGCCTAAGGAGTATGAAGTTGGTGACAAAGTCTATGTTGCCAAATCAAATGATCATTGGTTTCCTAAAAAGTTCAAACAGAAGAAGATGGGCTCTTTCATTGTGAACAAGATCCATTCCGGAGGACTGCAACTGATGGACAAGAATGGAGTCCTATTTGAGGCCTAAGCTACATGGGCCTTGCAAATGCCACCTTGAGCTAAATAGAGAAAGTCAGCCTAACGACTATGAAGTCTAGAGCTTGTAAATAGACATTTACTTTTGGGATTTTTGGACATTGTTGCTTTTGTTTTTGGTTTTGGACATTATTTTCTATTGTGGGTATTTCTCTTCTAAATATTTTAGGTCCATGGAGGATAGAAGCACTCGAAATTAACCAGGGCTTATAGCACAAGCACTCGATTTTTGAAATCCTTTACACCTGCCTAGTGAGTTTCTTTCTTTACCCTTATTTTTTATATAGCGAGGACACTGTAATGTTTAAGTATGAGGTGGGGGAATGACTTACTTTGTGTATATTTTATTTTATTTGACATTATGTGTGCATATTTAAAGCTTAATTCTTGAATTGCTTATACATGGCTATTTTGGAATTAATTATGATATTGAGACAGGTAACTCGATATCGAGTGACCTTACTCGATATCGACCTGACAAAATCGACCCATCCTCCTCGAATTCGATTGAGATCCTACTAGAGGCGCAGCAATAGCTCGATATCGAGTGACTCTACTCGATATCGACCAGACCCTCAGGAGCTTCCAATATCCGATTCTGCGAAGGTAAGCCAATGTATGGATCTTTCTTCACCTATTTTAATAAATGATTTATCTATACATGGGAGAGGTTTGCCTTGGTATGTGCGCTTATGTAGGATTTCCAATGATGAGCCTAAGGAGTATGAAGTTGGTGACAAAGTCTATGTTGCCAAATCAAATGATCATTGGTTTCCTAAAAAGTTCAAACAGAAGAAGATGGGCTCTTTCATTGTGAACAAGATCCATTCCGGAGGACTGCAACTGATGGACAAGAATGGAGTCCTATTTGAGGCCCAAGCTACATGGGCCTTGCAAATGCCACCTTGAACTAAATATAGAATGTCGGCCTAGCGACTATAAAGTCTAGAGCTTGTAAATAGAGATTTACTTTTGGGATTTTTGGACATTGTTGCTTTTGTTTTTGGTTTTGGACATTATTTTCTATTGTGGGTATTTCTCTTCTAAATATTTCAGGTCCATGGAGGATAGAAGCACTCGAAATTAACCAGGGCTTATAGCACAAGCACTCGATTTTTGAGATCCTGCACACCAGCCTAGTGAGTTTCTTTCTTTACCCTTATTTTTTATATAGTGAGGACACTGTAATGTTTAAGTATGGGGTGGGGGAATGGCTTACTTTGTGCATATTTGACTTTATTTGACATTATGTGTGCATATTTAAAGCTTAATTCTTGAATTGCTTATACATGGCTATTTTGGAATTCATTATGTGTGTGTGTGTGTGTGTGTGTGTGTGTGTTCCAAAGTTTGAAAAATCACCCCCATTAAAATTTTTGATTAATGTCATGGAAGCTTTGTTGAACTCGACGATGCAAAATTGGATTCATTATATATATAGCATGAAATTGCCATGTAAAGGGAAGTCTCAATGAAGTGCATTATTATATGAAAACCATGAAAGGAGGTAAAATTTGATGTTGCTTTTGACATGTTGCACGATAAAAGGATGGAGGACTTTATATTTCCATATAATGCTCATATTGTTATATCCTAGCCTTTACCTATGCTTATGCATCACAAAAGCCATATTGAACCTTATTTTATATTTTGCTCCACATGATCTAAATATTGCCCATTTTCTACCTTATTTCCTATCCGGGGATTATGTTGAGAATGAAAGTACATTATGGAGATTACTATATGGTTGTTGTGTTGTTATTATTATTGGAGTATGGTGGGAAATTGTTTGAAATATATGGAAAATTTGATGAGTGAAAGAAAATCCAATCACCTCATGAGATAAAGGTAGATCGACCCTGCTCGCTAAGATAATAGTTTGGCGAGATGGGACACACAGGTGAGGAGTCCAAAACACTAAGTATCCGGGGTCATTAATGACACCCATGCGACTCGCGAGAAGGCAGTGCTGAGGTTAGAGAGGTGAAAACATAATATTGAAAAAAGCAATGAGCGATGAGGGAAATGTGAGAAATCAAAGGAAGAAGGAATGTGGTATGAAAGTTTGGAAATACTCCATTTCCCCGGATTATTAGCACCACATGGCCAAAAATTGCCCACCTTTAGTGCTTTGTCACTTATGATTTATTTTTGCATAACCCTCCTTTTGTGAGTAGATGTTGCTTTTGTATTGCACATGCTTGGATTTGTGACACTAGTACCTTTTCAAGGATGGTAATTCATTGCAGGGTTATATGAGAATGAATCTAATATGTTGTGAGTTTTGATTTCTTCCCCTGTATGACGATTAAAAGTATTGCTTGAGGACAAGCAAGCTTAAGTATTGGGTGTTTGTTGTGAGCCTAATTCGCCATGTTTTATACTATCTTTTATATCGTTTTCTGCATACATTTCATACATTTGGGCTAGAATAGTACAGAATCTATGTAGTTGATGCTTATTTGCCAAATTGTGGAATCTACACCAGTTTTTGTTTAATTTCGCAGAAATCGAAGCAATTTACAGCAATTCTAAGAAAGGAGGAAAAGGAGTAGCAGAAGTCAACTACAGAAGTCTGAGGTCAAGGAGTAGCAGAACCAGGACAAATCGAGCTGAAAGCAAGAAAATCGAGTCAAAAATCACAAGTCGATATCGAGCACCTTCAGTCGATATCGAGTAATCCACTCGATTTCCACCCAGAAAGCAAAAAATCGGCTAAGGAAGAAAGCAGAGGTCAATATCGACATATCTTAGTCAATATCGACATATCTTAGTCGATATCGAGTGACCCCATATCGAGCAAGATCCCAGAAATCGGACCAAGAAATCTGAAGAAGAAGACCTTGGTCGATATCGAGTTAGCTTACTCGATATCGAGTAACCACCAAGTCGACATGCACCCTGGGAGCCGAGATCGAGGCGCTGAGCTAAAGCTAAGGAAATGATGGTCGATATCGAGTGAGCCAACTCAATATCGAGTGGTGCCCAGTGGCCAATTCTGAGGGTATCCGGGTCTTGTTAAGTTTTTATCCCGAATCCAATGGTGATATCCTCAAGAGCAAATTCTATCAAGATCTATCAAGTCAAGAGAAGATATTTACCAACATTAGATATAGTCCTAGTTGATTTATTTCCTTTATTTCCAAGTTTTATGTTTAAGTATTTAGATAAATAGATATAGATATAGATAGGTAATTCTTTCCTAATTATCTAGAGAATGAAGCCTATAAATAGAGTCTTAGGGGCTGATTTCTAGTCATTCAATTTCAGTTACAATTAGTTACATAGAGAAAGGTAGAGAGAGAGAGCTTGTGGCGAGAGCAGATTTGGCTTGTTTGGTTGTAAGCTTTCTTTTAGTTTATTTAATGCAAAGTTATTCTCTTTTATTATTGATGAGTCTATTGATGATGAAGAGCGAGTAGTCACCCAACTTCTAGGGTCGGGATGAGCCCGATGGTAGCCATGTGAGGTGATGCGGTAAAGGTACAATCTTTTGATGTGAATTCATCTTCTATCCCTTCGAGCAAGATTCTTTTGCGAAAGTTGAAGGTGATCCTTATTTGTGTTATTGAAGCGAAAGTGATCTTAATGCAACTTGGATTAATTATGTGAAAATGGTTAGTAACAATTAGGGTTTATGCGAAAGCCTCTATATTCCTATTTGTTAATAACGAAAGTTATTTGATGAAAAACATGATCTTTTATGCCTTTATGTGTTATTTACATGGTTATCGTTGTGGTGTTGAAACCCTGATCTTGGAAGTCTTTTATTTTATTGATTTATTTCCTAAAAATTCGGATTTTAAGTTACTGTTCAAGTCGATTTCGAGTTTCTGCCAGTCGATATTTTTGGTCGACGTCGAGTTATTTGGTCGAAATCGACCAGAATTTTGCCTTGTGTTCTATTTCTGTTTTTACTCGATATTGAGTCACTGAGGTCGATTTTCGTAGTCGATATCGAGTACCAGTGGTCGATATCGACCAAAGCTGCTGTCTTTGCTTTCTTTTATGCTTTTCTCTGTTATTTCTTTTTGTCTATTTTATTGTCTGTTAAGATCTGGAACTGAAAAGGCGGGCGCTGACATGCTTCCTCGTGGATCGATCCTGACTGCCTTCTACTACAATAGGAGGATGTCTTGTATTTATTTGCTGAGACAGGGAGTCAGCCTGATTTTCTATTTATATTTATTTCATACTTGACCATCTTCCTGCAACAATAGTGCACTTACATATAGGTGATCACACTTGTAATATAAATAAGGCAAAACCCTACTTGAATTTTTCAGGTCTTTCGGATCTGGTCCTTTCTCTTTCATCAATAAACATTTATGCTGAAATCAATGGGACAGTGACCTTGATCATTCTCTTGCTCGTTCTTCATCTACTTCAGCTCTTTCTCTCTGTTGCATGTGGGATTCATAAATCTTCATGGTACAAGAGTCAGGTTGATTCAAATCAACAACAAATATCAACTGAAGAATTTAGGTGACGAGCTCGCTTTAAGGATTTCAAGGCTTCTCTACAATATTACACATATTCTAGGTTTTGTTCTACCGATTTACAACCCTATATTAGACATATTTTCAGTATTTATTCAATCAACTAACAATTGAATAATTCAATTAATCCTGAGAGATGTTTAGAGTGATGGATTCTTCTTCTTCGTTCTGAACCCATGGGCAGGCGTGGCAAGGTGGAGGCGAGGAGGCGGAGATCGAGCAACGCGGTGGTGGCAATGTCGGCACTCGACGCCGGTGAAGAGGAAGGTGAACCGGTGATTGTTATGATATCCGATGTGGGACGGGGGTGTTACAAGAGTCCATCTTTATGTATAATTGTCAATAGCTCAGTTTCCCTTTCACTTTCCCTAGTAAAAGGTGACCTCATCATTTTTTCTCATCAAACATGACTCATATCTGTCAAATGATTCACAGTCAGTTGATACCAAAAGTCCATCTTTATAGATTTTTTCATGCAATTTAAGCCTTAGTGACACAATTGACAATGTCATAGATAGGTATTTTCATATGTATCTGATTTTCACTTTTTGGTACTTATGTTGTAAACGCCGGATGTTTGATCCAAAATGCAGAGTCGGGTACTCATTAAAACATCAACATTTGTACCAAAAGAGGAACTCACTATTCCATGCCTTTTATCTTTCAAATACTTTAGACACTTTCTCTTCTAATGACCCTTGGTATGGTAGTAGAAACAATCATGGTCAGAAGTTACTTTAGCTTTCCTAGAAGTGTTCTTGGGTTGGGTAACTGGTTTATCCTTCCGTTTTGTGTTTTTCTACTGTCCAGATGCCCCTTTATTGAACCATTTTCTCATTTGGACCATCAAGATCTCCTTTTTCTTGCCCATAGTTAGATTTCACTCAGGGGTCTTAAGAATCCCATGTAACTCTTCAAGCGTTTTTACAGCTTTGTTCATGTTGAAGTTTAGCTTTAACTGAGTAAACCCATAGTTGGTCCTTATGTTTTTACAACTTTAACTGAGTATCCAACAATTGACTATAGGGGTGATCAAGTCTCTCCATGTTTTCAAAATGACCAATCATTTCAAAGACATAAGGACCCACTAGCTTACCTTTTCCAAGCTAGCAATCAAGTATTGCCTTATGAGTCTCATACCTCTTCGTCCTCGCTTGTTCCTGAAACATGACTTTTGATGTGCGAATGATGGTGCAAACATACATCTTTTTGAACCTCTTTTGAAGGCTCGACCCCATGGAAGCCATCATAAGACATGTGACAATCACTGATTTTTCTCTGATTTTTCTCTGATTTATTTTTCCCGATCCTTCTCAGCTTGACTAGAGGCGTCAATCAATTTTGGGATAGGAGTGTCAAGTACACTCCCTTATCTTTCGGACCTGAGAATGATTCTCATATTTCTTTCCCAATCGAGGAAATTTTTGTCATTCAACTCATTCTTCTCAAGAATTGAACACAAATTGATGATGGTTAGGTTATCGTTTCTATTCATGATATCTGCAACATAGAATATGCAAAATATGAATCAGGTTTGTCATGCAAAAGCTTAAAATTTAAACGTGCTTTAAACGTAAACAAGTTAATGCCATTTTATCCAGAAAATGAATTTCCCTTTGAATAAAATGATTTGAAGATCCTATTACAGATAAGACGTTAACGTGCTTTGCCACTACATTAACTCCTATGTGACAAAGTAATGAACTTTTACTGGTTATAAAATTTATAACTCTTGGTTGATAGATCACATCTTATGCATGTATATCTATCTCATGCCTCAAAATCCAAAACTTTATCGTTTGGTCTTTTGTTGAGTAGAACCAATTCAATGATATAAATCCCTTATATAGATTTACCCGTACTATCCCAACGTCAAAGCATGGACACCTTGCTTTGGCAAAACCTATCCATCAAATTCAAAGGGCCTCAAAGGTTATGAATTGGAAAGACATACTCTCAATTTTCTTCTAATCGAACTAGGTTTGTCATAAAAGTGTCATTATCAAGTGAACAAACAATATAATCGAACATGCAAACATAACCAGACAAATCCACGCCATGGAGGCTGCAAGCTCTAGCTCGCGACCCATTGAAGCCAGGCCGCCATCCTACCACAGGGTCCCTAATAAGCGCCAAGGGAGAGATGGTTTCGGAAATCAGCAACACCATAATCCTCCCTGGAAATACCCGGTCGCCCTACCGCGACCTCAGATCCAAGAAGTATAATACAATTAGCAGACGGGACCAGGTCCACATAATGCCCCAACAAATGTGATGATGGCCCATCCCGACCACATTTCACCTCTTGTTTATGGGATTCCACCAACTCTCGCTCCAAAGGAAGTACCTCTTCAGATTTATGCCTCACCGACTAATCCTAGTCAGCCGGTCGCGATGCCACAACAACAACGTCCCCCTGTGGTCCCTCGTTGGCAATATAGACCACCAAATGTTCCACCCCGACCCTACAATCCCCAATATGCAACTTAAGGAAGAGAGATGGGGGTTTACCCCCAGAACAGGGGAGGAAGAAATGAGAACAGAGGAGGAGGGTATCGACCCCCACCAAGGGATGCGAGGAATGCCCCTGAAGCCAGGTCTTCATCGAACCAACTAGAGCGTTCCAACAAGGATCACCGGAAACCTCCCTCCCCAGATGGATGCATCAACACCATCGCGGGTGGACCCACATCCTCGGACACCAACAAAAAGGAAAGGAAAACTATGAAAGAGAGGCCATACGTCCCCCTTATGAAGGTAGCGTCAGACAAGCATCCACTGCGCACACGGTACTTAGTTTTTCTATTTCTGACGCTCGCGAACGTATGGTCATACATGTCCAGCTAGGGACTAAAATGGTCAAACGAGTAATGATAGACACCGGTTCATCCATAGACTTCGTATACTGGGACACCTTCGAGAAACTTGGGATTGCGGAAAGCGCACTGCGCCGCTACTTAGGAAAGCTGGTCTCTTTCTCAGAAGATGAGGTTGAGGTGGCTGGAACAATCGAATTGGCTCTAACACTCGGGACGACCCCAAATAGAAGAACTCACATGATTGAGTTCACAGTAGTCCGACTACCATCCATTTACAACGCTATCATGGGTCGGGTGAGTCTATTCAAATTCTAGGTGGCTTGCTCCATCTATTATTTTAGTGTCAAGTTCCCTTGCGCTGATGGAAAGGTGGGCGAAGCTCGAGGGGAACATGCAAAAATTAGAATTTGCTACCTTGCCTCGCTAAAAAAAGGCCACAACCGAGTATTCGTGATTGATAAACACGCCCAAGGGGCTTTGAAAGTAGAAACCGCTGACAGTGATGAGCAAGAAGCTGTTGATAGGAGGAAATCGAGTATGAAATATAACAAAATAAATCAAACCAGATTCTGCCCACGCAAATAATTACAAGACCTCCTCCTGATGCAGCAGTGGGAAGTCAGGATCGATCCACGAGGAAGCGTGTCAGCGGATCCTAGGCAGCAGAGAAATCTCACGGTCTGAAGTCGACAACAGGGTCCTCGATCTCGACTAGGGTAGTCGACAGAAGATCGGACAGTCGAGCAGAGTAGCGAACACAGGCACTGGGCTAGTCGATCTCGACGAGGCGTACTCGATATCGAGTAGGGCCTTTGTCGACTTCGAGTTGGCTTGTCGAGTACCTGCACAGGAGAAGCTACAACGACCTTGGTCGAATATCAGTAGTCGAGCTCGACCAGGCTTGGTCGAGATCGAGTAGAACCGAAACTTAAAAACGAAAGAAAATAAAGAACAAATGCTTTAGGGTTTCGACTAAACTTAATGTAAAAGACATCCAAGATTGGGGTTTGCAACAACGATAACCAAGCATGCATAAGGCAGAGATAAAACATATAATCATGTGATTTGCATCAAGGACAAGCCTTCGCCTTTTCCAACAATTAGACAACTCTTTCAAGAAATCCTAATTGTCTCTACCGATTTTATGTTTATAATCCAAGTTGTTAGCATGGATCTCCATTAGATGGGTAATAAACACATAAACAAGTAGGAGATGCTCAAAACATGATAATGGTCGGATCTTTACCTCAAATACGCATGGCTATCGTCGGGCTTGCCCCAACCCTAGAAGTGGGTGGACTACTCACGCCTCATCGCAAACTCAGACATTGATTGAAAGGAAATAACTTGCATTAACTAAATTCAAAGCCTTTACAATCCCGGCAATCAACTTTCGTAAACTGCCAAAACCTTAAAACCTCTGAACTCCCTAAACCGTCTCTGTGGAACTACTTCTCTACCTCTGAAAATTGAATGAATAAAACTGAGCCCCATGGGCTTTATTTATAGCCTTCTAATCCTTGCTACTCAAGGATAGAATATCTATATCTATATCTAAAACTATATCTAAAATGCTTAAGGATAAATAAAAGCAATAAGGAAATTAAATCTAAATATATCTAAATATCTTAAAGTGGATAGATCTCTCCTTCCATGATGTGTCTTGATGATTTTGGATAGAATCGGCAATCTTCGGGCCCAAGTAATCCCACACCGAGTAGGATTCGTCAAACCGAGTAACGCGGCTTCTGGAATCGTCGTCGATCTCGACAAGGGTCTTGTCGATCTCGAGTAGGAAAGTTGGTCGACTGGCTCGGCTTCGTCGTCTCGGCTAGCTGGTCCTCGACAGGCTCGGACACGGCTTTCGGGCTCGTCGATCTCGACAAGGTGTCCTCGAGATCGACTAGAGATGTACTCGGCGTCTTCGTCCTCGGCTTCTCGATCAGCTCCTCTTCTCGTCGACTCCGGGTGTGGCGCTGAGGTGTAGTCGATCTCGACTAGGTCTTGTCGAGATCGAGTTGTCTTCCGAAGTCAGGTTGTCTCGGACTTGGTTTCCTCGACCAGGCTTTGTCGACTAAGTCTGCTCGGGCTCTCTACTCGAGATCGAGTAAGGTGTACTCGACATAGAGTAGCTCTGGCTTCAGCTTGGTTTGTCCTGGTTCTGTACTCTTGGATTCTGTACTTCTGAAGTTGTGTTCCGAGCTTTTCTGACCTTCCTTAGAATTGCTGTAAAACGCCTCGAATTTTGTGAAATTAAACAGAAACTGGTGTAGATTCCATAATTTGGCAAATAAACATAAACCACATAGATTATGTATTATCTTAGCCCAAATGAATGAAATGTATGCAGAAATTGATATAAACTTAAATGTAAAACATGGCAGATTCAGCTCACAACAAACACCCCATACTTAAGCTTGCTTGTCCTCAAGCAATACTTTTATTTGTCATTCAGGGGACGAAATCAAAACTCTCAACATATTAAATTCATTCTCATATAACCCTGCAGTCAATTACCATCCTCGAAAAGGTACTAGTGTCACAAATCCATGCACGTGCAATTTAAAGAGCAACATCTACTCACAAAAGGAGGGTTATGAAAAAACAATTTTATATGTGACAAAGCAACAATAATCAAGAGGATTTTAATTAAGCTCAAATTAGGAGTAGATTGGTAAAAGGCTAAAGGTGGCCAATTTTTTGGCAATGGAGTATTTTCAAACTTAAATTTCCACATTCCTTTTCATAATATTCATCACCTTTCATAATGCTTTTATCAATAATAATGCTTTTACCTCTCTGACCTCAGCACTGCCTTCTCGTGAGTCGCAAACATGGGTGTCATGAATGGCCCCGGATACTTACTGCTTTGGACTCCTCACAATGTGTCCCATCTCTCCAAACTATTATCTCAGAGAGCAGGGTCAATCTACATTTATCTCCTGAGGTGATTGGATTTTTTTTCACTCATTAAATTTTCCATATATTTCAAACAATTTCCTTTTAAACTCCAATAAATGACAATAATCACAAACACCATATAACATCTCCATAATGTAACATCATTCTCAACATAATCCCCGGATAAGGTAAAGAATGGCAAATATTTAGGTCATGTGGAGCAATAATTGAAATAAGGCATAATATGGCTTTTTGTGATGCATAAGCATAGGTAAGGTTAGGATTTCAAACAATGAGCATTATATGGAAATATAAAGCCTCCATCATTTTATCATGCAATATGTCAAAAGCAACTTCAAATTTTACCTCCTTTCATGGTTTTCAAGAAATAACGCACTTCATTGTGACTTCCCTTTACTAGGCAATTTTATGCTATATCTCTAATGAATCCATTTTTGCATCGTCGAGTTCAATATAAGCTTCCATGACATTAATCAAAATTTTCAATGGGGGTAATTTTTCTCAAACTTTTGGAAAACATGCATATAAGCACATAAATCAATAATGAATTCCAAAATAGCCATGTATAAGCAAAAAATTAAACTCTAAATATGCACACATAATGTCAAATATATCAAATATGCATAAAGTGAGCCCTTCCCCCACCACATACTTAAAATTTACAGTGTCCCCACTGTATAAAATAAAAACAAGAGTAAAGGAAGGAACTCACAAGATAACACATCGAGGAGGCAAATCAGTCTAGGTCGAGTAGATTCCTTGTCGATCTCGAGTAGAGTGTACTCGATCTCGAGGAGCTTCGCTTTGCGTCCAGTGGTTTTCTGAAGTCGAAGAGCGTCTGGGCTTGTCGATGTCGAGTTGGCCTACTCGAGATCGAGTAGTGTCTGGGTTGCTCCTCCTTGTCGCCGTCGACTTGGCCTTCGTCGATTCTGACTGTTTTTCAGGGACTTCTTATTCCACTTTTCGCGATCCTTTTATGCTTGCCCACCTAAAAGTGTTAGATTGCACACAAAAACAAGACTATCCACATAAAGTATTTTAAAAGACATAAAACCAAAACCAAAAACCAAAAACCAAAAAAGTTCAAGAGTCCCAAAATTCATAAAGTTTTATATACATGCTCTAGATTTTAGAGTCGCTAGGCCGACTTCTCCGTTTGCACTCAAGGACCATTATTGTGGGGCCTGCTCATGCTTGGCCCTTCTCCTGGATCATCTAGGTCCTGATGGTAGTATGCAAGCTCAGCTGACAGGTGGTTGCTTGCATCATCTCCCTTCTCTTTCTTCTTCTTCTTTCCAGCTCTCAGTTTTCGCAGATTCTCTTGCCACGGTGTCTTATCTCCCCTTAAATCATTGATAATTTTCTTTATGGACTGAGGGGGAGTAGGATTCATACCTGAACTTTCCTTTTCGGACCCAAAACAGGAATCTTTGGGCTTGGGGTTAGTCGAGATCGAGTACTGCTGGTCGACCTCGAGTACAGGGACCCCATACTTAGGCTCTTGGCAAGTCAGTGGCTCAGCAGAGGTTGTCGACATCGACAAAGGCTTGTCGAGATCGAGTAGGTCCCTTGTCGAGATCGAGTAGCCCTTGTCGATCTCGAGTACAGTGTTGGCATCCTCCTCCGCTGTGTGCTTGGTCCCGTGGTCGCTGATGCTTTTCACCTCCAGCCATGAAATTTCCTCTTTTGCAGGGCCAAAAGAGAAATCCAAAACCTCATTGCCTATGGTGAAGGTGAGCGATCTATTCTTGACACTTATTTTGGCATCTGCAGTAGCTAAGAATGGTCTACCAAGAATAATAGGGCTAGTAGGATCTTCAGCACAGTCAATGATAAGGAAATCAGCTGGAACAAAGAATTTACCAACCTGGACAGAGACGTTCTCAACTATACCTGTAGGGATGACCACTGTATTGTTTGCCATGTATAGCTTGGCATCTACAGGTTCTATGTATCCTATCTTTACTTTTCGCCAGATTGATAAAGGCATAATGCTCACACTTGCTCCTAAATCGCACAGAGAATCATATTTATATTGTCCAAAACCCACAGTAACAGAAAACTTACCAGGGTCAGGTCTCTTTTCAGGGAAGTGGAGTACTTTGCATTCGCCTGCGATCTCTGAGATGGATCGCTTCTTTCTTAGGATTTCCTTCAGAAATTTGACATATCCAGGCATCTCTTGCAGGGCTTCTGTAAAAGGAATAGAAAGATTCAGTTCTTGCAGCATATTAACAAATCTGGTAAACCTACCTGCAGTGGGATCTTTTTGTGTTTTTGAAGGAAAAGGCAGTGGCTTTTTCAGTTTCGGAGCCTGATCAGCTGTCGGAGGTGCTGCAGAGTCGTCGACGTCGGCCAGATGCTGCTCCTCGATCTCGATAAGGGGCTCGTCGATTTCGACTTGGGTTGTTGACCTCGAGTTGCTGGTCTGCACAGCGGAGTCCGAGCTCAGCTTCTTGTCTTGGTCGAGTAGCGGCTTGTCGATCTCAACAAGGGTCTCCTCGAGATCGAGTACACCCTGCTCAGTCTCGAGTTGCTATTCTGCCTTGCCTTGCTGTTTCCCGACTTCTGGCTCGTGCAATTGATGCCCACTCCTGAGTTTGATAGCTGCGACGTGTCCGGTCTTCCGCTTAGGATTTGGTTCTGTTTGCCCAGGGAGCTGTCCGGACGGTCGTGGGATCTGTGCAGCGATTTGACCCATCTGCGTCTCTATTCCCCTTTTCCAGATGTCCAGTTCTCCAAATTTTGTAGTGATGTTCTGGAACTGGTTGTTGATGGTGCCCTGATTCCGAAGCATCTCCTCAAGGATCAGCTGCAGATCATCCTTCTTTTGATCCCTTTCTGGATGTCCTGGAGCTCTGTAAGGTGGGGGATTCCTAGGAGGACCTTGGTTCCACTGTGGTTGATAGGACCGTTGGTCTCCCATGTAGCGATTTGGACCCCCAGCGTAGGCTGCCTCTTCATGTGTTTCTTCCATCCTGACTTGCTCGGTGTGTGGACACTCAGTAGTGGTGTGCCGCTGTGATCCGCATTCGATGCAAGGCTGATTGACAGATAAATATTTGACTTGCTTGAGGAGCTTGCGATTCTGGTCTCTGTAGAACTACTCCCTGACATCTGGGTCAATCTCCTTTGCTGGCTCATAGAGTGGCATAGATGGTGCTGGCCTGGCGTAGGAGTTCTCCTCATAGTTTGTAGGAGCCCCATATTTGTTGTCGTAGTTAGTGAGCTTTTCTAGCACACCCCATGCGTCACTTGGTGGCATCGTCAGATACTCATAGCGAGTATAAGGGTTGATTCTGTCCTTAGTGATTTGATCAAGAGAGTTGAAGAAGATCTCCTGAATGACTTAGGGTGGCTGTCCATGAGTAGGGCAAGATCGCAACAGTTCTTTGTAGCGTTCCCATGCCTTTGCCAGCGGTTCCCCTTGCTTCTGTTTGAAGGCGGTGATTTTCTGGCGGAGAAGTGCTATTTTGGCGGGTGGGAAGTATTTGTTCAGAAACTCTTGCTCTACTTGGGCCCATGTGGTGAGAGATCTCGGCTTCAGCCCTTTAAGCCACTTCAGTGCAGGTCCAGCGAGAGACCAGCGAAAAGCTTTCATCTTGACATATTCCAGAGTTGTACCTTCAGCAAGAGTACGACACATGTCATGAAAATTAGTAATATGTTCAAGAGGACACTCATTAAATTTGCCATAAAAAGCATTATTTTTAAGTTCTATCAGAAACTGAGTGCGAATTTCAAAAGAGTTATCAGGGATTAGAATCGCCGATTCAGGCACGACGAGAGTTGGATGCATATAATCCTCTGCTGTAGTTGGGTATTGGGCAAGCTCAACTTCCGCTTGTTCCTTTGCTTCTTTCTCAGCAGCGATACCAGCATCTTTAGTGGCTAGTTCTCTGGTAAGCCTGGCAATCAGCTGTTCTTGTGTTTCAGCGGCCGCCATGATCCTTTTGAGTTTAGAGTGGATGTGTAGGTAACGCTCCGGTTCGTATAAGCTGTCAAACTCAGGTGGTAGACCAGAACGATGCATACACCTGCGAAGTAACTCAAAAGAAATGTGAGATTTAACTACCTAAGGCGCGAATGATAGCTTCCCCGGCAACGGCGCCAATTTGTTTTTAGGAGGAAATCGAGTATGAAATATAACAAAATAAATCAAACCAGATTCTGCCCACGCAAATAATTACAAGACCTCCTCCTGATGCAGCAGTGGGAAGTCAGGATCGATCCACGAGGAAGCGTGTCAGTGGATCCTAGGCAGCAGAGAAATCTCACGGTCTGAAGTCGACAACAGGGTCCTCGATCTCGACTAGGGTAGTCGACAGAAGATCGGACAGTCGAGCAGAGTAGCGAACACAGGCACTGGGCTAGTCGATCTCGACGAGGCGTACTCGATATCGAGTAGGGCCTTTGTCGACTTCGAGTTGGCTTGTCGAGTACCTGCACAGGAGAAGCTACAACGACCTTGGTCGAATATCAGTAGTCGAGCTCGACCAGGCTTGGTCGAGATCGAGTAGAACCGAAACTTAAAAACGAAAGAAAATAAAGAACAAATGCTTTAGGGTTTCGACTAAACTTAATGTAAAAGACATCCAAGATTGGGGTTTGCAACAACGATAACCAAGCATGCATAAGGCAGAGATAAAACATATAATCATGTGATTTGCATCAAGGACAAGCCTTCGCCTTTTCCAACAATTAGACAACTCTTTCAAGAAATCCTAATTGTCTCTACCGATTTTATGTTTATAATCCAAGTTGTTAGCATGGATCTCCATTAGATGGGTAATAAACACATAAACAAGTAGGAGATGCTCAAAACATGATAATGGTCGGATCTTTACCTCAAATACGCATGGCTATCGTCGGGCTCGCCCCAACCCTAGAAGTGGGTGGACTACTCACGCCTCATCGTAAACTCAGACATTGATTGAAAGGAAATAACTTGCATTAACTAAATTCAAAGCCTTTACAATCCCGGCAATCAACTTTCGTAAACTGCCAAAACCTTAAAACCTCTGAACTCCCTAAACCGTCTCTGTGGAACTACTTCTCTACCTCTGAAAATTGAATGAATAAAACTGAGCCCCATGGGCTTTATTTATAGCCTTCTAATCCTTGCTACTCAAGGATAGAATATCTATATCTATATCTAAAACTATATCTAAAATGCTTAAGGATAAATAAAAGCAATAAGGAAATTAAATCTAAATATATCTAAATATCTTAAAGTGGATAGATCTCTCCTTCCATGATGTGTCTTGATGATTTTGGATAGAATCGGCAATCTTCGGGCCCAAGTAATCCCACACCGAGTAGGATTCGTCAAACCGAGTAACGCGGCTTCTGGAATCGTCGTCGATCTCGACAAGGGTCTTGTCGATCTCGAGTAGGAAAGTTGGTCGACTGGCTCGGCTTCGTCGTCTCGGCTAGCTGGTCCTCGACAGGCTCGGACACGGCTTTCGGGCTCGTCGATCTCGACAAGGTGTCCTCGAGATCGACTAGAGATGTACTCGGCGTCTTCGTCCTCGGCTTCTCGATCAGCTCCTCTTCTCGTCGACTCCGGGTGTGGCGCTGAGGTGTAGTCGATCTCGACTAGGTCTTGTCGAGATCGAGTTGTCTTCCGAAGTCAGGTTGTCTCGGACTTGGTTTCCTCGACCAGGCTTTGTCGACTAAGTCTGCTCGGGCTCTCTACTCGAGATCGAGTAAGGTGTACTCGACATAGAGTAGCTCTGGCTTCAGCTTGGTTTGTCCTGGTTCTGTACTCTTGGATTCTGGACTTCTGAAGTTGTGTTCCGAGCTTTTCTGACCTTCCTTAGAATTGCTGTAAAACGCCTCGAATTTTGTGAAATTAAACAGAAACTGGTGTAGATTCCATAATTTGGCAAATAAACATAAACCACATAGATTATGTATTATCTTAGCCCAAATGAATGAAATGTATGCAGAAATTGATATAAACTTAAATGTAAAACATGGCAGATTCAGCTCACAACAAACACCCCATACTTAAGCTTGCTTGTCCTCAAGCAATACTTTTATTTGTCATTCAGGGGACGAAATCAAAACTCTCAACATATTAAATTCATTCTCATATAACCCTGCAGTCAATTACCATCCTCGAAAAGGTACTAGTGTCACAAATCCATGCACGTGCAATTTAAAGAGCAACATCTACTCACAAAAGGAGGGTTATGAAAAAACAATTTTATATGTGACAAAGCAATAATAATCAAGAGGATTTTAATTAAGCTCAAATTAGGAGTAGATTGGTAAAATGCTAAAGGTGGCCAATTTTTTTGCAATGGAGTATTTTCAAACTTAAATTTCCACATTCCTTTTCATAATATTCATCACCTTTCATAATGATTTTATCAATAATAATGCTTTTACCTCTCTGACCTCAGCACTGCCTTCTCGTGAGTCGCAAACATGGGTGTCATGAATGGCCCCGGATACTTACTGCTTTGGACTCCTCACAATGTGTCCCATCTCTCCAAACTATTATCTCAGAGAGCAGGGTCAATCTACATTTATCTCCTGAGGTGATTGGATTTTTTTTCACTCATTAAATTTTCCATATATTTCAAACAATTTCCTTTTAAACTCCAATAAATGACAATAATCACAAACACCATATAACATCTCGAGCTTTTCTGACCTTCCTTAGAATTGCTGTAAAACGCCTCGAATTCTGTGAAATTAAACAGAAACTGATGTAGATTGCATAATTTTGCAAATAAACATAAACGACATAGAGTCTGTATTATCTTAGCCCAAATGAATGAAATGTATGCAGAAATTGATATAAACTTAAATGTAAAACATGGCAGATTCAGCTCACAACAGAAGCCACCTCCAAACAACAACAAGCGGAACTGGAGGTTCGACCTAAAAAAATGACTGACAAAATTGTCGAGGAGAGGGTCGCTTTCTTTCCTTTCCTCAACAAGACCGAAACCATGTATCACGTTCACAGTCTAGCCGGTCCTGCTTTGGATTGCCTCAAGGATATATTAAAAGAATCACGCGATGTTTTTGCGTGGTCGCCGCAAGATTTGAAAGGCCTTCCTCGAGAAATCGCGGAGCACTCTTTAAAGCTAAATCGTGATACGAAGCCTGTATGCCAAAGAAAGAGAAAAAAGGGTGCCGAAAAGTCAAAAGCAGCAAAACAAGAGGTATATAAACGTCTACAAGTCGGATTCATCCGCGAGATCAACGACTCAACCTGGTTATCAAATGTTGTGTTGGTAAGAAAGAGCAGCGGGAAATGGAGGATGTGTGTAGATTTCAAAGATCTAAACAAAGCCTTCCCGAAGGACAGTTACCCTTTGTTGTCTATTGACGAGCTGGTCGAAACCACAGTAAGGCACGCCAAGCTAAGTTTTCTTGATGCATACTCGGGCTACAATCAGATCAAAATGAGTCATCCCGACGAGAAAAATACCGTCTTCGTCACCAACCAGAGAAAAATTTGCTAAAAAGTGATGCCTTTCGGACTAAAGAACGCCGATGCTACTTTTCAGCAGATGATTGAGAAAGTTTTTATCTCTCAAATTGGAAGAAATATTGCGGTCTACGCTGATGACATAGTGATAAAAAGCCTCACAAAGGAGAACCACTACAATGACCTCCAGGAAACCATCGACACTCTGGGGAGGAATCGCGTTTTCTTAAACCCGGAAAAATGTGTTTTTGGAGTGGATTCTAGAAAATTCATGGGTTTCATGTTAAATAATCGCGGTATAGATGTGAACCCTTCAAAAGTGCAAATCATCCTCGACATGGCTCCTCCTAAGACGTTGAACGACATCCAGAAGCTGAATGGGTATGTCAACTATTTGAACAGATTCTGCTCGCGATTAGCTGACTATTCCCTACCTTTCTTCGAGCAGCTGGAAAAGAAAGGTTCAATCGAATGGAATTGCTACCCTGGACAAAGATTTCAAAAGTATGAAGGAATACCTAGCAACTCTACCCACTCTTCATTATCCGCGCGAACATAAAGCTCTACAGTTATACCTCGCCGTCGGATCAACCACTATTAGCACAATGCTCACTACGGAGTCCAAGTTTTCTATCTATTTCGCCAGCAGATTCTTGCAACCAGTCGAATCCAGATACACCCCGATAGAAAAGTGGCCCTTTCAGTGGTTTTCGCAGTGCGAAGATTGAGGCCTTATTTCCAGGCTCACACCATCGAGGTACTCTCCCATCTACCCCTCTATCATATCCTGCACTCATCATCCCTTTCAGGAAGAACAATTAAGTGGATAGTAGAGCTTTCCGAATTTGATGTTCATTTCAAGCCTTGCCTGATTTTGTTGTCGAAGTTGTTTTTACAGATTCTCAGGATCGCGATGGAGAAAATTGGGTTATTTACATCGACGGATCGATATCAACATGAGGATGTGGAGCAAGAGTTACTATCACATGCCCCAATGGAGAGATTACTGATTTATATATCTTTCCAGTTATTATTTGAAGCTACCAATAACGAAGCAGAGTATGAAGATTTGATAGCTGGTATTGAAAAGGCACTAATCAACGGGGCTCGACAAGTCCAAATTTTGAAAGACTTAGAAGTAGTCGCTCTACAAGTCAAAGGAGAGTATGAAGCAAAAACAAGAATGCTGCCTGAGTATTTAGCTCGTGTACAAACGCTCACATCCGCCTTCAAAAAATGTTCCATTTCATCTATCCCTCGTGAGCAGAATGAACGTGCAGATACACTGGCAAAAATGGGAGCCACACTACCCCTAGGTTTGAGAGATCGTGTGGTAATTGAACAAAAGCATGCTCGAGGAATCTACAAATGAGTTTTCAGAATATCCATTCTCGGAGACTAGCGAATACCTCTCCTAGAATACATAACTCAAGGTGCCTTGGCAAGAGAGCTACAGGATAGCGAAAGCATTAGAAGAAGAGCGGCCCGCTTTCGAGTTAGAGACAACCGATTATACAAAAGAGGTTTTAACCTTCATGACCTCCTCTGTGTCTCAAACCAAGAAGGTCTTAATCTCGTCCAAGAACTGCATGCGGGTCTATGTGGCAACCACCAAGGATGGAGAGTTATGGCATCTAAAATCACTCGTCTGGGTTCCTACTGGCCATCTCTCAGAGTGGATGCTGAAATAAATATTCACATATGTGACCATTGCCAGCGACATGCATCACTCAATCATCGCCCTTCTCATCCATTGAAGTGCATATCCGCACCCTGTCCCTTTGCGATGTGGGGAATGGATATTTTCGGCCCTTTCCCAACAGCACCTGGCGAGCTGCGCTTCATCATCATAATAGTCGATTACTTTACAAAATGGGTAGAAGTCGTGGCCATGGTCACCATCGCAGCGGAAAAAGTGTGCAAATTCCTCTGGAAAAATATGATTTGCCGATTTGGAGTCCCTCAAGCTATCATCACCGACCACGGTCCCCAGTTTGACTGCGAGGGAATTCGCGACTTTTGTGTCGAGCTCCACTTCAATTTTCGATTTTCATCAGTGGCTTACCCACAATCCAACGGGCAAGCCGAAATCACGAATCGCTAGATTTTGAATGCCTTAAAGAAAAGATTAGGGACGGCGAAAGAAGAGTGGGCTGAGATCTTGCCACTGGTACTATGGTCATAAAGAACCTCAGCCAAGAGTCCGACTGGAGAAACGCCATTTGCGATGGCATTTAGAGAAGATGCGATTATCCCAGTGGAATTATTAATTCCATCATCTAGGATTGTTGACTTCAGCAAAGACATCAACGGCAAAGCCCTTGAGTTGGAACTCCATTTATGGGAAGAAAGAAAGGACACAACTTGTCTTAAAGCAAGAGAATATCAACGTCGACTAGCCGAATGATACAACAAGCGTGTTTTCGTACGCCCTATACAGAAAGGAGATATCGTCATTCGACAAGCAACAACAGGGGGAAAGCTTGAACCTAAATGTGAAGGACCGTACGTCATCCACAAAGAAGTAGGCAGAGGTTCTTTCAAGCTTCAAAATTCAGAGGGCACAATCCTCGCGAAGTCATGGAACACCAAGAATCTCAAGGCCTATTTTGCGTAGAGGTTAAGCATGTTAGAAGTCTGGTGACTTAGATTTTCTGTGTATAGGGGTTGCCAGGGTTTCCGATTGGGTATACCACTTCATATATATAAATGAAAGTTTCAAACCCAATAACGTTTGTTGCTACGATTAAATTTAGCAATCGTGTGTCTTTCGAACACTGATGTGCAAGCAAACCTCCAAGGAGAATAAATTTAGCAATCGCGTGTCTTTCAAACACGGATGTGCAACCAAGCCTCCAAGGAGAATAAATTTAGCAATTGCGTGTATTTCGAACACGGATGTGCAAGCAAGCCTCCAAGGAGAATAAATTTAGCAATCACGTGTCTTTTGAACACGGATATGCAAGTAAGCCTCCAAGGAGAATAAATTTAGCAATCGCGTGTCTTTTGAACACGGATGTGCAAGCAAGCCTCCAATGAGAATAAATTTAGGAATCGTGTGTCTTTCGAACACGGATGTGCAAGCAAGGCTCCAAGGAGAATAAATTTATCAATCGCGTGTGTTTCGAACACGGATATGCAAGCAAGCCTCCAAGGAGAATAAATTTAGCAATCGCGTGTCTTTCGAACACGGATGTGTAAGCAAGCCTCCAAGGAGAATAAATTTAGCAATCGTGTGTCTTTTGAACACGTATATGCAAGTAAGCCTCCAAGGAGAATAAATTTAGCAATCGCGTGTCTTTCAAACACGGATGTGCAAGTAAGCCTCCAAGGAAAATACATTTAGCAATCTCGTGTCTTTTGAACACGGATGTGCAAACAAACCTCCAAGAAGAATAAATTTAGCGATCGCATACATCCTTGTTTGTTAAAAATCTGGAGATTTAATAAAGACAATATGTTCTATTTCCTATTTTTTCTTGTGTGAGTATGGATTTGTTTTATCATAATACTATAAATCTTGAATTTTCAGCGACTACGATTAAGTGATTGTTAAAAATCTAGCATACTGAGATAAACCACGTGAGTTGTTTCAATTTGAGTTGCAGCAGGCTCGACATGAACGAATTCATCAATCACGCGTTTCTCAAAGCAAGTATGCAGACAAAACCCCAAAGTCTATACGCAACACGATATTATAATGCATCCAAATCAGGGTACCAAAAACGATTAACATGATACAGTCCACGCAACAAATAGTGGAATAACAAACTACAAAGGAAAAAGCAAAAACTGAATTCCAGCCCAACCTCACGAACTCACTCACTCGCTTCCAAAATGATTATGGTAAAGCGGCTACTCCCCTTATACTTAAAAATAATAAGAGACCCCCCCAACTCCCAAACCACTATCCTCGGAGAAAGTACGCCAACCTTCAGTAAGGATATAATGGTCATGCCTATCTCGTAACACCCTCACTCGAAATTCTCGCCCAGTAGGAAAAACCAAACAAACATGAGTCAATGCCTCGTGACCATACTGAGCACCAAAAAATTCAGGCAGGAAGACAAGGATCACAAATAAAAGGCCAGAAGAGCTACCATGTATTGGAGTTTCTCTTCAAAATCAATGGAACGAAAAAAGTCACGACGACGGGGATTGGGAGAAGTCGAAATTCCTCACATTCAAATTAGGAAAACAGAAGCAGAACGCAAGGACAATTGCCCAGCTTTCTCCTACGATATCATATTTATCGAGCAAAAAAAAAGTAAAACATATATTATACTTGTATTGTCACGTCATAGCAAAGAGACCACAACCGTCTGAAAAATCTTTCCAGGATCAACTGCATATGAAACAAATGGCTAGATATCATAACGCGCCTCTGCTACGCTGACCACCCATGTCGTATCAAGGAATGGCCACTTCCAGACCAGAAACGAACAGAACACAAATATCAAAACTTTGCTTAAAAATATAAATAAAAAGTTCATTACATAACTCTTCGCGATTACACAATACTGATTACGTAATTAGGATCAACAAAGGTACGACATAAAAGCGTTCATCCTATTACACCGGCGTCAGCACTATATAAGCCCTATTCATTTTCAAGAACAAGAATCTTGAAGCGGTGCCCTTCCACGTGTTGAAGAAACACCATGGATGCTCTAACCCGAACATTGTTATTTATCGCGAATCTTTCCCAACCTTTAGTCAACCACCAACAGTTGAAACTATCTTTAGAAACCCCAACTCAGAAGTTTTGCCCAGCTGAGGAAACCAAACAAACATGGTCCGATACGACATGAACGTACATCCTTTCAAAAGCACAGGAAAGAGGCTGCAAGAAAAAAGATCGTCTCGTAACAAATTCAAAAATAAACAATTATAAAGCACATCAGACATTAAGTTTTTACCAGGTGATGGAGCCTTTCCTCGGCATCGATACAACAGTAAAAATCTCGCATCTCGGAACTAGGTGACGCCATCATTCTTTCTACCAAGCAGAGATAAAAAAAAGATAGAATAGATGAATAAGTTGCTGCACATCCCACGCATTTATATACCCAGAATAGATCTGTACATACCTCAAAAAATGGCAAAGGCATTTATTACATGCGCTGAACTGGGATAGGGGTCTGAATCGAGATTCCCAACATAGCCTGCAGGACCTACATATGGCAGGAACCTTTTCAGAGTCCGACCAAATTCATTGGCTCATGTCAAATCCGGAAATAGTCATCTATCACAAAAAGTCCAGATCGAACCCCCTTACATCATTATAAAAGGGGTACCCAAAAAGCCCACACCAACCTTCAAGAGAAATGGCAGGCAAAACAACAACTCCAAATTCAAACAACCCCCTCGTCTTTGATATTTACTTAATCGGGAGCGAGCAATACATACGTATGATGTCACCGTATTGCTTCGGTGAACATTTTAAGCCCTTGGTACCCAACCAAATCTTCTTATCCACTCGCATCGTGAAAGACTTTCCTGTTTATATCACAGGAGGTGCTTATGAATCTCACTGGGTGGCACGCGGATGGAGAGACTTTGTTGAAACTCACGACCTCGAGCTGGAAACATCTATAGTTTTAACTCACCTGGGTGAAGCAAAATTTTAAGTCCATTTTTTGGACAAGGAAGGCTACGACATTGAAGAAGATATTGATGCCACCAGATATGATGGACCAGAAACAAACGGGTTCCATTGAATCTGATCTTTAATTCACAAGGTTGTACTTCTATTTTAGGCAATGTGATGTAATGCGAACTATCAATAAAAGCCCCTATGTCCCTATACGATTATGTTCATTTTTTCTCAATTCATTCTCCTTTGCATCCAAGGGCGCTAGAGATTATTTTTATGCTTCTCCATCGCGTAGAGTACGCTGGAGATTACCTAAGTTTTAATTCATTCTCCTTCGCATCCAAGGACGCTGGAGATTATTTTTTATGGTTCTCCATCGCACAGAGTACGCTGGAGATTACGTAAGTTTTAATTCAATCTCCTTCGCATCCAAGGACGCTGGAGATTATTTTTATGTTTCTCCATCGCGTAGAGTACGCTGGAGATTACCTAAGTTTTAATTCAATCTCCTTCGCATCCAAGGACGTTGGAGATTATTTTTTATGTTTCTCCATCGTATAGAGTAAGCTGGAGATTACCTAAGTTTTAATTCAATCTCCTTAGCATGCAAGGATGCTGGAGATTATTTTTAATAGGTTTCTTCATCGCGTAGAGTATGCTGGAGATTACCTAAGTTTTAATTCAATCTCCTTCGCATCTAAGGACGCTGGAGATTGTTTTTAATAGGTCTCTCCATCGCGTATAATACGCTGAAGATTACCTAAAATTTAAAACTCAAATCTTTTTCAGCCCAAGGACGCCAAAGACTGTTATCAATCATACAATTTCCTTCAACGAGTGTCAAACCCGAGGATTTTCACATTATATCCTTCGCAACATCAATATCGACACCTAACTTCCTAAACTTCAGCAATAAAAAAAATATAACAGATTCACACTGGTTTATTTATTATACACCAGATCAAAAACACACAACACATGCCGCGATTCTTAAAGCAGAGCACCCCCTACTTCACCGTTCAACAGTCAACGAAAAATTCAACATCACCGTTCTGGTTTGGACCATGATTTACGGCAACAACATCAAAGCAAGAGTGCCTTTCATATTTAAAGATTAAACGTGTTTCCATCTAAAGCTCGTTGGAAACTCATGCCAACCGGATGTAAACCAGTAATTATGAAGGCCCTAGGGCTCAACCATCACCACAAATTCTTCATCTGCCCACGTCCATAGTTGTACAAGGTCAAGGGCCTTGTCACCATTATCACGGTACACTTGGGGAAAAGGCTACAACAACGATAAACACCTCATAAAGGATCAATTCCCAATTAGAAACCGAACTATTCAATAAAAACTCACCAGCCTTTACAAGTGTCCCTCTACCACTGTATATCGGGTAAAACCTCTCACGCGAGGAATGGACCGACCCGGGATATCTATCGGCAAGGTAGACGTCATTTTTACTAAACTGCACCACAAAGTACGAGATTACTTTCCCATTTATGATGATAGACAGGATACACAAAACAAAATCAACCACAAACACACCTTATCATCTCCACGAGGTTGGTAAAGATCAGCAGTCATGACAAAAATCACCTTGTAAGTACATCTCTTGTTCAAAAAACAACAACAAATGGACAAGCAAACCTAACACGCATAGCGACCCGGGAAACTAGCGTGCGGCACACACCTCCTAGCTAAAGGACACCTCGACCTAACCGGGAAGAGCAATTCTTATCTCCATAAGCAACAACCTAGTATAAATAAACTTCCCATTCCATAACACTTCCTTAAAAACGGGGGGGGGGGGGGGGGGGGGGGGGAGACAATGCCAAGTTTCGACATGGTTTCTGGCAAAATTTCTCCACCTAATTTTATCACAAATACAATGCTTTTTCAAAACCCCAAGTTAATCTGAATAATCCTCGGAGAAAGACAACTACAAAGGCTTCCTGTACCTTACATCTTTGTAGAATGCGGGGACGACATACTAAACCAAATCATCTTATGTTCTCCTTCAAACCAAGCATTCCTAGTCTTAGTCGAAAGAGACGAAGGGGACTGGTGCTCTCTGTTAGAGGGATGACGATCTTTCACGACGTCTAACAACCTAAGAATAGGAATTTGCATCACTTTTGAAAACTAAGGAGAGTCACACTTTGATGTCACCATAGAATAACCAAGCCCAAAAGAGAACGGAGATGTACTCCCCGACTACTTTTGTTACGAAGAAATATAAATATGCATGATATAAGTCGTTTTCTACTTTATGTAGCACCAAATAAAAGTGCTTATAGCACTTCATTATGCAATAAATCTGCAAAACCTTATTTTTTGTCATCTCACGATTCTTTTCACAAAACGGTCAATAACAGGAGATAGGTAAGGGTATCGCAAACAACAAATTCTCCAGCAAACAAAAGCAATGGCAAGTTAAACTCTAGCTGCGAATGGACAAGAGTATTAACGATAGGTTAAACTCTAGAAAGATAAACAAAGAACATAAACAGATATATACTAAAGCTAGAAATAAAATATTCACATCATCAAAATACCATAACAAGGCATACTGCATGTCATGGTCTCAAAATTTTCCCATCCAAAAAACATTGTACGAACCGCAGCGAAGCATAAGGCTCATACCACGGGCAGAAATGTTTCAACCTGCTTCCCATCAACAACAACAATAAAAACAACAACTACCCAGTAAATCCCGCAATTAAGCAGGGTCTGGGGGGTCGGGATATACGCACTATTTCCCCAAATAAATCGAGAGAGTATTTCAGATAGACCCAAAATAGTAGACATATCAATCCCATGAAAGCATGCTAAACAGTAGACAAAGAGGCACGAAGAAGCAAAGAGGAAGGCTGAATATAGGCAGCAACAATAGGACAAAACACCCAGCCTAGAACTACTACACATTAGAAGCCCGAATGGACCTCCTCCAACGGTCTCTATCCAAAGTCAATTCTTCCGACAAGTTGAGCAGATTGAGATCCTGCCTAATAACCTCCTTTAACGGTCTCTATTCAACCTGCTTCCCATCACCAAGAAAAAATTAAAAGCACAGGATAGAGAGTGGAAGAATAATTTGTTACACATTGGCAGGAAGATCGTTGTTATCATCGCGAGGCAATCCAGGGTTGGTCCCGTCTGCAAGAGGAGGTTCGACCTAACCAACCCTGACCGTCCTTCGCCAAGAAGTTGGTCAACCACCCTTGACCCTCGTCGCTTAGCATAAATTCGTGAAGTGTGTTCTTGGTAAGAACAACATCGTCCCTAGAAGTGAAGCGCACCAATTGTCCCCTCACGCTAATGAGCTCTTCGCGTACCGCTTCCAACTGAGTCTCAAGCTCCCTAATCCGACCATTCGAGCGCATAATCTCCAATTCACGCTCATACCCCATCTATTGGAGTTTTAAAAGTTCGACTCGCGATACGCCTAGCTCGCTTCTCACCGCCTCCACTTCCTTCGCAGATTTCTCTAATGCCTCTCGCAAACTGTTGATACTTACCTCCTGGAGCTCTGCATCCGTCAACTTTTCCACCTTCTCCTTTAGACTCTTGTTCACTTTCCTCAACTCTTTCACTGTGTCATCATAGTTCCTTAAGCGCATGGCCACCTCAGACCATTGTAGGTTACCTTGCGATTGAACGCGGAGGATAATAAATGTGCATGCAAAAATGAAATGACTAGAAAGGAACAAATCGCGAAGGAAATTACCCAGCCCCCGGTTTTCTGACCCTGTTCTAACAGCTCTTCGTCTGTTAGATGATGAAGGTACTCCCTTTAGACCGGGCAACTCTTGCCGGGGATCACTAGCTTTTTTTATATCAAGTGGGGAAAACCCAAGTTGCCGGTATGCCGGAATAGAGATCCCTGGCGTGGTGATTGGCTCATTACTTAGAAGCTTGTTGGTTGTCACTTCCTCCATGGGCCTTTTTTGCCCACATCGAGCCAGGGGTATATCCTCCGACGATACGCTTTGGATTTCTTCAACAGGCTCTTTCTCTTTGGAGCCCTTCGTCGCAAGGGGGGGAATCACAGGATACGACCTGCTGCTGATTATCACCCGCTTGGGAGTAATAGTAAGAGCAGTTCTGGCTATGCCTTTCTTATTCGCTAGGGCAGAAATTCTCGCTTTGTCAATCAACATATCTGCAAAAGAATTAGGGCAAAGGTCAATCAAAGGAAATCGCGATCGAAATAATAAAAAGCCTAAGCACCTAGATACCAACCCGGACGGTGTGAAAGAATAAGCCCGACCATCTCTAGGCGAGCCGGAGTCACAACTTCTTTGTAACCCCGTTTCGACGAAACCCCCTCCCCAAACGCAACCCTCCATCTTTCCATCGCAATGCTTTTATTTTTAGAGGGAGGAGCATAGTCGCCAGGTATGGTCATAAAGTTCAAGAAGGTCTTTGTGAAATCGCGAAAAAGAAACCATTTCTTTCTCCACATCGAGCTACTAGACAATCTCTCAACTATTTTCCTAGATAGAGAAGTAGATACCAGTCCCTCGCTATGTCTCAAGGAAAGAACTGAGAGAAGATGATCTAACGTCGGTGTCTGTTTGATAGTAGCACACCTCATGAAATAAGCCGCGAGAAGATGATCCAGGTGGTCAGCTTCAAGAATTGATTTTTCTCCCAAAGTTTTAGTGATAGTGGGATTCACGCGCTTCCCAAAAATTTTAGGGAAGGGTGGAGGGGCTGCAAGGACGTAGCCTTTACAAAAGCTACAATTATCTACATCTGTTTGTTTGTAGGGAAGCACGGCAAAATCATTTGGGACCACGCATATGGATTTCTTACTCTCTTTAGCTGCACGAGATGACTCGCCTTTGCTCATTAATAGATTCTGAGGTATGATAATACTCGGGATCGTCCCTCATTAAAGGACGCTTAATAGACCCAGCCATCTTCCGACGTTTTGCTCTCTGATCGGCCCCAGGATTAGCTTTCTTCCTCTACATCTGTTTGTTTTGCTCTCTGATCGGAGCCTCATGCGCCCCTCGAGATGGTATTGAAAAGACATTCCTCCTAGAGGGTGACGGTTAAAAGACATCTTTTCGTCTCCTCCAAAAAGTTTCTTGATTTACTAGAAACCACTTCCGGAAAAACAAAAATGAGGGGAGGCGAAAAGCTTCATTCGTCCACCACCGTCGGAAAGACCCAAAAATTCCAAGAAAAGCACTTCCCCACCCCAACACCGACGTACTACCACCGAATAACTTATATTTCCTCCATGAAAATCGATTATAACCCAAGGACAAAGAGGAAAAGAGGAAATGGGACATCGGGGCGCACCCTAGTTTCGGCCCCATAACTACCATACCCCTCGTCGGAGGAGGGCGGTTCCACCACTAAGGGTTTTTTCCCTCTTCCCTAAAAAGCTTTAAAACGAGCACAAACCCAGAAATTGGACTGAGCCTGAGAAGAATCAAGAGATACTTACTCGGGATAAGTAGAAGAGAAACACCGGCGAACTTGGAGGTCTAAGAAACAAACCACCACCTAACTCCGGTCTCGTTTCTCTAGGAGCCCAAAACCCTTCGGTTTTCTTTCTCTTTTTCTCTCTCTTTCTCTTTTCTATATTCAGAAATGTGAAATGAAGCAACGAAAGAATGGAACCTTCAATTATAGGTCTCAGTGGGGTGGCCCCCTAATGGGCCAAAGACACACCGAGCCCAATCACGGCCCATCTAATGATAACTTTTTGGCGGGAAGCATCGTGTTTGTCAAAAACTAATCACGAGCGATATATCATTCGCAATCTGGTTACGAGGAGATATGACGACGTCATATAAAATAGACCTATTAATTAACAAAGATTTCATCGCAAGAAGAGTACTTGGTCAGACCCTAACCAGACTCCATACCTTAAGTATCTTCAGTCTAAATCACCTCGCGATCAAACCTTTAACGTAAGCGTGTGTGTAAGCCACGGCAGGTCCCACCTGTACCTCGTGGCCCTTCAGGTCCCATACAAGCAGCTCGTTGGTTAAGCACCTCTCCTATAACAACGACACATATAACTCATGGTACTCTAAACACGAAGGCATGCGTTACACGTGTCCTCTATTTACCCACGAGGTTGCCAGCAAGCTGCTCGCTTGGCCTCCCTATAAATACCCCCCTCCATCCTCAAAGACAAGGACCCGATTCAAGAGAGAAGAAGAAGAGCTCTGAATATCTCCCTGACCTAAAACCCGGAGTTGAGTTCTTAAGGTCTTTGATCGGAGAAGAACGTTCTTGGGATAAGAACATCACCTGACTTCCTCTAAAAGACGACGATACAGTGAATTAATTCCTCGTGAGCCAAGCACACCACCCCCATCGCTTGGACTAATAAATATATAATGTGAACACCACCCTTCTCGACTAAGGCTTGCATGTATTTTAAGACATTTTATCGCCATGATGAGGTAATAAGTATAGGTGAAATTCCATGATCGCGTCAACTATAGTTTCTCAACTCTCTCTTTTCTTTTCTTTTTAATTAGGAAAAAATTCGGGGGAGAAAGACTATGCCCGAAGGCATCCTTTCGGATGAGGTCGAAAAGACCAGGATCATTCGAAATATTAGTACCCCATGCAGAGTGGAAAATGTGTGCAACCTAATCAGCCACTCTATTGCCTAAACCGGGAACATGGAGGAAAGAAAACTTTCCATATTTGTTAACATAGATATAGTATCTGACAAAATAAATTCTATTTCCCATGGACATTTTTTTTCCTTTGAGATGGTCTATAATTATTCTCGAGTCCCCCTCTATTTGAAGTTTGGTAATTCGAAGAGTTATTGTGTTATGTACGCCGAGTTTTAAGGCAAAAACTTCTACTTTTAATGGACTTTGTTTACCCAGATTTTTGTATCCTATATTGATAGACCGACCTTTCCAGTCGCGAATAATAGTATCTACTATGCTGATCATGTTAGAGAGGGAGGAACCGTCGAACTTTAATTTTAGAGTTCCTCTGGGTGGCTTACGCCATCCAGTGTTTTTGCGTTTCGTTTCGTTTTGCGTTTTGTTTCGTTTTTGTGAGTCAGAATCAACTCCAAAATCGTCCTCAAATTTAGAGGTTTTACTCAAATTTAGCTCATGTGTTTTGATTATGTCGAGCGTGGTGTCCCGACTGAGAATAGAAATCGACCTGAAGATGAGTTGATTATGTCGAGACAGTCCACCAACCGAGAGCAAGCTTACCCTTAGAGTAAGGTTTCTCAAAACTCAATTTAAGTGGCTAAGTAATATGAGTGGAAATTTACGAGTTTCCATTTTTCTTTTTCCTTTTTCTTCAAGAAAATCCCCATTGAAATATATGAATGGGAGATGGTAAAATACAAAATACGGAGCAATAAAACCGTCAAGGCGTCAACACATTAACATAAATGAGAACCTCCATTATTATCCACATTGAGACCCACCAATATTGTACCCGCAAAAATATCTTCAGCAATCCCCACCTTTAGGCAACCACTTTATCAAAAGGATATGCAAAAATATCAATAAGTGGTATAACTAAAACTTTCTTGGAGGAGTACAATTTTTTATTGTTCGATCATTCTTACTTTGTATAATTTTCTATACGGCTCTGTTATCCACACGGTCAATTTCTCGTCGGATACACGGTGTCGACTCCGGAAGCTCGAGACGGCATGAAAAATATCGATGTCGAATGCCCAGATCGGCATACCTGGTGCCGATGCCGAATCTCAAGGTCGGCAGACACGGCCTGACGCACGGATGGACGGTCGACCAGACACGGACTGACGAAAGCGCGTTCCGTCTCTGATGCCGATGCCGAATCTCCAGGTTGGCATGTCCCATCGGACTGTGACGCCGTGCATCTGGCAGTGAACCATGGCAGAAATCCGTCCCGTCTCTGATGCCGATGCCGAACTCCCAAGTTGGCATCTTTTGGTGCCGACTTGGGCACTCGGGTTCGGCAAAACTTGTGCCGACTAGGGTACTCGGCATCGGCACCGTGCCGATGGCGAGATGAAGCCGTGCCGATAACAAAACAGTTTTCTATATTTATTTTAACAAATCAAAATGGCATATGAAGTTTAATTTATGCTCAAAATGATAGTATTTTAATTCAAAATAACAATGTTTATTCAAAATAATAGAGTAGTATTTTAGTTTAAAACGACGTTGTTTCATGTATATTTTTTTCTCTTTGCACGAATAAAACGATATCATTTTAGTATATAGTTAAGGTATTATTTTGGTTAAAAATACCATTTAAAATCTAATGATTCAACTTGTAATTAACTTGTTATTCTTTTAGCATGTAATAATGTGTACCTAGATATAAAAAAATTTAAACATGTATAATTTCAAAGTGAGTAATGTAATATACCATCTCATTTCGAAGCTCTTGAACTAAATTATATTATCAAATTATCAAGGTAAGTATATTAACTTATTATATTAATTTATTTTATTTGTTATGATTGATTTATTATAATGATATATATTAATTTATGATATTAAATAATTAAAGCATTCTAAATTATTTTATTGAAATGGCGAATTACTTAGTATACAATAAAGCAATTTAGGACTTTGACCATTAGAGGTAATTATGGAGTTGATGACACTTACCAACCTGAAAATATGACTGATTGTATTAATCGACAAAAGAGTTGTTAAAATATTTTAGCAAATCATGTTTTGAAAAAATGTTGAGGTGTTTTAGAAATTCTAGAACGAGCGATAAAGTAAATGGTTGGGGGATCTATTGAGGTTGTGATATGATGATGAATTTCTTTTGATTTATATACTTTTTCTAAGCGGTATAATGTGACATGTATGTATTAGAATTTAGCTTTATATTGGTATTCTTTATATGCTAGGAAGTTTGTGATCTGCTTCTAGACTTGCGTGCTGGATTGCTTTTTGAGTGCTACTACCAGGTAAGTTCTTTCAAACATATTCTAGACTGACAGATGGTTGGAGGACAACACGCTTGAAAATATACATCTTATGTTGAACAGAATCAACAAAGGTGACAAATTATACAAATACATAAATGAAAATAAAAGATGGAACACTAGCGAACTCAAACACATGTAGGGTTGCTCAAAATGTGGCCCGACCTGAAAACTGACCCAAGAAATTCTGAAATTCGGTTTCGGGCTGATAACTGTAACCGAACCGAAACTTTCGATTTCGGCTCGAAAAAACCTTTTTTTTTAAAAAAAACCTAGTTTGCTTCTTTAGTTATAGACTGGAGACTTGGAGAGTGAAGCGGCCCGTGACCCTTTCGTTCAAACTTCAAAAGCTCTGGTTATCCTCGGTCGTCGCTCCCAGAGTCTTGCCCAGCGTTGCCTCCCTCTCCTGCAGCTGGCAACCGCCTTCCTCTTCCGCAACCCCTGTCCGGCGTTGCCTCCCTCTCCCGCAGCCGCCACACAGGCCATAGCGCAGAAGCAGTAGCGGTCAACAGTGACAGCTTGTGGTTCGATTTCCTTTTTTTTTCTTCAAAATTTCACATTTTCTTTGGATTAATCTACTTCTATTTTCAATAAATTTTTATATTATAGTTGTAATTTCAGATTTGTAAACCAATTTGGGATTCTTGAGAGGCTTTCAGAAATTTTTGGTTTATGAGAAATTTTAGAAATCTATTTCAATCTGTGACTTATGAGAAATTTAGTCTTTTAGAGAAACATCAAACAAGAGTAAATTGAGAATTTTGAAATTGAAGAGATATAGTCTCGAAAAAAAAGAATGTATTGTGGAAATTGTATAACAATGAGATCAAAACAAAGACTAGACTATTCACTAAATGAGTTGCTCTCCCTTTCACATGCGAACTATGTGATACGTGCGATGAATCTACTCCTCACTTATTCACTCAGTCCTACATTAGTAGCAACCTAATGCGGAAAATCGATCATGCAATGGAAAAACGACTAGAAGAATTAGACAAAAATGAACAAAACATAAAGGAAGTAATGTCAATAATAATATTTGAGAAAATAACTCCAGAACAAAGGAAAAAAGAAACTCTTTGACAATGAAAACACCTTGAAAATCTAAAACATGGACAATATGACTAGATAAACAATCATGAATTGGGAAAAAAACGAGACACTTGGATACACCAAATATCAATGCCACCGTAAAAAGAACAGAAACCCGAAAGAAATGACACTTATAATGGGATAAACCACCTGAAGGAACAATCAAAATAAACTTCGACGGTAGTAACAACTATTCTTGTACTCATTGTGCAGGTTTCATTCTTTGCGACCACATGGGTTCATTGATTGGTTGCGGAGGCAGGCAGCTTAAACACCGGTCATCGCTCATGACTGAAGCAATGAGACTTTTTTTGGACATCCAGATGGCGAAGGAGATGAGTTTGTCTAATATTCACATTGAAGGTGATAGCCTTACTATGATCAACGCAATAAAAGGATGTTGGTTCTGCCGATGGGAAATCTAGATGCTCACAACGGATATTGCTCCGATCTTTTAAGCATGTTAGCCTCTCGCATTGCTTCCAGGAGATTAACAAATCCCCGACCAAATCTCTCGCTTCTTCTAGTCTGATGCCGCCCATAAGGCCTGGTTAGATAGACACATTTGTATCCTTATCCACAAGAATACTCTTGGATGATGGTCTAGTAGAGACTAGCTCTACCAAAATCTTTACATGTATAAAAAAAAATTATGCGGAAGATTCAACTTTTTTATATAAAAAAATCAAAACATGTAACATAAATATCGAACTATTAATATAAAACTTTTAGTTTTACGGTATCCGGAAGATTGGTTGTCATGAATTATTTGGTTTAACAAAAAGGGAGGAAGTTGAAGGCCGACACCCGAATCTCAGCGATCAGACGATCCACATTAACTGTAGGATTCTCTGGGGGCCCATTTTTATGTTCTCTTGTAATACCCGACCCATCCATTACTTTATGGGCCCCCATATTGTTTCATTTCACTCAATTTGCTGCATTGAAACTTTTAATTTTACAAATTTAGTGTGATGTGCTTATATTTTATTTCCATCCTATACTCTTAGCATATAGGCGAATAATTTTAATTAGAAAAGATTCCTTAATATAAAAAATAGTGAACTCTAAAAATCTAATTAAAAGAAAAAAAAACTAGACTAATTAAAATTTGAAAAATATTTCAAAAGTACGGCTTTTCTCTTAGGACATATGATAAAAAAAAACATTTAAATAATATATTTTTTGTCATTCGAAATGTGAAACAAAAAAAATCAAATTTAAGAGATATTGTGTTATGGTCCAAGGCTACAATATTGGAGATCTTGCTACCAGGCTCTCAGACAAATAGACGAGAATGAGGTGAGATGAGAAAATAGGTGAGAGATAGAGAGAAGAGATAGAGCAAGTGTAGAGGGTTGAATTGAGAGGGAAAGTCACTACAACAGAAAAGCCTTTTAGCGACCAAAATTTTAGCAATGAATTATTTTTCCTCGGTGAATGTGGGCTTTGGCAACGAACATATCTGCTCCTCATAAAATGGCATGTGAACTTTTGCAAGAAACCTATATTCCTCGTTAAAAGTGGTATTCAACGACAAATTTTTTAACTCGTCGCTAATTGTTATTATAATGTGGTCGCATAAACCATAAGTAAAATAGCGACGAAATTGAAGTTTTTATTGACGAATCTTTTCATCGCTAAAAATACATTCATCGAGGGATTTTTAATTTTGTCGTTATTTCTTTGGTGGGGTTTATGTAAAACCCGCCAAATTTAATAGCGACAAATATTGTTGTTACTCGCTAAAAGTATGCATTTCTCGAGAAAACAATTTGTTACTAAACGTATTAATCAACGAGGAAACTCCATTTTCGACGTTTTTGGCTTGGATGAAATATGGAAAATTGCTCAAATTTATTAATGAGAAAAGTTTTAATTACTCGCCATATGTTGATGTTTAACAAGAAATATTTTTGTTTCAAAGCCATAGGTTGATGTTTTACAAGAAATATTTTTTCGATAAAACAACTATTTAGTGAGCAAATATCATTTTCGTCGCTACTTATATGGGTAAAATATTTTTACTTCTATTTAATAAGTTTAGAAAAAATTTAAATTATTTTTATAGATGTAAAATTATTCATTCTAAAAAAAATTAAAACGTGATTTTAAATTTCTAAGTTAAAACGCGCGACACTTACAAAAAATTGGAGGTCGGGCTGTCAAATTGGAGGCCATGCTATCTAAATTTGAAAACCCACTCAAACTATAGTGAAATACTGAAATACGTAAAAAAAATAAAAGCCAAATCTACCCACCCTCCCCACCCTCCCCACTCACTCCCTCAAACCCCTCGCTGTCATCCCAGAACACCAACTCTTCATCTTTCTCCATCATCGGAGTCTTCGCCACCACCAGATCTACCCACCCTCCCCCCAAATCCCCCGCCTCTCCCTCCTCTCCCACTCTCCAGATCTGACTGAAAGCCCGCTGCAGACAAAAGAAATCCCCAAAAAGCCCCTCCTCCTCTATCTACTCTCCCAGTCTCCCTCTCCCCCACCTTCATCACCGCTAGTGCATGTCATTTGCTCTCTCCTTCCAATGTTTTCATCGCTGGATTGGACCTCACCCTTATGCCGTTGGTGTTCTCCTCCTCGTCTACTTCCTTCGGTGTCTCCCTTCCTCAGATTTGAGTTGATTCGCCAGTGTTCTCCACGTTGGTCGCCACTTCCATCGTTCTTCGTGATAACTCTCGATGAAATTCAGGTAACCCATCTGAATACATCTCCTTTCAATTCGTGAGCCCTATAACTTCATTCGAATTAGGAATTGAGGTCTCTAAAACTCCAACAGATCTTTTTCCTTTCCAAGAGCTAGAAGATTGTTTAGAGTGGAATATTTGGTTTGTGCATCCTTTGAATTTAAGTGTATATTGGTGAAGTAGGCTGCAGGATCCCTAATGCCTAGGTGCGCCTCTACCCTTTTACAATGGAATCTGGAATGATATGGCATTGGCACTACTTTAAAACAAGGTTGGGGTCACTGACGATATGTCATCCATTATGGCTGGCAGTTGTTCATGCTTCAAGAGTCTAGGATATAGGTAAGTAATTATAACAATCATAGGTCTGATTTTAAACTAGGTTTATGTTAACATGCTTGCCTTGATGTAGGCTTGCTATTGTGGATAATTTATAAGAATGGTGCATCTGAAACAGATGATATAGCTTCCAAGTTAGTTACACACTTATATATGATCCATTGGTGTTTACAAACTTATTATATAATACATATTAATTTATACTGTTGTTTTAGTGATCTAACACTTATCTTTCATTTTGAAGATTCTTGAGTTTGTTGAATAGTCAAAAGGTTGGTCATAAGTGGATAGAGCTGGTGATTCAGCTGAAAATGTCATGATGGGTGTTTCTGAAGAAGAGTTGTATAATATCCCAACGACCGATTTTGTCAATAGGCGTGGATTTGTAGTTAGGCAGCTAACTATCTACCATGTTGCATCTCATGCTTTTGCTGATCTTCAAAATGTAGAGGTATGTCTATCTCACTTATAAGGTGTTTTCTAATCCATAAATCTGTTATGCCAAGCCAATCGAAACAGTTGCTTTGACCCTCCACATTTTTTTTTACTTTCTTCAATTAAGTGTCCTCTTGATAAAAAAAATTAAGATTATTAGGGATTTTGTTCTCATGATTGTTGACTTTGTGTCTCCTAATGGGACATGCTATGGACGCATTATTGGTGACACTTGAGAAGGACTAAAAAACTCCCGACAGGTTCATTATTATGCATATTATGAGGTCGGAAAGTTTCTATTGAATAGTATTTTTCTTCTTTCTGTACAGATTAAGAGGCTTGGACACTTTTGGTGATGCAAACCAATATTTTTCATTAAGGCTAATTTATTCTGAACAAAATGATATTCATAGCATGCTTCTGTGATTGTCAAGGTTGTTCTCTGTCACCAGAGCTTGTACATTGGCAGTTTGCTAGACCATCTTTTTATTGTTGAGAAATTTACATTTTTCCTATACTACTGGGTGATATCAGTCAAGCACTACACAAATTTGGATCTATAATATTCTTTCAAGAAAGAAAATAAAGTAAAGATAGTGTTGGTTTTGTGATACGTTCCAGTGTTCCACCTACTTCTCTTAGTTCAAAATTTTAAGGTTGACGTTTGCAATTCAGTGTGAAAATATTGGGAGCTAATTCTATTTTATATTACTTATGCATTTGTGTCTCTTGTTGTTTAACGTTGGATATCTTTCATTCAGTCTGTTATGAAAAGTCTAACGGACTGAATGAAAGATAGCCATGGACATAGATATCATCCACCATAACACAATACACAGTTTACAAGAGTGCTTTTGCAATCATTAACTGTATTCAGTGCATAAGACTCAAGTCATTTTGTCAACAAACACATGTTCGCTTGTCTCATCTCAGCATACAACAAAATGCAAGATTGCACTCAATTTCTCAAGTGTTCCTCACTTAATCCATTTCCTTTGAGTCCATGAACCCATTTCCATATATGAGAGTAACTTGCCTTAGATTATCCGAAATAACCTCATAGACAACTACCCAATTTCTATGTAACAAATTTACTAGACAATTGTATCAAAGTTGCCATGTTAGAATCACAACATAGTTGACTATCAGCCTGTCATCTACTACATCAGAAAGATAAACTTCCCAATATGACATACTTACAATGATCCATATGTTATCTTATCATTGTTATCTAGATGCATCTTTCAATGCATACATAGGTGTGAGTACAAGGCTAAAGTCTTTCTCAAAACCTTAGCAGAAAATTTTCTAGAAAATGAATTTCCAGAACTCTTCTCACTGGGAAAAACTTTGCTATCTAGGTCAACTTGTAAACGGATACAAGCTATTGTAGCCATCCATCGGTCTGATTGAACACAATCTAATCAAGTAGAGAGAAGGTTCCAACCTAACTCTCTTGATCTAGGGTATAACATCAGGTTGTAAACCTAGTTTACTCCCAATGGATCATTCCGCCTATAAAGCCTTAAGAACCCAATTATCTCATTGCTTTATGTTTAGGCAGAATAAATCACAGACTCGTTATCTTTCATCACCATCCGCTAGTTGTGTGTTAGATCTACCAACAAATCACAAACTCTAAGTGGTGATTGGTGCTATCTCATTTGGATACTTTTGGAGCAACTACATCTAATGTGTTTCTGAGATATTTCGTGTTAAAAAAAATCCCACTCTAAAGTGGTTTCGATATGCTCACAATTGTTCTAGATGATAATCCTGAACTCGAAACACATTTGTTCAACAAGTTGTGAGCCAAGAACGAAACATCTTTAGCTCTGAAAACTCCTGAACATTAATGTGGCAAGACAGCTTATATTACAACTATCATAGGATGATGTAATAATTGTACTACTAGAGACTATGTCGTGGTTTTATCAATCAAAACTCAACCTGGGTTGGTTTAAAAACTATCATACAATCATGATTAAGGATCCCTGAGCTACGAAAACTCATTTTCCTTATCGAATTGCTCTCATCAATCTTAAAAGTTCGCATTTCCAAGATGACTTAAAAATGTGATCATGTACCTGGCACCATGCCTAGCATACACATTCTTCTTGATACCATTTATCCAAATGGATTTGTTGCAACTAATCAGAAAATGCTAAAATATATAAGAACCAACTTCTTAAGCTTATTCCACATCTTAAGATTCACTAAGGGGCCCTCAATCATAAGTACATCTCCTAGAGATCCCCTTATGCCTTTAACGTTTGACATGACACCTTCTATGTCATTTCTAGGAAGTAACTGGCCAAGGATATTTCAACAAACGAACCACTCCACAAACCAGCATAATGCACACTTAGCAGAAACCAATGCTCGGTGCTCGGATTTGACCATTTCGTGTAACTTCAGTCAACAGAAGAATGTAACACATAAAACTTTTTTTTAATTTCATTTGATTTCTCCATCACCCAATGTGAGAGAAAGAATGGATATATGTTAACAAACAAGCTCACCTTGTATATCAACATCCATTTATACACCCTTAGATCCATACTAATATTAGAAGATCATGAAATTCAAACAACACAACAGAGTTTGTGCTTTAAGCTTCTGAATTTTGTAGAACGCAATCTACAAAAAATGTAGTGATCTGCTACAGGTAACAGATTACCCTAGAAGCCTCAAGAGAAGTGCTTAACGTAATAAGCATATAATCTCTTTGGACAATCCTATAATGATCATCCTAGACATAGCCCAAGGTGTGTCACATCATTTTCAGATAAGAAAACATCCTCTTCTGACAACTCTGCCTTTTCTTAGGTTCCGTTGAACCTATTCTCCCACTCGTTAGTAGAATACCTTTTTAGAGTATGCATTTCATTTACCCTTTATCACTTTGCAAAGTGGTTAAACTATGCTTCCATAGTGACACTTCTCATGAATTACAACAATTCAGTGAGGATTAGAAAATGTCAAGATCTGAACTTGACATCATCTTATATGATTGGCTTCAGCTAAACTTCGAAGTTCAACACCAATCCTTGGGTATATCATCTGATCTAGTTGCCCAGTGATCAACTTGAACCAAGTAGATTGCAACTTCGTCATTTGGACCTAGAAATGACTTGCTTACTCCCAGTGATCAGATTATGCATAAGTTACAAATCTTATTTGCAACCATTATCACAATAGTGACAAATTTACCTCTTGTTACTGAACCAAAAATCAGCAAACTTCCGATCTTAACATTGGAACCGAAAATCCAATAAGATCTCAAGATTCTCAAGGTCTTTCCTATACTAGCATCATGACATCACATGGTCTATATAAGGAAATTTCAGAAGCCCCTGATATTTTCGGAAAAGCTAAAATTTTATTACTACGATATAAATCGATGTAATCTGAGTTCTGCTAACTTCTGATTCAGATCGGTGAGATGAGTATATTACCCGTCTATCATCATTGACCAAAAACATGTTACCATTTATGCATGAAGCATAAACTAACACATATCATCATTTACCATGACCTTCGAAGCAAAAACATAATTGTAGTCTGCAATCAACTCCGTTAAAACACAGATTCATGACGACATAATCGTCCGTCTGACGATTTTCAAACAATGTATGTTTAAGGTTATCTTTTGAACTATGTGAGTCAGTCTAAAGATTTGCTCCCACTAGGACCAATGTTCCGAAGTGAAACAGAGTATATTGAATGACGATCTTCGTTAGCAAGAAAATACATGAGATCCATGAAATTCAGTTTTACAACTCTTTTGATCTGAGAAAAACCAAAGTGAGCTTTACAAATTAGAAAATAATTTTTAAAGCCCATGACTCGAGAGTCGAACTCACATCAAGTCCATCTGCTCATTTTCTAATTTTCAAGTGAGCTGAATAACTGTTGAGGTACCCGAAGTACTCAACATCAGCTCACTTTATTTGTATGTCCAACATATGGATATACGCTAGAACAAATCCAGTATAATCGAGAAAAGTCAGATAACATGTCTTCATTAGGACTATCGACTTTCAGGATCCTAGACATATAGGTCTTTACCCTTTAAGGATTTATTCAGAATTTTTTAGAATTACATTTAAAAACGCTATTCAAAATTGCTGAATATATTTCATCCATTTAACAAATGGTTTAGTTATTCGATTACCTTACAATCACACTCAAACAAATCAAGTGCTTTTCCATAATTTCAAGTACATTACTACATTAGTAGCAAAAACATGAAATTTTCCGCAAGGTTAAGAGATGCATCCCGAATGCTTATCTCTTATACAATCTTTACATAAAAGATTTATTTCTCAGATTTTAATTAACTTACCTAATGTCAATTTTACATTTTAAGTTAATAAGTTATATGCAATAACCATCCGTTAACTCAAAATAATTTTAAACAACTCACGATTGAATTATTTAAATCCGCTCAATTTTCAAGTAAAATGATATTCAACCATGGTTAAACATCCTTGAAAAACAAATTCTTGAAAATATAATTTTAGAGAGCTCAGTCTGTATGTGAACAAATCAACATAACATAGGACTCATCATCGCTCGTTATTAGATAAAGGGCCACGTAGATCGATATATCCCATAACTTTCAAGTTTGTTCGCTTCAATAAAAAAAATTCAATCAGACACATAGTCCGATCAAAGTTTTGAGAGCAAACATAACCGAATAGCTGTTTCAACTGACCTAATTCACATAACTTAGTCACAACTTGGTTAAATAAAAGCAATGATTTGCGTTTGAACCGAATCGGGCAAAGCCCATTCATCAAACACAACCCACCAAGTCTTGGTCCGAGTCTGAACCCGACCAAGACAAGTCCAATGCTCGGTCAAACACGACAAGTCACAGTCCAAAACAATCCGGACAAACGAGTCGCATTCAACCTATAACAACAAATCCAAATTATATTTCATTTTATTTCTTATCAAAACCCAAACAAATTAGGCTTAATAGGGACAAATCCACAAAAATGAATCAGTCGGCCCATATGTTCAAAACAAGCCCATCTTAGTAAAAAAATTGACCAGACCTTGGCTGAGGCCCACAAGTGACCCGAAGGCCTCATCAAGCCTGTAAGTCTAGGTCACCAACTAGCCCGGATCGGCCCGAAGACGGCCCATGGTGACCCGAAGGTTGCGAAAACTCCTAGTGCCGCCTCCATCTCTAGCAGTGTTTGATGATCGTCGTCGACGACCGTAAGCAGTGGCGCCTGACGCTTCCAGCACCCACAAAAGGTGAGCAAGACCAAGCGCCGCCAAGCTTTTGACCAACAGCGACCTCAAAGGAAATCTGCCGCCATGGAAGCAAGCTTGGAGGTCCATTCGTGTCCGCCTCCCACTGTGTAGTAACTCCCCACCATCGACAACCCAGGCGGCAGCACCGCCGCCTCCAAGTTCTCTAACAAGGGAGCACGGTGGCGAGAACGTCACCACCAAGCCTGAGGTCTCCGGCGTATGTCCATCTGCAGTCGAACTCCAAGAAAAGGAGTGACAACCCTCACCGGCGGCGCAGACATCTCTTCTCCCCCATCTGGTCACCGATCAAGAAACCATCGCAACGAGTGCAGATTTAGGGGCGAACCTCTCAGATCTAGGCTTGTTCACGAAGAACACAGACACTAAAGCCCAAAATTGAAATAAGATCCATCATAAATGACCGCAATGAATACAATCGATACGATGTCTCATGCATAAAGGCAAGAACGATTCAAGCCCCTTTCGAATTCAGCCCCAAATCTCTCAAAACACCAAATTTGTTACCTTCAAGAAATCGGGAACAAAAATCCAAATTTCAAGCAACAAATTCAACAGCACAAACACGCATATACACGGAGACCGAAGCGTAATCAGATCGGTATGCTATTTCGCAAAGAGAGATTGCAAGTAGGAGGGGAGAACGAAGGTAGAAGGTGATGCTCCTTCTGAGCAAGAATTGATAATATGGTATGGCTGAGCATATAATTAATTTGTGAAGACGAAGTGCCCAGATCATCAAGAACGCGAACGTCAAATACACAAATTGGACTTCAATTTTGAATACATGTTCTACGGACCCGAATCATGTTGTTATGCAATCTGATTGAACAAATTCAAAGACAATTTGAGCCTAAAGCTCTAATACCAATGATATAATTTGAGAGATAAACGGATTACCTCGAATAGCGGAAGCAGAGTCAAGATCGTCTTGGCTTCGAATTTGATCATCGGGTAGATCTCCACAACACTAAATCTCGTTAGAGATTTGGGAGCAGGGGAGAACATACGATTCACAACCTACACACCATGGGAGAGCGTTGGAGAGGAAGGAGACTCTCTCCACGGAGGAGAGTTCTCTGTGTGAGAAGAACGTCTAACGATCTCTCTCTCTCTAGGGTTAGAGATTAGAGGAGAAAAGTCTCTCATATTTATCTCTTTATTTATTAGATAAATTAATATATAACAAATATATATTATTTATCCTAATATTAGTTAATTCTTAACGAATAAGAATTACTTACCTAATAATTACGTAAATTAGGCTTTTATCTTTTGGGCATACATTTAATTATGTCCGAATTATATCAAATAATTCTAACAATTGTCAACAAAGGTCTTCTTTCGAGCATGGGCTTGCTGAATATGGTCCCGCAACTGTTTGATCATAAGCTGCTGAAATACTAACCATTCATTCGCCGGCGACCCTGTTGCAGACATCATAGGCAAACCAAATTGAGATTGTTGACCTCCATACAAAGCTTCGAATGGTGTCATTTTGATGGATGAGTGGGCGGTGGTGTTATACCACTACTATGTAGGGGGAATCGAATATGAAAATAAGAAATAAAATCAAACTCACAACTCCTTGCCTATCAAATGAATTCAAGACTCCCCTGTTATAGTGGAAGGGAATCAGGTTCGATCCATGAGGAAGCGTGTCAGTGGATCCTAAGGTAGCCCAAAAACCATGTTCTGTAATCGACCAGAAGTCACTCGACGTCGACTGGATTGCAATCGATGTCTGCTGGTTGCTGTCAATCTCGAGTCAAATCATGCAAACACCAAAATAAGGAATCGATATTGACTAAAGGAGTCGATGTCGAGTATTAGCAACAAGGGATAGACTGACTCAAAAAATTGTTAGTCGATATATGGCACTCGATGTTGACTGGGGTGCAGTCGATATCGAGTCAAAAAGCAGTAAATAAACGAATCGACAAAGGAGGCCGAAGAATAAAAAGATGAAAACAAATGATGATCAGAAAACAGCAAGGGTGTTGAGTTTTTCAAGAACTCAACGGATGGCAAACTACGAATGTAAACAATCAACAAAAGTCTTCCAAAGCCAGGGTTTACCACAAAAATAACCATGTAAGTAAAACCAATAAATCACAAAAGACAAGTACTTTATCGATAAAGGAAAAGGCTTTCACCAAATCCAACAAATAGGTAAATAAATCTTTCAATAAATAAACCTAATTGCGTCTAGCGTTTTCATAAATAAAGTTAATAAGCTTTCTTATAGAAAACCTAATTACTACTCAAGTTTCACAACATGAGTTCCTTAAACTTCCATTTAAAGATGAAGCACAAGGTAGAGCGAGATAAAGTACCTTTCTCTAGCGACTTACCAATCCACCAATATGGCTATCGTCGGGCTCACCCTAACCATAGAAGAAGGGCAACTACTCGCTCATAATAATGAAAGACATGATGGAAATAATAACTTGTATAAAATAAACTCCGAAGTCTTTACAATTGTAGCACTTCAACTTTCGTAAGAATACCAAACCCTAAAGCTTCGAAAACCCTAAACTATATGAGAATTGTTTTCAGCCGATATCGAGTGAACTAGATATCGAATGCTTTCCTGCAGTTGATCTATCTTCTTGGCTTTGTTTCGGAATGGCTCCAAATTCTGCAAAAATTAAACCAAAACTTGTGTAGGCCTTTATTTCTTGCAAATAAACACATACTACACAAATTCACTATATTCCCAACCCGGAATATGCAAAATAGCTAGAATAAGAAGCGAAAATAAGCACAAAAGCATGTTCTAAAACATGGACATCAAATCACCTCATACTTAAGCTTGTTTGTCCCCAAGCAATAACTTGGATGGTCATACAAGGGAAAAAAAATATCAACATTGTGGATCCATTCTCATATTACCAATAACACTCAATTGCCATCCTTGTAAAGGTATTAATGTCTTCAAAACCATGCGTATGAATAAAAGCAACATTCTCTAACTTTAGTACTGCCTTCTTTCGGTTCACAAACACGGGTGTCATGAATGGCCCCGGATACTTAGTGCTTCAGACTTCTCCCCATAAAAACTGAAATTACTTCAAACCACCCATAAATTAGTAATCTTGTCATAAGACCACCCACCCATTAAACCTCTATTTGTTTTGTTTAAAAAGATTAAAATACCCTTAATTCAAGCTTATTTGTATTTAATACAATGATTTGTTTTCATAAGACTTCTCATTTGTTAAATAACTCGATTTTACTTTTATCCTTTTAAAAAAGAATAAATTATAATAAAATTATTCATGTTTGGCTAATTTGTCAAATGATATGTATAAGCTTAGCTTATTTTTTAAAGCAACAATCTTAAATTTTTTTGTTTACCAAAGACGACTTTGTCTATTTTACATTATAAACATAATAAAATTAGAATCCGAACACGTACTTATATACATGCAACATCTTCCCTTTACTAAGTACAAACAAATAAACTTGAATTAGGGGTATTTTAGTTGTTTTAAAAAAACCAAATAGAGGTTTAATGTGTGGATGGTCATATGAAAACAAATCAAATTTATAGGTGGTTTAATGTAATTTAAATTTTTATGGGTGGTTATGTGAAAAGTATCATAATTTACGGGTGGTTATGTGTAATTTACCCTTTTTGAAATGAGTTACTCTTGGAGGTTGTCCTTGATAACTCCCTCCCTTGATGAAAATCAGAATAATGTTTCAAAGGCCTTGACAGGATGTTTGTGTCAAAGGTCTTGGAACATTAACAGTTGATGAAATCTAAAACCTGTTCTATATGTCCGAATATTATTTAATTTTATTATATACTTACTTTATATTATATATATGTTTGACTAATCTTTCAGGAAGTTTTTCGAATTATTTCCTTCCCTGTGACAAGTGTTGAGAAGGTTCAAATCGGAAAGATTATGGCTTCCTTTGTTTCCAAGTTTAAAAGATCTTAAAGATGGCCATGATCTGGAATAGCCGTTGGAGAAGATTCTCGGCGCCGATTTGTCTCAATAAATAGAGAAGGAAGATGAAGACAGAAGAAGACAAGTGCTACACGAGCTTTCATTCATTCAAGCAAGATCTGTCTTCCAAGTGTACTCTCTGCTAGTGCTCAAGAGTTTGTTGTTTATTTCAAAGCCTTTGAGAGTCACTGTGATCTTATAGGATATATTCATTTATAGTGTTACTCGAGAGTTTGTAACTCGGGAAGTTGCACTAGGCTATTGATTTGTGAGAGTAAGAGGATTGTACTAGATAGCTGAGAGAGGTGGGGCTCTTCTAGATTGGTCTAGGACTCCAAGGGAACATGAGTTGACTAGATTGCAATTGTATAGGAGAGAGGCTTCTCGGTGAGCTATTAGGATCCTAAGCTAAGCGAATCAATAAAGCCTTTTGAATCCTAGGGTTGTGGAAGAACCCTAGGCGGGGACGTAGGCCAAGTTCGTGCCGAACCTCGTAAACAATTACTCGTGTCCTTTATCTATTGCTTTACCTTATTTCCGCACTTGGTTCGATTGTCTAACTTTGTGATTCAGGTTTATCTCAAAGGGTTTTATACGAGCTCCAAAAGTCTTGAAACTTTCTGCGAAAAACGGGCATACTCTATTCAAACCCCCTTCTAGAGTATTTCTATATTACATTGTTTTATATTATCGAACCTTCAATTGGTATCAGACCTTTACTCACTGTTTTTGATCTAACAATCTTGTGAGTTTTTTATCATGTCTGGTGAAGCAAGCGGAGGATTTGCACAGGGAAGGTCCACAAGCAGACCGCCACTCTTTGTAGGAAACAACTTTGTCCACTGGATGTAACGGCCCGGGATTATGATTCCTGGGTTACGTTTCGAGGGATGAAACCCCTCGTTAGGATCTTCCGCCCCGAGTACAGGTTGAAGGTTTGAAATTCTATCCTAACATTTTAAAGTTGGATTTCATAACCAAAATTCGAAGGGATCGTTGGAATCCCCGGGGAAGTCCCCTGTACCTGTCATAAGTCTAAGCGTGGAAAACCAAAGGTCACACAAATAGCGGAAGTAAAGCATAATACAAAGGGGTGCCACGGCAGAGCCGGGTCAAAATATGATCAACCATTCAAATTTGAGCCGTAATTAACTTGGTGAAGTTGGAATCTTAACTCTCTCTTTCCGCCATGTTAGACCCAGCGGTCATGGACTCAAATCAGCATCAATAGTAGTAGGCATAACGGATACCTAAAAACATTGATTGGGGCGGGATCAGATCGATGCCCACTTTAGCTCTGCATCCCAACCCTAAGCACACATATACGCTATACCTAATAAAGATGCTTCTAGGTGCATGGCGGGATATTAACACACTAACATGCTCCTAAGATCAAGTGCATAAATAATAAGGCCTTAGCACAGAATACCAAGTGGTATATCCCTCTCCTACCTCCACCCCCTTCCGATAGGGCGGAGACTGGCCAGCTCGTGAATGCATTCCATCATAATCAGGCGGCACGCATGCCTAACCCGCTCCGCAATAAAGCCCGCAGGCATCTCCTAATATAAGGAAGTTTATGACTCGATTGACTCAGGACGGGACCCGAAGAGACTAGGTCGTCCTATAACCCTAGCAATGACTCTAGTTACTTCACAGATAACGGTCGTTCTGTTTACATACACATAAAGAAATAGAATGCTCAACGGTCGATGCAACCTAGCATGGTACTACATGGCGTGTTGATCATGAATGCAAGCACCTAGTATATCATGCACATAAAGCAGGGAATAACTCTATTTCAATCTGAGTAAGCTCCGAAGAGACTTACCTGGCGGTGCAGAACAGCAAGGCAAGCATTATGATAGATTAAAGATTACCTAGATACATATCAGAACACATATATAAGTCTATGTCTAACCATTCAAGCACTCAAAGCATACATCATTCAACGAGAATAACAATCATATCAAAATCGCCATTCCATCAGGTTCAACCATTCATCTCATTGCCACATTCCGCCAGACCACATCATTCTCATCGTTCCATTCACCCACATTCATATATTCGTAATAATACCCATATATTCACATATCACATAGCTCAAGTGCATCATATTCATCATATCTCAACGCATAAGTTAACGATAAATAATCTTAACATTTCACCATGCTATTAGTCAACCAATCATGCCATTAGTCCACACAAATCATGATATTAGACAATCATTCACGCCAATCATGCTAGTTAGTCATCGAGCACATAATTCCCGAGTTAGTCCCGAAACCGTTTCGAAAACCAAGTTGACTAGTTAGAAATTCCGTCATTGAAAAATGTTCATCAATTTCTTTTTTTCTAAAATCCAAGTCTCATAATATTATACTTTAAATCTTAATAGTAATATCTTTAATTTTAAATCTCAAATGATATTATACAGTATTTTAAATACCATTTTTCTTTAAACACTTTCATGAAATATTCCTAATTCCTTTTAAAATCGCAAGCATTTTATTCTTAAAAAAAACAGCCCTTTATGGAATTTATACCTGATCTTGTTTTATAAAAATTACAAACCAACCCCTTATTTTAAATTACCCAAAAACCTCCCTTAATTTATAAAGCTCCAAAAATGGGCATGTCTTCTAAACCAAAAAATCCGGGTCTCCATTTAAAAATAGGCCCAACATTTTGATTTTAAAAATTCCCCAATCTGGCCCAAGAAATAGGCCCAATAGAACCCAACTCTAAAAAATCTGATTCTGAAACCCATGAACCGGACCGGTTTTCTTTTAATTAAACACTGAACCGTACCAATCTTTAAAAGAACAGAACCGAACCCCAATGAGCAATGTTCATCGTCTCTCCTCTTAACTCCCTGCGTCCGAAAATCCGAGGAAGAAGAGGGCTACCGACTACCCACCCGACACCAAGGATCATGGAATTGAACAAGGAAAGGTAAGGAGAAGGGGTTCTCACCATGAGTTCTCCAAGCCCGGAATCGATCGGTTTCGCCTTGATTCGACTTGTCGGAGTCGGAATCAGGGATCTCTCGGCCTAGGAAGAACGTAAGAGGTGTAAAGATGCGACCTTTCTCAGTTAGGGGAGCGAAACCACGCTTAAACCAAAACCAGAGAAATGGATGTCGATGGGCTGCAGCACCGGCTCTGGCGACCTTCCGACATATCTGGGTGCTCGGGGACGCCAAGGAGGGTGAGGCGGAACTCCGGGGAGCTTCCCGTGGAAGAAGGATGAAGGAGGAGGAGTGGGGGGTGCGGTTTTGGGCTCGGAAAAACAGAGAAGAAGATAGGGCTGCAACTTCAAGACGGAGGGAGGAGAACGACGATGAACTGGCTGTGGAGGTGAGGTGGTGGCGGCGGTTCAACAGGAGGTAGTGTGGTGTTTTAGGGAAGAAGAACAGAGATTGGGGATGGAGATATGATAGGTTTAAGGGTACGTTTGGCTTGCTGAATTCTAATTAAAAGAAACGAGGAGTGAGGTGAGAGAGAGAGAGAGTTTGCTGCAGAATTCCTTCCTTCAAGAGAGATGTGTTGTCTTCTTCCTTGCTGCAGCCTGCAGGAGACAGATTAGAGGAGGGGGGTGTAATTCGAAAACAATGAAGGAAAGGAAAGGGGTCAGCGCTTCTTTCGACTGAGGTAAGGGGCAGAGAGGTGAGTTGTTGTTGCAAAGGCTTATTTCTCTTGTTTTATTTTGTTGCTATGCAAATTCTGATCGGTCAAGGTAAGGGATAAAGCATGCCTTTGCAGATTTTGGAAGAGGGGTAGAGGACAAAGATCCATGGTCCCCTCCAAAGGAACATGAAATACCCGAAATACAATTCTCGAAACCCGCTCGCTCGTTCTAATTCCGACTCGGTCAAATCTGATTTTCAAAAATCCGAGGAAGATGTCTTCATGTCAAGTTAGTTTTACAATTTTTTTTTTTAGGTCGGAAATTCGTTCCATGAGTTTTAAAATCTGATTTAGGGAGTTTTTCGTTAAATTCCTCTTTAAAATTCATTTTTATTTTGTTTTTCTGAGAAATTAGGATTTTAAAAATCCGAGACTTTACACTGGAGATCCTTGATGAAAATGTTCATCATAGACCAAGATCTGGAGCTTTGGAACATTATAGAGAATGGTCCGAAGATTCCAGAGAAAGATGGACCAAATGATACCAAAGTTGCAAAGAAGGAGTCCGAATACAACCAAGCAGATCTTGAACTTGTCTCCAAAAACTATAGGGCTATTAACCTACTTTACTGTGGTCTTAACACTGATGAGTTTAATCGTATTTCATCTTGTAGGTCAGCTAAAGAGATTTGGGACAAACTGGTCGTCACCTATGAAGGAACGAGCCAAGTAAAAGACACCAAGATCAGCATCTTCCTTCGAAAGTACGAGTTCTTCAAGATGAAGCCTGATGAGACAATCAAGGCCATGTTTACACGATTCATAGAGATCACCAACAACCTTGACTCTCTCGGCAAGAGCTTTACCAACGTTGAGAAAGTGAGGAAGATACTAAGGTACCTTCCAAAAGAGAAATGGGGTCCAAAAGTAACAGCTATAGAGGAAGCCCAGGACCTCACCACTCTACCCCTTGATGACCTTCTTGGGAAGTTGATCACGCATGAGATGATCCTTAATGAAGACGATGGAGAACTTCCAGCTAGCACTAAGAACTTGGCACTCAAGTCTAAGAAGGATGAGCCTAAAGATGGATCTAATTCCGAAGATGAGGATGACGATGAGGATGATCCTTTTGCTCTTATCACAAGAGGCCTTGCTCGAATTTTCAAAATGAAGAAGCAATTCAACAACAAGGATGGATCAGAGTCTTCAAAATTTCGAGGTAAGCCTCAATACAACAAGTATGAAAAGAAGACTAAACCGTTGTCTTGTTTTGAACGTGGTGAAACATATCATCTTGTGAAGGATTTCCCTCAAAAGACAAAGAGTCAGTCCAAGAAAGGTGAGAAATGGAAGAAGAAAGCCATGGTGGCAACTTGGAGCGATTTCGGCTCTGACTCCGATGATGAGAAGGCCAACAATTGTCTTATGGCATCAGAAGATGAATCCCACGATGAAAAGCTTGAAGCTACTGTAAGAGAACTTATGGCAAGTCCAAAAGAGGTATTATCGGAATTCCTTTCCAATATGATTGCCAATGAAGAGAAGCTTATTGCCCAAACTAACATTCTTATTAAGAGAACTGTGGACCAGGAAAGAACTATTGAGGATCTGTCTATGAGGGTCAAAAGTCTTGAAGCTTCTTATTCAGGTCTTGACATTAAAGTCAAGACGTTTGACTCAGAGAAATTTGAACTCAAGCAAGATCTCTCCTCTCTAAGAAATGAGCATCATGACTTAGAGAACGAGAAGATCTCCCTGAATAATAAGATTCAAGACCAATAGACAGCCCTCATAAGTTTTACCAAATCCAAAGGTACTCTCGATAGGATGTTGGGTGAGCAACAAAGCTCTCTAAACAAAAGTGGCATTGGTTACAATCCGAGGTTTTTAAGGAAGCAACACATTACCACTTTTGTAAAGGCAAAAGGAAGCAGAACCTCTCCTATATGTCACCATTGTGCTAGAAAGGGACATGTAAAAGAGACCTACCCCTATAGAAGAAAGGATCCATATATTATTCGCAATACATTTCCTGTTCATTTGAGAAAAGAACGGATAACACAAGTTTGGGTTCCAAAAGGCACTATTTTACCAAATATGGTTTACCCCAACAATGGATCCAAATTTGCTTATTGGTCTAGCCACAAAGGTTGATGTTTGTCTTGCACAAGATCACCAAGGTGAAAGAACACAAATGGATTATTGATAGTGGATGCTCGAGGCATATGAGTGGGAAGAGTTCTCTCTTTCATGATCTAAATGAGCAATCCACGGGAACAATCACTCTTGGTGACAAAGGAAAATGCGACATCGTTGGTATTGGTAGTGTTGGAAGTGATTCCAACCATAGTATTAAAAATGTTTATCTTGTTAATGGTTTGAAGTATAATTTGCTTAGTGTCTTTCAATTATGTGATAGTGGCAACAATGTCAGATTTAACAAGAAAAGATGTATAGTGTGCAGAGAAGATACAGGTGAAGTTATATTGATTGCATATCGTTACAACAATATATACGCCGTAAATGCTGATCAAGTGGCACAAGGAAGCTTAACCCGTCTAAAGGCTTTGACGGACGATCCAAAGCTCTGGCACAGGAGACTCGGTCATGTGAGTCCACATACACTACAGAAGCTTGTGTCCAAAGGGCTTGTAAGAGGGCTACCTGAGATGGACTTCAAAGGTATTGATATGTGCAATGCATGCACACGAGGTAAACAAACACGTAGCTCTTTCAAACCCAAAAAGGTTGTAAGTTCTTCTAGACCCCTTGAACTTTTACATATGGATTGATGTGGTCCTATGCGAGTCAAATCTCCCAATGGTAAAAAGTACATGCTAGTTGTTGTTGATGATTTTCTAGATATAATTGGGTTGCATTTTTAAAAGTAAAATCAGAGGCCTTATTTGAGTTTTCAAAACTTTGTAAGGAGTTGCAAACTTTAAGAAACGAGCCCATAGTGTCAATTCGGAGTGATCATGGTAGGGAGTTTGATCAACTTTAGTTTGATTTGTTTTGTGCTAAATATGGCATCTCCCATAACTTTTCTGCTCCTAGGACACCTCAACAAAACGGGGTTATGGAACGCAAGAACCGCACTTTAGAGGATATGGCCAGGACTATTCTTTTAGAAAATGCATTACCTAAAACCTATTGGGCTGAAGCTGTTAACACAGCTAACTACATTTTGAATCGTTGTCTTATTCGTTACATCTTAAAGAAAACTCCTTATGAACTTTTCAAAGGCCGCAAACCACTTATATCTTATTTTAAACCCTTTGGCTGTACTTGTTTTGTTCATAACAATGGAAAAGATAACCTTGGAAAATTTGATGCGCGTAGTGATGAAGGTATATTTCTTGGCTACTCCACAAGTAGCAAAGCTTATAGAATCTTCAATAAAAGAACCCAGTTAGTTGAAGAAAGTATACATGTTATTTTTGATGAATGCAATGACGGTGCTTTGAGTGAAAGTGTTGCAGATATAGATCTTAACATCCACGAAGAGAACAAGGAATGTGATGATGCTGCTACCAAGAACATAGAGAAGAGGAACATGCAGGAACAGATTCTTAACACTGAAGAATTGGCCCAAGGTGTTGAAGATGCGTCCAAAGCCCTTAGTGTCCAATCCAACAGTGTTGAGATGTCAGAAACTGTTGTAACTGAACCTAACAGCACCACGGAGTCAGATGTACCACAAGTCAATCCTACCAGTGTGACGAATCAAGGAGCTGAGACTAGAAAAAGGAAATTCAAATACTCATCATCACACTCTTTAAAGGATATCATTTCTGACCCTACTTCTAGTGTTCAAACTCGTTCTAAACTTAAAGATCTCTGTGCTTTTCACGCGTTTGTTTCTCTTATTGAGCCAAAGAAGGTAGATGAGGCACTTCAAGAGCCAGACTGGATCATTGCTATGCAAAGTGAGCTCAACGAATTCTGGACCTTGAAGCCTAGGCCAAAGCATCAATCAGTCATTGGCACACGATGGGTATTTCGAAACAAGCTAGATGAGAATGGTAAGATTTTGAGGAACAAGGCAAGGCTTGTTGCTCAAGGCTACAATCAAGAGGAAGGTATTGACTACGAGGAGACCTTTGCTCCCGTAGCCAGGCTTGAAGCTATTCGCATTTTATTAGCATTTGCATCTTTTATGAGCATAAAGTTATATCAAATGGATGTCAAGTGTGCTTTTCTTAATGGTTTCTTAGAGGAAGAAGTTTATGTGGCTCAACCCTCGGGTTTTGAAAATTCAGAATTTCCCAATCATGTTTATAAACTTGACAAAGCGCTTTATGGTTTGAAACAAGCCCCAAGAGCTTGGTATGAGCGATTGTCAAAATATCTTTTAGAAAATGATTTTAAAAGGGGGTTGATCGACAAGACTCTTTTTATCAAAACCAAAGGAAAGGACATTTTGGTTATTCAAATTTATGTTGATGATATATTATTTGGTGCTACTAACACATCTTTGTGCAAGGAATTTTCTGACATCATGTGCAGTGAATTTGAAATGAGCTTGATGGGTGAACTCAATTTCTTTTTGGGATTACAAGTTCATCAATCCAAGAAAGGGATCTTTGTCAACCAAAGCAAGTACACTAAGGATCTCTTGAAAAAGTTCAAGATGGATCAATCCAAAGCAGCCAAGACTCCCATGAGCTCAACATTGTCTCTAGATCAAGACAAGACTGGGAAAAGTGTCAATCAAAAGGAGTATCGAGGAATGATTGATCTTTATTATATCTCACGGCTAGTAGACCTGACATCATGTTTATTGTTTGCATGTGTGCTAGGTTTCAAGCTGATCCTAAAGAATCTCACCTCGTGGTTGTGAAGAGGATCTTTCGATATCTCAATGGCACTAAGGAGCTTGGACTATGGTACCCAAAGCAAAAGGATTTCACATTAATTGGATATTCTGATGCAGATTTTGCAGGCTATAAGGTGGATAGGAAGAGCACATCAGGATGTTGCCAATTCTTAGGAGCATCCTTGATCAGTTGGCACTCAAAGAAACAAAATTCAGTCGCTCTATTCACTGCAGAAGCCGAATACATTGCAGCTGAAGCCTGTTGCTCCCAAATCCTTTGGATAGCTCAACAAATGCGAGATCTTGGCATCAACCTCAAAGGCATTCCCATTAAGTGTGACAATACAAGTGTCATCTCCATCACTAAGAATCCTGTTCAATATTCAAGGACCAAACATATTGATGTAAGGCATCATTTCATTAGAGACCATGTTGAAAAAGGTGATGTGTCCATTTCGTTCATTTCAACTGATTATCAATGGGCTGACATTTTTACTAAGCCGTTGGCAGAGGACAGGTTCACCTTCATAAGACGAGAGATTGGGATGCTTAACAAGGATGCACTTTCGTAGGGGGAACATTCCCTTTACGAAAGATAAAATCTACTTAGTGTCAAGACCCTTGAGAACTATGTCAAGGTGTGTGAACTAAATGGTGGATTACATATATCGGATCACATATTTTTGGTTAATATCTTTTTAGATATTCAATCAATTATATTTTTATCGGATTTCAAAATTGCCTATTTATGTTATATTCTTAACCGTTAAGATATTTTTAATTTTGGAACTAAATCCTTCAGTTTTTCAGTCCGATTTTAATGGAAACATTTGAATTTTGAATTGGAAACTCTTCAAATCTTGGCAATGTTATCATTACCCTCCCTTGGAACTCTAAACTCGTCCCATCACTCCATCATCTCTCTCTACTTATACCCAAGTCTGTACCCGATTCCATCACACTCTCAAATTATCCAAACCCTTTCGCTTTATACTTCTTCAACCTCTCAAACTTTTCTAAAGAAACCCTAGCCGATTTCCTCCATGGTGAAATACCCCAAAGTATTTTTTGGGTATTTCTGTAAATATAAAAATAATAATAAATGTGAAAATTTTCGAAGTAAAAGAATTTGTAAAATTCTTTATTTAATATATACCTTATTATTTGGTTCTTAGTAATTAGAACATAAAATTTGGTTGACATTATTATTTGAACTAAAATAAATATTATTATTGTCATTGTTATTAGTGGTATAATTAATTTTATGAATAGTGATGGGAGTTCATTATTTTTAAAAGGTGTTTTACTTAAATTATTTCAATACCCAATGTGATATCATTTTTAAATAAAGAAGTATGAATTATGATACGACTTATTATCTTTAACATATTTTATAAATAAAAGGTTATGATGAATTTATTATTTTAATAATATTGATTATAAATTTAGAAAGTTATCTCTAGTAAAATAATTATGTTATGTAATTTAATTTGAAATAATTATTTAAATAAAAGCACTTATCATAAGTTATTTATTTATTTAAAAGGATGTATATGTGTGTGTGGGATTTTATCTTGTATTTTATTTATCTATTTTTGGAATTAAATAAATAGCCTTTTATTATATACAAAAGATAACCAAACCAACTTTTTGTTGAACCGGTTTAGCTTAACCGAATAAAAAAAAAAAGGAATCCGGTTCACTTGAACCGCTTCTTCCTCCTCTTCCAAGTTACTGCAGGAACTTATAGAGCTCCAATGGAGGTTTACTCCTTTCAATTTCTCAACTTCAAAACGGGTTTATTAATACCTAATCAATTCCATCTTATCTAAAACGTGGACTAATCTTGAATTAATGGTCGAATTCATCCTCAATTCCATCTAAATTCACAAACCCTAATTTTGAAGTTTCGTCAAATTGACGTGGTAGATAAGATTGAAAGACCGAATTGATTATGAATATTCATTGCTCTCATCAATTCTGATTCAATGACGCCTTCAATTCGTGATTCCGTTCACATCGAAAGCCCGGCCTATAAAAACCCCGTTCGGCCTTCGTTAGCTCCATCCACCATTTCTAGCCAATATTTTATTTATGCGATCACCTAGTTTGATATTAATTACTAGTTAATATGTGATGATGTGTGTGAGATGTGAAACTCAATTGAATCAAGATAAAATAAAATATAGTGTGCGTATCAATGAAGATACGGGGTCCAACCCAATGAGAATTGGGCGGTGTCTCAACTTTGGGTTAACTACTGAGTTGAGTTTGGATTGAATGGTTTAAGACCATGTTGCGTCTTAAACCGAAACAGTTTCATGAAACTAACAATCTCGAGATACAATATTCGAGATGAAATATGACTACGGAATCGTAGGTTGGTCGGACGTCCTATCCAGACTCGGCCGGTATAATATAGTTAATGTTAAAATAAAAGTGAGCAAGTCATATATGATATTCATGTGATGTGTTAAAATATATCTATATATAAGCTATGCAATGTGAGATAGTGAGTGAATAATATTAATCATTTGACCAGACTTTTTTGTTTAGATCGATTGAATATCGGGGGACACGAAGTTTACCCTCTTCCCACTCCCTAATAGTAGGCTCTCCCTAACGTCTGGGTAACTACTAGCAGGACGGATTTGGGCCACACGGAGTACCTCATAATCTGATATCAAGTCCGAACTTAAAAAGAAAAATGTTTCATGGTGATCACAAACGCATTTCTAAAGCTATATCGTATCCCATCCGTAATCGGGGTATGGTTCCTAAGGTGCTTGTCACCTACATCACTTTCTTATTCAACCCTTCGAGGTTATCCGTGACACAGAAGTTGAGTCCTCAAATATAAAGCCTAAATAAAATATTCACATCAGTAATAATCTCATTTGGATTCAATTCAGACCTTATTATGGTCACTGAGTTTGAATCCAAGATTTGAAGAAAATATTGTATAACTGGTAAATGTTTATTTTTACAAAATCTTCCGCTATAATGTATTTGATGTTTCGAATATTGTAATTTGAATCATGAGTTTAATAAAAGCATAATTTATTATATTTAAGTCTTCCGCTATTTATATTTTCTTTAGTTATCATCTTGTTTATGAGAGCATGGTAGCATGTCCTTATAAGCCTAAGGTGGTTACAAAGACCTTAAAGTCTGAGTAACTACTAGCGCTGGAACATTCCCTCATTTACCGAAGGGGGTGTTACAGAAGGTGGTATCAGAGCTTATAGTTTTTATAAAATAAAATTTAAGTATCATAAAGTGAAAAGGTTTTTTTTATTTTGTAAACAAAATATCTCGTTTTCGGATTTCTAATAATCTTTTTATACACTCTCAAAATATTCTAAATAAAATCCTCTTTAGTTCTCACGGAAAATTGCTTGAATGTTTTTTTAGTTGTTAAGTGTTTTAAGATAAATAGTGGTCACAAATATTAAATATTTTCTAGTAAGTTTTAGTGTTCAAAATGCTTCCATGTATTCAAGAATTTATTCAAGTAAAACATCGTAGCCTTCAACTTCTCGAGTCGATCGTAAACTTCCTAGCACTTGGTCTAGTAACCCAACTACCTTTTCCTCCCTTCGCACTTTGTAAAGTCAATTAGGAATATTGACTTGTCTAGTGTATAGTTCAGTTGATTCGGGTTAATCCAATGATAGATAATGTGTTTGAACGTCAAGTCTTGGTGTTTAAGATATGACCGGTGTTGAAAATCAAAGAGATAAGGTGCCTCAGAATGAAGAAAAGGGATTGATGACATTTCATTTCTACATACACAGATCATGAAAACCAGAGGAGGCCGAGGTGATCGACCAGCCACATCCGCCCCAGTTGCTAAGAGGGAGTACCACCTAATCAAGAGAAGAAAACTTCCTGAAATCCATGAAGAAGCATTTGAGAATTCAGTGACGGGTGGAGATAGTGCACACCACCGAGCTGAAAGTCAACCAAGGGAGTTATCTCAAGCCCCTGCACATAACCTTGATGTTGAACTCGTGCAAGCACTGAATCAATTAGTGTCAAACGCTGTAGCTCAAGCATTAGCTGGAAATACGCCAACGTCACTAACTAGACCAGATGGCGATGCTGCACAAGTGACACAACCAACAACGATACAAGCACAAGAAACTCCGATGATAACACTTGTAAGAGCGGTGGAACAAGGAAATACATATGGTTGTGCTTTGAAAGCGGTGAACTCATGCAAACCGGATCCTTTTGATGGTACTAGTGAGCCCTATCGAGTGGTGCAGTGGCTTACTCACATGGAGAAGGTATTCAGGGGTGTTATCTGCACGAACGAAGATAAAGTGCACATAACTGCTCTTTACTTGAAAGGAGAAGCTGGACAGTGGTGGGAAGCTGCTAGGCTTGCTTGGAATTCAAAGCCAACATGGGACGCATTTAAGGAGACTATCACCAATCATTACTTTATGCCAGCTCTCAAGATAGAGAAAAGAAGAGATTTCTTGTACCCTAATACACAGGGAATGAAGATGGCTCAATTGGTAACCAGATTCTACAACTTACTTCCGTATGCTCAAGACTTGGTCCGTAGTGAAGCCGATGCGATCATGTACTTTCATGAGTCGGTATACTATGACCTAAAGCTGCAGATGCTACAACGTGATTACCGAACCTTAGACGAGTATATTAATGCAGCTTATCGAGTTGAGGTTACATTGGAGGAGGGCAAGAAGAACTTTGAGTTGTCTGAGAGGAAGAAAGGCAACCACCATTATTCTGGAACTAAGAGACCACCACCATTTTCCCCAACAGAGAGGACGAATTTTAGCAGGGCATCATCGGCACAGATTAGCAACCAGACCTTCACTCGAGATGGTCGTCCTATTATCTGTCACAATTGTGGTAAGCCGGGTCATGTGAAACCCGCGTGTGAGGAAGATGCCTGTGTTTGAAGAGGATGTGGAAAATCTGGGCACATGGTGAGATTTTGTAGGAACATTGGCAATGGTCAACCCCAGCCACAGCAAGCCTCAACAGTCGATCCGAGAGTTCCAAAAGCGGAAACAAACTCGCACCAGTCACGTGGTCATAAGGCTCAAGCTGCATCGGAACCCACAGTACAAAATCGGGGCAAGGCCCCAATGGTGGGAACATCTAACCAAGGTCCTAAACTCTACACCTTGGATGCCATTGATGAGTTTGGTGGGCAGGAGTAAGGAAAAAGGATGGGGATAGTTGGTTGCGCATCTCGTATTTTCCGTTTAGTCGTTCCTTTCTAGAATTCCAATAAAGTTAAGTCAGGACGAGTATGCCCCATGAACCTATCTCTTGTCAATTCAGGGCGAGTATGCCCGATGAACCCGCGTCTTGTAATTCAGTACTTTCATATGATTATGTTGTTAATAAAAAAAAAGTATTTGCTTACAATCTAGCATTGAAATGCTAAGTCGAGTGGGGATTCGTAACACTATGAGAAGACAACAAGATATTTACAAATCATGTTGTAAGTTAGAGAATACCCACTCTATGTGCTACATTCTTTAGGTTCAAATTATATAAGTTAAGTCTATGACGTGTGTTGTAGGATCAGCTATATGTTCGAAATGTTAATATATCAAGTGAGAGTCGGGAAGTGTTCCCTATAGACTCTACGATAACCTTTTATCTGATTTTTGCAACAATTTGTGTGGTAGTATAGAGATATGAAAATCGTGCTATATAATCCATTAAAGGTTCATAGGTAGGATCCACTACAAGATAGGGACTCAAGTTGTAGTTGCATTATTCTTCGTTACCTACGAGTGATCATAGGTTATATCCTATGAATTTTCTATGATCATGTAACCGAACTCTCAGTGAGGCAAACACCTAACGGATAAAGTTTCAACCATAATTTCTTGCACAAATTCTAATAAAAATATAAGAATGCAAATACTCGAGAACCGGAAAAAGTTCAAGTCGAGGAACCAGAAGGGAAGATCCATCATTCATCACCTACGAATAGGGCTTGCCAGCCTGTCACAGTGGTTGCCTTCAAAGCCACCCGAGCCATTTGATAACCTGGAAAACGGAATCGAATGGGGCTGAGACGAAAGCCAATGACAAACTAGGTACCCCCGCGCTCGTCGGGTGACATGGGTGACTAACCTCGATCAAATCACGCTAATATTAAATACTCTCTAAATAATTGTTGCTCTGTTGTATATGTTAAAGGGGAAAATTTTCAAAATAAATGTGGTACCCAAAATTTTTATCACTGATGAGTTCGGAAAGGTGACTGGTTACTTTAGATGTAGCTTGTCGTCTCATTTAATTTGAAACATAAGTAGAGCAAAGCATGCTCCTAGTTGATTCTTCCATGTATTTCCCAAAGAGATTCATTCCTACTCATATGTAAAGTCAATCTCTTCTGTTCGATCCGAGGACAACATCCTAACCTCAGTACATTCTTCTCCTTATTAATGTTTCGGGTCGAAACTTATTTTTAACGGTGGGGATATGAAATACCCCAAAGTATTTTTTGGGTATTTCTGTAAATATAAAAATAATAATAAATGTGAAAATTTTCGAAGTAAAAGAATTTGTAAAATTCTTTATTTAATATATACCTTATTAATTTTTTTTTTTTATTGGGTAAGAATTCGGGTGCAAAAAGCTACCCGATAGCATCCTTGCGGATGAGGTCAGCAAGACCTGGATCATTGTGAAAAGTGGTGGTGGGGGCAACAAGAGCAAGGTGTGCAACCTTATCTGCAACAGCGTTGCCGCTACGAAGGACGTGGGAGAACGACACTTCGTGAAACTCAATTTCCCATGGACATTTTACTTTCGATCTTAAATGGTCTATTATTATGAGCGAGTCACCTTCAATGACAAGACTAGGTATTCTCATTTCACGGGCCTTGAGGATTCCTTCTCTCAAAGCAAGAGCCTCGGACATTAATGGTTTGTGTAGCCCAATTATTCTTCCCCCTAGGGCAGTGACCTCCCCCTTATCATCCCGGATAATATACCCTATAGAACTTTGTCTGTTGCCCGATGCTGAACCATCGAAATTTAGTTTCCATCTACCTAGGGGTGGCTTTCTCCATTTGCTTTTTTGCTTTGTCTTTGTCATGTTTGGGGTTCTATTTTTCCTGATAATAGTATTGTCGCCTTATGTAAATCTATTAGCCTTTTCCCATTCTTTGTAAAACGAGTTAACCATATGTAGTAGTCCATCCACACTTGGTAGCTTCTGTTGTTGGAAAATTAATTTATTTCGACATAACCATGTAGTCCACCAGTGAAACGCCAACCGCGTTCTCTGCTGGTCGTCAAGTAGTCCTGCGGTGAAGGCCATTAGAGATTCTATGTTCCTTGATCCTCTGATCTTTTCACAGATTTTTGCTTTTACTATACAGGGCAGATTTGGGCAGTATAGTGAGTACTTGCATTCGAAAAGAAAATGAGCAGTATCTTCTTCATGATGGTCGCAGACCGCACAGTAAGGCGGAATGGCGATTCCTCTTCTAGATAGTCTGGCAGCTGTGGGTAGACCATCGTGGCAGACTTTCCACATAAAATTCTTAATTTTTTGTGGAACATTAAGTTTCCAAATCCATGCGTTGACGTCATTTGTCAACTCAATAGATTTTGTATTTAATTTATAGGCACTTGACGTTGTCAACCACCCTTTTTTATCTGGCCACCAATACATTCTATCTTGGATTTGGCTTACCAGTAGTGGGATGTCTGCAATTTGTTGTGCTACTTCATATTCCAGAGCTGATTCTAGCTTTGTCCTGTTCCAGACACCTTCAGTGATATATTGTTCCACTGTTTCATCGCTATTAATACTTGTCAGATCAAGGCAAGCCGACTTAATATCCTTAATGGGTGCCCATTTATCTTGCCAGAATTTAATTGTTTTTCCATCCCCTACTGACCATGTTAAACCTTCCTTGAAAGGTTTGATAATTTTCCTGAGTTGTGTCCATTGCCATGAGGCATTTCCTCTCTTATCGTAATTCAGAATGAATTCAGATTTCAAGTATTTATGATTAATGATTCTCACCCAGACGTTGTCTGGTTCCGCCAAGATTTTCCAAATGAGTTTCATCTGTAGAGCCTCGTTCATTTCTTTTGTCTTGCGTAGCCCCATTCCTCCTTTCGCTTTAGGTCTACACACTTTGTCCCATCCTATTAGTGGTTTGTATTGTAGATCTTTGTTCCAGAAAAAGGTCCTATTAACCCTATCTAGCGTTGAAAGAATTGACACTGGAAGCATGAAGCTTTGCATTGCGAAAAGTGGCTTAGCAGCTAAGTTTGAGTTTATAAGCACTGACCTACCATGTTGTGAGAGAGAGTCTGCTTTCCATTTTGATAGTTGACAAGTAGCTTTTCCAATTAATTCTTCGAATGTGTCTTTATTCACTCTACCATTGATAATTGGACATCCAAGATATTTGTCAAGTTTGACTTGTTTCACAATATTAAGACATCCTTCAATGGAAGCAATTCGCGCAGAAGGTATCCCTGGGGATGCTTGGAAAGTCGATTTATTATAGTTCACTTTTTGGCCAGAGAGTCTACAGTAGTCATCGATGATTTTGGTTACTGTTTCGCAACTTGTTTGGTTGCCTTTAGCGAAGATAATGATATCATCAGCAAAGGCCATAAATGGGATTTTTGGACCTGAGTGGCCAAACCTGAACCCGAGACCTGTACTACTGAGGTTGGATTCCATATTGAGTTTTCTTGCCAGGATTTCTACACCAATAATGAACAGAAAAGGAGACAAGGGGTCGCCTTGTCTCAGTCCACGCGAAGGTTTGAACACTTCCGTGGGACCATTGTTGACAAGAACCGAGAAGGACACAGTTGTAACACATTCCATGATTAACTTGAGAACTTCGTCACTAAACCCGAATTTCCTCAAAACTGCCTCTGTAAACGTCCAGTCAACCCTGTCATATGCTTTTTCCATATCTAGTTTAATTGCTAGCCAGCCCTCTGTTCCTTTTCGTGCTTTGAAAGAGTGGAAAATCTCATGTGCAATTAGTATATTATCCTGTATGGCTCTATCTGACACAAAGGCTCCCTGGAATGGGTGGATAAGTTTCCCTACTACTCTTTTAAGTCTCTCAGTAAGAATTTTTGAGATTATCTTATAAATTGTCGAGCATAAGCTAATTGGTCTATAATCTGCCGTCTTTGAGGGGTTGTCACATTTTGGTAGTAACGTTATAAATGTGTGGTTGATCTGTTTAAGCATTTTTCCAGAGTGAAAAAACGCTTTGACAGCTTTAATGACATCACAACCAACTATATCCCAGTATTCTTTGTAGAATTCAGCTGTCATACCATCCGGGCCAGGGGATTTGTTCCTACCTAAAGCTCAGACAGCATTCTTTATTTCGCAGTTAGTCGGTTGTTGACTGATGCTATTGTTTTCCTCTTCTGTGACAGATGTAGGTATTAAGTCAAGGTACTCATTAAGTAAATTCATATTTATCTGCTCTTTGGAAAATCGTCTACTAAAGTCATTTTTCACCTCTTCCTTGATATTATCTTCACCCATAATCTGTGTTCCTGAAGCCGATGTGATGCTTCGGATTATCTTCCTGTTTCGTCTTCCAGAAGCTATTTTATGAAAATAGCCCGTGTTGGAATCTGTTAACTTGATGTGCTTAGATTTTGCCCTTTGTCCCCAATATTCTTTTTGAAATTTTAATAATTGTTCTTTTTTCCTAATTAGCTGTTTTCCACCATTATGTCCTTGCCTATATTTGGAGAGTTTTTAGATTGTATGACGATCAGTTCTTTCTCAACTGGTTGTATTTGACGGAAAACATTCCCAAATGAGTTTTTATTCCAGACTTTGGCCTTATTCTTCAGAAATCTCGTTTTATAAATTAATCTATACATTGCTGACCCTGAGCACTTTACTCTCCAAGCTTGCTTTACGACATTCCTAAAATCCATCCTATGTACCCACATATTCTCAAATTTAAACGGTGGTGGAGTAAATTGTCTTCCAGAATCTAGGCAAATGGAAATGGGGCAGTGATCTGAGCCTGAAAAAGCCCCATTAAAAGTTGCTAAGTCTGGATAGTTGCTAAGAAATTCATGCTGAACAAGGACTCGATCGAGTTTTTCCCATATGTTGTCTTCCCCTTCCTTTTTTTTCGCCAGGTGAATTGATTTCCTGAAGGCGGAATCTCAGAAAAAGCACATTGATCTTTGAAGAGATTCAATCTAGCGTATCTGGACATGTTGTTTGGCACTCCCCCAACTTTCTCGTTACTGCAGCTTATTTCGTTCATATCTCCAATGACTAAGCATGGTAGAGGCTCATTAATGATTATGTTTGACAATTCTAACCAGAAGGTGTCTTTGTCACTTTCATGCGGTGGGGCATAAACAGAGAATAGCATTCCCAAAAAATTTTTATCCCTGCACTCATATTTTACACGGATTACTCTCGGAAGAACCACCTCTACTTCTATCGTCTCATTTGTAAAGGCGTTCTCATTTCATAATAGTCCAATGCCTCCCGTTCTATCCTCGCCAATCGACCAGATGGCATTACTAAACCCCGTAGCTTTCCAAATTTTCTCCTGTGGAATTGTGTTTGTCCTGGTCTCTGCAATTGCCATTAGATTAATGTGTTCATTTATCCTCATTGCTTTTAAGTCTAACCATACGTTTCCCCATCCAATGCCTCTAATGTTCCAAAAACCGACTTTCATTTAATAACTGGTCGCACCATTAGAAGTCGGGGGTATGGAACTTCTAATAGCAAAGAAATATGTGCACATATAATAGGACTTAATTGTATGATCACTTTAGTCTGTCCAGCCCATTCCTTAAGACACTGAGACAAGCCACCGATGTCTAAGAAAGTGGGTTTGTCTATGCAAGAGTCAAACCAACGCATGGAGGTGAGAGACAGAACCATTCGGTCCCTCATAAAACCATTAGCACCTCGCAAACCGGCACTTAAAACCTTTGTAGATTGTTCTATAGTATGCTGAAAATTAGTGGAAGGGTAAGCATCGTTACTGTTAAGTAGTTTGTGACAGTATTTCTCAGAGTTGCCCCATTGGTTGCAGCCATAATTCCCCAGTAACGTTTCGCAAATCGATCTAAAGGAGATGCAATATACAGCCCACACACTAGCATTTGATGATAGCCATAGCCAATGCCGGATGATCAATATAATGCATGGAAAAGAAGTCGAAACCATCCTAGAATTATTACTCATAGCTGGAAATTCATTTGACACATAAGAACATTTTACATTTATCATACCAATTCTTATACGAAGAATTTGACCATTAATACCACTACAGTGATTGTTGATCATAAGAGTACTTAAACTCAGGCAAGTAATTAGATCCCTGAATGATTTTGACAAATTCATAAACAATTGCTGATTGTTGTATCCAAGTGACTTATATTTAAGCTTACAGTGACTAGGAATCAGTTCTAAGAACATACATGAAGCACCAATCAAGCTAAAAAATCTGTGAAAGAAAAGCCCTGTGAATAAATGTATAGGAAATTTATAATCGAAACTGCTCACTCTATACCCTTGCTCAAATTCAGTTATCGCTTTCTTGGAGAATATCCAGCTCAGATTGTCAAAATAAGAAACATTTACATACATAATTACCCATTTCCATTGATAATAAGCAACCGATATAATACAAGCAAAGGTCACCCAATGTTTCTTACAATGTTCAAACCGATGATAGTAAAGCATAGATAATACCAATTGATCAAGGCTAATGTATCTAAACGCAACCTCACTACAAAGGTTACAGGGATGAATGGTCAAGTGTATCCCAGAATGTTTCTCATATACATAACTAAGGCGGATAGCAGTTCGTGATTTCTTGTCTTCCAAAAACTCAGGTCCACAAGAACCCCAACAGGCCACTGGAAAATTATAGTTTTCTACTACACACAAATTCTCTAACAGATCGAAAATCCTAAAACTCACTTGAATGTTACTCCAACAGCCCGAGTATGCCTGTTTTGCACTTTCAATAGATGGTTTTTCACTGACGAGTCCTATCTTGTCAAGTGTTGAGGTAGAACTGCACTCAATAGAAATAGTTGATACTCCATATATTCTTGACCATATCCCATTACACCTATGTAACATGCAATTGCACACCGTAGCTATAAGAAAATTACCCAAGCAACCATAAGAATGTTTACCAGAACTTAGACTCTTCCAGCACAGCGCAAACCTATATTGTTTAATAGTTTTACCCTTCAGCAAGGACGACACCACACCAGTTTTTCCTGAGTTGTTCACACACCACCCGGGTTCACATTTGGAAAACTCTTTCATGCTTGCCAACCTCAACTGATAGCACTCAAACAGAGCAGTACCAGGAGCAGCAGATGGATTACTCGTAGGGAAAAGATCCCGGTTTGACTTGGCTTTGTGTTCATCAAAGGCATCATAACCCAAGGTGAAATGTAGAACAGCCACGGGAAGAACTAGAGCTGCAACGCCCTTATTTACATCATCAGGGATTCCAACTGGTAGTTTCATCACCCAGAAGGCATTCTTCCAAAGCTTTATACACAATGAAATCAAATTCAATAGCCCCACAAGGAAGAATGGAAAGCCAAATTGAGTCAAGAGTACATCCCAAATCAAACAGTACATAATAGGTACTCTGCGGTTTCTAACCAGTTTCATATCTGTATTGGTGATTTCATCAACAAAATTAGAGCCAAGAGATCCCTTCACACTTTTTCTCCTTAACCCGACATCACTGGAGAAAGAGATCTCCTCAGTCTCGTTGCTTTTGGCAAAATTTAGTGTGTCCTTTCGGATATTCTTCTCAAAAACATATTGTAAAACGAACCAGATAATTGATTCAGAAGTAGACTGAGACTTATACCTGATCCACAACCGAAACATCTTGGCCTCAAAGGGTTTGCCAATGAAAGCTGCCAACGAATCCGTTTTCAGCTTCAGGGTTTCCTCGTGAACAATATCATAGGGGATAAAAATCTCCTCGTAGAGTTTAGAGCCCTCCGGCTGGGTTTTAGACATTTGTGGAGCATGATCATCTGCTACCAAGTGATATTTCCTTTTGTCAACTCCATTAGGAGTCAACAGAGATTCACAGACACAACAATAGATGGTGATTAGGCATTTAAATGTTAGACTTTTGCATACAGGAAAGATGAAAGTGGAAAACCAACAGCACCACCGCCATCGACATAAGTACGATGGATCATCCGAAACCAAATCGAAGAAAGAAAATGGAACAGAACCAACCCTTCCAAAGCCGATAAGCGTGCAGATATCAACTTCCCGGCCACATCCCCCACCAAACAACCAGACATCTCTAAAGAAAGCACCGCCGACCGCGACCGCCCCAAACGACACCACCAAGGTGTCCATCGAATTCGGATTTGGCCAAGGCGGAGGGCGATTTGACCAAACCCGGGTAACCAACACCAATAAAACTCTACCACACCACTGAAGGGTGAACAGATCCAATCTATTAGGGAAACACTTGAACCCTAACGCAAGCCAAGCTTTCGAGGAAACGACAGGTACCAAAGGGAAATTGCTAACATAGTTCCACATGGGATACTCAAAATCATTCCAAAGAGGTGGATTAGGCCAGCCATGATTGATTTGGGTAGGGATTAGGCTCTCGAATAGGAAGGAGATCAACCAAACTTTCTCAAACTCAATCGATTTAGGTTTTCTTTGGGAGAACTGTTCAAAGGGGGTGTTGGAAGGGGATGAGGCACAAGCGCGTGAAGCGCGTTCTTCTCGTGGAAGGGTAGACATCTCTGTGATTTTTGTTATATATACCTTATTATTTGGTTCTTAGTAATTAGAACATAAAATTTGGTTGACATTATTATTTTAACTAAAATAAATATTATTATTGTCATTGTTAATAGTGGTATAATTACTTTTATGAATAGTGATGGGAGTTCATTATTTTTAAAAGGTGTTTTACTTAAATTATTTCAATACCCAATGTGATATCATTTTTAAATAAATAAGTATGAATTATGATAGGACTTATTATCTTTAACATATTTTATAAATAAAAGGTTATGATGAATTTATGATTTTAATAATATTGATTATAAATTTAGAAAGTTATCTCTAGTAAAATAATTATGTTATGTAATTTAATTTGAAATAATTATTTAAATAAAAGCACTTATCATAAGTTATTTATTTAATTAAAAGGATATATATGTGTGTGTGGGATTTTATCTTGTATTTTATTTATCTATTTTTCGAATTAAATAAATAGCCTTTTATTATATACAAAAGATAACCAAACCAACTTTTTGTTGAACCGGTGTAGCTGAACCGAATAAAAAAAAAAGGAATCTGGTTCACTTGAACCGCTTCTTCCTCCTCTTCCACGTTACTGCAGGAATCTAGTTCACTTGAACCGCTTCTTCCACCTCAGTACATTCTTCCTCCTCTTCCACGTTACTGCAGGAACTTATAGAGCTCCAATGGAGGTTTACTCCTTTCAATTTCTCAACTTCAAAACGGGTTTATTAATACCTAATCAATTCCGTCTTATCTAAAACGTGGACTAATCGTGAATTAATGGTCGAATTCATCCTCAATTCCATCTAAATTCACAAACCCTAATTTTGAAGTTTCGTCAAATTGACGTGGTAGATAAGATTGAAAGACCGAATTGATTATGAATATTCATTCCTCTCATCAATTCTGATTCAATGACACCTTCAATTCGTGATTCCGTTCACATTGAAAGCCCAGCCTATAAAAAACCCCGTTCGGCCTTCGTTAGCTCCATCCACCATTTCTAGCCAATATCTGAGCTTTCAATCTAGTTCATCGTGTTCTAAACACATTATTTTACAATCCCATTCAAATTCTTTTTAAGAAATCATCCCGTTTTCGAAACCCCCAAATTTGGAATTTCGTCTCAACACCTACCACCTCTGCCGCCGCTCGCCGCTAGCAATCGCAGCCGGCCTCGCCTCGCCACCCTCGCCGGAACCACTCCAGAGCCGTGTCGAGCCACCGTCGTCGTGCCACCATCGCCGCAGGTAAGGAGGGTGTACGTGTATACTGTGTATCGTGTCCAGGAGGCAGTAGCAACGGGAGCAGGGAGGAAGAAGACCAAATCGCATAAAACCTCCTATATTTTCTATTCCTTCAAATTATGCCCTATTTCAGTTTCGGAAATTATAAAAATTATTCTGTAGTCTTAGAACATATTTTAACTTGTGTCAATTCTTAAAAATGTGCAGCGGTAATCTCAAGTTCCGACACACCCATTGCGTGAAGGTCTCGAAGAAGATCAAATTGGTATTATCCCCAACTTGATAATTAATTCGATTCTTATTCCGGATTAATACGTCAATATACCAATTAGTAAATTCTTTCTCGTCCTCGTAATTCATGTGTGTAGATTCGCTGTTAATTTATTCAACTCCGTCCTCAAGCCTTTGAAGTCAATAGTTGGTATCGAAATCCAACAAGGTGAAAAAGGCAAGTGACATTCCGAGCTTTCTATGCTCATTTACGTGCCTTCGTGTCTTGTTATTTTCTTGCCTTGACATGCATGCCAAATCGATTAAAATAAATTACAAATCACTTCCTTTGTGTAATTTATTTATCCGTTGTTTTGGACTTGACATGTAATTAGGTAATGTTATTATTTGACCTTATTATAAAATAATAATGTAGATACCCATTTTATAAAATGCATGATTTATCATTCATCCTTTCATGCAAAATAAGTAGGTATGGAGCATATTATCCTTTTGATGCATCCATGCATATTATATGGTATTGGCATCCATTTTACTTCTATAAGATGGATTATTTTATTTATGCGATCACCTAGTTTGATATTAATTACTAGTTAATATGTGATGATGTGTGTGAGATGTGAAACTCAATTGAATCAAGATAAAATAAAATATAGGGTGCATATCAATGAAGATACGGGGTCCAACCCAATGAGAATTGGGCGGTGTCTCAACTTTGGGTTAACTACTGAGTTGAGTTTGGATTGAATGGGTTAAGACCATGTTGCGTCTTAAACCGAAACAGTTTCATGAAACTAACATTCTCGAGATACAATATTCGAGATGAAATCTGACTACGGAATCGTAGGTAGGTCGGACGTCCTATCCAGACTCGGCCGGTATAATATAGTTAATGTTAAAATAAAAGTGAGCAAGTCATATATGATATTCATGTGATGTGTTAAAATATATCTATATATAAGCTATGCAATGTGAGATAGTGAGTGAATAATATTAATCATTTGACCAGACTTTTTTGTTTAGATCGATTGAATATCAAGAGACACGAAGTCAACCCTCTTCCCACTCCCTAATAGTAGGCTCTCCCTAACGTCTGGGTAACTACTAGCAGGACGGATTTGGGCCACACGGAGTACCTCATAATCTGATATCAAGTCCGAACTTAAAAAGAAAAATGTTTCATGGTGATCACAAACGCATTTCTAAAGCTATATCGTATCCCATCCGTAATCGGGGTATGGTTCCTAAGGTGCTTGTCACCTACATCACTTTCTTATTCAACCCTTCGAGGTTATTCGTGTCACAGAAGTCGAGTCCTCAAATATAAAGCCTACATAAAATATTCTCATCAGTAATAATCTCATTTGGATTCAATTCATACCTTATTATGGTCACTGAGTTTGAATCCAAAGTAGTCACAGTTTTCGAGCCGTCACTTGCTAGTTCTCGCGAACTAACCGTCCTTTGTTAATTTGGACGGCTAGGGGTTCATTGTCTCCGGACAATACCTTAGCCTCCAGTTCGCATGTTTAGATCGAGTCTTTCAAGAGAAGTTGAAGAAGTTCAAGACGACTTTTTAAGTTTTCAAGATTTAAAGAAAATATTGTATAACTGGTAAATGTTTATTTTTACAAAATCTTCCGATGTAATGTGTTTGATGTTTCGAATATAGTAATTTGAATCATGAGTTTAATAAAAGCATAATTTATTATATTTAAGTCTTCCGCTATTTATATTTTCTTTAGTTATCATCTTGTTTATGGGAGCATGGTAGCATGTCCCTATAAGCCTAAGGTGGTTACAAAGACCTTAAAGTCTGAGTAACTACTGGCGCTGGAACATTCCCTCATTTACCGAAGGGGGTGTTACACATGGCACCCAAAACAAAGAAAGCTGTCACACCCAAAAGACTTGGCGCCACCCCCAAGGGACGTCAGGCCACTGCCACCTCTCCCACACCTGAACCCACTCCTCAAGCCATTGTCCCAAGTGTTGTCCAGAGCACCATCGCTGAGAGCACGGCCACTGTTACCAAGGGCTCTCAAAAGCGCTCTGCTAAGAAGCCTCTCAGTGCCAAACAGATAGGGAAGAGGAAGATTTTGGCTAAGGAAGTGGACGAGGAAGAGGAGGAAGGTGACCTCGATGCCATCCTGGAAAGAGATGCTTCCAAGGAAGCCGAGGAGGAAGCCTTGAAGAAGAAAAAGGCCGATGAGGAGGCCGAGCTTGCAAGAAAACTGACCGAGAAAGAAGCTGAGAGGATTCGGAAGGAAGCCGAAGTCGAGGAGGTTCCATCCGAGGAGGAGCCTGAGGAAGAAGAAGAAGAGCAAGACGAATCTGGAGATGACGAGGAAGCTGAAGGAGATGACGCGGGGTCCGGTGAGGACTCGGGGTCTGAGAAAGAGGAGGAAGAATCTCCCTCTTCTTCTCCTCCTCCCCCGTCTCCAAAGAAGCGGAAAGCCCCAGTTGCTGTCAAGCCTCCATCTCCCAAGCGCACCAGGAAGGGCACCCTCAGGAGTCTTGAAGCGCCTGTCAAGAGAGCTGCTCCGACAATTGCTCCCAGGAAGAATGTGGTGATTGCTCCACTTGAAAACTTAATTGAAACTTAATTAAACTAACCCTAGAACATCCTATTTATAAGCCTAATGTCTTCCATAAAAGGTAGATAAAAGATAGAAACTTCCTAAACAAACTAGATAAAAGATAGAATTTTCCTAATATAATTCAGCGTCGGATTCCGCTGGCAGCGAGAAATTTCGCTAGCAGCGAAAAGCCTTGATTGAGCCACTGTTGGATTTTTGCTACCATCTCGCTGGCACACTCGCTGGCAGCGACTTTTCCATGCCTTAGAATTTTTCCATCCTCTCCGAGTCCTTCCTTTCCGCTGGAGCGAGCTGCTTCTTCCGCTGCTGCGAGACGCGCCTTCCGCTGGAGCGAGTTCATCCATCCGCTGGAGCGAGTTGCCGAGCTCCCGTCGCCCTGGTGTCTTTCGCTGGAGCGACAATTCCCGCGGCAGCGAGCGTCTCGCTACAGCGAGACATGTCGCTAGCAGCGGACTGTGTTGCTCGCTCGCGCTCGGTTCTTCTTCTCTCGCTGCCTCTCCTTCTCTCGCTGGCTCCCCTTTGTCGCTTGCTGGGCTCCAGGCTTTTGGTTCCACTCGCTGGCAGCGACTGGAGTATTCGCTGACAGCGACTAGTGCCCAGAAGCTTGATTCTTCATTGTTCTTCCCTCGTTCTTTCTTTCCTCCTTCCCTCCTCTTCTTAGCTTGATTTCTTGACTTTACTTGGACATGTTTAACATCTTTCCCTTGCTTTCCACCATGTCGGATCTACGATTCTGCACAATTTAAACGAAATGGCGTAGATTCCGAACTTTTCCACAAAAAGAGTTTAATCTAAATTAACACTAAAACATGCATTTTCTACAATGCAAATGCAACTAAACTACCCTATAATGCCCATTAGAAATGTGCATTATCAAACTCCCCCACACTTAACCTTTTGCTTGTCCTCAAGCAATGCAAAATAAAGAAGAACAAAACCATCACCCCACACATATAATCTTCAAGCACTAACCTTGTCAAAAGCAACATCAAAGTGGAGGAGCCATGAACATGAAAGCTAACATCCTAGCAAGTATATGAACGATTCAAAATAAGGCACATTTCATCCAACCTCACCGGGATTATGTGTTTGCTCTCACTCTCATTGTGTTTAGGCTTAACAATATATCGCTCAACTCAATCCAATATGCAAAAAGCTACATAGACCTTGACACATATATCACATATTCTCCACCGCGGATGCCATCACTCACAAGCAACATTAAGAGGTCTTTTATCAAGGTTGTAATGGGGCTTGGTAACGACTTAAGGGCAAGGAGAATTTATGGTCATGTGGTGCTCAAAATCCGGGAATCAAGATCCTAGACAATCAAACATCAACCATCAACTCTCTCAAAAACATCATCTTAAACTCAAACTCTCAACAACTTTACAAAAGACATTCATCCCTCAACCAAAAATTATTTCCAACTCTCACATTCATAATAAAGATAAAAGGCTCAAACTCATGCTTTTTTTTTTCTTTTTATTAATTTTTTTTCTTTTTTTTCATTCTTTTTTTTTTCTTTCTTTAGAGCCAAAACAATAATGCACAATGTGAGGAATAAAACTAAAATTACATACTCATCCAAACTTGTAACTTTCTCAACAATAATCTCTTTTCCACTCAAACAAATCAACCATTCACCAATTCTAATCCTAATTCCCGGATAGGGTAAGGCTCATCATTGGCTAGGATAAATTTTTGTGGAGCTTCAAAGAAAAGGTTAAGGCTCAAATTTGGCTACAAGCAAATGACACATATGTAGGGTGGATATGGATAATAATATGGCTAAGAAAATCATGCCTCTATCATTTGAAACTCATAAGCAATAGACATATAAATTCGGCCTCAAATATAGATAACAATGTCAATCTCAAGAGGTAAGTGCATATGGAGAGTATAATGTCACACAAGAAAGCAAAAGGGAATAAATATGATGAAAATCTCTATAAGGCCAAAATTTCTCACTAGGACAAGTTTTGTTGGATTTCAATAATGCCTATAAGAATCATACTTGCTCAATTAAACTAACAAGTCATGCTCCAATGAAAATCAACACAAGTATGTGACAAGATTAGCCAATTCAAACATATCATGGGATTTATAGGTTAAGCTCAAAAACTCAAATAAAATAGAGGACAATTAAGGCAAGATGGGTATTTGAATAATACATGAATGCAATGCATGATATTTTTGGATTTTTGATTTTTTTTGAATTTTTTCTAATGCAATATAAATGCTAGAAAATAAATATGATATGTATGCGAAAATTTTAAATATGACCTAACTAATGCAATATGTACACTAAACCCCTCCCCTACACTTGAATATTTCATTGTCCCTAATGAAATAAAGACAACAAAAATTAAACAATTGAAATAGGTGAGGGAGAAGGAAATAAAGGATGAGCACATAAACACGGTAAATCGATGTTTAAGATATATGTCAACTTCCTACATAATCATGCTTCAAACACGGAATCCACAATCTTATGCATGCTACTACGGAATTAACACAAATACGAAAGCATTAAATCCTAGCACGAAATCAATATTATCGAGTTGGCCAAGCAAGATAACATTAATAACATAACAATAAGCACAAGGAAGTTGAAGGAATTATAATAGAGGAAACATAACTTGAATTAAAAACTCACAATTCACCAACCAAGTCTCCGAAAACGTAGGCGAAACACTAGGAAAATTAGCCACTCATGACTTACCTAAGCTCTCTTCTCTTCTATGGTGATTGCTCCACTTGAAAACTTAATTGAAACTTAATTAAACTAACCCTAGAACATCCTATTTATAAGCCTAATGTCTTCCATAAAAGGTAGATAAAAGATAGAAACTTCCTAAACACACTAGATAAAAGATAGAATTTTCCTAATATAATTCAGCGTCGGATTCCGCTGGCAGCTAGAAATTTCGCTAGCAGCGAAAAGCCTTGATTGAGCCACTGTTGGATTTTCGCTACCATCTCGCTGGCACACTCGCTGGCAGCGACTTTTCCATGCCTTAGAATTTTTCCATCCTCTCCGAGTCCTTCCTTTCCGCTGGAGCGAGCTGCTTCTTCCGCTGCTGCGAGACGCGCCTTCCGCTGGAGCGAGTTCATCCATCCGCTGGAGCGAGTTGCCGAGCTCCCGTCGCCCTGTTGTCTTTCACTGGAGCGACAATTCCCGCGGCAGCGAGCGTCTCGCTGCAGCGAGACATGTCGCTAGCAGCGGACTGTGTTGCTCGCTCGTGCTCGGTTCTTCCTCTCTCGCTGCCTCTCCTTCTCTCGCTGGCTCCCCTTTATCGCTTGCTGGGCTCCAGGCTTTTGGTTCCACTCGCTGGCAGCGACTGGAGTATTCGCTGACAGTGACTAGTGCCCAGAAGCTTGATTCTTCATTGTTCTTCCCTCGTTCTTTCTTTCCTCCTTCCCTCCTCTTCTTAGCTTGATTTCTTGACTTTACTTGGACATGTTTAACATCTTTCCCTTGCTTTCCACCATGTTGGATCTACGATTCTGCACAATTTAAACGAAATGGCGTAGATTCCGAACTTTTCTACAAAAAGAGTTTAATCTAAATTAACACTAAAACATGCATTTTCTACAATGCAAATGCAACTAAACTACCCTATAATGCCCATTAAAAATGTGCATTATCAGAATGCCGACCCACCTGCATATATCCAGGTAAATCAATCCTTGCCCTCCTCTTGGTTTGAAGATGCTGAGACTGCTGGTAAGTGGGTAGATGAGTTTCAAACTCGTAGGATTTGTTGTTCTGATTTTTTAGATTTTGAGTTCTTTGAAGCTTTGAAGTTACCCTGCATTGATCTTCTCAAAAAATCCCCAGCCTGGACCCTTCTCAATCTTGAAACCGTCTACTACCCCCACCTTACCCGTCTGTTTTACATTAACCTAAAAACCAAACACGACACCAACGGTTGGTCTTTGGAGTCTGTTGTTAAAGGGGTTAGAATCTCTCTCAACTCCAATAACTTTGCATATTTCCTTGGCTTACCTAGCCCAGTTCCACCCACTGAAATACACCCCTCAAAAGAGAATTGCATCATTCTTGCCCGAGCCAAGTACCTCCTACCCGAAGCACCCAACAGCACCTCAAAGCAACTCACCCACTCATCCCTAACCCTTGAGGCAAAAATAATTTTCAACATCATTGTTCGATGCCTCTTACCCCGTCTTAACTCTGGCTCACTCCTTACTGATAACGCCATGGTCTTACTTTACCGCATCCTAAATGGCCTTGACCTTGATCCGGCCAATACTATCCTTGGAACCATGGCTCATGCTAGAAAAGCTAGAAAAGGCTCTCCCCTCCCCTTTGCTACCCTTTTGACCCCTCTCTTCAAAGCTTCTGGAATTGATGTCAAAAATGAAGAACAGCAGCGTCATATGGGTAAGTTCGACTCTAAGGGCCTTGAAAAGATTGGCATCACTCGGTCTCCCCAAGGGACCTTGAGTCTTGCCACTCATTCAAAAGCCCTTCCCACTGCTTCAGCTTTCGATGAACGCATGGACAACCTAGAGTTGGGCTTGGAGGAAGTTCGCCTGGATATCAAGGAGCTGCAAAAGGAATTTATGACGGAGATGAGCGGGATTTCCAAGATGCTACAAGGACTGTGGACGAGGCTCACCGATGATGCTCCGGACGACGAAGCCTAAACCCTACCCTACCCTACCCTATCCCCATCCTTTATACATTGCTGGTTTTTGGAAACTTTTTCAAAACATTTGGTGACTGTTTTATCTCCTCCCTCTGTTGAAAGACAAAAAGGGGGAGATGATATGTGGTTGTTTAGACTTTGAAAACCTATCTTCTTGAAGGTCTTGGAAGACCTTGGTTTTTGATTTTTGGTTTTCGGTTGGATGGTTTTTGCTTGCTTTAAAAATCCGATCCAACATTTGTCTAACCCATGCAGGGATGCACAGGTTTTGTCTTTCATCAAGGGGGAGATTGATAACTCCCTCCCTTGATGAAAATCGGAATAATGTTTCAAAGGCCTTGACAGGATGTTTGTGTCAAAGGTCTTGGAACATTAACAGTTGATGAAATCCAAAACCTATTCTATATATCCGAATATTATTTAATTTTATTATATACTTCCTTTATATTATATATATATGTTTGACTAATCTTTCAGGAAGTTTTTCGAATTATTTCCTTCCTTGTGACAATTGTTGAGAAGGTTCAAATCGGAAAGATTATGGCTTCATTTGTTTCCAAGTTTAGAAGATCTTAAAGATGGTCATGATCTGGAATAGTCGTTGGAGAAGATTCTCGGCGCCGATTTGTCTCAATAAATAGAGAAGGAAGATGAAGACAGAAGAAGACAAGTGCTACGCGAGCTTTCATTCATTCAAGCGAGATTTGTCTTCCAAGTGTACTCTCTGCTAGTGCTCAAGAGTTTGTTGTTTATTTCAAAGCCTTTGAGAGTCATTGTGAGCTTATAGGATATATTCATTTATAGTGTTACTCGAGAGTTTGTAACTCGGGAAGTTGCACTAGGCTATTGATTTGTGAGAGTAAGAGGATTGTACTAGATAGCTGAGAGAGGTGGGGCTCTTCTCGATTGGTCTAGGACTCCAAGGGAACGTGAGTTGACTAGATTGCAATTGTATAGGAGAGAGGCTTCTCGGTGAGCTATTAGGATCCTAAGCTAAGAGAATCAATAAAGCCTTTTGAATCCTAGGGTTGTGGAAGAACCCTAGGCAGGGACGTAGGCCAAGTTCGTGTCGAACCTCGTAAACAATTACTCGTGTCCTTTATCTATTGCTTTACCTTATTTCCGTACTTGGTTCGATTGTCTAACTTTGTGATTCAGGTTTATCTCAAAGGGTTTTATACGAGCTCCAAAAGTCTTGAGACTTTCTGCGAAAAACGGGCATACTCTATTCAACCCCTCTTCTAGAGTATTTCTATATTACATTGTTTTATATTATCGAACCTTTAGTCCTGCAATTGCAAAAACCTCAACATTGTTAGGAATCGATTTCTCTTAGGGAAAAGCAATAGAACCATTTGAATTAGACACATTGTCATGTGACTTAAACAAATTATCAATTTTTCTTTCAATGTCATCTTTCCCTAAATCAACTTTTTCTTTGTTAGAAGACTCAACATGCAAAGATTCATTTTCAATAGAAGCATCTAACAAACCATTTGATTCATTCATGTGATCACTTTCATTAGAGTCAAGAACATCGATAGAATCATTAGTAGAAGAAACAATAAACCCAAATATAGAAAACTCAATCTTTCTACCATCAAATTCCATAGTTAGGGAACCTTCTAAACAATCAATCTTAGTCTTAGCAGTTCGCAAGAATGGCTTTCCCGAGATAATGGGAGTTTTAGGCGTACCTTGTTCCATATCCAGAATAAAGAAATCACTTGAAAATATCAAATCATTTACCTTTACTAGAACATCCTCAACAACTCCTCTAGGCTTAATACTAGAACGATCAGCGAGTTGTATAGTAACACCAGTTTCAGATAATGCATTGAGACCCAAAAACATGTACAAATTATAAGAAATCAGATTGATTGAAGCACCTAGGTCTAACATAGCTTTGGTGAAGCTAGCATTACCTATTGCACATGGGATAGTAAACATGCTTGGATCTCCGCACTTTTCATGCAATCTTTTTTGAAGTAAAGCAGAAACAATTTCACTTAAACTTACATTTTCCTTATTTTGCATCCTTTGCTTGTATTTCATCGTGCACAATTCCTTTAAAAACATCACATAGCGAGGCACAATTTTAATCAAATTGAAAAGTGGAATATTTACCTCACAATGAGCAAAGGTGTTATAAACAATTTGTTCATCTTCCCACTTATGATCAGATCTTAAGGCATGTAGAAAGGGTAGTGCAGGTCTTGAAACCTCATAAGAACACTCCTTGGATGATTTCCTTGGGGAATCAACAACATCAAAATTCGGTTTCGTCACAGGAGGGGAAGGCGGGCGGCGGGCGCCGTCTTTACAGTGCATCTCCGTTTCATTTTCATCTTCTTCTCCCACATAAATCACCTTCATAGGTATCTCTTAAATGCTCCTAGTGGGCACATTCACTTGTTTACCTCCTCTAAGGGTCATGGCGCTCACATTCTGTTCCAGATTCACTACCACTTGTGATGGCAACTTCCCCGAATATTTCGCTTTTAATTCTCCAATCTCCTTAGCCATTTGACTCAACATCTTCTCTTGAACACTCATCTTGTCCAACAACAACCTTAATGTTTCATCTCTATCCTCTTGTTGAGTGTTTCTCCGATGATTCTCAAATTGTCCTCTATGATAAGGAACTTGTTGGTGCTGACCTTTGTCATTGAATCCACTTTGATAGTTTGCATTGTAGCCCTGATTGTTGTAACCATTATTGCCAAAGTTGCTGCAAGGTCCATAATCCATAGCATTCAATTCAGCGACATCCTCTTCAATCAAATGACACTTATCATTCGGATGATTTGGATCTCCACAAACACCACAAGGTCTAGCTTGATGAGATTGATTCATTTGCATAGCCATCTTGTTCAGTATCTCCCTAAGCCTATCAAGATCATCCTTGTGACCATCTCTAGCACTATCCAACTTATGAACTCCTCTAACTCCTTGGTGTCTCCCATATTGTTGTGATGCATTAGCCAACCCTTAAAAAATTTACATTGCTTCCTGAGGTGTCTTATCCAAAATATCTTCTCCGCTAGTAGCATTCATGAAACTCCTATCGGTGTCAAGCAAGCCCTTATAAAGATATAGCACTAGATCATCTGCGGGTATACCATGTTGTGGGCAACTACCCTTAAACTTCTTGAACCGCTCAACATACTCATAAAGACTCTCCGTAGGTGATTGCTCAGTTCCGGATAGCTTCTTCTTAAGCTTGTTGAGGCGAGTCGTAGGAAAGTACTTTTGCAGGAAACCTTTTTTCAATTCAACCCAAGTAATAATGCTTTCTAGGGGTAAGTAATAGAGTCAATCGCTTGCAGAATCTTTCAAAGTAAAGGGGAAAACTCTCAACATCAATTGGTCATCAGTAAGGCCTTGGGGTCTAAGTCTATCACATACACTTACAAAGGTAGCAAGGTGCTTGTCTGGTTTCTCCCCAGAAAATCCATGAAAGTAAGGCAAAATAGTAGACCAAACAATGATTTAGGACAAATAACCAAGATGTAAAGTAACCAACTTTATGATTGCAAAGTAAATTTATAATACGGTAGAGAAAATATTTCAAATGTAATTCTATGAAAATGGTTGAGATTAATGGTCCTAGGATTGTTCTATCAATTACTCATACGCATATGTCTACTTGACTAAAGTTGAGAGATCCGCAGGGATAAAATCATCTTATTCAATATCACTAAAGAATAGCATTAATGATTCAAGTAATTAGACTAATTGGCATATTGATTCAATGCAATTAAGACAAACCGGAACAACCCTAGATTAGCCCTAATCAACATATCCCCAATATAGATCAATTGAAATCATCCACTACAAAGACAAAGAAATATCACTACGTCAATACCTTCATTTGCTATCAAGAACACAACAACGAATTCATAGCTAAGATGCAATTCATAACACGGTGATCAATCATAAAAAGGAATACAAATATCAACAATAAGCACAACATGATAAATAGGAATATAAATAACTAATAGAAACAATCCTCACAATCTAAACAACCATGTCTTCGAACCACAAGCGAAACTATGAGTTTAGCAACTCATAGGTCAAATCTCAATCTCTCTCTCTCTCTCTCTCTCTCTAATTGTGTTCATAATCTCACAATAGCCACTCTCCCCTTCACAAACTGATGGAAAATAACCTAATAAAGTATCTCAAAGAGTCGGCAAAACCCTAGAATAATAATAAAAAAATAGTAGGAGATAGAATCTTCGGATCCAGAATCGTGAATGTTGGAAATGGGCCCATCGCAGGCGCTGTGCAAGAGGCGGCGGGTGCCGTCATTTCAGTGACGGGAATCCCTCTTTTTCTTCGATTATCTTCAATGTCATGATTGTTTTCTCCTCTCTAGCCTCTTCCTCAGCTTCTATATGTTCCAAAACATGTCTCTTAAGCTCTTCTAAGATCCCTCCAAGGTCGGAATGTAATTCTGCAGAATAAACACTAAAAAGATGTAGATTACAAACTCGAATACTTCACAAGCAATATACGAAACTAGACTCAAACATATGCAAAACTCATATCTAAATGCAATAAAAATACCTATAATGCATATATGAAATATGCATTATCAGCGGTGATGGCGGTCGGAGAAGGCGGACGACCCATGGAGGCGGTGTTCGATTAGGATCTCAATATCTTCTCGATAGGACATTGAAGAGGCCGGAGTCCGTGGTTATTGGTGGTGGGAGGCAGGGATTGGGAGTTGTTGATTCCAACGACGACGATAACAACTTCTAGCAGGCAGAGGCGGAGGCCAACCAAAGCAATTGGAGGAGGAAGCCGAACAGAGCCTTTCCAATCGCCCTTTGAATATCATCCGCAGAAACACCGATATGCCAAAAGCAAGAGGTAATACAATTTCATCTTTCAACTCAAAAAACTGTTCTTCTAGCGAAAGAAGAACATGACAGCCATTACAAATTTCACTTTCAATTCATTTATCATTTTCACGTACTCCACTCCCCCTCTGGATTTATCAATTTCAATTTCACTTTTCCCCCTTTTTTCACTTTTCACATTACAACCATTACAAACACCGTTATGGATTTATCAATTTCACTTTTCCCTTTGAATTGATTCAATTTCACGCATAAAATTTCGACCATTTCATTCGAGGTTCGCTCAATTGAAATTGAAATCAATGTCGTGGATAGGCTGAAATTGTGATGTTTTGAGACGCCTACAAAATCATTTGCCAGTGTTAGCCCTGCAGATTTTTTTTTGATTACGAAATAATTCGGTGAATCGTCAAAGCATACAATGAAGAAACAAGAAAATGGTGCAACACAAAAGGTGCCAAACACACAAATACAGTGGAACAAGCAAACCTAATCTAAACATATCGGAGACAACATAGACTAAGAGCCGACGCCAAGCACCACCAAGCAGTGACACCACTGGCCATCGGTACATCAAGAGACCCTATGAGAAGTGAAGACGATCCTCCAAGGAAATTTTTGTATCGCGAAGTCCCCTCGATACACACTACCTCGACCCCAGCCAGACCCGACATCGGACGCCAGAGCCCCAACTCAGAAGAGGAAAGCCAAGAACAACCGGACTCACTACCGAGGCCACCCTAGTAATAGACGCACCTAAAGATCCCATAGTGATTTTATTCAGGCCCTTTAGAGATTTAATCAAACCCTTTCGGGATTTAGTTTCAACCATTTCGGACTGATTTACTCATAGAATGAAAAGTACATATAAATCTACAAATATATGAATATGTAAAGTAGGAAAGACGGTGGCCGGCGGCGAAGGGAGCCAACCGGACTCACAAAGTTTAAGGCATTGAGGAGGCCAGACGACCACCCACGGGTGACGATAAGTGCGCCGGAACCAAAACGATGATGGGGCCACCGAAGACGCTCAATTAGAGCATAAACCTTCCCAAAACCAGGTTGATTAGGGACAAGGGAAGTCGAATTCGAAACTTAAGGTTTGACACGGGTAGAACACCCCAGCGGAAAACGAGACTAGACCACTGGGGACAGTGGATGAGTCGTGGAGAGCCGAGATGGGGGATTAGTGAGAAGATTGAGCCAAGATGGGCATGGAATCCAGGTAGAGAGGTGAAGAGATTGCGAGGTGGCGGTGGTTTAGGGATATTGGGTTTGGATGTTTGTAGAGAGACGGTAGAGCGCCTATCTCTACCTTTTTTGTCAAACGATTTTTATTTTTATGTTAGCCTTGCAGATGATATTGTAAAGTTTTCGTTGATATCGTTCCTAAATGATATTGTAATTTATTTTTATTCATTTCTATGTATAACTTTATTCATACGTATAAGATAAGTAAGAATAGGAAGGCAACAAATATAAGACAAATTTGGGGTAAGAGATGAATGATCGATTTTGTGTTTTCGTTGAATTTAAGAGGTATTCGGGGGTAAAAGTCAAATTATTCATATGTATGGATCGATTTTGTGCTTTATGAAATGTTTTGGGTTTATGATGTTGGAAGTCATATGAATGAAAAATGTATCAATAGCATCAAATAATCATGTGATACTATCGAATAATCTAGCAATACCATCGAATAATTTTTAGTTATTTGTTAAAATGACATAAGTAACTGAATAATACTGTAACATTATCGAATAATCAACCTATACCATCCAATAATCAAGCGATACCATCAACTAGTTTTTAGTTTAATGTTCAGGACGTTTTCAGGGTGCTAGTCAAATAATTTGGGCATTAAATAGTAACAATGGAATAATCAAGCGATATCATCTAATAATCCAGCGATATCATCGAATAGTTTGGGCATTTTCAGGGTGCTAGTAGATTAGAATTTATTAACAATGGAAATTTGGTTATATCAGTGAATAATCGATCGATATCATCACACAATCCAATGATACGATCGAATAATCAAGTGATACCATTGAATAATTTTTAGTTATTTGTTGACATGATATAAGTAATCGAATAATATTGTAATACGATCAAATACAATAAAACTATTTCCAATAATACAATATTAAAAAAAAAAAACAACGTGTGTTTTTTTAGGGCATTCCCCCCCCCCCCCCCCCCCCCCCACACCAAAATTGAAAGGCTACACACCACACGCGCACATACATGGGCAAGTAAGGCAACAAAAATTGTGGACCATATGGGAAAAAGTACTGAATAATTACAGCCCTCCATCCCAACCAATGAACGACCCATATTTGTGTACATGATACACGTTAAGGGCTGACTACATCAATAGATTATTCTAATCGACTAGCACGCGGAACTTTTAAGTAAAAATCGCATGATTATTCGATGATATAGCTTGATTATTTGATGGTGTTATAGTATTATTCGGTTACTTATATCATTTTAACAAATAACTAAAAATTATTCAATGGTATCACTAGATTATTTGATGATATCACATTATTATTCGATGGTATCGATGTTTTTTCATTCATACGACACTTAACATCAAAAACCCCCATAAAAAACCCCATCTCATGAAGGCACAAAATTGATTCATACATATGAATAATTCGGCTTTTCCACCGAATACTTCTTAAAACCCATAAAAACATATGAAATCAACCATTCATCTCTAACAATTTGGCCCCAATTCCCCTAATTCATGATGGTCTTCAATGAAAGCAAAGAAATTCAGTAACACATGATCGAAAGAGACAACAAAATGAAAGGGAGAGATCGGAGTTGTACCATTTTTGAGTTCACATATTGAATTCAAAATTCTAAAGAAATTACAAAGGGTGTCCTTATATACACCACAAATCTGCGGATTAGAGCTGTTAATCAACGTCGGATTCGACGTTGCAACATTAATTATATTACAACGTCGGATCTAACGTTGTAATATGTGTAGGGAAGGATCAGATCGAGTCGAACCGGGCTAACAACGTCGGATCCGACGTTATTAGATATTAGGCCCGATCTGACCCGTAGTAGCAACGTTCAATTTGACGTTGTAACAACATTACAACGTCAAATTCAACGTTGTTATAACATCCGATAAGTGAAATTAGCACACAATTAACAACGTCGGACTGGACGTTGTAGCAACGTCTAATCCAACGTTGCTAAAACATTGGATCCGACGAAGTATTTGCGATGTATATAGGGAACGCGAATTACAAATTATTTCCCCTTTTTGATTAATCTCTTCCAATCCCTAAAATCAACTTCAAACTTTTGAATATTGAAATTCAAAACTACCCATTAATTGAATCAGTCAAATCGAATATAGAGATCAAGAAGCCAAAAAACCTTTGATTTCGATCTATCCCCATTGCCCTTCTTATATGATTCCTTGATCTTCAATTCATGTTCTGGTTGATGATTTATGTATGATCATGGGCGGCCGTCTCCTTCCAATTGCAATCGCCGGTGGCCGTCCACTTCCTCAGCGACTTCGGCGGTCGTCTCCTTCTATGGCGACGCCGTCGCCGGAGCCAAGGGAACCACCCCAGAATAGGAAGGTTAACGGGACATGAGTGTTTCTGACCAAGCAGCCGGCGAGGTTCGCTTCGAGTGGGTGCAAAACGCCGTCGCAGGATTCACAAGGGTTTGCACATCCGTCATCGCCTCTGCCGCGTGTCTTGGTGGTTTCGCTAATCGTTGTCGTTGTCGCTTTCGTTAACCGCCATTTCCATCTCCTTCGCCTTTGTTTACTGAGTCGCCATCCTCCATCGCCATCACATCCGCCATCTCCATGGGAGCAAGAAGGAGAGGCCATCAGATCCACCATCTCTCAATCTCTTAAATTTCAATTAAGGCTTCACCTTCCATGCTTGATTGATTTCATAGGATTAGAACCACGCATGAAGTGGCTCTCTTTTGGGACCAGTCGAAGAAGAAGACCAAGAGAGATTTAGGTTTTGTTCATTCTTCACACGCACTGCTAGTATTTGTGGGGTGAAATTGGGATTAATTATCCACCTTCTTAAAAAAAAACCACCAAGAAACGTGGCATTATCCTACCCTTTCATTTTCTATAGATCAACGGTCCTGATTTGTTTACATGATACACGTTAAGGGCTGAGTACATATGAGTATATATATATATATATATATATATATATATATATATATATATATATATATATATATATATATATATATATATATATATATATATATATATATATATATATATATATATATAGAGAGAGAGAGAGAGAGAGAGAGAGAGAGAGAGAGAATGGGTAACTTGTGCACACCCCTTAGGGTGTACTTTGTGCACAAATTTCGACCGTTGATCTGTATGGAATGGGCGTTCAGGATCATGCCACGTCAATGGGCTTTTTTTAAAAAAACAATTGTGTTAAATGAGGCCCAATTGCACTAGTAACCTATGACAAGCGCGTGCAACTTAAACTAATAAAACCCTAGCCCTCCCTAGCCCTGTTTAGCGTTGTGAAGCGTACTTCCTCGACCTCCTTCTCCTCTCCAGAGTGGCAATCCGCCTCCCCGATCCATCAATCCTCTTCCTCCTTAATACCGGTGGTCGGTATCCTCTCACTGCCGGCGACCGGAAGAGAATCAGAGCACTGCCAGCGACCGGATCAAGGGGCACTAGAGGGGTTGAAGCCAGCAACGATTGCAGGAGGGGTTGAAGGCAGCGATTGTAGGAGGGGTTGAAGCCAGCGACGATTGCAGGAGGGGTTGAAACCAGCGATTGTAGGAGGGGTTGAAGCCAGCGACGAATCGAGGGGCACTGGAGGCCGGCGGGGAGAAGTGGTAGATGGCGGCGGATCGGCGTCGCTGTTGCTAACCATCGACCCCTCACAGGCTTCCATGGAGGGTAAGTAGCAGACCCTCTATTTTCCTCCTATGCAAATTATATTCAGTTCAAACCTATGCCCATATCACACCCGAATCGCCATGTCTTTGATCCTGTGTTCCTTTATGTTGCGTCACGGTATAGCTTTTCAATTAAATTATGTATGGTCATGTTGGGTGTTATATGGCACAGGAATGATGATCAGTCCCTTCTTTATGGCTTACTGGAGGTGTGACTTGAAGATATGAAACAACAGCCCCTATGTGTTGAAAGCCTTCCTCCGTTCAAGAGAAATGAAAATGAAAGAGACGGTGGGTGGGTGGGTGGGTGGGTGGGTGGGAGGGAGGGTGGGGGGTGGGATGGGTGGTTGGGTGGGCAGGTGCCGTGGGGTGGGCGGGTGGGTGGCGGAAGGTTGAGCTCAAAATTGGGTAGGGTTTTCGATATGTATAATTTTGATTTATTATTCGTCAATTGTTCGGTCAATTGTTCAGACGAATGTGTCAAATTTTGGTTACTAATGATAATGGGTTCGTAAATTATTCAGTAAAATCTGTTTATTATTCGTCAGAATATGGACTTTGGTTTGGTCACAACCTAAAACAAAACATTATTCAGTTAAATGTGAGAAATTATTCGGTGAAATATGAAACATTATTCGTATAAATTGTAAGTATTGTTTGGAGATTTGATGTTTTTATTATTATTTGAAATTAATTGACAAAAAAAATGATCATTATTCGGTAACATGTGATAAATTATTCAGTGGAATTGTTAAATTTTGATCTGAATTGGATGGAAAAAGATAACATAACATTATTCGGTAGGATGTGAAACATTATTCGGTAGGATGTGAAACATTATTCGGTGGAACTGTCAAATTTTTAAACAAACGAAATTGTCATGCCAATAAATCACTCATAATAATTTATTTTTCACAAAATCATTAAAATTCCCTACATTTTGAAGAAAATCAGAAAAAAAAAGAAAAAGAATTGAGTTACACGTACAGCAGTAGAGGGCAAGAGGAGAGAGTGAGTGCTTATTTTGTAGTGGGTCCCACAAGATTTTTCAGAAAAAGAAAAAAAACCACTTAAATCATGGCCATCCATTTCATTAGATCAAAGGCCCATAATTGTGCACAAGATATACCCTAAGGGGTGTGCACAAGGGAACCACTCCCTATATATATATATATATAGAGAGAGAGAGAGAGAGTATGGATCAAATGTTAACAAGCCTTAGGGTGTTTTGTGTTAACAAATCTCAGCCCTTGATTAAGGAAAGATGGATGGCCCAGATTATTCTAATATATTAATTTAAATGTAATTTAAATAAAAATTAAAAAAGCCCACCCACCCTTAGCGCGTGAGAGTCTACAATATAACCCTAACCTAAATCCCCAATTTTTCGACCACGTTGAGAGGAAGAACTGCGATGGCGATGGCAATGGAAATTTGCGGCGATTGGTGATGTCGATTTGCGGAGGCCGAGGCGGAGGTGATTGTAGAGGAAGAACATCTCGAGCCCAAGGATGAGGGACGGTTTGGGATGGCGGAGGCGATTGCGGAGGCCAGGGATAAAGAACATCTCGAGCCCAAATGGAGGCGATTGCGGAGGCGGAGGCGATTGGCGATGGAGGTTCGGGATCTGGAGGCCAAGAATGAGGCGATTGGCAATTGCACATCGTCGGAAACCGCCGCCGAGGAACAATTGCACATCGTCGGAAACCGCCGCTGATGCAATCATCATCCTTGAAATTCGTCGCCGCTAGATCCCTTTCCTCTCCCACGCCAGGATCCGGTGTGATGAGGGTTTTGGCAACCAGCGGCGGCGATGGCGATAGCGAAGCAGCGATGGCGATGTCGAAGAGGCGGAAGCGGTTTGAAGGAGGATGTTGGTGGTCAGAAGGCAGACGGAGGACGATGGTGGAGAGAAGGCTGACGGAGGACGAGGCCTACGACGATGACTGCATCGGCGATTTGGTTAATTAGATGTCTGCCTTCGATTTCAGAGAGCCAGTAGGCCTATTTTGATGGTGTTGACCTGCGGTGGTGACGATGCTCATTTCATCGGATCTCCAAGGTACATGATGAGTTTGTAACCTTAGATCATAGTTTGAAGGAATTATTCATTGGTATGCAATAAATATTCGATGGAATGTGATAGAGTATTCGTTACTATCTGTTTAAAATTATTCATGTATTTATCAAATATTCGGCAAATTCAGAGGTATTATTCGTTGATAATAAGGAATTATTCGTATGTATCGGTTTAAAATTGTTCATGTATTTATCGAATATTCGACAAATTTAGAGTTATTATTCGTTGATAATAAGAAATTATTCATATATATATGGGGCAATTAAATGGAGGTTTCTCGGAATTCAAGCTCATGAATTTATTGACTATGACCATTCGGTGAGTTCGGAGTCACTATTCGTTTATAATAAATAATTATTCATTTATAGGTGGGTAATTAGATGTGAGTTTCTTGAAATTCAAACTCTGTTTAAAATTAGTAATGAATTTACCGAATATTCGGCGAATTCAGAGTAATTATTCATTGATAATCTGGAATTATTCGGTAATTTGTTCATGCATTTATCGACTATTCGGCAAGTTCAGAATCACTATTCGTTGATAATTAGAAATTATTCATATGTATAGGGGCAATTAGACGTAGGTTTGTTGAAATTCAAATTCTTTCTAAAATTTTGTATGAAATTATCGACTATTCGGCAAGTTCGGAGTCACTATTCGTTAATAATAATGAATTATTCATTTGTAGGTGGGTAATTAGATGTGAGTTTCTTGAAATTCAAACTCTGTTTAAAATTGGCAATGAATTTATCGAATATTCGACGAATTTAGAATCATTATTCATTGATAATCTGGAATTATTCGTTAATTTATTTGTTATTATTCATTATACACACGGTGCAAGCAAAATCTCATCCTCCCTACCCAAAAAAACGTTAGCTTAAAAAAAAACAACGCACGCGCTTTCCTTAGGCAAGTTGCCTATAAAAGTGGTGGGACATACTATTTTTTTTTAAATAAAAAAAGAAAAATCTCAATTAATCTCACCCATCTATTTCTAATCAATCAATGGCCTAGATTTGTTAACACAAAACACAATAAGGGGTGTAAACACTTGACCCAACCTATATATATATATATATATATATATATATATATATATATATATATATATAAATTCAAGATCACATCAGTTTGTTGGACAAGTTCAAGATCACATTAGTGAGGGATCTAATTGAAGAAGAGAGAATGGGGGTCTAGGATCTAATAGGGGTCAATATTTGATTACTTTCTCTGAGTAAGTCTGTATATTTGGCCATTCTTTTATCCTTTTTAGTGTGTTTGTTTGATGATATGTTGACCGTTAACTTTAAAGGTGATTCATGTGAATGTTCAGTCAATGTTTTTTTTATTTATTCTCGTAACATGGCAAAGTATTTAATAGCTGTTTCTGTTTGTGGTGCATTGTTTTCTGTCATGGAATTCAGTATTGCTGCCTGCCAGTATGTATCAAGGCAACGAACAAGTTGCTAATGTTGGCACGGTTAACTGTTCTAACGGGATCTGGGAAGTAACGACGGCTAAGGTGGACGACTGAACTGCATGAGCGCTTGGTGGAAGCCATCACTCAACTGGGTGGACCAGATAGTGAGTATTTTTGTTGAAGGGCCCATACAAATATCGTCCACCAAATATAAAGAAATTAGTAGTTGTAGGATCTAGACATGCAGGTTATCGGTGGTTGTCGTTCAGACGAGAGGATGCAGCCGCTACTGAAGGCAAATGCATCTAGCATGTTCGTTGAATTTATAGGTTCGAAATTTTCTGTTCAGTTCTGAAATTGCTTATATTCCAAATTCTCTTTATCTGCATCCATGAGTAAACCTTACAAGAATTAGATGGACTCCTGATCTTCATGATAAATTTTTGGAGTGTGTACATCGCATAGGCGATGCAGACAGTAAGTTTTGGCATGAGGTTTTATCAGTTTCTGAACCACCTGTCATTTCCATTTTCTCAACTTTAGAGGCTCTGATAGGCATGTTAAAGGTGGATCTATACCTTATTATGCTGTCCAATTTGAGTCTCAAAGTAGTAATTGTTTTCCCAATAACTGTTTTTTTTTTATTGAAATTTTACTCTAGGCTTTAAGCCCTTTATGAGCTAAATCAAAATTACTCTACTACATTTGCAGAGGATATACAGCACCGGAATATGCTTTACGGGGCTATTTGACATTCATAGTTGATCTTTAAAGTTTTGGGATTGTGGCGGGTAGAAGCAACATGGATTTTCGCTCAGGCGAAAATCATTTTTGCCTGCGGGATTGGGTACTTTGTTACGTTTTGAACTGTATTTCCAACCTTGATATCACATAGGGATTTTATAAATGGGTTTGAGAAGTTGATTTCTGTCTGGTTTTGGACTTATTTTATTCAAGTATAAATGAAACACTCTACAATTAAATTTGAAAAGTATGTGGAGAACCTGCATGGCTAATCTTATTCTTAGTCTACACATAACTGAATAAATAACAATGAATAAAAAGTAAAATAATTGATTTGAACTTTTCGATTAGATCGAAAATCACGTATAATAAAATTATATGTAGTAATATACTAGTATTTTATAAATCCGGTGTGTTGCGCACGAGATTCATGGGTTTGAGAAGGCAATTTCCTTTGTTGGTGTGTTTTGGTATGACAATCAACAAAATTCAAGAGCAATCTCTGTCACAGGTTGATTTATATTTTCCTCGGTCGGTGTTCAGTCATGGCCAGTTATATGTGGCGGTCTCTCGGGTGACATCTAGGAGAGGATTGAAGATTGTAATACGTGATCAAGATTCTAACCTTTTAACCTTTACTACTAATGTAGTCTATAAAGAAGTTTTTCACAGCGTATAGTTTGAAGAAACTTGTGTTGAGGACATATGCATGCAGATGTTATAGCTCAGTTGATTATTATTTGCGCGCATTGTGGTTGATTTATTTTACTTTATCAAACCATGTTGAAGTAATTTATAAGTCGCTTCTTCTGGTATCATATTAGTCGAAAATAAAGTTCAATCGAGTACTATGTTTAATTTATACATCATTTAAAGCGTATTTATAATTACTATGCTAATATCCGATAAACAATACGAGTTTATTTAGATGAATGTTAAAAATCCCGTGTGTAGCGCACGGGTTCAAGGCTAGTATATATTATTTTTAATTAAAAAAAAGCTGGTATCCGTTATGGACCTAGCAGTTCAACGGGTTGATTGATATGTCCAATCCCGCACTCACTGCGGGCACGGATCAGACCTAGCAGCTCGCGCGGGCTTTTCCTTTTGTCCAAGACGGGCGGGGTGAACCGAGCGGACCCACCCGCATTTGCCCAGGTATACCGCTTATGTCCGCAGTCTATCAGATGAGGATGACTAGCAGTGGCGGAAGGTGTTATGGGCGGGGAAGGGCCATGGCCACCCCGACAAAAAAAAATCTAGTAATATATGTTTATATACAGTATACTCTGTATTAGTGGTATTACAGTAAATAAGAATGGAATTCCCTAAATTATTTTTTAATTGAATAAAATGACCAAGATCACCCTTTCGGATGAAAAAAAAAAGTAAATAGGAATGAAGTATTACGGTTAGATTTCCTTTTTTTTTATACTCCGTAACATTTAGATTTCCTCGGGTTAATAGATTTTATTTAGTTGAACAAAAAAAATTATTTTCAACTTCCGTATTTTTAATATCTCCACTACTTAATATCTTATTTTCTAATTGTAAAGAATGTATATCTCCTAAATCCTAATTTAAACGGTCGAATACTAGAATATCTCAAAATCCTAATTTGGAATGAAAGTGATGAAAACCATTGATCCTTTCTTCAAAAGAAAACAAGAAGAAACATCTTCAAATCCTGCAACAGAAGTCAATGGTGCTACTGCTACTGCTGGTCCATTAAACATGCGCGCATTCCTGTCGAGTGTCGACGCTACCATTCTCTAACCTCTTGCTAATCATCCAAGAAGTGATATAGAAGTTGTAGCACCCAAGAATCCATACATTCGAGTAGACTTGATTATGCATTCCTATATGTGTATTATGTTTTTTTCTTATAAATGAAAAAGGCTTAGGGGTGAGCCTCTTAGGCCATGATCAATGGTGAGCGGCCAATGGCTATTAAGCCAGCCACGTAGGGAAAAAAAAAGGAAACTCATTTTGTGGTAAGGGCCTTCGAATTTAACCGTTATATACGAGCCCAGGAAGAGGAGCCCGTTGCGAGAGAATCGATGATGCCTGCTGATCACGTGCAACGTTTCAACCCATGAAGAAAGGAAACCGCGTCGTTCCGTACTCCTTTTCTAAAAGTTGGTGGGCACAGGTTTTGAAGTTTGGGTTCAGGTTGATCAAAATGCCTTTAAAAATGTTTTTTACACATTTTTCATAAATAAAAAAAATTAAAAAAATATTTTCAAGTGTGAAATAATTTTATCTATCCATAGACAGCTATTATACATATGTTTTTTTTAAATAATGGCAACAATACCCGTATACTATTATTATTACTATATAAAAAGCTAATTTTTCCACCCATTTTGCCTATATAAAAAAATTATTTTCAAGTTCAATGCTATGTTTTGTTTATTTTTTTCTCCATTACACAACTTAATAATAATAATAATAATAATAATAATAATAATAATAATAATAATAATAATAATAATAGTAATAATAATTGAGTAATCGAAAAAAGTAAAATAGCAAAAAATAACTTAAGGGTCCGAGAGTTGAGCTCACGAATGAGGTTGCAAATAATAAAAAACTGAAATGAGACCCTTAAGCTGACGTGGTAGATGAAAAATAAGTTAGGGCCCCAATTGTTAAGGGGCTCAAGGTTCACGAATGTTGATGCTCTTAACTTGACTAGGTTCCAAACCCTAAAAAATAAATTTGTTTGGCCTTTCCAAAACTTTTGTTCAGGTTCCCGCCACTAATGACTAGGACCCAATGTCCCAATCCCTTCCCCTTTTCACTTGGGACCTCCGACGGTGGCGGATTCACGGCGAAGAGAGACAAAAACGACGTCGCACGCATCGACAAAATGCGGGGTGTTTAGTCTTTCTTGTACGAATTCATCGTCATCATGTTCATGTGAGCGCTCGTGGCTTACGGTAGCACACGTGGGGTCGCCCGCACATGATTCGCCCTCCCACTCTCTTTCGTGGCAATAAAGCGTCGGTGTTCAACGTGGTTTTACACATCTACTTTCGACCCGGAGTTGCTAACCCACGACCCCACTTATCATGTTGCCCTATTCAACTACACCTTCTTAACCATTTGATGTATACTCAAATAAGGTTAATTCAAGGCCGGCACTAAAATTTACAGGATCCAACGTGATTTAAAAAACGAGTTTTTTTTAGGGGAATTTGCTAAAATGACCCTCATATCTGGAAGGTTTGCATGAGTAACCCAATCCGGAAAAACATTACACAAAAGCGGATATCCGTTTGACAAGGGGAGACGGTAGCAGGTCACCCTGTGGGGTACAGCTGGACTCAACGGACTTGTCACGACACTGGTTGTATCATTTTCAGAACTTATGTCTTTTGCATGATAAAAGGTTTTCCGCGTTGTAGACTTAGGACAGGTAAAGGGGTTTACCCCGGGGTCTCCAACGGACCTTCAGGATTTGGGTGCGAAATCCCGCTTTAAACTACAAATCTTCGGTTTCAAACCTTCAACCTGTAATCGGAGCAAAAGATCCTAACGAGGGGTTTTATCCCTCGAAACGTAACTAGGGAATCATAATCCTGGGCTGTTACAAAGGTGGTATCAGAGCCATGGTTTTGCAATTCGAGTACGATAGGTTGGAGTGGTTTTGAAAATCGCCCAATTATTTCAATCGGTTTTTGAAAATATTTTTAAAAGGGCAAAATGAATTTAATTGGAATTAAACATAAATGAATAAAGTGAAAAAATATTGGGGGTAGAGACCAAAGCGATAGACATCCCTTATGGATGTAGAACTCGGGGAACGGTAAGCAAAATACTAGCTTTTATCTACAGATGGGCCTAAAAGACTCCAAGGAACACCACGGAGGTTGGAATGTTGAGTTTGGAGGTCGTGAGGTTTTTTCCGCTCCGGCCAGCCGTCCCTCGAAGGACGGCATAGATCGTCTCTATACTTACGTTTATATATACATATATGCAATTGGGCCCGAGAGCGATCCTCCTCGAAGAGGATCATATTAATCTTGTTGATTGCTTCCGTGATGAGTGCTATTGTGCTTAGGATAGCGAACTAATCAATATTCCTTTACTTGAATCATGTGTTGAATAACCATGCAAACGGGATAGCGGGAGACAGCCTTGTTCTTATGTAATCAGAATTCTTGTCTTGTCGGAATAACCCTTACATAATTCAAACCCCCTGATGGTTCTGACTCTGTCATCCGCCCCACCAAAACACCTAGGCATGTTAGCAAGGATCGAGAAGCATCCGCTCACCCCGTTTTGAGTCCTGTTTCGTATTTCACCATCGATGCTTCTATCGAGTCTTGTACCTCCGATTGGGGTCTTCCACGAGAAAATTGGGTCTGTCAACTAATTACCTTCGGAAATCGTGTCGGATGTGAGGGTTACCTGAGTATGTTAGTGGGGGTGAGGATTTAGATTGTTTCGAGATAGAAGTGAGTTGTGTTATGGAGTCATCCCTTTCAATCCTCGTAATGGTCAATCATATCTTCTTGCCACAAGAGTCTAAACACGAGTTCTACCCACCCCTCTCGGAAATTGCGTGAATGTCCTTGTGTCCTACCCAGCGAGTCATACTAGCGTCCCACGGGGACATGGGGTGGTGAGTCGGTGATTGCCCTTAGAGAATTATGTCAAGTTATAATGATAGCCTCCTTGTGATTTAATGACATGCTATATTGGTATAATTCAACATGACTTGCCAGGTACCTTGCATGGTTGCACTTATGAGTGGATGTATGTGTGTTGTGAGCCTATTTTTCCATGTTTTATGCATACTTTTATATCGTTTTCTGCATACATTTTCATGCATTTGAGCTAGAATAGTACAAAATCTATGTTGTTTATGCTTATTTGCCAAATTATGGAATCTACACTAGTTTCTGTTTAATCTCGAAGAAATCGAGGCAATTTACAATAATTCTAAAGAAAGGAGGAAAAGCTCAAAGTCAACTACAGAAAGTCCGAGATCAAGCAGTATCGGAACCAGGACAAATCGAGCTGGAAGCAAGAAAATCGAGTCAAAAATCACAAGTCGATATCGAGCACCTTCAGTCGATATCGAGTAATCCAGTCGATTTCCACCCAGAAAGCTAAGAATCGGCTAAGAAAGGAGAGCAGAGGTCGATATCGACTACCTCAAGTCGATATCGAGTAACCCATATTGAGCAAGATTCCAGAAATCGACCAAGAAAATCTGAAGAAGAAGACATTGGTTGATATCGAGTTAGCTTACTCGATATCGAGTAAAAATCGAGTCGACATTCACCCGGGGAGCCGAGATCGAGTTGCTGAGCTGAAGCCAAGAAAATGACAGGTCGATATCGAGTCATGCTAGTCGATATCAACTGGACCCAGTTGGCCGAAATCGAGCTAGTCCGGGTCTTGTTAAGGTTCTATCCCGAGTCCAATGGAGATATCCACAAGATCAAATTCTATCAAGATCTATCAAGTCAAGAGAAGATATTTACCTACATTCGATATAGTCCTAGTTGATTTATTTCCTTTATTTACAAGTTTTTATCTTAAGTATTTAGATAAATAGATATAGAAAGGTAATTCTTTCCTAATTATCTAGGGAATGAAGCCTATAAATAGAGTCTTAGGGGCTAATTTCTATTCTTTCAATTCAAGTTACAATTAGAGTTACATAGAGAGAGAGAGAGAGAGAGAGAGAGAGAGAGAGAGAGAGAGAGAGAGAGAGAGAGTCTGTGGAGATTGAGGTTGGAGAAGGTGAGAGCGGGATTTGGCTTCGATTGGTTGTAAGCTCTCTTTAGTTTATTTAATGCAAAGTTATTTCCTTTTCTTATTGATGAGTCTATTTATGATGAAGAGTGAGTAGTCACCCAACTTCTAGGGTCGGGGTGAGCCCGACAGTAGCCATGTAAGATAATGCGGTAAAGGTACAAGCCTTTTTTATGCAATTCGTCTTCTATCTCTATGAGCATGATTCTTTTGCGAAAGTTGAAGGTGATCCTTGTTTGTGTTATTGAAGCGAACGTGATCTTAATACAAATTGGATTAATTATGTGAAAAGGGTTAGTAACAATTAGGGTTTATGCGAAAGCCTCTATATTCCTATTTGTTGATAACGAAAGTTATTTGATAAAAAAGCATGATCCTTTATGCCTTTATGTGTTACTTTACATGGTTATCGTTGTGGTGTTGAAACCCCGATCTTTGAAGTCTTTTATTTTATTGATTTATTTCATAAAATTTCGGATTTTAAGTTATTGTCCAAGTCGATTTCGAGTTTCTGCAAGTCGGTTTTTTTACTCGATATCGAGTAGCACTAGTCGATATCGACCAAAGTTTTGCCTTTGTGTTATTTCGATCAACAGTGGTCGATATCGACCAAAGTTTTCTGGTTTGGTTTTGTGCACTGACTGCTTTTCTCTGTTATTTCTGTCTGTCTGGTTTATTTTCTGTTGAGTTTCTGAACTGAAAAGGCGGGCGCTGACACGCTTCCTCGTGGATCGATCCTGACTGCCTTCTACTACAACGGGAGGAAGTCTTGTATTTATTTGCTGAGACAGGGAGTCAGTCTGATTTTATATTTATATTTATTTCATACTTGACCATCCTCCTGCAACAACAATGTGCCGTGTGTATTGAATTCCCATGATTACTTTCTCCCTATGAACTAGGTCCATGGTAGTGTGGTCAACTCTCATTGCATGTTTAAAACGTGAATTGGATGACTTAGCATGCTAGATTAACCTAATTGGACCTCATGGTTGTGTACATGTTTAATGAGGATTGCTAGTATCATGTAGGGCATATACCTCCCAGTCATAGGCCCTTATGTGATTGTGTGACATCCTAGTCTTACTATGCGAATATGTATGTATGTGAGGAGATAGTTGCTATACCAACCCTGCATGAACTGACCATACCCTTAGCATGTTTGATATAATATAAAAATTGTTTCTTGGTATATATACCGGATAAATATGATCCGGGGTATATAACTATTTTATATAAAAAAAATTTTAATACCTATTTATATATTACCATATTTAACCTGTTATTTAACCTGCAATTTCCATCCATATTCACATCAATGTAGGGTAGCCACTAAATCCACAATTGAGCAACACAAACATTAAACAAGGTTCCAACTACTTAAACATTTTCCATCCATTCACATCAATGTATGGTAGCCACTAAATCCACAATTGAGCAACACATACATTAAACAAGGTTCCAACTACTTAAACATTTTCAAACTAAGGCATGTTCAACATCAACACTAAAACAACGTTTCACATCCATTAGTTATGTTTCAAATACATACACGAATCATACCCTTACAATATGCTAGCAAAAGAGGATTCGATATGACTTGCAATGTTGCTTGAAACTCAAAAGGCGAACCGTCTAAACCTTCCTCCACATAAGGTCAAGATATTGCAATTAGCCTTGCCTACGAAAAATTCAAAAACAAAATGGATCAAGATTTGCAGAATGGAATGCATTATCTATAATTTCGTTATCTCTAATTTCTAAATTCAACGAGTATCATAATGCTAAGAGATATTTTTAACTAGGATAAAATTTTGTAAGACGATAAAAAATCTTAAAAAGGCAAGTAATACTTACTTGAAGATAAAGGTAAATAGGTGGTTAAGCCATTCTTTTTGAACTTCATCAATCTCCTCTTATTTGTAAGTAGTTTTTTTTTATCAAACCACTACAAAAAAAATTCTTATTTTTATCGTAATCGAATTTATGAAAAAACACAATAGTGAGAAAATAATAAAAGTATACCTTGGTTGGGATAACATTTTTCCCTTTGGATATTATATCTTGCATAAACTTCAAAACATAGTATCCAGAATCAGCATCCTTCGATTGATAGGGACACTGAAATACATAGTATGTGTATATTTGGAGTTACTAATGATATCATAAAAATGATTAAAATCAAGGCTTTTTCTATCCAAAAGTGAAACAATGTAAACAATGATAGAAAAAAAAAATAACCTTTGGAAAATTCCAGTAAGTACTTGTTCGAGGCTTTTTCTTACCCAACTTGGCATACTTGAATCTGATACTCCTGTTACACATATATAAAAATCAAATATGATTAATACAACCTAACACTCGCAAACCATTTCAATTATAGGAAAATAACTCTTTCCTCAAAAACAATACTTACAAGGAAACCATTTCATTAGCATCATGTTCTTTATCTCCGTGTAATGGATCAATCCAATACGCACGATCCAAATGAGGATTAATGATTATTAAGACCCAATGATGCCTACATATGTGTTTAGTGTGAGAATGGATGAATATTATACATAACAATAACAAGTAAAAACAATGCTAAAAGAGTTATTAACTAAAATGATAAGGTGCTAAAAACAACTTGTTTTCTAAGTTGCCCTCCATGGCATCACAAATATAAGTAGCCCTTTCGTGTACGGTCCCATTAAGAGGTGAACTTTGAGTTGGGCATAAAAATTTGAACTTCTCTTTATCACCATCTGAACAAGTGTGAAATAGATATCTACATAGGGATGGCAATTTCACCCACACCCGACGGATATCCGTCTCACCCGACCCGAAAAAGTGGGTGAAAATCCGAAATAAAGCGGATGTTAAATGGGTGATGGGTGAACGGGTAATGTGTTGGTTCGGATTCGGGTGAAGACATTCCCCACCCGCCACCCGACCCATCACCCGATCCGTCACCGGACCCGTCACCCGACTTATATTATATAATTATATTTTATATGTGAAATTACTAATATACCCCCATAAACCCTAATTCAAGATACCAATAAATGATTTCGAGCTTGAAAGCTTTGGTCATTGAAGATTATGTTTTCTTTTCTTTTTATTCATAATTGTTGTAATGTTTTCTCTAGCTTGAAGTGTTGAAAGTTGTGGATGTTTACACGTATTGACCGAATTTGACTATATTTGGTACTTGTTTATTCGTCGATGTGTTCGACGTATATTTTTCAATATTTTTTTTGAGGCATTTGATGTCTTGTATTTCACCCGAATTATCACCCGATCCACCCGATCAACCGGTGGGTGATGGGTGGACGGGGCGAGTGAAATATTTGGTGGGTGATGGGTCGGGTAGGGTGAAGGATTTTGGATGGTGGGTCGGGTGATGGAAGTAGATCATCCACCCATCACCCGACTCATTGCCATCCCTATATCTACAAGTAGGCATTTGTGTCATATTAATGCTCTAAGTACATGTAAAAATTGAATATGCACACATTTAAGTAATTTATATGAACTTTAAGTTTACCAATAACTGATTTCAATATGAATATTAAGTACTTACCTCATATATAAAGACACGTGACACTCTTTTATCTTAGCTTTATGAAGCCATATCTCATAATGGAAAATTTCACTTGATATTTCAATTTCCAAATTCTTATTGTCATTGAATTCTTCCAACACATGTTGATATGCCACCAATTCACTTGCTTCAGAGGTAACATCGGGATGAACTCCAGATTCGTTCGTCAAAGTTTTGCTTTTCAGCTTCTCGATCAAACAATCAATTTCAAAGTTAGATATAAACAATGGGGCTGCACAACATAAAATCAATGAAATATTGGGAAGGAACAAACGTACCACAAAGGTCTTCACAAGATCAATAGGCCAAGCAATAAAACATCCAACAGCTTCCCTCACTAGCCGAACCTCATCGGTAGGGCAAGGCACCTCGGTGTCACCTATGATAGGTGTGACTACTTCAACTCTCACATAACCATCTTCTAATGGTTGATTGTGTAATACTCCCGAGGATGAATGATATACCCGACCCCTTGCAACCTCCTTGCTAAGAGTTGGCCAAAATAGATGACATAGCTCACACCCCTATATTTATACAATACTCCATAATAAGGTTACTCTGATATTTATAAAAAGTAAATTATAAAATGATCGACAATCCATACAATACTTACTTCTTTAGTCGAATTAGTTGGGGTCCTCTTTTGAACAAGGCATGATGCTTTGCCACTTAAGGGACAAGGATCGGGGGGCGGAGCTCCTACTTCTTTAGTTGAGTTAGCTGGGGTACTCTTCTGAACGGAGCATGAGGCTTTGCCACTTAGGGGACAAGGATCAAGAGGCTGAGCTCCTACTTCTTGAGCGTTGTTTACAACTGGTGAACCATCATCACTCTTTTTCTGAACGGAGTTTTTAATGAAATCTTCCAATGCCTTCATCTTTTCTCCAAACGAGGACTCCATGGCCTTTAAAGAGGTCATCATTTCAGCCTTAAATTCAGCCCTAAGTTCAGCCCTAAGTTCAACCCTAAGGTTATCTTCAATCTCCTTTCTTGTGATCTCAATTGATTCCTTAGACGAATATGCTTCATTGGAATTGCGTGACCAATATCTCCGCATTGTTACATCTTGACCAACCCCTCTAATGCGACCTGGATGCTCTAATTTATCCAATGCATGAGCCAACAAGTCCGTTTTTCCAGGTAAAACAAGCTCACCAGAAGCTTTTTTCTGTAGGCAATCTTTCTGGTGAAAACACAATACATCAAAAATATTAGGCCTTAAAAAATATATATAAAGTATTCCAAAATATTATCCACCTACAATTTTCTCTATTGTTGGTTGTGCTTTCTCTACATACTCTCCAAATTTTTCCTTTCTGGCCTCCATCCACAAGATCAATCGTCCCGGGCTTGAATCCATATTGTGCTCAGCTTTCTATTTAAGAAATTTTAGCTATGATAAATCAATATATTCTAATTGATGGATTATTAATCCCCAAGATATTAAGATATATGTATTAAATTACTTACATATTTTTCTTTAATTCCGACATACCCTTTACGACCGCCCCTATAAGTTTGATCACATTGGAGAGAGAGTTGTCGACCCTTCTCGCTTTTCTCCTATTAGCAAGTGAAAGAAACCAATTAAAGTGTGAAATACATTATATGGAAAATTGTAGTATATAATATATAAAAGGCATATGTTTAAATTACTTTAAACTCATCTGATTGTCAATATTGAATAAATTGCGTCCACTGATCCTGTGTGATGTATGAGTCATATATGGCAGGGGGATTAAGGTTGAGCACACCTTCCTTGTCATACATGTGGTCTGATCCCAAGTCCTTTTTGAATTGTCTCCACAAATCATTAGCTTTCTTCAATACCCAATCCTTTAATGTAGTTGGAAGTATAAAAGCTTCCTTCAAAGTTGAAAACACCTATTTTAAAATGTCTTGTACATTCACTATATTAATCCAAATGACAAGCATAATATAGATGCAAACAAACTAACTGCAACGTCGTCCCATATAACATCCTTTTCCTCTTCAGACACTTGCTTCCAATCCATCATAGTGATTGGCACCCACTTCTTCACTATCGTGCCAATGTATGAGGACAACTTGCCTCTATTAGGTCCAAACGGTTGCCCCAGATTGTTCAGCTGTATAGGTAGTCGTTCACCCTTTGCCACACTTTTTGTGATGTTCACCATTAGTGCAGCTCCTTTTGCCCTACGCGGCGCGGGTGGTTTTTTACACTTTTTAGGAGCCATCTGCATACCAAAAAATTACACATTAAAAATTATAATTAAACATAAATTTTGTAATAATCTCTTATCAAATTAAATGAATTTGCACAAATCACATCTAAGTATAGAAACATACACATGAAAACCACATCTAAGTACATTTCCTCTTATTCGATAACTGAACTTGAGTTGAGGATGAAGCTTGCCCTTGGATAGGTTCATTGAACCAAAGACCTTCATCATGATCATCCCTCACATAAATCTCCTCCTCGTCATCTCCATCGTCATCATCTTCATTTTCATCGGAAGGTTGCGATATTGATTCTCTAACACTCTCTTCACACAGTTCTTCAAAGTCTTCATCGATGCTTCTATTCGGTGTGGACATTACAATAGATCGAGTGGAGTCAAGAAGGTCGCGAACATAGAACACTTGCTTTGCTTGAGATGCCAATATGAACGGTTCATCTTCATGCCCCAATTTCTCAAGACAAACAGAAACAATTCCCATCTCATCAACTCGAACTCCACCATTGCTATCAACCCATTTACAACAGAAAACTGGAATTTGCAACTCTGACTAATACAATAACACCCAAATATGCTCAATGAAACCATAGTAGGCCATACTAGCATAGATAGGATTCTTGTCTTTAGCACTGGACATCTGCAGAGCTTGTGCTATCAATGTCACACCACTGTTTTGTGTACAACTTTTATCATCTTTGTCTTTTGTAGAGAATGTGCAATTGTTAATAACAAACCCATTGTATTTCATCACTTGACACCTCGGCCTCTTTGACCAATTTTGCAACCTTGTTGAGATTATTTCTCCTGCCCTCATCTTCTCAACTACTCGGTCACGAAACCAATCCATAAAGGTGCGGTTATGCTCAGTGGTAATCCACTTCTCATTCTTGGCTTGTCTTGGATTAGAATGCCTTAGGTAGGCCATGTGCTCCGCGACATACGGTTGAACTTCTTCAATATTGTGAAGGACGTAAAGATGTGCTTGATCCCGCTTTTCACGGGGAATAGAAATTACTTCATACCCCGTTGTCCCGCACCATTGCAACCTTCGAGCATATCGAGACTTTGGAAGACCAATTGCTTCGACATTTGATAGATAACTTGCACAAAATTCAGCCACTTCCTCAACAATGTAGCGTTGAACAATGCAACCTTCTGGATGATTTCGATTCATGACATACCCTTTTAGAACTTTCATGTAACGTTCGAATGGGTTCATCCATCTGAGATAAAAAGGACCACATAGCTCAACCTCTCTAACAAGATGGACAGTTAGATGCAGCATGATATCAAAAAATGAAAATGGAAAGTATATCTCCATTTCGGACACAATGTTGGCAATATCTGTTTGGAGCCCAGCTAGCTCATCAGGATCAATGATCTTACTACAGAGTCTCTTAAAAAAGAAACAGAGCTTAGTAATGACACGTCTAACATGAATAGTCAATATGGACCGGATACCACATGGCAATAATTGTTGCATTAGAACATGACAATCATGAGATTTAGCCCCTATTAGCTTCAAGTCTTTCATAGACACAAGGCTGCTAATATTGGAAGAAAACCCCTCTGGAACTTTGACATCGTGGAGGAACTTACAAAACACTTCTTTTTATTGCTTACTGAGAGTGTAACAGGCAGGTGGTAAGTAAGTACGTTTACCTCTGACTTCTGGTGCCAATTCTTCTCTGAGTTGCATGACTACATAATCCTCTCTAGCACGCACTCCATCTTTTGTCTTTCCCGGGACATTCACCAATGTACCAATGACACTTTCACACACATTCTTTTCAATGTGCATCACATCGAGACAATGTCTCACAAATAAATCCTTCCAATAAGGTAGGTCAAAAAAGATTGATCTCTTCTTCCACCCTTCTTTTACTAAAGTGTCACTTTCACCTTTGCCTTCACGTGACGCCCTTTTTTTCGTTCCTCTATTTGGTGAACCCTTCTTGATTTTCTTGATTTTTTGGATTTTCTTTGACAAATCATTAACCTTTGGCTTTTTTCCAAATCTCACATTAATTTCTCTCACCTTATTTAGCACCTCTTGTCCAAGTAAGGGTAGCGAAGCCATTTCTTCTCCGGTTGACCCATTGAATGCTTTACGAAGCCTCTGATATCGATGACTAAGAGGTAAGAACCTTCGATGTCCAAGATAAACATTCTTCTTACTCTTAGGCAAATATATAGAAAATGTCTTCTTCTCACAAATAGGACATGTTGTGTATCCTTTCACACTATATCCGGCAAGATTACCGTATGCTGGAAAATCATTGATAGTGCAAAACAACATGGCCCAAAGACAGAATGTTTTTTTGCGGTATGCATCATATACTTCGATGCCATTTTCCCACATGTCTTTTATATCTTCAACAAGAGGTGCCAAGTAGACATCAATATCATTTCTGGGTTGCTTTGGGCTAGCAATTAGCAAAGATAGCATCATGTATTTCCGCTTCATACACAACCAAGGAGGAAGATTATAGATCACCAATTCCACGGGTCATGTACTATGAGAACTACTTAAATTTCCATAAGGGCTCATCCCATCAGAAGAAAGTGCAAGACGAAGGTTCCCATTTTCTGCAGCGAATTCAGGATACAATCTATTTATTTCCTTCCATTGAGAAGCATCGGTAGGGTGTCGAATTTTACCATCATCTTCCCTTCCATTTGCATGCCATGTTAAGTGCTTAGCATCTTCACAATTGCCAAAGAGACATCGAAAACGTGGCCTAATGTGAAAATACCACACCGCCTTTAAAAGAGCACCGTTGCTCTTGTATCGAGGATGATTACAAACTGGACAACTGTCTAACAACTCATGTTCTTTCCGGTACAAAACACAATCATTCGGACAAGCATGTATCTTCTGATATTCCAGTCCCACAGATTTTAAGAGCTTCTTTGCCTCATATGCACTACGAGGAAGGCAATTGTCCTTCGGAAGCATTTCTCCGAATACCTCTAGAGTCTCTGAGAAGCTCTTATCCGTCCATCCATTTCCCGCTTTCAAGTTGTACAACTTCAACACAGCAGACAATCTCGTGAACCTTGTACATCCATCATATAAAGGTCGTTGAGCATCAGTTATGATAGTATCAAACATATCTTGACGGTCAATAAGAAACTGTCGAACATCTTGCAACATTTCATCCACCTGATCTCTTTCAAAGGTGTCTCCAGTCTCAAGATCAGCTGTGTCACATCTAGAAGCAGAAACATTGGCTTTCTCTCCGTGCCAAATCCACACTTTGTAATCAGGAATAATGCCATCGCAAATGAGATGTTCTTTTACAACATCAATGTCATATGGCCTAGAATATTTACAGATTTTGCAAGGAAAAATAAATCTATTCGGGTCAACACCATGATCTATACCAAATGCAATGAAGTCGTCTACCCCTTTCTGATATTCACCTGATGTACGTTTTGCTATCATCCATGACTTATCCATAATATTCCTCTAAAAAAGGAATAATTTTAGTGTTTTATATTGCAATCATCGAGTGGAAGTAGGAGTTACTTCTATTGCAATATCAAAACAAATACAACCACAACAAAGATCAATTCAACCAAAAGAGAACCAACATAGACAAGAAGAAGTCCATATTCACAATGATGAAATATGCCTAGGATTATTGTTAGTTTTTTATGAGTAAATCCAACTATCAAGCACATTTATCCATTCATATAAGAGGGACAAAAAGGCATATGTGTTTTCTTTTAATCAATAAGAATTAACTAGGATGCACAAGGAAAGTCCATTCGGACAACTAATCTCCTTGAAAGCTTCTGAGACATTAACTAGCAAGCACAAGGAAAGTCTATTCGGACAAATCATCATCATAATTTAATAAGGCACCGCCGCTACAATGATTCAAACATCAACCCCCCTCTTTCAATCCGGATAGACAACTCAAAACTCATGCACCAACATAATATAACAAACATAGTTTTCACGACTTTCAATTGGACAATTAGCATGACAATTAGATTGGGAGCACAGCCCTGCACTAATTGAAAATAGCATCACAAATTGGGGATCATGAAAAGTGAATGAGAACCTACTGTAGAGAATGGCAAACAGAATTTTTTTTAAAAAAATTACCTGAACTTAGAGGAGGATTTCTTGCTCAATATATTGCTAATCCAACCCGCCTAAAGAGGAATCACACAAAAGAATCCGACAGAACAGCCCTTGGCCGGCCAGACATGATCAGAGAAAGGTCGAGGACACAAATTCCTTGCAAATCCAACCCGTTCAAATCCCTTGTGCTCAATCTGAGCAAACTGACCTACATTGAAGCTTTGAAAGATGCAAAATAGGATTAAAATAAGAAGAGGGATAAATTAGGGTTTTGCGAAATCTGAAAATTAGGGTTCTTGTTTACCTAGGAAGAGGAGGCGGTTAATGGGGGTTTTTCTTCACACAGATGAGGTCGGCGACGAGGATGGAAGTGCCATGTTAAAGGGAGGATGGAGGCTGGAGGTCGGCGGTCGGAGCACACAAGGAGGATGGAGGTCGCGGCGCCCTGGCTTTGCTCTGTTCGATTTCTCTCGTCGCGCACAGAAGAAGAAGGAGAATGCTACAGGGATTTTTTTTTTAATAAAAAGAAGCGAGCCTGATTCTATTTTTTAAAAAAAGACTAACCTTATACCCCGGATATTTGTCAAAAAAAACGCCCGGGGTATAAAAAATGATACAATTAATATACCAATATAATATACCCCGGATATTTTTTATATGATCCGGGGTATATTTGTTTTAATTAAAAAAATAAAGATAACTTGTAAGTTTTTGCTATTATACCCCACAATTTTCAGATCCGGGGTAATAGGCTATGGGGTAAAATCCCGATTTTCTACTAGTGTCTGTGCACATATAAAGATGATTAGATGAACATGTTATCAATGCATAAATCGATATTCCTTGAGATATGTGCATAATAGTGTAAAATAATGTGATGATATCTCTTGAATTTTATGTGTTTGTGTGCCACAATTATAAGGGCATCGTTGTAACTCTCGGGTTGTGATCCTATCCTTGGTCATGTCGTCCATAGTCCTGTTCCATGTCTGAACCCTTAAGGAAGTTGTGTTGTCCGCCCTTGTCTCTCCCCTATCTCCGTAACTTCTGACCCTTGCGATCCTTCGATGAGCGTCGACATGCAAGAAGGGACCGACGACCAAGTGGCACCGGAGCGGCACAGTGGAAGTGTGATGGGTCCATGACCCATAGACCACAAGATAGATGATGGAGGTAAAACCTATCGTTGATCCGCCAAAGAAACTCAAACCTATAACTAGTATAGAAATAAGCAAGAGGTCGATCCACAGGGAAATTTGTAATTCAAGTATGATTCAAGTGTCAATTAAAGTAACCAAAGAGGGGGGGTTTTGTGTGTGAAAGTTCCGCCTTTTATCAAAGCAGAGTAAGCAAGCAAAGTAAATGGATTTGGTTTTAGACAATTAGGAGAAGTAATTCTGCCTACAATTTTCCACTTTATTGGATTGAAGCAATCCTTGTAACTTCTTCTCGTCCTATTAAGTTTCCTATGAATGCCCTTGTCCCGACCTAATATAGTTACTAGTCCAACCAGTCCTAGTAACCCTTAACAATCGAACAGTCCCTAAAGAAGGATTTAACCCAATTGATAGCTTTAAGTTTAGAGATTAGCCAGGGTATTTGCAGTCCCTAAAGAGGGATTTAACAACACATTCAACTTCCTACTCATTCAATTAGTTCAACCAGCCCTAAAGGAACAAGTTTGCCACTTAGGTTAAGGTTCACAACCAGAAAACCTTAGTAATTGAATTGATTCTAACTAGTTGCGCGGGCTAGATAGAATAAAACAATAGACAATCAAGTACCAAAAAGTTGAAGCATTCAAATATAGGAAACAAGGAACGAGAATTAGAAACTCACAATCAATCCAAATAAAGCTTCAAATTGCAGGCAGAATAGATGAGTTTAGTTCCTCATGGAAGACATCGCTCAAAATCTCTAAAGTGTCTGATGAGAGAATAGAATCGAATAGAAGTAATCAAAATAACATAAAACTTGGCCTTTTAAAACATCCAAAGTCGGCCACAAAATAAACAAATAGATCTAGGGTTTTTCATTAATCAAAACGCAACGCATAATCGCTGACGGCAAATGCGGCGGCCGCCGCATGAATGCTGCGGCCGCAGCATCAGCATTTCCTCTGCATCGGGCCTGGCGGCGGCCGCTGCACACCATGCGGCGGCCCTTGCATCGGTCTTTCCCGGAAAATCCATCTCGAATTTGCTCTTCTTCTCAACAGGAATGTTGTAGCTCTCTGAAAGAGCTTTCCAATGCATGGTCATAATAGTCAATTGGACAACCGAGGCCTCCAGAAAGTGCAAAAAAAGTTTAGCATGTCTGGCGACAACTTTTGCAGACTTATTCTTCATTTAGGCTCGCTTCTTCTTCTCATGACCTCTTGAGATCTTCATGTAAGCTTCTTCGATCAACTAGACATTCTCATCCAATGCGTTATCAACTCATGTCTCTTCCTCGGATCCACCATTACCTGAAATAATCAATAAAAGCGTGTAGATTCCGACTCCGACAACATAGAGATCTAATATGCAAATCGTGCTTAATCCATCAATGAAATGCATCTTAACTAAGCTAAATGCAACCTATTATGCCTACCTAAATGCATGCTATCAATAGACGTCGCCAAAGGTATACCAAGGACGAACACATCTTGAAGATGGTAGTCACAAACGTGATTCTCTTAGATGACTCACGGAGGGCGTTCTTCATTCAAATCGTGAATTCTTCTATATCAATTGGAATGAGCATAGTGCAATAGGCCTGGAGCTGAAATAAATGGGCGTGCAATGGCTGATATGCTAAACTGGTGGCAAGTGATTGTCTAACTAACTTGTTTCCATGATGGTGTGCCTCGATGCTTGATGTCCTGATTTCCCGGTAAATAGATTATGGGTTATATATATGGTAGTGATTTCTTCTTGAGCTTGAGTCGTAATTTTCTTCGGTGAGACGGATCGACAAGTGGCAGGTGGATTGAGGTCTTCGGATTGAGTCTTTGGTTGTGTGGGATGGGGTGCAGGAATGATACGTTAGTTTGAGTAGAGCCGAGTGAGTTGGGATGTATTGAAGATAGTAGTCTGTGAGTATAGATGAGCTTCCAAGTAGGTCTTAGGTGGGGAGCGGGGCTAGTATGTCGAGATTTTGAGGGAGATGTCCTAGCTGGAAGCGTCGGTAGGTAGTGGGTGCGCGATGTGAGCATTTAGGATAGGAGGGTAGCGGTTGAGGTCTAGACTAGTTTTGTGAGGGTGACCTTAAGAGTGGGTGTGAGTATAGGCAGTTTGCGTAGTTCTAGAGGTGGATGAGAGAGCTAGGAGTTGATCGGGAGGATTGTTGAGGGGAAGTGTTATGAGGTGGGTTAGTATGCCCAGAGGATGAGTAGCTAAAATCAGTGGTTGGTCTTTGAGGATAGGCACTGGTGATGAGGGTCTTGGAAATTCGTGGTTGGGAGTAGCACGAGATGGATTTCTACGTAAGAGTTGGTCGAGAGTGGCAGGTGTGAGATGACTAGTATGATTGGATTCTTAGAGGTGGATGGTTAATGAGATTGGTTAGTGGTATCTCTTTGATTTCGTGCTTATGCTTGGTAGTTGTGTGCAGATCCTTGGTGATATGATGTGATGAGCCTCGTTGATGTGATTATGTGCTAGACATGTTTTGGTATGCGACTATCCTTGATGTGTTATGCCCTACTATAAACGTGAGATATGATTGCTATTCTATATACGATGCATGATGATAGAAATAATAGAAGCTGAATTATTGAAATTTGATTATGACTTGGAAACTAGGAAGAAAGTATTGGATTAGCTCTTAGAGGTGGATGGTATCATGGTAGGATGAACTGAGAAGTTGGAAATGATTTTGACTGACGTCGAACTTAAAATTTTGAATGGTGTTTCAAAAGAGACTAACTTGGATTTTAATAAACTAATGTGATACTAGTTTTCGTTATAACGCCCCACGAAGTGGATACAAGTATTTGAGTTATGATATGGCCAAGGAGTCGGACTAAGGATGTGGTAGGGGCCCATATTACATTCTTACTACGGTCTATTGAGGATATTATGATCACGGCAACGGTACTGTGAGGATCTCATAGGGGCACTTATGAGGTGTTCACGGGATCAATGGCATGATCCTTGGACTCATCGATTTCAAACTTCCTCCCCTGTTTTAAAATTATTTTAGTCTCGGGGACGAGACTTGTTTTTAGAGGTGGATGATGTAAAGGCTCGGATTTTCAAATCCTAATTTTTTAGAAAAAGAGAACTAAAAATGAAATTTAGTCGGTTTTAAAACTCATTTAGCGGATTCCGACCGGAATATAAAATTTGACGAATAATTTCCATCCTTTTACCTCGAAAATTCAAAATAATTATCGGATTGCGATATCCTTGTCGATTTTAAAAATCTAATTGAGAGAGAGAGAGAGAGAGAGTCGGGGAAACTAACATTTGAGAACTAATTGCGGGATTCGAAATTCGCGTATTCGGGATTTATTTCCGGGTATTGGTTTTCACCAATTCAACACTCATCCTCACCCACTCCCATCACCTCACCATGCCTTCAAATGGAACCATCCCCTTCACCTGCTCCCCATCCCGTCTTCACCATCCCCATCACCATTTCGGATCACCATCCCCTTCACCATCACACTACCAAAAACGCAGGAAATAGCCACGGATTTTTAGCCACGTCATAAAGTCGTTGCCACATCTGTAGCTGATTGTTACGAAGATAGCTTCGACTTGACAAGGCGTAGCTATATTAGCCTCGAATGAAAATATTCATGGCAACGGTCGTGGCTAGTGACGAAGACATAATTTCGTGGATTTTAGCCACGAATAAAAATGTCGTGGTTGGTGTCATGGCTATTAGCCACGACTTTGGCCACTGTCACATTTTCCATGGCCGATTTCGACACCATTTTAGCGAGTCTAACCTAACCTGGCAATGTAGCCACGACTTTAGCCACAAATAATAACCGTTGTACTCATGGATAAGAATATGAGGCAATTAGCAATATATGACCCGAGTTGGAGGTGAACAGCCACAAATTTTGCCACGGTTGGATTATCCGTGGCGGAATTCGATCCTAACATAAAGGCGCCCATTACCCCTTTGGTGTAACCGAATTGAGGAAATTCATAAATTAAAGCAAATTAATTTGAATGAAAATATCAGTTTTAAGCCCAAAATCTCAACAAAAATAAAAAGGTATGGCCTAAAGATGGTCAAGTCCAAAGGCAGTCAACCCGTTAGTGGTAGTCAAAGCCCAATGAATATTTAAGTCCAATCAATAGCACTCGGCATATAAAGGAGCCCAATTAATAGCCACGGTCATATCCGTGACTAATGCCGTGGCTATTTACAGTTAACCTCAATTGACACACATTAATTTCTAATGAGCTTTAATTTAATTGACACACATTAATTTCTAATAGGCTTTAATTTATTATGAGCTCAAATACAACTATAATTTCCGCCAAAAGGCCCATTAATGGTATGTAAAGGCTCGGATTTTCAAATCCTAATTTTTCAAAAAAAGAAAATTAAAAATTAATTTAAATCGAATTAAAATCTCATTTAGCGGATTCCGGCCGTAATATAAAATTTGATGAACGATCTATGTCCTTTTACCTCGAAAATTGAAAATAATTATCAGATGACAATATACTTGTCGATTAAAAAAAATCTAATTAATTGAGAGAGCGAGAGTTGGAAAAAACTAACATTTAAAAACTAATTGCGGTATTCGAAATTCACGTATTCAAAATTTATTTACGGGTATTGAATACCCAATTCAAAACTCAACATCTCACCCACTCCCATCATTCACCATACTCCTTCAAATCACTTCGATTGGAACCATCCCTCACCCTTTACTGGCCTCTTCTTCACCTGCTCTCCATCACCATCATCGCCACCTCCATCCTCATTCATCTTCACCATCAGCGCCACCTTTCTCATCCCTCATCACCGTCGCCAGAGCTCCACCAGTAGCCCCTGTACGAGCAGCAACCAGAGCCCCCACCTTCCTCCTCCTTGTTGAAGCGACCGACGCCACCACCACTCCAACGCATCATCGCCATCACCTCCTACTCATCTCCATCGGTGATCCATCACCTTCACTCCTTCGTCGTCGTCACCAACACCACCTCCTACGACGTCCACAACCACCCTGACGCCGCCCAGAAGCCACCGAAGCCGTCGATGAGCCACCGAACATCCTCCTTGCTCTGTTTCGCGAAGCCTCATTCCGGTAAGCCGTTCTCCTTCGTTTCCGATCGAAATCGCCTTCGGTCTTCACCAACACACTCACCCATATCCGGTACAGGTCCGACGAGCCATCGCGAGCTACCGACGAAGCCCAGAACTCCGATCGAGAGCTCCGAAGTCGCGAAAAATCCATCTCGGTGAGCTCCGAAATTATACTCGTTTCGATTCGTAGTTTTAGTCTTTTTCGATGTTTAGATTAGTCGCGAGTGAGCGTGAGGTGAGTGCGGGACGATCGGGTGTGCTCGAGAGCGGGTCCGGGAGTGCGAGGCGAGCGTGAGTTCGAGCGGGGCAGGCGGGTGCAAGGTGCGGTCAGGGAGGTGAGTCTGAGTGAAGCCAAGCTAGCCGGGAGGAGCTCAGAAACTCGGGCACTCGACGACGATCACCATGGCGAGCCGGCGGGAGCTTCTCCATTTGAACGCGGGGAAGAAGAAGGCGTAGGGCCTGTCCAGTCAGCACCATGGGCCCCACCTCCTTATTTTGTTATTTGTTGAACCGGTTGGGATTTAAGCGGGTTCGGTTCGGTTCGGGTTATCCGTTTATTATTTAAGTAATTAACGGTAATTAAAATATATTATAATAGTAATTGAGGATTTAAAAGATAAATTATTATATTTTGGGAGAATTATAAGGGTTGATTTATTAAATAAAAATGGACGGGATTTTAGGGGATTTGAAAATAATTTATAAAAGTGTCAAATAAATGGTATTTAAAATATCATGTAATATTAATTCAGTTTTAAAATATATTATTGGGACTTCAAGATTTATAAAGAATTTGGAAAAGAATTTCAAGATTGGAAAGTAATCTAATAAATAAATTTAAAAAGGGAATTTGGCGAGTATTTTTCAAGGGTCGGAATACTTAACTATTTAACTGGGATTTGAAACGGTTCTGAAACTAACTTGGGAATAAGACTTATTCGATGACTAACTAGCATGATAATATGATCGTTTGACTAACAGTATGATATGTATGACTAATAGCATGACTTGTGGTGAATTATTATATGAGATTAAATGTTGGATAATTATGACGATCTAGTAGGATTTTATATCACACAAATTATGTCTTATGATTTTGGATGAACTGTTGAGGTATATGCGGAAATGATGTATATGAACATGCGGAATTGGTTGAATGATTTATGGAGAAAGATGTGGTCTTGAGGAGCGGATGATGCGATGAAATGACTTTCATAACATGTTACTTGTTCTATTGATTGATGTGTGCTTGAGTGCTTAATAGTTGGATGTAGACTTATGTATATTCCATTATGTACTAGGTGATACTTTGTGATTTTGACTATTGTGTGTTGGATTTTCCTGTTGCCGATCTGCTAGCCAGGTAAGTACCTCCGGGGCTTACTCAGTAACCAGTACCTCCTGCCTGATGTGTCATATAGTATGTAGGTGTTTCATATGCATAAGAGCATGCCATGTAGTATCATGCTTAGGAATTGCACTTACGAATGAGCATTCTTATTCTGTATGCGTTTGAATACAGAACGGCCGTTATCTGTGAGTCCTAGAGTCCTTGCTAGGGTCATAGGGCAGCCCGGTTTCATCGGGTGTTGTCCTCCTTGAGTTATATATATATCAAGAGATACGAGATGAGCATGAGATACGAGATGAGCATGAGATGCGATATGATGATGAGATTTGATATGCTATAGTATCGAACTGGCCAGTCTCCACCCTATCTGGAAGAGAGGTGGTGGTAGAAGAGGGATATACCACTTGGTATTCTTTGTTAAGGCCTTACTTAATATTCTACATATATGAATTAGGAGCATGATAGTGTAGTTAAGATTTCAGTACTGCATGAAGGCATCCTTTATTCTAGGTATAGGCGTATTATATGTCCTCAGCGCGGTCAGAGGACCCGCGGGCGGACTCTTGGCCTGACTTGGTGGTATAGTTTCAGGTACCCGATACACTGCTTGATTTTGTGCTGTTATTACGGGGTCTATTCTTATGGCGGAGAGTGAGTGTTTGAAACCCGACTTCACCAGATTCATGCTTTTGGGATTTCTCCCTAATTGTACTCTGTTTTGACCCGTCTCTGTCGTGGCACTGGTTGTATCATTTTCAGAACTTATGCCATTTGCATGATAACGGATTTCCTGCGTTGTAGACTTAGGACAGGTACAGGGGTTTACCCCGGGGTCCCCAATGGACCTTCCGGATTTGGGTGCGAAACCCCACTTTAAACTGCACATCTTCGATTTCAAACCTTCAACCTGTGCTCGGGGCGCAAGATCCTAACGAGGGTTTTCATCCCTCGAAACATAACTCGGGAATAATAATCCCGGGCCGTTACAAAGGTGGTATCAGAGCTGAGGTTTTGCAATCCGAGTACAATAGGTTGAAGAGGTTTTGAAAATCGCCCAATGATTTCAAACGGTTTTGGAAAATGTTTTAAAAAGGGCAAAATGAATTTAATTGGACTTAAAACCTAAAATGAATAAAGGGGAAACAATCTCGTGGGTAAAGACTAAAGCGATAGACATCCTTTAGGGATGTAGAACTCGGGAACGGTAGGCAAAATACTAGCTTTTATTTACAGATGGGCCTAGAAGACTCCAAGGAACACCACGGAGGTTGGAGTGTTGAGTTAGGAGGCCGTGAGGTTTTTGCCCCTCCGGTCAGCCGTCCCTCGAAGGACGGCATAGATCGTCTCTATGATTATGTTATATATACATATATGCAATTGGGCCCGAGGGCGATCCTCCTCGAAGAGGATCATATTAATCTTGTTGATCGCTTCCGTGTTGAGTGCTATTGTGCTTAGGATAGCGAACTAATCAGAATGCCTTAACTTGAACATGTAAATGACTGTATGTTTAAACGGGATAGCGGGAGGAAACCTTGTTCTTATGTAATCAGATTTTCTGTCTTGTCGGAATAGTTCTTCCATAGTACAACCCCCTTGATAATCCCGATTCCGTCATCCGTCCCACCAAAGCACTTGGATGTGTTAGTAAGGGTCGAGAGTGTCCGTTCCTCTTGACTTGAGTCCTATTTGTATTCCAACCATAGATGTTCATCGAGTCTCATACCTAATGTCAACATTCTCTACGGGAAATTGGGGTCGGTCAACTAACTACCTTCGGGGATTGTGTATAATGTGAGGGTTACTTGAGGTTGGTTATCGACAGTCTTCCGAGTTAGGAGTGCCTTGTCTTATGGAGTCATCCCTCTTGAGCCTCGTAATGGTCAACCGTGTCGCCTTGCCAAAAGAGTCTAAACATGAATTCTACCATCTTCCCTCAGAAACGGTGTGAATGTCCTTGTGTCCAGCGTGTCATACTAGCGTCCCATGGGGAAACAGGGCGGTGTGCCAGTGATTGTCCTTAGAGAATTCTGTCAAGTTATAATGATAGTTTCCTTGTGATTTCATGGCATGCTATATTGGTGTAATTCAGCATGACTTGCCTCGTACCTTGCATGGTTGCATTTATGAGTGGATGTATGTGTCGTATGTATTGAATTCCCATGATTATTGTCTTCCCATGAATTAGGCCCATGATAGTGTGGTCAACCCTCGTTGTATCATGTATGTTTAATATATGAGATGACAGTCCTAGCATGCTGAATTAATCTAATTAGACCATGTTGATTGTGTATATGTTTAATGAATGTTTCTAGTATCATGTAGGACTAATGTCTCCCCAATTATAGGCCCTCGTATGATCATGTGTCGTTCTTGTCATACTATGTGAATATGGATGTATATGATGTGATAGGTGTATCCTAACGTGCTTGCCTTGGCCCTATGATATTACGACCTGCTTGTGTGTATCTAACTGAGTGATAAGTCATGTATATAATGTCCTTTGATGTTGTTAAAACTAATGCAACTTATGCCACACATGTCCCATATCCGTTCGTGCATGTATGTTCTTAGTATATCAAGCATGATTAATGAATGAAATGATAGGTTGCTAGCTTCTTCTGTGAATGTATAAAGTGGATGAGATGAACATGTTATGAATGCATAGATCGCTACTCCTTGAGATAGGTGCATGTTAGTGTGTAAGGATGTGATGATATTCGTGATTATTATGTGTCTACGTACCACAATTATAACTTCATGGAATACCCTAAGGGCATCGTTGTAACTCTCGGGTTGGGATCTTGTCTCTTGTCTCTGGTCTCATCGTCCCTAGTCTTGGTCCTTGTCTAAACTCTTAAGGAAGCTGTGTTGTCCGTCCTTGTCTCTCCCCTATCGCCGTAACTTCTAACCCTTATGATCATTCGATGAACGCCGATATTCAAGAAAGAACTGAGAACCAAGTGGCACTGGAGCGGCGCAACGGAAGTGTGATGGATTCATGACCCCTAGGCCCCAGGAACAACGTCACTGATGGCAAAAAGGACAGATATATTGCAAGGATGACAGTCGTGAACAGGTTCCTCCCATCTTACACGAGGAAGATCATTCTCAATTCAAATCATGGATTCTTTTATACTAATCGGAATTGATGTTGTGTGATAGGCCTAGAACTGACATAATTGAATGTGTGATAACGGATGTGCTGAACTGGTAGCAATGATTGCCTGACTAACTGGTTTCTATGATAATGTGCCTTTGTGCTTGGTATACTGACTTGCTGGTGAGTAGGTTATGGGTTATATGTGTGGTGGTGCTTCTTCTTGGGCATGAGTCGAGAGATTCTTCGGTAAGCTAGGTCGGAAAGTGACAGAGGGATTGAAGTCTTTGTTCTTGGTCATGAGATGAGCGAGAGGGTGGGCAGGATGGATGCATTAACTTAGGTAGAGCCGAGTGAGTTAGGACTCGTAGGAGGTAGTAGGTAGTGGGTTTCTCAGATGAGTTTCTAGGTAGGTCTTACTTAGAGGTGGAAGTATAGACAAGTATTGTGTGAGGGTATAGGTAGTTTGGATAGTTCTAGAGGTGGCTGGATAGGCTAGAAGTGGTCGAGGAGTTCTTGTAGTGGAAGTGCTATTAGACGAGTTGGTGCGCTAAGGGTAGTGTCTAGGTAGTCTAGGAGCAGAGTTTGGACAACGTAAGGATGATCGATTAAGGAACGCCTGAAGAATCGTAGAATTTGGGACTAGATGGTGTGTGCTGTGAGTGGGAGCGATTTTGGTAAGGGATGAGGTTGAGGAATTGCCAAGGAAGAGTAGTATGAGGTTGTTTGGGAAATTATCGATCGAGAATATTAGGTTGTTCACATCAGGGTTTTTTGTATGATGAGTATTTGGGGTTGTTTATATAGGGTTGGTAACGTTTAGGGAAATTATGAGTGAAGGATTTCTAGATCGTTGTTGGAGGATTTTGGCATAGGTAATGAATCGGGATTTTTGAGTGGAGGTTATTGTGGCTATTGAGGTATTTGAGGATGCGAGATGAATCTTCGAGGAAAGACTGGTAGCTAGGCAAGGATGTAGTTGAGATTCCTAGTAAGACTGTGGGCTTAAGGTTGAGATAGAGAGATTATGAGCAGGGATTTGGGAACTAGGGAAAGCAGAAGGTATTGAGGACGCTAGGGGCTAAGAGATTTTTGAAGGTTGATGAAGTTGCAGTGCTTAGGAAATTCGGACGAGGATGTCATAGGGATTCGGTGAAAATGATGATCGGTACATAAGGGTTTAAGTGGTAGAGATTTCGAAGTTTAAGGAAGCGTGATGTGAGGAAATTTGGGGAAACATGCGGAGTTGATGGAACTAGTCTAGGTAGAGTATGTTGGGAAGAGGATCTAGAGTGGGTCGGCTTGAGGGTCATGATGATTCGTGGTTGGGAGTACCACTAGTCAGGTGTGAGATGATTAATTAGTATGAGTTGGGTTCTTAGAGGTGGATAGTTAGTGAGAGTGATTAGTGGTGTGTGGAATATGATTAGGTTAGCAAGGTGATTCGAGATGTCTTTAGGAGATTGTGTTCTGACGGAGTCTTGAGAGCCTAGAAAGAGTAAGTGAGATTGTTAAGAAGCATCTAGATCAATTTTCATAGCAGTTTAGTTGAGGAATTAGAATTTCTCTTAGAGGGTAAAGATGGACTCGTAGAGGACCCCTAGAGCAAGCACGTGTTCTATATAGAGTTTTGGTAGTAGATCGAATTATTCAGCTTGTCGGAATGAAGAAGTTTTGTGATTTAGGAACTCTGAGAGATAGTTTTAAATAATCGAGTGGAAGGTAGGACTTGAGATCGGGATGTCGAAGAGGATTGGCCCTTAGATGGCTTGATGACATAAGAGTTGGGATACCTAGTAGTTGGTTTGGGAATTCGGTCTTGATTGCGAATAGTTATGAGGCTAGAAAGGTTGTATGTGAGCAGGATACAATGGCGCCTAGAACTGGTAGTGGATTGAGTTGGTAGACCTCGGTGAAGTTGATCTTAGTGCAATGGATGGTGAGTATTGGTCGTGTCTCGTCATGATTGGTAGTGTAGGCAGATTCTCCTGAGGTAGTGATCTAGTGTATACTTTACTTGGGGCCGAATGTTGTGCGAATTCTATGCTATATATGATGTTGATTCTCTGATGTGTTGCCGTTGACAATAGGGAACTGTTAGTACTAACATAGTTATCCCTGAACTCGATGGAATGATACTGTACTGAAGCGGTTGTTTGCCTCTAATGTGATGACACTTGGTAGATACGATGGAATGATATAACGTGCTTATATGAATGATATGGTGTGTAACTTCCGTGAGATGATGTGATAAATTCTACCATATATGATACGATGCTAGATATGCTATGCTATGTTGCTATTCTTGAGGTGATTATGTTATGCTATTAGACGTGAGGTGCTATTATTATTTGATATATATACATGATGCTTGATGATGGAAATGATAGAAATTGAACCGTTGAACCTTGATTATGTCTTAGAACTTAGGAAGAGAATATGATATTAGCCTTTAGAAGTGGATGGTAGGATGAATGGAGAGGTTAGGAACGCATCATCGCCATCACCTCCTGCTCATCTCCATCGGTGATCCATCACCTTCACTCCTTCGTCGTCGTCACCAACACCACCTCCTCCGACGTCCACAACCACCCTGACGCCGCCCAGAAGCCACCGAAGCCGTCGATGAGCCACCGAACATCCTCCTTGCTCTGTTTCGCGAAGCCTCATTCCGGTAAGCCGTTCTCCTTCGTTTCCGATCGAAATCGCCTTCGGTCTTCACCAACACACTCACCCATATCCGGTACAGGTCCGACGAGCCATCGCGAGCTACCGACGAAGCCCAGAACTCCGATCGAGAGCTCCGAAGTCGCGAAAAATCCATCTCGGTGAGCTCCGAAATTATACTCGTTTCGATTCGTAGTTTTAGTCTTTTTCGATGTTTAGATTAGTCGCGAGTGAGCGTGAGGTGAGTGCGGGACGATCGGGTGTGCTCGAGAGCTCCGGCGAGCTCGAGAGCAAGTTCGAGAGTGCGAAGCGAGCTCGAGAGCGGGTCCGGGAGTGCGAGGCGAGCGTGAGTTCGAGCGGGGCAGGCGGGTGCGAGGTGCGGTCAGGGAGGTGAGTCTGAGTGAAGCCAAGCTAGCCGGGAGCAGCTCAGAAGCTCGGGCACTCGACGACGATCACCATGGCGAGCCGGCGGGAGCTTCTCCATTTGAACGCGGAGAAGAAGAAAGCGTGGGGCCTGTCCAGTCAGCACCATGGGCCCCACCTCCTTATTTTGTTATTTGTTGAACCGGTTGGGATTTAAGCGGGTTCGGTTCGGTTCGGGTTATCTGTTTATTATTTAAGTAATTAACGGTAATTAAAATATATTATAATAGTAATTGAGGATTTAAAAGATAAATTATTATATTTTGGGAGAATTATAAGGGTTGATTTATTAAATAAAAATGGACGAGATGTTAGGGGATTTGAAAATAATTTATAAAAGTGTCAAATAAATGGTATTTAAAATATCATGTAATATTAATTGAGATTTAAAATATATTATTGGGACATCAAGATTTATAAAGAATTTCAAGATTGGAAAGTAATCTAATAAATAAATTTAAAAAGGGAATTTGGCGAGTATTTTTCAAGGGTCGGAATACTTAACTATTTAACTGGGATTTGAAACGGTTCTGAAACTAACTTGGGAATAAGACTTATTCGATGACTAACTAGCATGATAATATGATCGTTTGACTAACAGTATGATATGTATGACTAATAGCATGACTTGTGGTGAATTATTATATGAGATTAAATGTTGGATAATTATGACGATCTAGTAGGATTTTATATCACACAAATTATGTCTTATGATTTTGGATGAACTGTTGAGGTATATGCGGAAATGATGTATATGAACATGCGGAATTGGTTGAATGATTTATGGAGAAAGATGTGGTCTTGAGGAGCGGATGATGCGATGCAATGACTTTCATAACATGTTACTTGTTCTATTGATTGATGTGTGCTTGAGTGCTTAATAGTTGGATGTAGACTTATGTATATTCCATTATGTACTAGGTGATACTTTGTGATTTTGACTATTGTGTGTTGGATTTTCCTGTTGCCGATCTGCTAGCCAGGTAAGTACCTCCGGGGCTTACTCAGTAACCAGTACCTCCTGCCTGATGTGTCATATAGTATGTAGGTGTTTCATATGCATAAGAGCATGCCATGTAGTATCATGCTTAGGAATTGCACTTACGAATGAGCATTCTTATTCTGTATGCGTTTGAATACAGAACGGCCGTTATCTGTGAGTCCTAGAGTCCTTGCTAGGGTCATAGGGCAGCCCGGTTTCATCGGGTGTTGTCCTCCTTGAGTTATATATATATATATCACGAGATACGAGATGATCATGAGATACGAGATGAGCATGAGATGCGATATGATGATGAGATTTGATATGCTATAGTATCGAACTGGCCAGTCTCCACCCTATCTGGAAGAGGGGTGGTGGTAGAAGAGGGATATACCACTTGGTATTCTTTGTTAAGACCTTACTTAATATTCTACATATATGAATTAGGAGCATGATAGTGTGGTTAAGATTTCAGTACTGCATGAAGGCATCCTTTATTCTAGGTATAAGCGTATTATATGTCCTCAGCGCGGTCAGAGGACCCGCGGGCGGACTCTTGGTCTGACTTGGTGGTATAGTTTCAGGTACCCGATACACTGCTTGATTTTGTGCTGTTATTACGGGGTCTATTCTTATGGCGGAGAGTGAGTGTTTGAAACCCGACTTCACCAGATTCATGCTTTTGGGATTTCTCCCTAATTGTACTCTATTTTGACCCGGCTCTGCCGTGGCACTGGTTGTATCATTTTCAGAACTTATACCATTTGCATGATAACGGATTTCCTGCGTTGTAGACTTAGGACAGGTACAGGGGTTTACCCCGGGGTCCCCAACGGACCTTCCGGATTTGGGTGCGAAACCCCACTTTAAACTGCACATCTTCGATTTCAAACCTTCAACCTGTACTCGGAGCGCAAGATCCTAACGAGGGGTTTCATCCCTCGAAACGTAACTCGAGAATCATAATCCCGGGCCGTTACATGGTATATGTATTTATATCTAAATAAATACTAAAACATAAACAAAACTAATAATTGTTAAATAAAATGTGTTTTGAGGGAAAAAATCATATAAGTAACTAATAATCGTTGAATAAAACCTTATATTAACTAATAAATTCATATGAGAATATTATGAGAGTTTGTCTTGAGAAAAAAAAATCATATAATTAGCTAATAATTGTGGAATAGAACTTTATATTATGCAATAAATTCTTATTCGAATAATCTAAGTGAGTGTTTTGAGGGAAAATCATATATGTACCTAATAATTGTGGAATAAAACCTTGTATTATCTACTAAAATGTTATAAGAATACTATAATTTTGTATTTTGATGGAAAATCATATAAGTAACTAATAATTGTTGAATAAATCCATATATTAACTAATAAACTGTTATAAGAATACTATAAGTGTGTGTGTTTTGAGGGTAAATCATATAAGTAGCTATAAATTGTGGAATAAAACCTTATATTATCTAATAAAATATTATAAGTAACTAACAAATGTTTAATAAAACCTTATATTAACTAATAAATTCTTATTAGAATATTATAAGAGTATGTTTTGAGAAAAACTCATATAATTGACGAATAAATGTTTAATAAAACCTTATATTGTCTAATAAATTCTTCTTAGAGTACTATAAGACTATGTTTTGAGGAAAACTCATAGAAGTAACTAACAAATGTTTAATAAAACCTTATTTTAACTACTAAATTCTTATTAGAATACTATAAGAGTATGTTTTGAGGAAAAACTCATATAAGTAACTAACAAATATTTAATAAAACCTTATTTTAACTACTAAATTCTTATTACAATACTATACGAGTATGTTTTGAGGAAAACTCATATATGTAATGAATAAATGTTTAATATAACATTATATTAACTAATAAATTCTTATTAGAATACTATAAGAGTATGTTTTCAGGAAAACTCATAGAAGTAACTAACAAATTGTTGAACAAAAATGCGCGAATAATTGTAAAACATATTTTATTTAATTTTTAGAATTTGAGTTCGACCCCTTTTGGTTATCCTCTTGATTCGAAGTCGTATCGACACCAAGACTTAAGTGGTTTTGGTGATTTGGGCTGCACCCGAATTTTTAACAGGTTGCCTACGTATCTTTTGGGAGAGAATCAAGCCTTACGTAGTTCAGAGTATTAGAACTGATTTGATTTTTGGGTTTTGGTGATTGAACCCGACGAGTTTGAGCTTTTTGTCGGGTGTCCTACGTACCCGTTTGGAACGAGATCAAATCACCCGTAGTTCTTTTAAGGACAAGTTTAATTTGATTTGAGATGAGCGACTGAATCCAATATATATTGAATTTTAATATCGGACTTCCTACGTAACTCATAAAAGAGTATCAAGTCTTCACGTGAATTTGGGAAATTTGACTCGAGATCTTAACTTCGTTTTGACTTAGGAGTCAATTTTGAAACGGCCCACTAGAATAAATTGGCGTTGAATTTTTTTTTACGAGTTTAACTTTTATAACTTTGTTAAACCCAATTTCAAATTTACACCAATTATAATTCTTATAATTTAGTGGGTTGAGTTTGTAATTAAATAAATTTAATAAATGAATTTTGTTTCAATGTGAATTGCCATTCATTTCGTTCGGCATTTGAGCATCAGACTTAAACAATCAAGCCCACTGTCAAATTAATAACCCAGCCCATATATTCCTTAAGCTATGTCTTTTGTTTTCCCTTTCCTTCAATCGAGCCCCTCTCTCTGTCCCATTGACGGAACAAAAAATCACCGAACAAGCTGGCCTCCTCCGACTACTACGCCGCTTCGACACCCTGTTTGGATCCCTGGCTTTGGGCACTCGAAATGGACGAAAGCGGAGCGAGGGCGACGGACACGACAACCCGCGGCTGCGTCGCCGCTAGTCAGGTGCGTTCCTGATTTTTTTTTCTTTTTTTACACAATCTCACCCCAAACATGATATTTAGCTGGGAGTTTAGACGATTGACGCCCTAAATTTGTGATTTCCGTTCGCATCTACACATTTACTCACTCGCATGATTTTGGTTTCAATTTCTAAAGGTTACGTTTTGTGGAATTTGGGGCTTTTCGATTTAGGGCTTTTTTTTTTTGTTTAGGCGGTCAAAAGAGGAAGCAAGTCCGAGGTTCGGGAAGCTGGGAACGAAGAAGCCGAGAGGTTCCTCACCAACAGTGAATCGTTAGTTAGGTATGTCCGACTTTTTTTTTTTTCTGGACTTCAACCTTAAGTTTCACCATTGTCTTTGCATCTTTTGATGATTAAAACCTCAATTCCAGGCTTCCTGTATGCACAATCTCAAGTTTTGTTTTAACTTCCCCATTGCCCAGTTTGATGGTTGACATAGGCTGGCTTTGATTTAGGGTTTTTTAATTTAGGGCTAGTTACAATTTGACAGCAACGGATTTGGGGAAGCAATCAAGGCTAGTTACAATTTATCAGCAACCGATTTTAGGGTTTGCTTGATTTGGACTGTGCTTGTTTCGTTTGTCTGGAAAGTAGAGAGAGAGAAGGCCCTGCTTGATTTATTTTTATCTTCAGGAACTTAATTTCTCACTGATTTGTTTGTTCAGACAACTTGTTCTTTCCCCAAAAAAAATCTGTTCTCCTTCTTGTAAAATTTGATTGAGAGGAAGAATGTCTCGCCGGATTGTCATCTCCTCTCTTTTTCATGACAATAACTTAGTTTGTTTGGACAAAAGAACTGATTTAATTGCTGCAGAAAATCTGTTCCTTTTCCTTTTCTTTCAATTTCGTTATTTTTTTCATGCCTGGATGTAGTGCAGTTTCTTCCTTTGGCTTGTTTGAAACCGTTTGCAATTTGTTGTGGATCAGCTGACCAATTTAGGAACAATCTGATATAATTTTTTTTTTTTTTGTGGTTCTAAATTAAGGTAATCGACAGGAGGAGTCAAATGAGACCCCGAGCTTGGGAATTTTGAAACTTCGACAAGGGTTTCGCCTTGGAGGTGGTGAAGGGCAATGCAACAGCCGTGGTGTGACAGTTTCACGGGTAAGTTAATTTGTTCCCTACTTATTTTTTCCTTAGAGGATGCTCAAAAGAGAGGAAACTGAATTGTTTGAACTGATTTAACATTGCAGACAATCTGTTCTCTTTCTCTGCCTTTGATTTCATTATTTCCCTGTCTAGCTGCAATAAAGTTGTTTGCTTTTGCTTGTTTTCTGAATGAATCTAGGCAGAATGACTTGAGGATTTGTTTTGATATGGACAGCTTAAGACATGATGTGCTTTCCTTATGTCAGGGAGATGAGAGAAAGAATTCCCTGCCTGATTTGCTTTTCTTTTTACAGGAAAAGAGATTCTTTTTTTTTTTATCAATAGAACTTAGATTTTCTGAACTGATTTATTTTTTTCCAGAAAATTCGTTCCCTTTCTTTGCTTTCAAGTACATTACTCTTCCTGTCTGGCTGCCATGAATTTGTTTGCTTTCTTTTGCATTGTTTCAAACTGCTAGTTTGGCTGTTTAGTAAATTTAGCAGCGTTTGGAATAGGCTTTAGGCAGAAGTTGGTGCCTTTCATTCTCTTGCGTTGCCATGGTTTGATTAGCATGGTTTGATTAGCAAAGTTACTGAGTGAATTTAGGCAGAGTTTCGCCCTCTTTTAGGGCGTTTAACTGATTCCGAAACCCAAGCCACAAGCGAAAACAAGAGTGCTTTGCAAGGGCAGGGTTTCGGGAATCCATTTCAGCAGCACTTCGACCCTGTTTAGGGTATTTTAACGACTCCGAAACCCAGGCCGCAAGCGAAAACAAGAGTGCTTTACAAGGGCGGGGTTTCGAGAGTGAATTTTGACAGCATTCCGACTCCTTTTATGGCAGTTTGACGACTCCGAGACCCAGGCCACAAGCGAAAACAAGGGTGCTTTGCAAGGGCGGGGTCTCGAGAGTGAATTTTGGCGGCGTTTTGGCTTTACTTAGGGCGATTTGACGACTCCGAAACCCAGGCCACAAGCGAAAACAAGAGTGCTTTGCAAGGGCGGGGCTTCGGAGTCCATAGGAACCCCAAACAGAGAGAAGGCTACCTTTTGCCTCTTTTCTTCTTGCTGTGCGTGTGCTGTTTTCTGTGTGTATATGTTTGCTGTGTGTTTTTCTGCCGTGAGTTTTCAGCCCCTTTTTTTTTCTTAACCCTAGACTTGGCTATCTTTTATAGGGTGGAGGCATAGGAGAATAGATCATATCTTTTAATATTCTATCCTTTTTCCTGTAACAGAATATGATCTTTTTATCCTTTCCTAGTTTATTTATTTCTTCGGAAATTTCGCGAGGTACCCTCGTGGTATAGCAATTTTCGCCGGGTATACAAAAGTTTGACATATGTCGCGTGGCACCCCTGACATTTGAGTAGATTTCGCGTCGCGCCCTTAAGGGGTTAAATTTAACAGAGGAATTTGTCTCCGTTAGATTTGACTTAAAAAAAAAAAAGAAAAAAAAGAGAAAGAAAGACGAACGAAGGAACCGAACAAAGGTAGAACAGAGGAAATTTGATCGGTGAACTGAGAAGCGACCGACGAAGCGAACGACGAAGGCATGAATTCGAGTGGAGTCCGGCGATAGGGAGAAGGTCCGACCTGGAGTCCAGTGTCTGAGCATGGAACGACCGGGAGGCCGGCGATAGGAACTTTGCAAGGGCGAAGTAAGAAGCGAACTGAACTGGAGGCCGGCGATAGGGAGAAGGGGCCCTCCTGCTAGCCGGTCGACGAGGCTAAGGCGACGGCGCCAAGGCTACTTCAATCCTGTTTCGAGTTCGGGAAGAGCGACTGAAGAAGGTACTTCTTCCTTCCTCCTCATCTTCTTCGAAACTTAGGGTTCGGAATTGGGGCTTCTGAGATTGGAATTGGGGCTTCACATTGGGTTGTCTCGGATGGATTTTTGTTAGTTTAGGGTAAGATATCACCTGGGTGATGTGCAGTTTGGGTTGTTTGGGTGAATTTTGTTGCTGATTTACTATTGGTTTGATCTGATTGTTCTTCCCTATTAGGTTTCCCTTTTTTTCATTTTGCTTGTTTTTTGAACTTGTTTTTGAGATTTCACTTTTGTGTTGAATCTATTTGTCTACAAGGAGACATCTTTCTTGATTTAGGACTGAGTTGGGGCTTAAGCTCAGATTTATGCTATGTTGTGGATATCTAATCTTCTTTGGAGGGAGGGTAACTCATTAAAAATAGTTGAGGATTTGCTCCACTGCTGCTGAATGGTTCAAATGTTTGTCCAACTTTTGGGTTTTGGGTTGGGGTGGCTGAGTTCTGAACAACAAATTAGATTTTTAACAATATAAAAAAGAGCATTGTTCAAAGGTCAATAATGTTGTATACCTAAAGTGTGGCTTTGAGTTTGGTTCATATTGACTCAAATCAGATGATTCCTTATTACCTATTTGCATTTACAATTGTAGCATTGGATAATGGATAGTATAAAACATATGAGCAATATCTTACTTATTTGGCGATTGATTGGCGTAGATGAGAGCCTTTGCATGAGTTAGTGTATTAGTCTTAAGAGTACATAGTGAACTTATAAAGTCATAAGGCCTTCATGGTGATTTGAGTGTTAATGGGCTTCTTCAGGATGACCTTAGTATGATGAGATAATTCACCTTAGTATTTATGATACACTTTTTCCATTTCTTTTATTGATATTGACATAGTGTACACTTTTTCCATTTCTTTTGCTACTGTAAGAGCCCTTCTTTGTTTCCTTCTATGTATGATTAGCTTTCTCTCTTTATTCTTGATCTCATCTAATGTATTTATGATACATCTGTCGTCCTTGTTCATTCAATTTCATTAAGGGAATCCACTCAATCCAATGTTTGCTGTCATATTTTTTGCTTGCATCCCACTGTTTTGCTGTCATGTTCTCTACTCATATGTATGATTATATTATATGTGCCTCTTCAAGACTATATTATATATGCTCAAGTGTATAGCTTAGATATTGTTTTACTAGCCTATTAGCTCAAATGGTAGAGCAATGTGTTTGTACACATCGATGTATGTGGGTTCGAATCCCACACAGGCTACACATTTTTGCACTTTGTATAGCAATAGAGTTGATACTATCTTTGCACTTCTTTGTATAGCAATAGAGTTGATACTGCAATATGAATGACATTAGAGTTTAGTATATAAGTTGAGTTATAATCTGTTTTATTTTCCCATGAAGTGGAGTTATAATCGGAATTAGTAAATTAAATGAAAGTAAAGTTGGTATAAATGTAGCCACACAAAAACAGCTCCACCAGCAACAATGAGGATTATCAAATGAATACCCTGAAGGTTGTAATGTTAGGAGTTTGGATAGTTTGGAATATAAGGGTGATTAGAATATAAATATCTTATTGTATATAAATACCCTAAAGATTGTATTAGAGGATCATCAAATGAATAACCAATCTTTACAAAAAAAAAAATCAAATGAATAACCAAAATCCTCATCTCTTTCTCTTCTTCTCTGAACTTCTTCTATCTCCCTCTAGCTTTCATAGCTCTATCCCTATCCAAGGTTATAACAGTTTGCAAGATTGGGAAAATAGCCTATGCGAGATTTGAACTCGCATCTTTGTGCGTTAACACATCGCTCTACCATTTGAGCTAATAAGCTTAAAGTTTGTTAGAAGCAATTGGAGACTAAAAGTTTAACACGTTGTAGTTAAATTCACTGCACAACTAATAATCTAGCATTGAAACATCAAACATACGAAGAGAACAGAAAATAAAGCGACGTTTGAGGTTGCAACTTCTTACAGAAGCATATCATAGGCATCAAACAAATGTTGAAATACATATTCAGCTCCTTCACATTAGATATCTCCCCCAAATTTCTCAATTCTCGTGGAAAAATACAAATTGTTCACTGACAAATTACAAATCAAGGGGTCAAGAATATCATCATACTAACAAGGCTAGGGAAACAAAATATTCTAGACAACAAACCCACCTGCCATGGACAATCACATTCTAGTTAAGCACAAAAACTCAAACTCCACTTTATAACCCATAGAAAGGAAAGAGGGAGAAAAAAAGAAGATAAAACAGTTCCTAAAAAGCTCCATAGAAACGTACTGTATATTCAAGATTTGAAAAAGGACTTTCTACATCTCGTAACACAAAGGCCCTTCCATTGATATACACCACCTATCCCCAAAAGGAACTATACCCTAATTTTCGAAGAAGGTAAAGAGGGAGAAGTACCTTCGACACCCATATGCTCAATCGGTGGGCTGCATTCGCCGGCGTCGAGAAGATGCAGAACTGACCAATTCGTCCTCCTCCTGCCTTCGTCCTCCTTCGTTTGCTCGCTTCTCAGTTCCATCACAATCGTTCCTCTTCCTTCCTTTGTTTCTTTCTTTCTTGTTTTTTTAATTCAAATCTAACGGAGACAAATTCCTCTCTTAAATTTAACCCCTTAAAGGCGCGACGCGAAATCTACTCAAATGTCAGGGGTACCACGCGAAATATGTCAAACTTTTATATACTCGACGAAAATTACTATACCACGAGGGTATCTTGCGAAATTTCCCTTATTTCTTTGTATAGATACAGGAAGATCTTTTTTCCCATCTATTTATTTATTTAACACGTTGACTTATTCCTTCTTTTAAATCCCGGTTACTGAAGAGTATGGCAGCCAATTTGTACGAAGGGGATCAATTCAATTTGGGATGGCCTTTTTTTTTAAGGCCCATATCTTTGAAAACAAATTATCACGTAAAAGCTGCCTCATTTACCCATTTGTGTGTTTTATTTTTTTTATTTTTACGTAACCTGGATTTGTTTATTTTTGCAGCTCAACAGCTTACGAGAGTTCAAACAAGAGGGTTGATTCATCTATGGACTCTCGAGCTCGGCAAGGCTGTTGGCTCTACAATCGATTTTGTTGGGTGATTTACCTGATGAACTATGGCTGTACTTCACAAATCCGACTACTGTAGTTAATTTGTATTTTCCAGTTTACGAATTTGTAATATGTTAAAAGATGTATTGGATATGTAATACACCTCACATACTTTGTTTGTATGCAATTGTCCATCACTTATATCCGTGCTCGATATATAAAGTCTGACATGAAAACCCTCCACGAAAATAATTTCTTGAGCATGTACGAAGACTTTTGGTTGAACACGAAATTTTATTGCCAAACACAAATTTTTAATAAAACCTTATATTGAGTAAAAAATTCTTATTAGAATACTATAAGAGTATGTTTTGAGGAAAACTTGTAGAAATAACTAACAAATGTTTAATAAAACCTTATTTTAACTACTAAATTCTTATTAGAATACTATAAGATGATGTTTTGAGGAAAACTCATAAAAGTAACTAACGAATGTTTAATAAAACATTATTTTAACTACAAAATTCTTATTAGAATACTATAAGAGTATGTTTTGAGAAAAACTCATATAAGTAACTAACAAATGTTTAATAAAATCTTATTTTAACTACTAAATTCTTATTAGAATACTATAAGAGTATGTTTTGAGGAAAACTCACATAAGAAACTAACAAATGTTTAATAAAACCTTATTTTAACTACTAAATTCTTATTAGAGTACTATAAGAGTATGTTTTGAGAAAAACTCATATAAGTAATGAATAAATGTTTAATATAACATTATATTAACTAATAAATTCTTATTAGAATACTATAAGAGTATGTTTTCAGGAACACTAATAGAAGTAACTAACAAATGTTTAATAAAACTTTATATTGACTAAAAATTATTATTAGAATTCTATAAGAGTATGTTTTGAGGAAAACTCATAGAAGTAACTAACAAATGTTTAATAAAACCTTATTTTAACTACTAAATTCTTATTATAATACTATAAGAGTATGTTTTGAGAAAAATTCATAGAAGTAACTAACGAAATGTTTAATAAAACCTTATTTTAACTACTAAATTCTTATTAGAATACTATTAGAGTATGTTTTGAGAAAAACTCATATAAGTAACTAACAAATGTTTAATAAAATCTTATTTTAACTACTAAATTCTTGTTAGAATACTCTAAGATTATATGTTGAGGAAACCTGATATAAGTAAATAATAATTGTTGAATAAAATATAATATTAACCTTGTGTAAAACCCGGTATTAACCTTATATATTATTATTATTATTATTATTATTATTTTATTATTTTATTATTTTATTATTTAATATATTTTTTTTAATTTTTGTTTTTAATAATAAATTTAACTATTATATTATACTATTAATATTTTTACTATTATTTTGTTTTTTAAAATATATTATATTTTTATTTGTATTGATGGTTTTATTTTTTAGATGTAGATTTTGAATGAAAATAAAAATGCAATTCATGCCTTAGTGTCCGAAATTTCTTTTACCGCCCAAATAGGTTTTGAGCGGTAATTTTCCCGCACCCTGAAATTTGGAGCATTTTGAAGCAACCCTAATTCATTTTGGCACCGCCTCATGCATACATGCTCTTCCTCCTATTTGGTCGCGCTCCATCTTCATTCCATAACTCTCTCTTCCAAAAATTTCAGATCCTCATCCTCCCCATCTCACATCCACTCTTGTCCTCCTCTACTGGAGATCGACGCCGCCAGACCACCACCGGAGGGAGTGCCGCCTTCTACCGTCTCTTCCCAATTCGTGCACGCATCACCACCGTCGGGCCAAACCACCATCGCCGACCTTCTTCTTCATCCCGCTGACCCTCTTACCCTCGCACCACCTCTTATCGGCGATAGCCCTCTACCAAAATCACCCCAACAGTCCTCCCACCGCCTTCTTCTTCATCCCGCTGGCCCTCTTTCCTCCTCCTTTGAAGATCTCTAGATCGAAATTGCCAGTTCGAGATTAAGTTTCTTCCGACTTGGATCTGTTGGCGGAGGCTACTGGTACTCCCTTTCCCTCCTTTCTCTCTTCTGATTGTTCTTTTTTTCTTCCGGCATGGATCTGTTGGTGGAGGCTACTGGTACTCCCTCTCCCTCCTTTCTCTCTTTTGATTGTTCTTTTTTTCTTTTATGGAAGCGTCTACTGGTACTCCCTCTCCCTCATTTCTCAACTTAATATTCTTTCGACTTCGACTTGCTGCAGAAGTCGGTTGTCTACTCTTCGCCCGCCGGAGCGGATGGGGAATCCGGGAAGGAGTACGGCATCGTTTCCGAGGGAGAGGATGGAGAGGAAGTAGGAGGCGAGGGGAGAAAAAGTGGAGGTGAGAGGGAGTGGGTTGATTGGGAGAACCAGATTTTGGAGAATATTGTGCTTCTTGTTGGCTTTGCTAGAATGGTTCTTCATTCGGGAAGGTAAGCTTGAATTCGTAATCAATAATCGCTCTAATTTTCGAATGCTTTGAGATTGTGAGTCGGATATTGTGAATGAATCTGTGATGTCAGTGAATTGAATTGGGATTGTGGAATTTATGAACAGATATCAGAGTTCTATATCAAATAAAGTTAACATGACATTATCAGAAAATGTTGTGTTTTAAGCAAAGCGCTCTCTATATCAAATAATTGTGTTTTTGATGTTTGTGAACAAAGACTTAATTTGTTCTCTTTAGTTTATGTTATATATATGTTGTCAATTTGGTGATTTATAAGTTCAGTATCTAAAGATGCTCATTAGAGTTTATAAAATTTCTTATTTTACACTGCTTAAGATTTGTATTAAAACCAATTCTAGTGTTTTAAAACTTGATTTTTTTTTTCTGATTATATGTGGTATGTAAGAAGGCCTATTGGGTAAAAATGACTAAGTGACCCGTAGAATTTTCAAGAGATCAGCAGTTCGTGTGATACTTTGTCCACGTCCTGGCGGGAACGGATGCAGCTTGATTGGGGGAACGGTGAGATGCCTGCAATTTATGTGGAATACATGTCCACATAAATGAATGTTAGTACATATATTGTTGTTATCCATTCTGAATTGAATACATGCTTTTATTGGGTGTCCTTGGTTAAATATCGGTTGGAAATCTGGCATACATATATTGCTTGTGTTGTGGATGGTTAAACTTCTGGTTGTGTTTTGGATGGTTGTGGATGTGTTTTGTATGTGTTTGTGCCCGACTATAATAAATAATTAGATTATATTTATTACCGAGCTCACAATACAATTAATAATATGGATACACGAATGTAGCCACGATATAGGCACGACCAATATTCCACATGGCCACGTCCATATCCACGTCCATAGCCACGAGCATAGCCACAGACCTTACACCATATGGCCACATACCTAGCCACGGGCATTACGCCATGGGCATTACGCCAGATGGCCACATACCGGGCCATGACATTAGCCACGACACTAGCAACGACCTACCAAGAGATATCCCCTGGGTGGCCACAATGTTAGCCACGGACTACCCGTTGCTGAATTCGTGATTGTAGCCACGAATTGCCCCTTTCCGAACTAGCCACGGACATAGCCATGGAACTGTCAGATCGTGGCTATTGGCCACGGATATTTAGTGGCTGTTAGAGACGAAGCATATAGCCTCGAATGGCGATGAACCTCAAATTCATGGCTATGCCCGTGGCTAAACCATTTAGCCACGGTCATTCGTGGCCAATTCGTGGCTATTTCCTGTGTTTTCGGCAGTGTCACCTCTCTTCTTGCTCCATCTCTCCAGCCCCATCTCATCACCACACCTCCATTCTCCTCCTTTCCGCCTTCCCGTTCTCCCGGCAACTCACCACCATCTCCATCTCCTTTTCCTCCTCCATAAAGCCGAGCGCCTCCCCTGTTCGAAGAGAACCGCCGATCACCGTCACCGCAGCCCCCATCTCTTCCTCCTTTGTTCCCTTCCACCAAAGGCCAGTAGCAACATCCTTGCACCTTGTTGGAGCCACGACGCCAGCAGCAGCGCCGCCAGGAGCCCGGAGATCCGCGAGCGCTCCTCCCGTCCTCTTCCGCCCCTGTTCGAGCGCGTTCGCCACTTCGGTAAGTCGTTCTCCTTCGTTTCCAATCCAAATCACCCCCGAGCTCCTTCATCACACTCCCCCATGTCCGACGCAAGGCCGACAAGCCATCGCGAGCCACCGACGATGCCCAGACCTCTGATCGAGAGGTCCGAAGTCGCGAAATCCCTCGGTGATCTCCCGCCTTTCATTCCTTGTTTTCGATTCGATTCTGTCCTTGGGTCGGGCTGTGGGCGAGTGAGCGAGAGCTGAGTGCGGAGAGTTGGGTGAGGCTCGAGAGCTCCGATGATCTCGAGAGCGCAAGCTAGTATGCGAAGCGAGTGCGAGTGGCGAGGCGAGCGTGAGCAGTCGAGAGCGTGTGCGAGAGAGGTGCAAGTAGGGTCCGAGCTGGGCGAGTCCCGGCGGGAGCGTGAGGGGCGACCGGTGTCGAGAAGTCGCCGACGGCCTTCTTCCCCGGGCGGTGTCGAGCAGCGCAGGCGACCGGCGGGAGCTTTCAATTTTGGAGGAAGAAGAAGATACCAAGTCATGTGGGCCCCTGTCCAGTCAGGCTCCATTGTGTATTTATTGGTTGAACCGGTTTGTGATTAATTAGCGGGTTGAATTTGGTTCGGTTCGGTTCGGTTGGATTTAAATGGGTTTGATTAGGTTTTGGTTATCCGTTTATTTATTTAACTAATTAGCGGAAATGAAAATTATTATATATATACAATATTATTGGAGGTTTTAAGAGATCAAATATTATTTTGGAAAAATTATAAGGGTTGGTTTATTAAATAAAAATGGTTTGAATTTAGGGGATCTGGAAATATTTTATGAAGGGGTTTAATAAATGGTATTTAAAATATCATGTAATATTATTTGGAGTTTTGGACTTGAAGATTTAAAAAGGAATTTGGAAAAGAATTTCAAAGTTGGAAAGTGATTTAAGATAATAAATTGAAAAAAGAATTTAGCAAGTATTTTCAAGGGTTGAAATCCTTAACTGTTTGATTCGGATTTCTAAACGGTTTTGGAACTAACTTGGGAATTATACTTGTTTGATGACTAACTAGCATGATAATATGATCGTTTGACCAACGACATGATATTTGTGACGAATAGCATGAATTGTGGTGATTTATTATAAGAGATTAAATATTGGTTAGCGATGATGAGGATGATATATATTCGTATACTAAGTGAGAGTAAGAAATGGTAATATGTGAATTAGACTAAATATGATATGGAGATTGTCTAAGCTAATGAGTTGGCAAGTTACGATGAAAACGATATGAGATGATGAAACGAGATGAGAAATTGAATTGAGACATTAATGTTGTTGATGATGAGATTGTTAACTTATACTAGGGTCGCTCGGGGCAGACCCGTGCTACGCTCGGGGCATAATTTTATATCAATTACATGACTGGTATTATACTTGGTGATTGACGCAAAAAAATTAACATATCATAAATTCTACAATAGGGTAATGAAATTTCAATAACTTATCTAGCAAATTTAAGCATAATTTTTTAAGTACTCATTGTTAGCATAAGTTACAATTGGTAAATATTTAGATATATGCACTCTCTTGAACCTATAATATAATTAAGCATATCAATTTGCTTCAATCAAGAAATTTCTTAAATGGTGAATCTTTTATTGCAAGTATTTTCTCTGTTTTATTTAATTCTTATTATTTTTATAGGAAGATATTTTTAAAAACTAATAATATTCTATCAATTTTCAAAATAAAAAATATCATCTTAATTTATAACCTTTAAAAAGATCAAAATATACTATATATAATAGGTTTAATCTCAATTAAGATTAAATATAAAATATCATTTGGATATGATGTCCGTCCATTTAACACAACTTAATCATCAAATTTAATTTCAAATTTGAGAAGAAAAAATGAAAAACAACACTCCCAGAGCAAAATATTAGATAATACCATTAAGAGGATTTGAAATTTAGACCATGTACTGTATTTGGCCACAACTTCTCCAGTGAACCAAATGAGTCTTTTTTTTATACATGAAATGAGTCATATAGATATCAATTGGTTAAATAAATTTTTAAAAATAGCTATTCATAAAGTTAATAGAGAAATAAATTGAAAGTGAGCACAACTTTAATTTTTTAGATTATGGATGTATATTAATATAACTATTGGTAGATACAAAAGGAAAGAGAATATAAATGATGACTAAAAATGTCTTAAATGGACCTATTAAATTAGAATTCGTTGGTATATATATATATATATATATATATATATATATATATATATATATATATATATATATATATATATATATATATATATAGTATGGATCATATGTACTCACCCCTTATTGTGTATCAAGTACACAAATCTAGGCCGTTGATCTAAGTAAAATAAAAGGCCGAGATTATTCCACGTCAATCAGGAAATTAAATAGGAAAATTGGTTAAAAGAATTCACTCAAGCGTCTAAACGCGTGTTCCCCAACCCCTTCAAAAACTCCATCGATGCAATCTTTCAATTTCAGATCTGGGAATTCCAAAACAATTGAGAGAGAGGCGGAATTAGGGCTTGGAGGAGGCGGAGGCGATTCTGGTGTTCGTTCCGGTGTTCGTTCGCAGATTGGAGGAGGTGCCATAGAAGTCGAAGGAGGAGGAGCCATAGAAGTCGCATACTCGCACTAATTAGGGCTTGGAGGAGGCGGAGGCGGCGGAGAGCCCCAGACGATGTGGTGGCGAGGAGAGATCGGAGCGATGTGGTGGCAGGGACAATTGTAGGGGACTGCCGGCGCGCGATGATGACGGCCGACGATGGTAGCTTGCGGTGATGACGACCGGCGCGCGATGGCGGCTTGAAGAGAGAATCGTTGTCTTCTTCGCCGATCTTCATCCTTCTTCTACTTCACAGATCTTCTTCTACTTCGGCTTGCAATCACCATCACCACGCCTCCTGTCCCCAGTCATCATCGCCATTCCTCCGACCCATAACACTCTTCGACGGTAGCCTGCTGCCCCTCTTCCTTTCTCTTTTCCCTTCGATTCAATTTCAGGTATACAATTTCGTCGATTTCGTTCCCAATTGATTCGAGGGTCGCTCAATTGAAATTGAAATCATGAGGCCTTTAATCACAGACTTATCCTCGTTGATTTCGCCCCCAATTAGGGCTTGGTTATTTTCTTGAACGAAATGGGTGCTTGAAATGTGCTTTTAGGGCGGATTGTTTCATTTTTGTGCCTTATTAGATGACTTGTCCTCGTTGATTTTTGTGCTTAATGTATGATCGATTCTTGCTATTTGATAAGTTTTTTTTAATGTTGGCATTTCAATAAAAACTCCAGCGAAACCATCGAATAATCTATTGATACGATCGAATAATCATGTTATACCATCGAATAATCTATCGATAGCATCGCATAATCTATCGATACAATCAAATAATAAAACAACCCAAATCACAAATAATGAAAAAAACCCAAATCTTGTCGATATATTATTCGATGTGATACCATCGAATAATCCAACGGAACCATCGAATAATCTATCGACACGATCGAATAATCTATCGATACGATTGAATAATCCTGTGATACCATTGCATAATCTATCGATACGATCGAATAATCCAGCAATACGATCAAATAATCATGTGAATTCATGGAATAATCTATCGATACGATCGAATAATCCTGTGATACCATTGAATAATCTATCGATACCATCGCATAATCTATCAATACAATCGAATAATGAAACAACCCCAAATCACAAATAATGAAAAAAAAAAAAATCCATTGCACGCGCCTCTTATAAAGCAGTGGAGCTGAGAAATTGTTGGGGCCCACCATTTTTTCAATTAAAAAAAGTGTAAAATTACCTTTTAATCTCAACCACCCATTTCCTTTAATCAAGGGCCTAGATTTGTGTACTTGATACACAATAAGGGGTGAGTACTCCGGAACAATCCCCTATATATATATATATATATATATATATATATATATATATATATATATATATATAACTTAAAAATTAATTCAATTATATATAATTTCAAATATTAGAAAAGTTAAAAGGTTAATTATGAAAATGCTTATTTAGGAAGGGAGATGAAGATTAATATTTATTACATTTTGTAACTCTCAATTACATCAATTGATACCCGTTAAATTAATTGATTAGGAGTTACAAATGTTCCTTGTATTATTTTAAAATAATTACTATCATATGATTAACTTTACTTATAAGGAAGTTAAAGAAATTAAAACATAAAATGGATTAATTAAAATTTATTTATGTGACTTGGATGCGGTTGAAAATATACAGAAAAATATAACCATGAGATGTATGAACAAAAACAATTGTAATTTGTGTGTGTGTCAGTGTGTGTAGTAGTAAGCTTTCATCCATTCAAGTAAATGATATATATTGCTTTTGCAAATTAATTACCAAGCATATACCATCATGTTATTAATCTGTCTTCAAAAGCACATTTTATAAATAAATCTTTGAAACGGGGGGAATTATTTAAATATAATACTTAATAAAATTCTATAGAAAACTAAAAGCAAATACTTAGTGGTGTGAATCGTTAACTCGCAAATAAAATTACCAATCGAGTAAAAACACAAATACTGAGAAATTACAGAATATATTTGCACATACCATAAATGCTGGACTTTAGCTGACGAGAGGGTTTCTCAACCAAATAAATTTATAGTCAAGACCCCGATATAGGATAGTGGAGTCAGGTTCGTCCTCAGGAGAGAAGTCAGCAGTTCTAGATTTAGTGTGTTTTGGGGTTCAGGGATAGCGGGAAAAGGTGAGGAGGTTGCTGTCGACAAAGAATAGAGGGGTCGATGTCGATGGATGGAGAGGGAATGGTGGTTGGTGTCAGGTAGAATATGTGCCGAATAAAAATAATAAAATAAAACAAATAAAGATGCAAACTTCCAAGGTTAGGGATCACCACAACAATAAACATATGTGCAGATCATAAATCACATAAAGATGCATGTTTTATATCAAATAACTTTCGTTATTAACAAATAGGAATATAGAGGCTTTCGCATAAATCCTAAGTGTTACAACCTTTTCTTAATTAGGATCAACTAACTTTCGCAAGCAAACCCTAATTACTATACAAATTCATAATTAATTCACTTTCGCTTCATAATTGCAAATAAGGAATTGTCCTCGACTGTCGCAAAGGATTAAACACTTAGGTAGATGATAATAAAGACATACAAAATCATGAATTCAATGAATGAAAATAAGCCCCCTAGAGCTTTATTTATAGGCTTCCTTCCCTCTCTAATTAGAAAAGAATATCCTATCTATATCTATCTATCTAGTAACATTAAGATAAAATATGGAAATAAATAATTATATCTAAAAGGAAATATATCTAATGTGGATAAATATATTTTCCAACTTGATAGATCTTGATGAAATTTGATCTCGAAAATATCTCCATTGGATTCGGGATAGAACCTTAACAAGAAGTCGGTTAAGCTCGGAATCCGCCGCCTGGGTCAACTCGATATCGAGTAGGATTGCTCGATATCGACTAGCACTTTTCTCGTCTTCGGTTCATCAACTCGATTCCGGCTTCTGGACACTTGTCGACTTGGGTTGTCCTCGATATCGAGTAATTTCCTCGATATCGAGTAACATGTTCGGCTTTCCAGTGCTCAGCTTCGTCGATCTCGGCTCTGGACATGGAAATCGACTTGGGTGCTTACTCGATATCGACCAAATCTTGTCGATATCGACTAACCTGCTCCAGCTCCCCATCTTCACTTGTCGATTTCTGGGTTCTCTACTCGATCGAGTAAAGGTCCTCGCGGAATGGCCGCTCTTTATTTACCAATTCAAGGAGTAAAGGTCCTCGATATCGAGTAGATCTCTCAGCCTTCTGCTCTGTTCTTGAAACGCACTTTCCCGAGTCCTCGTTTGTCGGATTGACTCATATGACCATGCGTTGGAAAGCTCATTCCAAGGGCTACAACTCTTATGAAGACATCAAAGCTTGATTCAGAACGAAGAATGGTGAAAAATCGTCTTTTCTCCAGCTACACCATTCTTAGCTTCTCCATGAGTTTCCTTTAAGCTCCAAAGTGCGTCCGATTTCTGCGAAATATAATAAAAACTTGTGTAGACCTCCATATATTGCAAATAAACATAAACTACACAAATTATGTATTATTCTAACCCCAAATGTATGAAATGTATGCAGAAATCGATATAAAAGTAACTATAAAACATGCCAAATTAGGCTCACAACAAACACCCCATACTTAAGCTTGCTTGTCCTCAAGCAATACATTTAATTGTCATTCAGGGGAAGAAATCAAGACTCTCAACATCTTAGATTCATTTTCATATGTCCCTGCAATCAATTACCATCCTCGAAAAGGTACTTGTTTCACAAATCCATGCATGTGCAATAAAAAAAGCAACATCTACTCACAAAAGGAGGGTTATGCAAAACATTCATAAGTGACAAAGCATTAATAATCAAGAGGACTTTAATTTAAGCTCAATAAGGAGTAGATTGGTAAAAGGCTAAAGGTGGGCAATTTTTTGGCCATGTGGTGCTAATGATCCGGCGAAATGGAGTATTTCCAAACTTTCTTTACCACATTCCTTCTTCATAAGAATCATCACCTTTCACATTGCTTTTGTCAATAATAATGCTTTTACCTCTCTAACTTCAGCACTGCCTTCTCGCGAGTCGCAAACATGAGTGTCATGAATGGCCCCAGATACTTAGTGCTTTGGACTCCTCACCTGTGTGTCCCATCTCGCCAAACTATTATCTTAGCAAGCAGGGTCGATCTACCTTTATCTCCTGAGGTGATCGGATTTTTTCTCACTCATTAAATTTTCCATATATTTCAAACATTCCTTCCGCACTCCAATAATGATATATAACAACACAAACACCATATAACATCTCCATAATGTAACGTCATTCTCAATATAATCCCCGGATGGAAATAAGGTAAAGAATGGGCTATATTTAGAATATGTGGAGCAAAATATGAAATAAGGCATAATATGGCTTTTGTGATGCATAATCATAGGTAAGGCTAGGATTTAAACAATGAGCATTATATGGAATTATAAAGTCCTCCATCATCTTATCATGCAACATGTCAAAAGCAATGTGACTTCCCTTTACTAGGAAATTTCATGCTATATCTCTAATGAATCCAATTTTGCATCGTTGAGTTCAATATAAGCTTCCATGACATTATTCAAAAAATTTCAATGGGGGTCATTTTTCTCAAACTTTTGGAAAACATGCATATAAGCACATAATTCAATAATGAATTCCAAAATAGCCATGTATAAGCAATTCAAGAAATAGTGCACAAATATGGTCAAATAAAACCAAATATGCATAAAGTAAGCCCTTCCCCCACCCCATACTTAAACATTACATTGTCCTCACTGTATAAAAACAAGGGTAAAGAAAGAAACTCACTAGACAGATGTGCAGATTGTCAGAATCGAGTGCTATGCTGCTGGGTCTAGTCCAATTTTAGCTTGCTTCTATCCCCATGGACCTGAAAAAATGTAGAAGAGAAATACCCACAACAGAAAACCTAAAAGTTCTAAACCAAAAAACAAAAGAAACAATGTCCAAAAGTCCCAAAAATAAAGTTTATTTACAAGCTCTAGATTTTATAGTCGCTAGGCCGACTTTCTCCATTAAGCTCAAGGTGGCATTTGCAGGGCCCATGTAGCTTGGGCTTCAAATAAGACTTCATTCTTGTCCATTAACTGTAATCCTCCAGAATGGATCTTGTTCACCACAAAAGGTCTCATCCTCTTCTTGTTGAATTTGTTAGGGAACCAATGATCCTTTGATTTGGAAACATAGAGCTTGTCTCCAACTTCATACTCCTTAGGATCATCATTAGAAATCCTACATAAGCGCACATACCAAGTCAAACCTCTCTCATGTATAGATAGATCTTTAATGGAAATAGGAGAAGAAAGATCCATACCTTGGCTTACCTTCGCAGAGACGAAATCGAGGACCACGGTGTTTGGTCGATCTCGAGTAGGAGTACTTGATCTCGACAACTCTCCAGGTTCTGGAGGTGGGCTACTCTCAGTTGCTAGAGTCGAGGAAGGTGGGGCTTGCTCGATCTCGACCAACTTGGTCGATCTCGACGAGTCTTGTCCGTCTGGTGGAGTCAGCGTCGAGGAAGGCGAAGTCGAGTCAGCGGAGTCTTGGTCGAACTCGAGTAGTCTACTCGATCTTGAGGAGTGCTCGACTTCTGTTTGGCTGCTTGACGACGCTGTTGCTGGTGGAGGTTTCTGGTTTTGGTCGAGATCGACCACAATCCTCGATATCGAGGAATCTTGGTCGACCAATACTTGCATCCTGTCAAGGCATCCTGTCAAGGCATCCGAAAAATAGTTAGTCCATAACGACGTACCTTGGTCCGTGTCGAGTGGATTCTCTGTTTCCTCCTTTAGGATGGCCATGATCTCCTCCACCTGGGCCTCCATATCCCTCTTTTCCAGCTCTTCGGGAGTCATATTTCTTACCTTGGGCTCCCCGCAAGTGATGTAGCCAGCTGAGATAGATTTTACCTCTTCCATTGGACCTGTATGCCTTTCAGTTTTATTAAAGGAATACTCAATTACCTCATCGCTGATGTTGAATGTGAGCACTCCTTTCCCCACGCTTATGTTGGCATCCACCGTCGCCAAGAAGGGTCTTCCTAGAATAATTGGACAAGCAGGGTCTTCTTGCATATCAACAACTGAGAAATCAGCAGGGACAAAGAATTTACCTACTTGTACTGGCACATTGTCCACCATGCCTGTTGGGATGACCACCATGTTGTTGGCCATATAAAGCCTAGCATCCACAGGCTCTAGGGCACCTATCTTAATCTTGGACCAAATTGTTAAAGGCATTATACTCACACTAGCTCCAAGATCACATAAGGCATTAATTTTATATGGACCAAATCCAATGGTTATAGCAAACTTACTTGGATCTGACCTCTTCTCAAGTATGTCCAAATGGCTGCACTCCTCTGTAATCTCAGCCATTGACCTCTTTTTGCTCAGAATCTGCTTCAGGAACTTGACATAGGATGACATCTCATTAAGAGCTTCTGTGAAGGGGATGGTGACGTTGAGCTTCTGAAGCATCTTGATAAAGCGTTGAAACTTCTTCTCTGCTGGGTCCTTTGGAGATTTTGTTGGGAAAGGCAACTTCTTTTTCTGATTCGGAGCCAGAACAGATGTCGGAGGTGTAGCAGCCTTCTCGATCTCGGCTTGGGTTTCCTCGATCTCGACCAAGTCCTTCTCGATCTCGACCAGTTTCTGTGGTGTCGAGTTGTTGTGTTGTGCAGACGAAGGCTGGCCTATTCTGTCGTCGATATCGAGGAGACCTTCCTCGATATCGAGTTGTTGTTCTCCTTGCTGCTTTCCAACCTCTGGCTCTTGTAGTTGATGGCCGCTTCTGAGTTTTATAGCAGCGATGTGTCCGGTGCTTTCCGACCTCAACCAAATAAATTTTTAGTCAAGACCCCGCTATAGGATAGTGGAGTCAGGTTCGTCATCAGGATAGAAGTCAGCGGTTCTAGATTTAGTGTGTTTTGGGGTTCAGTGATAGCGGGAAAAGGCGAGGAGGTTGCTGTCGACAAAGAATAGAGGGGTCGATGTCGATGGATGAGAGGAAATGGTGGTTGGTGTCGGGTAGAATATCTGCCGAACAAAAATAATAAAATAAAACAAATAAAGATACAAATTTCCAAGGTTAGGGATCACCACAACAATAAACATATGCGCAAATCATAAATCACATAAAGATGCATGCTTTATATCAAATAACTTTCGTTATTAACAAATAGGAATATAGAGGCTTTCGCATAAACCCTAAGGGTTACTACCTTTTCTTAATTAAGATCAACCAACTTTCGCAAGCAAACCCTAATTACTATCCAAATTCATAATTAATTCACTTTCGCTTCATAATTGCAAATAAGGAATTGTCCTCGACTGTCGCAAAGGATTAAGCACTTAGGTAGATGATAATAAAGACATACAAAATCATGAATTCATAAATCAAACAAACATATCTATGTTGGGATCACCCCAACCCTAGAAGAAGTAAATTAGAAACAAACCATAATAAAAGAAAATAACTTTAACATAAAATAAACTAAAACTTACAACCGTTCGTCTTCTTCCTTCTCCTTCTATCTCTCTCTCTCTCTCTCTCTCTCTCTCTCTCTCCTCCTCCCTCCTTGCGCCCTCAGACAACTTGACTTGAATTCAATGAATGAAAATCAGCCCCCTAGGGCTTTATTTATATGCTTTCTTCCCTCTCTAATTAGGAAAGAATATCTTATCTATATCTATATCTATTTATCTAATAACATTAACATAAAACATGAAAATAAATAATTATATCTAAAAGGAAATATAACTAATTTGGATAAATATCTTCTCCAACTTGATAGATCTTGATGGAATTTGATCTCGAAAATATCTCCATTGGATTCGGGATAGAACCTTAACAAGAAGTCGGTTAAGCTCGGAATCCGCCGCCTGGGTCAACTCGATATCGAGTAGGATTGCTCGATATCGACTAGCACTTTTCTCGTCTTCTGTTCAGCAACTCGATTCCGGCTTCTGGACACTTGTCGACTTGGGTTGTCCTCGATATCGAGTAATTTCCTCGATATCGAGTAACATGTTCGGCTTCCCAGTGCTCAGCTTCGTCGATCTCGGCTCTGGACATGGAAATCGACTTGGGTGCTTACTCGATATCGACCAAATCTTGTCGATATCGACTAACATGCTCCAGCTCCCCATCTTCACTTGTCGATTTCTGGATTCTCTACTCGATCTGGGCTTTGGTCGATATCGAGTAAAGGTCCTCGATATCGAGTAGATCTCTCAGCCTTCTGCTCTGTTCTTGAAACGCACTTTCCCGAGTCCTCGTTTTTCGGATTGATGCATATGACCATGCGTTGGAAAGCTCTTTCCGAGGGCTACAACTCCTATGAAGACATCAAAGCTTGATTCAGAACGAAGATTGGTTAAAAATTACATTTTCTTCAGCTGCACCATTCTTAGCTTCTCCATGAGTTTCCTTTAAGCTCCAAAGTGCGTCCGATTTCTGCGAAATATAATAAAAACTTGTGTAGACCTCCATATATTGCAAATAAACATAAACTACACAAATTATGTATTATTCTAACCCCAAATGTATGAAATGTATGCAGAAATCGATATAAAAGTAACTATAAAACATGCCAAATTAGGCTCACAACATTAGCCAAAACAAAAGATAGGCAGAACCATTGTCAAATCTCCGACCTCTAACGTACCCACAACTAAGAGTATTGAACATGAATATATAACAGGCTATGAAAAAAAAACATTTTTTCTGAAATTTATAAAATTAAAACAGGGGCATATTTTAAACAAATTAAAAGGTTGGGGAGATTTTATGTAATTAACCTTCTCCAACCTCTACCCCTACAAGACGTTCCAGCAGCCTTTCCGGCAAGGCTCGATTGCAACTCCGACGAAGCCTAGCGGCGGCGATAGATCAGAAAGGCAGACTAAGGTGGCCAATACGACTTCCTGGTGGCGTGAAGCTCATCCCCGAAGGTTTTACCGACAGCGACAACGACTGGAATGTGGTAGGTGAGCGGCTCCGGTTAAGGTCCGATCGAATTTGGTGAGTTTTTATTTTGTATGATTTTCTCAAAACTTTTTGAATGAGATTATAGATTAAAGGTTTTAGAAGACGATGAACTACATTCGGAGCTCGGAGATTGGTCTTCCATGGTGTACCCAGCTCCCGAAGGTTGGAGACCCTTTTATAGTTGATCTTTAAAATGTGCACGAAAGATCAAATTAAATATACCAATCTCTTCATCTCCTTCTAGTGATCAGTTTTATATATTCAATTGCAAGAAACGGTGAATAAATCAATCCAAACGACCCAACCTTTGATTTTGGGGCAAAGTGAACTCTGACGAATTCGGAGCTTAATACATTGTTCAATCAAAAATTTGAACACGTTTTGGTGATGTGGGTGAAGAGGAGAACTTAATGGAGGCGTTAGGAAGTTGAAACAGTGGAGAATTAAAAACCCCCCATTAAAGGAGCCTAGGAGCTGCACACGGGAAGGAGGAAGAAGGAGGGTTGGTTCACCCAAACCGGTTTTCTAATTTTTTTTTAATTTGGTTTGGACCAGTTCAACACAATCAATTCTTTAGGTTTAATATAGGTTTCCATATGTGTGACATACTAATATACTATATAGATAAATAAATATCATAAGAGATAAATTCATGTATATATATACCTTTTAAAAAATATTACGACATGTGGTTTTATTTAAATAATTATTTCAAATGAAGTTTTATAAAGTAGTTACAAATAACTTTCAAACTTTATAATAAATATTATAGAATAATAAATTCATTCTAACCTTTTAATTATAAGATATGTTAAATATAATAATTTACAAACACGATATGTATCCTTAGGATATATATAATAATTAATTCATGTATATATATACCTTTAAAATAAATATAATAATTATAGAATAAGAAGATATGTATCATTAGGATCATAATTGTTCAAAGAATATTTACAAACACGATAGCTTACAAAAAGTAAAATAAAAGGAAATCGAACATGAATCTCTCATACATATATAGATAATAATTAAAATAATCTAGTTGAAATATGTATTTTAAATTAGTTGAAGATAATAAAAAATAGTTATGGTGTAACAAATTATCTCATTTATATACTCCCTCCGTTCCACAATACATGTCCCTTTACTTTTCGGCACATTTTTTAATGAGCGAAAAACTCTATAAAATATTAATTTTTTAATTATTATTTTATATAATTTGATACTTATTAGTAATAAGTATCAAATTATATTAAAAAAATTAATTAAAATTTAATATTTTATAGAATTTTTCGTTCATTAAAAAACGTGACAGAAAGTAAAAGGACATGTATTGTGAAACGGAGGGAGTAGTATAAACTATTTATAAAGAGTTATAATAAAATATGGACAAAGTGTAATTGATAGGATTTGAACTCATGACCTTACACATAAGAAAACACCTCATTTAACCATTGAGCTATAGAAGTAGTTTTGATATTGGATGGAATAAAAAAAATACATATATGATGAATCATTAAATGGATGGACATAAAATGGGAGGTAAACACAACTTTTCATGTATTATATATATTATAGATATGTTTTATCTGAATCTTGTGTGTGTTATTTGATATGTTTTGTGTAAGTTAGACTTAGACTTATTATATTACTTATCTTTTAGGTGAGCTCTAATCCGCTTGAATTTGCTTGAGTGTTATATTAATTGAATTCTACGCTTCTCCATGTAAGTTCTTTGAACTTACTCATGATGGGCGCTCTATGCACTGGTGTTATATAGTAGGCTAGTGTCCATGCACCGTACGACTTAGAATCACGCTTAGGCGCTAAAATGAAAATCATATGATTGTTATATGTCCTTGCAAGAGAACGATCGTTATCTGTAAGTCCTAGAGTCATTTGCTAGGGTCATAGGACAACCCAAAATCATCAGGTTTTCCTGTTACGGTTTGATTGATTATATATTTATGGTGCGGCACGACCGAGCGTCCTACCTCGGCTGTGGTATGGGCATGAATGCTTGATTATACCTGGTTCGACATGACTATGCGTCCTACCTCGGTTGTGGTACGTACATGTATGATGTAGTTGGAGATCTGGGATATGCCACTTGGCATTATATGTGGATCCATTTAATCATTTTCTGCATTATATTAAATTGTTAGTATATATATATGTGATTTAATTTCCGCATTGCATTACGCATTTCATCTTAGGGATATGATGCTTATTATAGGCCTTTCATAGTGTGTTTACACACGCGTATGAGTGGCCTAATGATTGATCCAGATCCCCCTCTTTTTTTTTTAGAGTCAGGTACCCGTTCCATTGTTTGAATTCGTGCTGTTATGGCGGGGTCCATTCGTATAGCGGAGAGCGAGTGCTTGATACTCTAACTTCACCAAATTTACACTTTTTGGGATTTCTTCCTACTTATACTCTGTTTGACCCGGCCTTGCCGCGACACTGGTTGTATCGTTTTCAGAACTTATGTCATTTGCATGATAAAAGGTTTTCCGTGTTGTAGACTTATGATAGGTACATGGGTTTACCCCGGGGTCTCCAACGGGCCTTCAGGATTTGAGTGCGAAATCCCGCTTTAAACTACAAATCGTCGGTTTCAAACCTTCAACCTTTACTCGGAGCGTAAGATCCTAACGGGGAGTTTTATCCCTCGAAACGTAACTCGGGAATCATAATCCCGGGCCGTTACACAAACTGTATACATTATTTAACTTATGAGTGACTTTAACGAGTATAGTTGCATGAGGAATCTGTTTGGGGTCAATCTGGTGTTAGTGTGGCGTCTAAATAGTGCTGAATCACCGGGTTGATTTTGACCCAACGAGTCTGGGCGGGACGAACGTCATTAGCAATTTCGCCCTTTGCCAAATAGTAATAATATCCTAACTCAAAGCTCAAATCAATAGATTAGTAAATCAATAAATTGATAAACCAACAACTAGTATAGCGATGAAGTCGGAAGTCATACTCGCAGAAAAGAACGATTGCTATGCAATGTTTCTAACAATGATTCTTATGACAAAAGCAAAGATTTGTAGCAAATTGATGAAAAAGTAAAGTAAAGAAAAATATGATTGCAAAGTATTGAAAATAAGGTAGAGGTAATATTTCACCTGTAATTCTCTCCATAACAATCTACTTCTCCTAAATATGGAAGAAATAAACCTAAATAGAATGTGCAAACACTAGAAAATATAATCACTAGTACAAATATGAGATTTTTTTTCCATAATTATTTTTGCTGGATGTTCAATTTGCGAAATAAAAGCCATAAATGTTAAAAGGGTTTTATTTTATTCTCCTAAATACTGGAAAATAAATATATGCCAGTTATTACAATTTATGTCCAGCAGTATAAATGACAACGAAGTATTAAAATACCCTAGTTATTTATGCCGGACATGTTAAATTTTTGGATCCGACATATATATTATGGGAATCCGGCATCTAAGAGCCCATACAATTACCCATACATTTTTTATTCCAAATTTAAATATCCGGCATAAATAAGTGTTTTATTTATGGCATAAAAATATTAATATTTTTTGGGCTAAAAAAAAAACCAAGGCGTTGTAGCTTTCTCTCCCAATTCACGATCTGTGTAAACTAGAGGTGACTGTTTCCAATTAATTACTAATTCAATTAATTGGAAAGCAGTTAATTGATATTTCAATTACCAAAATTTCAATATCATAATTGAATTGAAATTAACAATTAATTGTGTGTCAATTAATTGCTCTTTTCAATTCAATTCTTCAATTAATTGATCATTGTAATCCTGAATTGAGTTTGATAATTATAATGCTCAAGTGTAAACAGTAAACATGGTAGTGACACATAAATGAAATCAAATCTCAGCGTTCCAAATTTGAATCTCCAAATCTGAATTTCCAGATCTTGAACCTCAGTGTTCGCTTTGTTAACGGCGCTCCAATTCCGAATCTCCAAATCAAGCCCCTTGTCTCCATCCGAATCTTCAAATCTGAATCTCTATCGAGGCCCTTGTCTCAATCCAAATCTGAATGTGAAGAGGAGAAGATGAAGACGGTGAATCGAGCCCTGCTCTCCATCCGGATCTCTGAATCGAGCCTTAGCCTTTTAAAATTTATAGTTTTTATTTACTTGTTTTCAATGATTATTAAATTTTAGCCGCTGACATGAATTTTTTTGGTATCCCTTGTCTTCAATATTTAGATTTTGTCTCAAATCAGCCTACTGAAAAAATTGATTTTTTTTAAAAAAAAATGGTTCACTACCAAATAATTAAACAAAATTACCAATTATGAATCACTTTTTTTAAACTTGGAGCATGGTGTTGATCCTGACAACTTTATCGTCTTTTGAGAATCTTCAATAAAACAAGAGGACCTTAATTCTTGAAAGGGTTACAAAAGTGAGGTCTTGTTTGTCGATGTTAGATCTTATATATTGGGCAAAACAACCTATCTTTGTATGAAAAAGGTGCCATGAGATGCCAATTTTCTTGAGAAATATTTTACTGATGCAATATCTATATGATTATTTGATATCAGTGAATTCGAGACATCTTATTGTGAAATAAATAATGGCAAGGCACCTTGTAGCATTAGTGTAGTTAGTTAGAATGCCAAGAGTATAAAGTAGTTGTATAATTATGTGTGATTTTATGTGCATCTGAGTTGGGTCCTCCTAAATGTTGTTAAACATAGAGCAATGATGAATGTCAAGCTTGTACTACAAATGCTTAGACTTAAGCATCCACCCCAAACAGAGCCAAAAGGGATGAAACCCATGCTTTGTACGTACTTGGAGCAGTTTGAAGGAAGAACTCCTAAGGTAACAAATGCTATTTTCTCCATTATTGATTTCCGACATTCATGTATGATGCACTTATCTTCAATATTCATAGAATTGGCCATATTCCACATTCATCAAATGGGCAGTACATTTTGCCAACAAAAATGGGTTTCAATGGTGAGAAGTTTGTGTATACTCAGTGAAGAGATAGCTTGCTAAAATTGTAGCTGTAATGTTACTCTAAAGTTGTCTGATTTTGCAGCTGTAATTTTGTTCAATATTGATAAATAACGGTTGTAACAATGTCTTTCTTATTTTCATTTTAGGTAAGCCTAAGTTTTCCATATACATGTTCACCAGATGACTGCTTTATGGGTGTGGAGTGAGATTACTTTGCTTCTGTATCAAATTGTTGTAGCAGAACTTTGCAACAGAACTTTATATATTTGCTTGAGCTTCACTGTGGAGTGAGATTACATAAAATGCATTCACATTTTTCTGATTGCAACGGTTAAATTTCGTTTATACGAGCTCCTAGATATTGTGCACACAATGTAGTAAGTTATCAAATACATATTAAACAACTTATTTGGCTTCATGTTCTTGTCCTTCCTCCTGTCTGAAAGATGGGCTTTTGTTGATGCTGTTCTGCATAGATTGGCCCCTCTTTGGGTGGGAGCTAAGGGGTCGGAATTCACCTGGGATTACATTCTACAAGGCCTTGAAGCAAATGCGAACCTGGTATGATCAACATTTACCCTTCTAGTGTTCTTAGCTTCTTGCTACAGTTCCAAGTTATACCATTAATCTATAATTATTTGCTATTACTAAAATCTACAAACGTGGGAAGTAACCTTTTATCTTCTATTGTTGTATCTATTATGTGAAATGAAAAATGTGGATGTCTTCATCTTGTTTATTTTCCTTGTTTTCACATGTATTATTGCTATTTATAAATAATTCAGTGATGTTCCATTCTATTCTCAGGTGTTGATCATCTCCCTGGTTGCACTAGGATCTTTGATGTGGCTTAGAAAGCACAAGCCAAAGGCATTGATACCCCGTAATATACTTTTGTGTTGGGATTGTGGCTACCATGCCTACTATCAAAAGGTATGCTGCTTATGACTCTTTTCACTACTTAGTTCCAACTTTTTTTTATCCAATTTCCAACTTTATTTGTTCCATAATATGTGGATATTGCTGGTTAACCCAAAGGAAAATCATGTTTTCGTTTGTTGTAGATATTTGAGGTTGGGCTTCGGATGGCATTTTCCAAAAGTAGTTGGCTTTGAGTTGGTCACTTCTTTGGCAATGGCTTTGGTAAGATCGCAACTCTTTTCTGCTTGTCAAAGCCCTTCCTTCTGAGGCGGTGCTTATGAGTTCTGGCATTAATCAGTTTTGCTCTTCACTCAAGTCAATGTTTCCAAACAGGTTACCTTTAGTGGTGATATTGTGCTACTTCTACCTACACTGCAGTTTTACGTTTTTGTTTCCATTCGCTCGTATTCCATTCAGATATATAGCGTTGGGTTGATTTGGAGAACGGATACAACTGAATTAACTATAGCAAGCATATCTCATCTTTGTTTTTTCTATTATGGGTGAACTAAGTAGAGGATGAACTGGGGCTCGCATATTCCAAACCTAAAGCAACATGACTTCTTTTGCTTGAACATGTTTGCATTTTAGTACTAAAGTTGATCTATCAAGATATGTACCCCGGATGTGATGTTGGTGGCTCAGACAATGGATTTGTAGTTTTGTCAATTATATTGCCTGAATGTTATTTATGTATGACTTGGATGTACGTTTAACAGGGGTCATTGATATATGAAAATGATTTTTCCAATATACCAACCAATTTTTTTAAAAAAATTTCTCATGATTATTTATACAAGATGTATTTTTTTTAAAGATCCGACATATATAACCTGAGCATTTAAAAAAATACCTTTATTTATGCCGAGCTTATTTGAGAAACGTCCGACATAAATAACTGTGTGTATTAAAAATGCCCTATTATTTATGCTATGCGTTTTTTTTAAGATCCGACATAAATAAAATGCCAATTATTTATCACACCTACTTGAAGCCCGAAGCTATATTTTATAATTTCTAGTATAAATGTATCATTATGTCCGATATAAAAGCAAGTTTTTGTAGTAGTGAATAATAATATAATAACAAATAAGATTCTTCGGTTCCAAATCGCAATCACTGAACAAGGGGGTTGCGGCGGACACCACTTGAAAACCGACAGGCGCCGCCCTATGCAGTGGCTGTTAGGAGGTTTTTGAGTTATAAAATAAATATGAAATATAAAGATCAAACCGAATTCCAAGCCCACGCAAATAAAATACAACAAACCCTCCCACTTTAGTGGTAGGGAATCAGGATCGAATCCACGAGGAAGCGTGTCAGCGCTCGCCTATTCAGTTCTTTGAAAGCTCTGATGTAGACTAGAAGTTGACTCGACGTCAAGTTTAGGACTCGATGTCGACTCGAACTGTCGATGTCCTGTAAAACCTGCACAACAGAAGACAAGCAACTCGACGTCGAGTGAAAGGTCACTCGATGTCGACTTTAGTAGGACTCGATGTCGAGTATCTTGTGTAGAAAAACGTAACCTTTGTAGAAATTTAAAAGTCAGAAAAGAAAGTCCGAACAGAAAAATCGCAGGTTTTGTTGTATAAATCAATAAACTAAAAACCTCTAAAGCCGGGGATTCATGACACAACGATAACCATATAAGAATTATGCCAAAGTTATAAAAGATTATGCCTTTTCATCAAATAACCTTCGTTATTAACAAATAGGTGGATAGAGGATCTCGCATAAAGTCTAATTATTATTACCCTTTTTGATAATTAATCCAAATTCATATTAAGATCGCTTTCGATTCAATAATACAAATAAGGATTTACCTACTACTGTCGTAGAAGAATCATGCAAATATGGATAGAAGATGAAATCGCAATAAAGATCGTACCTTTGAGCATAAACTTACATGGCTACCTTCGGGGTCACCCCAACTCTAGAAGTAGGGTGACTAGTCGTGCCTCATCACAATAGCAACCATCATATTTATAATAAAAATAACTTGAATTGAACTAAAATAGAAAGAGTACAAACCGAACAAAGTCAAACCGCTCTCGCCTATAACTCCAATCAGCTCTCTCTCTCTCTCTCTCTCCCTCTCCCCCCCCCCCCCCCCCCTCCTCTCTCTCTCTATTGCCTAAACTACTTGTGTGTTGGAATGGAATGTATTCTGGAATGAATAAAAACTCAGTCCCTACGACTTTATTTATAGGCTCCAACCCTAGCTATTCTAGGAAGGAGCAATTCTATCTACTTCCTAAGATAAGAGATCCTACCTACTTAAGATAAAACATTCCAAATAAAAATAATGAAAGATATAAATTACCCCTAGGTAATTATGGAATTAACCTAAGAGGATAGATGATCTTCAACTTGATAAAAGATTCCTTCCTTCATGTAGAAGCAATTGCACTCGGTTTCGAATTCAGATTCAGTGTCGGATCGGTTACTGGATTCCACTCCACATGGAGTAAGGTGACTCGACGTCAACTCCTTCCTTCTGTCTCGAACTGTCTTCACTCGATCTCGACTCCTGGCTCTAATCGACATCGAGTCTAGGGACTCGACACCGAGTCCTTCTATTCTGGTCTCGAGTGTGGCCATTCGATCTCGGCTCTCTAGGGGTGTATGTCGAGTTGGCACTCAATATCGAGTCAGCAGGACTCGATATCAACTCCCTCCTGTCAAGTTGAATTTCTTCCTTGCTTCTGGCTTGATATGCTGGTTCGCTTTCACTCGACGTTGAGTCAATGGGTAGATGTCGTTTGACTCTTCAGTAGACGTCAAGTGGTTTGATAGCTTCTTTTTCTCTTTGCTGAATTATTCTGAAAATGTCTCGATTTCTATGAAATTAAACAAGAGCTTGTGTAGATCTCCATATATGAAAAATAAACATAAACCACACATATTTTGTACTATTATAACCAAGAAATATAAAATGCAAACAGAAATCGATATATGTAAGCGAAAAACATGGTAAATTGAGCGCACATCAGTGGCCAACTTTTTTCTTTCCTTTGATGTTTTGCTTCCTTGATCATTTGTAGCTCCTTCCTCATTCTCCATATGCTAAAAAAACATGTCTTCTAAGCTCTTCCAAGATCTCATCCATGTTCGGAATGTAAAACTGCAGAATAAACACTAAAAAGCACTACTACAAAATTGGGCAAATAATCCATAACATATAACCCGGGCGTGCCATTCATGGTGTATAAAGTGGTGAAATCGGAAAAAATATATTTAGGTGACCTTTATATACCAGTTATAATACCACCCGGTGTATAAAAGAGCAATTTTTAAGAAAATAACTCTGAAGATAAACGCCCGGGTTGTATTGTAAAAAAATAAAATCCCTTAACCCGGGTTATTTGACCTTATTTATTAAAAAAGATAGAATAGGGAAAGGAAAAGGTAAACCCGATACCATAAGCAGTACGTTCTCCGCCTTCCTCTCTTCGCCCTCGCCATTGCCCATCGCTCTCCGGTTGTCTCATCTTCCCGCCGGTCGCCTCTGGATTCCGCTTCCCACCGCTCGCCTTTCGCAACATTGAACCGATATCTCCGGTGGCTTCCTATTCCCTCCGGCCGCCCTTGGTCTGTTCTTCCCAACATTCGCGGTTCACAACCCTAAAACGATAATTTGCTGTTTGCGGTTCACAACCTTGTCCCTCTCTTTCACGAAGAAACATCCCGGCGTTCAGTGCTCGACTGTAAGGTTCGTTGCTGCTACTTTCTTGAGTCTCTATTGCTACTGTCATCTTGACGTTTGATGAACATCAAACTGTACGTTCTGTGTAGATTTGTTGGACGAAGTGCCTTTCACCCCATCTTTGTTAAATTGTTGTCTTAATTGAACAAAAGGTAAGTTTTTTTAAGCTTTCCTTTCTCTATTGCATTCAGATTTAGTTGAAATTTTGGTTAATTTGAGATAAAGTTGTGCTGAAATTTGTGAATTTAGGTTCGATTCGGCTATAACCTAAGTGCACCGGATTAATTTAAGCACTTTGATTGTGAGGTTTTGGGAGGTCATTTTCATCCAAGTAACACAATGAGAAAAAAAAAATGCAAATGCCCAGCCCAACAGCAATACTGCAGTGCCACAAACCTGTACAGAAAGTGCAAAAAAAAAACCTTTCACAATTGCATAGCAGTGGGTACCAGTCATAAATTTATTTCTTTAGCATAACCTGATGAAGTTGGTTATTATGATTCACCAATTAAAAGCTACTATCGAAAGGTTTTAGACTAAAAAATAGTACTTCTCCATTCAATTAAGTTCCTGCATGAGAACAAATTTCTAGGGAATAATATACTGAAGATGAACAAAAGAAAAACAAAAGATAAATGATCTTCAACTTTTACTGATAGCTTCTGCTCGTCAAATGAAAATAACAAAATCCGTGCATCTTCTCCCTTCAATCACCAATTCACCATAATTGAGGTCATAAATTTATAATGCCACTGAAGCCACCAATTGCAGCCACAATTTGCCACAAAACTTTGCTAGTTATGAACTTATGAATTGAACAACTTTTCCATATCAAACATCCAAAAAAAAATGTGTTATTCATGATCCTCGGGAGAAACCACTACCAAATTAATCCGCTTGCTCTCAAGAATAGGTGGATTAAAATTCATATCGGTTTTTTCCGGTTTAACCGAAACCGAACCGAAACCCCTCGGTTCGGTTTGGTTTCGGTTATTTCGGTTCGGTTCGGCTAAAAAATTCGGTTCAAACTGATTTTGAACAACCCTAATTCCTACCCTCTTTGCACAAACGGGGCATACCTACAAGCATGGCCAAAATAAGTTAGAGCCATACCACCATATTATTGTCCAAGGTCTTACTGCGCCTTTAGGTCACTGTCAATGCAAAGTCAAATGCAAAACACATGAAGCGCAAGACCGCCAATCCAGAGAGAACAACATCTTGGAGGTGATAAAGAAAGAAAATTTAGGGGAATCTCATTCATATGGAAATAAGAGCTACCTATCATGAATTTCAAAGGGATACACTTCTAAGTTATAACTAGGTATAATATAACTGGTTAATTTGCTAACTTAGATTTATCACATTCAATATGCCAAATAAAAAGACCTGCAAAGTGGAATCATGAATTTCAAATGGATACACTAGTAATTAGGTACAGTATAACTGCTTAGTTTGCTCCAAAATCAGATTTATCACATTCAATATGCCAAATAAAAAGCCCTGCAAAGTAGAAGAAGATATGGTTAGTGGTCGGTGGGAATTTAAAGATCATTTGTTGGATATAGCTACCTTTGTGTGGTTGGCTGGACTGACAATTTGTAAGGGTGATATTTAGTGTAATTTATGACTTGGAATGTAGTTTCTTTTGAGATGGTAATTTATGACTTAGAATATAGCTTGATCTCTTTTGTTTGTGCTGAATGCTGGGTTCGGCCGGTAGTGGTACCTTTGGTGTAGAGAATGCAATGTGGAGTTGAATCTCTGTTGTTGTTGATGATCACTTGTTTTTGGAAACGCTGGAAGCTGTTGCCTCAGTTAATTTTTGTGTGGGGCAATTTTTCTGGCTGCTGCGACGTCTTGACATGCTGATGGATTGAGAAAATGTGTTTACTGTCATAATTTTTTGGAAGACATACTAGGAGTTTGTTGGGCCGGTTAGTTTAGAGTAGTCTTATTTTGTTTGGGTCAATATTAGGATGAGAAGAAAGTTAATTGGGGCAGGCCTATTTTGAAGAATTTTTTATTTGCCCAGCCTGTTACTACCCTTCTATTGGGCTCGGTTAAAATTTTTGGCATATAATTACATAATTTGATTATATGCTTTTAAAATTTGTATCAGCTTAAGTGGGTATTTTGTAACGGGGTGGGCTAGGATAGTGGGTGAACTCGTAGTTGAGAGGGAAAATTGTGGGATGTTTAATTTCTTATTTCTATTTTTCTTTCTTTTGTATCCTTGGTTTAACCACCATATCTATATATTTACCTATTCAGAATTTGTAAGGGTGATATTGAGTGTAATTTATGACTTGGCTCTAATTTTCTGTGTTGTTGTTTTTGTGATATGCAATTTCTGGGTTGTGGTGTTTTTTTTTTATGATATTAATTTCTATATATTATAGTAATTAGTAATTAGTAAGTAGGTTGGTGTTGAATTGGGGTGGGTGATCCAAATTTTCTATCTCTTTCTCTATTCTTGTTGTCATCCCGCTCTCTGATGTTTATCCAACTCTCTCGGTCATCAGATCTGTTGCTGCCCGGACAAACTGCACCCCCATTTTTGTTGAATCGAGAATACAAAATTCACAAGGTATGTTTTTAATACTTTTCTTACTCTATTGTGTTCATATTTAGTTGAAATTTTGGTTAATTTGGGGATGAATCTGTGCTGAAATTAGTGAATTTGTGCTGATATAAGTGTATTTGTGATGAGTTCGGATTTGTAGTTATTTGTTTGAAACCCGTTGCGAAGGTGTTGAAGCCAGGTTTGGCTTTCTTTCTCCAAGTTTAGTCTCCCCTCAACATGGAGGGACGTTACAAGAGCGGGCTACTTATATATCCAATGTCATGAAAAAGAATATCAAGGATCGAATCTATTTTGCACCTTATAATTTTCAGTAAGTACTATATCCATTTTGTACTTGTCTCATATATTTACAATCATATTTTTTTACTTACATTTGTATGGATGTAGGAATCGTTGGGTATTGTTGGTGTTGCAGCCTGAAATGGGTTATGCATATTGGATTGATTCCTTGTCTGAGTCAATACAAAATGATGCAAGAGTTTTAGTTGACTTGTAAGTATTGATTTATTGTCTTTTATAAAATTTGTTTAATTTTGACTTAGGATTTATTTAATATTTTTTGTTGTTATCAAAGTGCATGTTTGATGTGATGTTCCCCTTATTTTTTGCTTAAGCTTTTCTTTGGTGGATATTAGGTGTTGTATTTTGTGTTCTTACTAAACTATCATTATATCCTATATATATATATATATATATATATATATGAGTTATGCTTTTACGTTTACTAGTTTGGACAAGAACAAGCCTCGAAAGCAAACATTGTGGACTCAAGTACAGGTTAATTGTCTTTAGATTTGAGCGTGTTCTTTTACATCCATATTAATTATATGATGTCAAGTTTGATTTCTGAAATTGCTCGTATTTTTCTTTGTAGTGTCCTTCACAATTGAATCCAATCAAGTTCGGATATTATATGTTGAAGTTTATGCGAGAGATAGTTTGTCGAAGAAGTGCAATGGTCCCTAAAGTGGTATGACATTAAATCTTTTAATTAAATTATATTATATTATTGTTGCTAATAAAAAAAATCCAATTAATTTTATTCAAATATGTTCAGTGGTATGGAAAACAGAAAATGTTCTCAGAACAAGATATTGATGACGTTCGAAAGGAGTTCCTGGAGTATCTGATCCGTGTCTTATTTTAGGTATGAAATGCATAATATTAATGTAGCAAGATTCAATAACTACAATGTCTTGTTCTTGTACATGGAGAAAATTTCATTGTCATCACTAACTTGCCTACAATTGTCTTTTCAGGTTGATTGATTGATGATGAGGTAGTCATGATCTTCAAGCTTATATATATATATTTTTTATTAGGATTTTCAAACATACTTATATGTTTTCCTCCTTAGATAATGGATTCATACTATTTATGACAGGATTATTATATTTTCGATAGTGTTAAAGTACTCTTTATGATGGGATTATTATATTTTGGTAAATCTATTTCTGCTTTTGTAATTACATTCGTTAAGATGTTCTGAGTGGTGTATATATTAAAGCACGCACAGATTATGCATTTATACAGGTGGATTAAATGAAATACGAAAATATTATATTAAAACAATACATATTATATAACCCGGATCTCGAAATCCCCGGGTTATTTCTTCTCGATTTCACCGTGAAAAAAGAGAGAGTATATAACCCAGATTTGCACCAACCGGTGTATATGCTCCACACAAATGAAAAATATGACACTATATAATAACCCGGACTTTAAATATTCGGGTTATTTCATAAGCCCTTTATAACCCGGATATTATAATGTTCGGGTTATATCAACACCTCATATAACCCGGACCGGATCCCCAAATAACCCGGAGCGGTTGGTGTATATGTCGTGTGGATAACCGACTTACTCGGATAAAATAACCCGGACATTAGCATATCCGGGGTATATTATCAACCCAAATAACCCGGACCGGATGGTGTCTATACCGTGCGGATAACCGGTTTACCCGGATAAAATACCCCGGATATAGGATCCGGGTTATATAGTCTACTGAGAATATAACCCGCTGACCATTAACCCGGACCATATCCGGGTTATAAAGGGTCAAATATCCGGGTTATATTCCCTTTTCTGTAGTAGTGAAGGTATTGATTGCGAACTCGAATACTTCACAAGCAAGATATGAAACTAGACTAAAACATATGCAAAACTCCTATCTAAATGCAATAAGAAATACTTATAATGCATATATGAAATATGCATTATCACCCCCCACACTTAACTCTTGCTTGTCCTCAAGCAACCATAAAACAAAGACGACATCTATGCATCCCACAGGAGATTCTTTCACATTTGTACTCATCAAAAGCAACATCAATAACAGTGCAAATATAAACTCCATCAATATCATAAATCATCATCTCATCATAATCCCATACTCATGTACACATATGCATAAGCAACACTCAACCAATCTCTCTTTCGGCCAATATAAATCCAATTCTTCCTCATTATGCAAAAATGAATAAAACTTGGCTCTTTATTCTTTTTTTTCCTATCTTTTTTTTTTCGAACTGGTTTTTTTTATTGAGCCGAAAATGATACATGAATAATTATAATACGCATACAAAATGAGGGAACTATAAGCATATAACATTACATTTTCTCAAAACCATAAACCATAAAACTCACAGTTTAGCTTCTTTCCTCCATCAACTCCAAATTAGATCTCCATAATCCACTCAAAATCTTAATTTTCCCGGAAAAGGGTAAGACTTATCATAGGCTAGGAAAAATGCAATTTTGTGGAGCTTCCAAATAAAATAGGCTAAAGGCTCAAATTGGCTTCAAAGCAAGATATAACATAAGGTAGACATGGATAAAATATGGCTCAAAGATTCCTCTATCATTTGAACTTATCAAACCATGATCATATATATAGTCGGTTTTGAAAATAGATAGCCATGACAATACTCAAAGATAAATGCATAGGAAGATTAAATCACACAATAAAATCAAAATGAATATAGATGTATCCCTTATAAGGCCAAAAATATCTCACAAGGACAAATTTTTGTCGAATATCAAGCATGCTCACAAACTTAGATCATACATGCTCAATTACCTATGTCAAATCATATTTCACATAAAAACCAATTTTAAAGATAAGATCAAATTATTCCAGAATTCCATGGGATATATAAGATCATGCTAGAATAAAGTCAATAGGACAAATTCAAACTAAATAGGTATCTTTGATAACACAAATATGCAATGCATGAGACTCTTTTTATTTTTGGGTTTTTTTCGACATTTTTCCATATTTTTTTTTGACATTTTATATAGCTAATAACTAAACATGATGCATGAATTACAAGAATTTTGAAATAAAATAAAATAAAATAACTATAAAAAAAAATCTAAACATGAAACAAAAAATAATCATGAACTAACCTAAAGATTCCCTTCACTCCTTCCTCCACACTTAAATGTTACATTGTACTCAATGCATAAACAAATACAAAAAGAACAATGAAAAATATGAAGTAGAGGGTTGAAGGAAGCAAATAAACTAACCAATTACTGTGAAGGTGGGATCTGGAGTCCAAACTGCTGGGTCAATTGTTGCAAAATCTGAACCCAGGGACTCAACAAATTGGCATTGATCTCATCTAACTTCTTGCCCAATGTGAACTGATGCTCATGTAACTTCTTAAAACGTTGTGATTGGTGATCCTCCAATCTAGTCATTCGATGGTCAAGGCCCTCAATAAGCTCAAGCAAGGGATCATTCTTAATAGGAATGTCAAAATCATCATCGTCAGCCTCATCTCCAAAAAAGAATCTATTCGCAGAAGAAGTATCCATGACCATCCCAAAAGATGCTGGAACATGACTAACACAAAAGGCAGTCAAAGTAAGGCCAACAGATAGAGTCGTAGGAAGATACATGTGGTGATCACCCCTCGCGCCAAATAACCAACGGAAACACTCGCTATTGTTCGGAAGAAATACCATTTCAACTAAACGAGCGCTCAACAAGGTAGACATATCATATTAAAAAGGAAATCTCATAGGCCGCAGAGAGCTCAGATCAATACTCAAATAGTGTGCTATGAGGGTGATCATCCCACCAAAAGTAACAACATCGACATGCTTTCCTTCTCTCTGTCGAAGTGTCTCCGCACACGTATCTAGAAACAACTGAACCTAATCAGGTATACACTCGGCCTCTAGCGTCAAACAATACAACCACATCCACATCCTCTTGGCAACAACATTTGGATTTGCCGACCCGTAGAACGCAGGGCTCAACACCCTGTGACACAGGCGGAGGGCAAGATGTGTAATCAAGTAGTCGTGAAAGTCCTCAGGCCCTTTAGATAATCCAGACACTATAGCCCGAATCTCAACAGAAGTAGTCAATGACATACTGCGACGCCAGGTTCTAGACCAAGGTAAATGCATTCCCAAAGAGAGAGACATGAGTTCTTCTGAATTGAACATTCAGTACCCAACAATATGAAATGGATTTCCCTATCAGAGCGCACAACCAGAGTCGCAAGGAACTCGTGCACCAATGCAGGGTAAGTCAACCTCTCCCCTTGAAACAAAATTGGCTAGGCCTCCATTTTCTAGTAAAGTAGATACAAGATCAAGAAGACCAAGCCTTTACAACGTTTCCTAATGAAATAATCAAGTTGGTTGATAACTCACATCCTTTAGTTTATGCCAACGCTCCTTCTCAACTCTAGACAAATACTTAGGGGCTTCCATTGCGAGAGCACGAGACATAACTCACGAAACCAAAGAAGAGTGTGCAAGAACACCACAAAAACAACCAAAAACGTCCTCTTTGCAGGCAACGGGCGCCAGTGTACACGTACAACTTTCGAATCCGAGCAAAAACGTTGAGGAACCAACGTCTAAACTCCTCCTAACTCGAAATTGACAATCACACTTGGTTTCAAAGGCTTTCTATGGTGGTAGGTATGGGAATGCTATGAAAATGATTGGATTTGATGGATAAAGGTAGTGATGGATGTGTTTGTTGGGTAAGAAAACGTGATTGAAACACAAGGCTCTTTAGGTATTTGGAATGGACTCATGTAGGATTTTTAGGGTTTATTTTTCTTATAGACAAAGGCTTTGAATGATCAAATTAGTGAAGGGAATTATATGGTGGATTGGAAAGGGAATGTTCATTATCAAAAAGACAAGAAAAATATTAGAAATAAATAAAAATAAAGAAAGAAATATAAAATAGATAAAAAAGACAAAATTCTAATCCTGAGATAAATAGAAAAATAAAAAAGATAAAATAATCTAACCTAAGATAGGTAAAATAGACATAAGATAGACAAAACTAACCTAATAGAAAAGAATCTAATCCTATTGATAGATAAAATAAAATCTAACCTAAAATAGATAGATAAAAATATATCTAAACTAACGAAGATAGAAAATATAAAACTAACCTAAGAAATCCAAAAATAACATAAAATTATAGATATAATAGGATAGAAAATACTCCCTTCCATTGTTACCCAAAATCTGTAACGCGCTTGTGAACAGGAGAGCGGCGGGCGCCGGTTTTCAGGCAGAGGGCACTATTATGTGCAACACGCCAATCCGTCATTCGATCAAGAAAATTTCGACTCCAAAAACGTTCTAACACACCACTACTCTAATGTACATCAAAAAGACTTGTCCTACTTTATTGAATTGAAAACTAAATGCGAAATTGAAACAATATTACCTAATCTACTTAGGTTGCCTCCCAAGAAGCGCCTTTTTTTTCACATCTTTGGCTCAACGTGATTCATTTCTTGATCAAGTTATCCCAACAAGATCCTCCACACTTGTCCTTTTCTTGACAAGAGGGGGAACCTTAGGAATTTCTCTAATGTATTAATCCTTTGCACCAATCAATTCCTTGTTGAAATGAGTTTCTCCTAGAGGTTGTCCTGAAATTGCAAAAACCTTTATATTGTTAGAAATCGCAAAATCATTTGAATTATACACATTTTCATGTGGCTTAAACAAATTCTCAATTTTCTTTTCTACTTTATCTTTCCCTAATTCAATTTTCTCATTGTTAGAAGACTCAATAATCAATGATTCATTCTTAATAGAAGCATCTAACAAATTGTTTGATTCATTCCTGCAATTAATATCATTAGAGTCAAGAACGTCCACATAATCAATAGGAGAAACAGTAATAGACTCAAATATAGAAAATTCAATCTTTCTACCGTCAAGCTCCATGGTTAGGGAACCTTCAAAACAATCAACCTTAGTCTTGGCCGTTCATAAGAATTGTCTTCCCAAGATAATTGGGGTTTCAGGCGTACCTTGTTCCATATCCAATATAAAGAAATAAACTGGAAATATCAAATCATTAACCTTAACCAAAACATCTTCAACAACTCCTCGAGGCCTAATATTAGAACGATCAGCGAGTTGTATAGTTGTTGTTGAAGGAGGATGGTCAAATATGAAAATAAATATAAAATATGAAATCAAACTAATTCCCTATTTCAACAAATAAATACAAGACTTTCTCCCGTTGTAGTAGAAGGCAGTCAGGATCGATCCACGAGGAAGCATTCAGCGCCCTCCTTTTCAGTTCCTTAAATCAACACAAACTCGACCAGAAGAGTACTCGATATTGAATAGGGTACTCGATCTCGACCACGCCGTCTACTAACTACAAAACAGAAGCAAACAGAACACAAAACGAGGCAAAAACAAGCAATATCGAGTAACACAGAGTACTCGAAATCGAGTAAAAACAGAACCGAAAAATCTCACCTTTTGCGAATGAAAACACGAAATAGGTGGAAAATAAGTCAATAAACTAAAAGACTTCCAAGATCGGGGTTTCAACACCACAACGATAACCATATAAAATAATGTATAAGGTATAAAAGATCATGCATTTTCATCAAATAACTTTCATTATTAACAAATAGGAAGATAGAGACTTTCGCATAAACCCTAATTGTTACTAACCCTTTTCACATAATTAATCCAAGTTGTATTAAGATCACTTTCGCTTCAATAACACAAACAAGGATCACCTTCAACTTTCGCAAAAGAATCATGCTTATAGGGATAAAAGACGAAATCGCATCAAAATATTGTACCTTTATCGCATCACTTTACATGGCTACCGTCGGGCTCACCTCGACCCTAGAAGTTGGGTGACTACTCTCTCTTCATCATGAATAAACACATCAATAATTTCAAGAAACTAAATTGCATTAATAAACTAAAATAAAGCTTACAACCGAATGAAGCCAAATCCCGCTCTCGCTTTCTCCAACTTGCAATCGGCCTAAGATCTCTCCTACTCGATGTAGTTGGAACTAAATTGGAATGAATAAAACTCAGCCCCTAAGGCCTTATTTATAGTGTTCCCTCTAGCTAATCTATGAAAGAACAACTATATCTATATCTAAAACTTTCTATCTAAAAGTATAAGATAAAACTAAATTGATAAAGGAAATAAATCTACAAGGAAATATATCTAAAACTTTCTATCTTGGACATGATAGATCTTCACGTGGATGGATAGAATTCCACAAATCTTCTCTTGCAAGCAATTCTCTCTTCTCGGCACAACCCAATCTCGGAGTCGGACTTGTTTAGATTGTACTCGACTTCGACTAGAGTTAGTCGACGTCGACTGGAACTTTTCCTCTTGGGTTGCACTCGAGCTCGGGAATCATCTGGACTCGACGTGTGTACTCAAGTTCGAGTAGGTTTACTCGACGTCGAGTAGCTCTAGGCTTCTCGAGTGATCTGCTTGACTCCGTGTGGAATTCTGGGCTCTGGAGTACTCGACTTCGACTAGAAGTGGTCGACGTCGAGTAGAATATAACGCACCTTTCCGAGTCCTCATTCGTCCGATTGACGCATATGAGAATGCGTTGAAAAGCTCTTTTCGAGGGCTACAACTTTCATGAAGACATTAAAGCTTGATTCAGAATGATGAATGGTGAAAAGTGGGCTTTTCTCCAGCTGCACCATCCTTAGCTTCTTCATGACTTTCCTTTAAGCTCCAAAGTGCGTCTGATTTCTGCGAAATTAAACAGAAACTAGTGTAGACTCCATAATTTGAAAAATAAGCATAAACTACATAGATTATGTACTATTCTAACCCAAAAGTATGAAATGCATACAGAAAACGATATGAAAGTAAGTGTAAAACATGGCAAATTAGGCTCACAACAATAGTAACACCAGTTTCTGACAAAGCATTGAGACCCAAAAACATTTACAAGTTGTATGACATCACATTGATGGAAGCTCATAAATCCAACATAGCCTTTGTGAACTTAGCATTACCTATTTCACATGGGATAGTAAACATACCTAGATCTCCGCACTTTTCAGGCAATCTTTTCTATAGCAAAGCAGAAACATTTTCATTCAAACTTACCTTTTCCTTCCTTCTCATCCTTTTCTTTCATTTCATCGTGCATAGTTCTTTCAAAAACATCGCATAGTGAGGCATGGTTTCAATCAAATTGAAAAGTGGAATATTTATCTCACAATGAGAAAAGGTGTCATAAATGGTTGGTTCATCTTCCCACTTACGATTGGGTCTTAAGGCATGAGGAAAGGGTAGTGCGGGTCTTGAAACCTCAGAAGACCACTTCTTAGATGATTTCCTTGGGGATTTCTTAACATCGGAATTCAGATCAGCCACTGGTGTGAACGGTGGGTGCTAGTCTAATGGACGACGAGCGTCGTCATCAACATGCGATGTTTCCGAGCTTTTGTTGCTTTCATCACCCACATCAATCACTTTCTTAGGGATCTCTTCAACATTCCTAGTGGCTATATTCACTTTTTTTCATCCTCTAAGGATCATGGTACTAACATTCTCCTTCAGATTAACTACCACTTGTGATGGAAACTTCCTCGAATCCTTCGCTTTCAACTCTCCAATCTTCTTAGCCATTTGACTCAAAAACTTCTCCTGAACACTCATCTTATCCAACAATAACCTCAATGTATCATCTCTATCACCTTGTTGAGTGTTTCTCTGACGATTATCAAATTGTCCTCTTCCTTGACAAGGAACTTGTTGCTGTTGACCCCTGCCGTTGAATCCACTTTGATAATTTGAATTGTAGCCCTAATTGAAGACATTGTTACCAAAGTTGTTGTGAGGTCCATAATAGCGACACCCTATTTAATCAAAGGAAACTTATCATTCAGATGAGTCGGATCTCCACAAACACCACAAGGTCTAGGCTGCTGAGGTTGATTCATCACGCATTCATCTTCTTCACTAGCTCAGTAAGCCTATCTAAGTCATCCTCGCGACCATCTCTATAACTATCCAACTTATGCACTCCTCTAACTCTTTGGTGTTTCCCATATTGTTGCGATGCATTAGCCAACTCTTCGAAAATTTGCATTTCTTCCTGAGGTGTCTTATCCAAAATATATCCTCCACTAGTAGCATTGATGAAACTCCTGTCAGTATCAAGCAAGCCCTCATAAATATATAGTACAAGATCATCCTCGGGTATACCATGTTGCGGCAACTACCCTTAAGCTTCTTTAACCGCTCAGCATACTCATAAATACTCTCTGTAGGTGATTGATCAATACTAGATAGCTCATTCTTGAGGCGAGTAGTAGGAAAGCACTTTTGAAGGAAATTTTTTGTCAATTCAACCCAAGTAGTAATGCTTTCGGGGGGGGGTAATAAAGCCAATCGCTAGCCGAATCTTTCAAGGTAAAGGGTAACACTCTCATCATCAATTGGTCATCGGTAAGGCCTTGGGGTCTAATTCTATCATACACTAGCAAAGATTTCAAGGTGTTTTTTTGGTTCCTCCCTATGCAATCCATGAAAGTAGGGTAAAATAGTAGACCACTTCGACTTTTACTCAAATCTTGAACCCTTAGGGAGATTAGGAAGTCTAATTGCAAGTGGCTGAGCACTCAAATTAGGTTCCGTTAGGTTTTTCAGGGTCCTTCTTGGCAGATTATCAACTTCGTCTCCCATCTCCTTATGTATGTCAAATTTGAACCTCCTTTTCAACCTAGAAAGAGATCTTTCAATCTCAAGATCAAAACACAAAGGTAATGAATTAGAAGAATGAGTTTGAACCATAAAAGGAATCAATGATAGAAATAAGGAAAAGCAAACTCTATTTTTCTCCGAAAACGATGCCAAGAATTTGGTGCGGGATGAACGTCATTCGCAATTTCGCCCTTTGCCAAATAGTAATAATATCCTAACTCAAAGCTCAAACCAATAGATTAGTAAATCAATGAATTCATAAACCAACAACTAGTATAGCAATGAAGTCCGGAGTCGAACCCACAAAGAAGAATGGTTTCTATGCAATGTTTCTAACAATGATTCTTCTGACAAAAGCAATGATTTGTATCAAATTGATGAAAAAGTAAAGTAAAGAGAAATATGATTGCAAAGTAATGATAATAAGGTAGAGGAAATATTTCACCTGTAATTCTCTCCATAACAATCTACTTCTCCTGAATATGGAAGAAATAAACCTAAATAGAAAGTGCAAACCCTAGAAAATATAATAATATAATAATAATAAATAAGATTCTTCGGATCCAAATTGCAATCGTTGAACACGGGGTAGCGGTGAGCACCGCTAGAAAACCGGCAGGCGCCGCCCTATGTAGTGGCCAACTTTCTTCTTTCCTTCGATGTTGTGCTTCCTAGCTTGCTCCTTTGCAGCTCCTTCTTCAGTCTTCATATGCTCCAAAATTCTCCAAAACATGTCTTCTAAGCTCTTCCAAGATTGGAATGTAAAACTATAGAATAAACACTAAAAAGGCGTAGATTCCGAACTCGAATACTTCACAAGCAAGATATGAAACTAGACTAAAGCACATGCAAAACTCCTATCTAAATTCAATAAGAAATACCTATAATGCCTATATGAAATATGCATTATCAGAGCTATCGGATCTCGACCCTAAAAGTCCCAAATCATTGGGATTCAGGATGATTTTGGGTCTCGGGTCTAAAACACTGGGTTCAAATCCGCAAAATTATCGGGAGTACGAGTCCATTTTTTTGGGTAGGAGGGGCAATACATAAATTTGATTGTGTTCATATTTCCCATTTCCAACTCATTTCCATCCCTACCACTACCAATAGTCCAGTACTACCAATTCTTATTTGTTGGGTCTTATGTGTATCTTATGGGGCTCGATTGGATAGTTTAACTACATAATAATAAATTGAGAAAATTTGTTATACAATCAATTTAACAAGTCTAAATAATCCAATTGTTCACTCATGAATTCAAATTGGGGAAAATCCATCTCTATTTTTCGAACCTAAATACCTGACCTTAACCATGGTCATCCTAATTGGGGAATGAGAATCTGCTTTCTAGCGAATGAGAAGAGAAGAGAGGAAGATGGTCGACGACTGGTGGGAAAACGAAGATCGGCCACGGATCGATCTTGTCCATGAAGTTGTCCCCGACTCGATGACAAGTGATCATGGTGATCCACAATCTGCGCGCTTATGGTGATCCACATTCCATGGTGTTCTCTAAGATTGGCGACAAGCGCTCTAGACATGCCCTTTAATCATTAATCCAAGGAATGTTCAAACATAAAGCTTGAGCGTCAAGCTCAATCCAATCTCTCATCTCAAATCCCTAATGTCAAATTTCCAAACCCTAACCTGTTAGATTTCACATGCACCAAATTAATCGGTCAAGGCATCCTCTTCGACTCCCCATCCTCAATAAGTTGGAGTTTGAATCATAGAATAAGTTCAGCGTAATCTCTCTCTACAACCTTTGATTTTGGATTAGGACTTGTACGTGTCGGTGGCATGGATCAACCTCAGGGAAGATCTGGAATCGATGGAGGAGCAAGGAGGAGAAGGTGTTGTAGATCGATGTAGATGGAGGCGGCTCGATTTCATTGAAGAAGATCTCTCGCCTCCCGCTCTTGCTGAAATCTCTTCATTTCATGGACAATGATCTCATCATTTACAAGAATTTTGTTCTGATTCACTACTATCTAAGCCTACAACTCATGACTGACCTTGAACTGGCCAAAAGAAAAAGCTTTCTATTTTTTCCTAATTTAATAGTAGTGAGAAGTTGTTGGCCGATTTCCATATTACGAAGAAGCACCTCTTCTCCCGCCTTGCCGATCGATCCCTATAATTGAACTTGCATTCTTCTATTGCAATTCCTTTTGGTTTCCTACTGTATAAAACTTATATGTTTTTAATTGTTGTTCCTTCATTTTGTTTCTTCTTTTATTTGTATTGATGTTCATCTGATTTCACCAAATTGGCGGCACCAGTAACAAACTTTGAGTTAAAAAAATTCAGTCATCTCAATCGGAAAAGACAAGTCGCTCGAACTCGATGGGATGATAATATAGTTTTGTCATACATATTGGGACTGTTGGACCTTTGGCGATAAAAGCGATTAAGGGCTTTTTCCACTCTAGAAAGATCCTAAAATAAATTAACCACACATTTATCTCACTAATTCTTAAATGTGAAAATCCAAAAACCATGAATCATTTCAGACCAATTAGCCTATGTACAACGATATATAAAGTTATCACAAAGATATTAGTGAACAGACTGAAACCAATTTTGAAAAAAAAAAGATTATTCACCCGCTCCAGAGAGCATTTGTTTTTAAGATAGCAATACAAGTTAATCTGCTAATTGCTCATGAAATATTCCACACGTTTAAAAGCAAGAAAAGCAAAACTGGTTGGATGGCAATAAAATTAGACATGGAAAAAGCATAGGATTGTGTCGCTTTGGATTACCTAATCAAAATCCTAAACAAGTTTGGATTCGCTACCAAATTTATTCTTTGAATGAAAATTGTATCAAAAAGTAACTTTCTTCATATTAACGAATGACATACCATATCATATGATTTTTCCAGGACGTGCTCTTTGACAGGGAGGCCCATTATCTCCAATGTTATTTATCATAAGAGTTGAAATATTAGTGAGAAAACTGAAAAAAGTACGCACGGATGATATAAACAAAATAGGGTTAATATCACGAAAGAAGAGGCAAACATCCCTTTTCTCTCATTTGTAGAGGATATTATGATATTCGCGAAAAGAACAACGGAATTAGCCCAGAAAATAAAAAATATTATTGACGATTACTGCGAAATCTCACGGCAGTTGGTCAATTTTCATAAATCAGCATTCCAAACTACCTCGAAAGTCTCAAACCAAAGCAAACAAATAATACAAGTTGCTAGAACATAATTAACCAGGACATAGGGGTGGGCATATCCGGGTACCCGACACGAACCGGGTAATCGTGTCGGGTACCCGAAACCGTTTAACCCCAAAACCCCGAACCGTACACGAACCGTTTAAACCGGGTACCCGACACGGCAAACCTATTCGGATCCGTGTTGGATACCCGGGTACCCGACACGAACCATATGTTTTTTTTTCCTTCTTCCCTGTGTGGAAGTGTCAGATACCTTCGGCCATGAATTTACAAACCAAGGCTCTAAAACAAACATTAAATTCTGCAAACCACAATCTCTTGAACAATCTTCAAATCGAAAATTGAGAGGAACTGATCTAGATTCTAGCAAAAGACCAAACTGAAAAAATAAACCAACCATCTAGATCCAGACCAAATCGAAAACTCAGAGAGAGGGTGGAGTTGTTTGTTGCCTTATCCTTTTGATTTAGAGAGATAAGTTGATTCACTAGTTGTCTTTAGACGGAGATTTAGAGAGGATTGAGAGAGAGAAATGGCGGAGCCATGGATTAGCCTAACATCCTAGACCTCTTGGATTCATCACAGGAGCAAAAGAGAACCGAGTTGCAGTGGCTTGATTCGATAGAGAGAAATGGCGAAATTGAAACCTGTAGAAATCTTGCAGGAGCGAGTTGGCCAAATTGAAACCCTGAGTGGCAGCGACGGATGGGTAGAGATTGATTGAGAGCTTTGAATTGGTGAGGCTAGGGAAGCAGGAAGGCGAGTGTTGTACCCGTGGAGCATTCAGACGATTTCAGAGGGGTGGATTTCAGATCTGATTTCGAGAAGGACGAACGATTCAGAGTGAGATTTGAGAGATTACGAGGCGAGCGCCGATTCAGAGAGAGATTTGAGAGAGGTGGTCGATTGTCGGCGTGAAAGAAAGAAAAACAAATGACAGAGATTGAGTTTTAGGGTTAGGCCAGCCGCCAGAGTGCCAAAAAAGAGGGAAAAAAAACAAGCGTAAGGAGGGTTAGGCCAGAGTGCCAAAAAGGAAAAAAAAAACAAAGGAAGCGTAAAGAGTCGAACTCGGGTCTGTTTGCTAGAAACCGGACAACGCGCTTCCATTGGACCAATTGAGCTAGTAGAGTTTATTGATACATATAGGATTCTATCTATACTAGTATTATACTACCATACCTAAAAATTAAAAAAAAATAAAAATTTAAACGGTTCGTGTCGGGTATCCGACAAGGCGATTTGCCCGACCCGAACACGAACCGTTTACAGCCATGTTTTCTCGGTTCGTGTCATTTTCGTGTCGTGTTTTTTCGGTTTCGGGTTTTTTCGTGTCGTGTTGTCGTGTTTTCGTGTCGTGTTTTCGGTTTCGGGTTTTTCTGCACACCCCTACCAGGACACACTAGAAAAATACTTGGGTTGCCTGATTATAAATGAAAAATACTTGGGTTGCCTGATTAAAAATACTTGGGTTGCCTGATTGTAAAACCAGAAATCAATTATCAAAATGTAAGCCAAACTCCTTATCCTAAGAAGGCAGAGTAACTTTAATTTGATCAAACCTAGTGACAAAACCAAAATTTTATGCTTCTAACTGAAATACATAAGAAGCTAGATCAAATAAACAAAGCCTTCTTGTAGAATAAAGAGACATCCCACACACTACTTATTGGTTGGGATAAGGTTTGCAAGAAGAAAAGTGAAGGAGGTCGGGGCGAGTATTCATAAGACAAAGGACATGAGAGAAATGTTGTAAATGAAATTATTATGGAGAATATTAACGGAACTACAAAACTCATGGGTTAAAGTCAAGGTGATAACAAAAAAATACCTCAAGGATTAAAACATTCTTGATTATGAAAGGAGATGAAACACACACTGACAGTGGACGAAACTTATGGAACTAAAAAAAGAACTCATCAAAGAATTAATATGGCAAGTCGATAACGGAGAAACAATTAAATTTTATAAGGATCTAGGATAGGATCGTCGCCATTATACGGAAAACAATTTCATAATATACAAATAAATGAAAATGAAAAGTTTCAAACATCCATTGATGAAAACTTGAATTGGATAAGGGATTAACTCATCCAAATTCGCCCGATTAACATAGTAGAAAGCATTACTAGCAAATACATTCCAATAAATCAATTCACAGACAGATTTTAATACTGGAAAAGTAACAAATCAAGATTGTTCTTCACAACACATGCTTTATCTCACATCACAAAAACCATTAATGGATATGATCAAAATAATATTGCATGGATTTGGGATCTAGATGTGACCCCTAAAAAAAATTCCTTTGGAAATTAGCATTGAATGAAATCCCAACTAAAACACATCTCACACAAAATGAGGGTTCACCTCCCCACATATTGTACCCAATGTGATAGATTAAAGGAATAGGAAATCCATTTATTCATCAAATGCCAGTATACACTCCAACTAGCAAAGAAGATAAAGCCAAGACTAGAACTGGGTACTACAAAACATAGGCATAAACTCGAGTGAAATGGGAAATTTAATTAATGCCATATTGAAAAACCAAAGCTCTAACGAAAAGACTACATTAATCGCTCTGTGATGGAGTGTATAGACATGTAGAAACAAAAAGATCTTTGATAACATAAATGCTACCACAACACAAAATATGAAAAACTTAACACAACAAACCTAAAAAACTGGAAAGAAATGAGAACTGTAAAATGGGTTGATGAAGTAAAACAACAAAAAAAGAGCTAACCCATGAAGAAACAAAATATGAGATGGGAAAAACCTCCACCAGATACACAAAAAGTAAACTTTGATGGTGCTTGAGGGCGGTGGTGCTCTTTGTGGTCATTGTTCTCCTCTCATTGCCGAAGATAGAGGGCTCAAGTTTGGGATCTTGAAGGCGGCAGAATGGGGTTGTGATCGTGTATGGGTGCAAGGTGATAACTTAGCGATTATAAACTCCATAAAAGACGTATGTCACTGCCCTTAGGAGGTTGAAGTCATCATTACTGACATCGTCTTCCTCCTTCAACATTTTACTTCGGTGCGCATTTCCCATGCCTTCAGGGAGATTAATGGAGTTGCATATACGATGGCAGGTCTCTCCTCCCAACATGATGCATTGGTGGATCGTGAGTTGAATATTCGAATTCGCAAAACACTGTGATTATGCTCTAGCCTCATCCAAATTATTCCCTTATTAAAAAAAATGATTTTGGGCCTAATTTTTTTTGGACTTTGATAGGAAAATTTAGTTATGGTCAATAAAATTAATACATCTAGTTTATAATACTAATACTATTTTTCTAAAAAAAAATTAAAGGATATAACCTACATTTGCTCCTGATTGGGAAAGGAAAATGGTATGACCTTTAAGACTTCATTTTTGTTCACTGATGGAAAAGTAAGAAGTTAGGTTCAGTTTTGGTAAAACAGAGGAGAAAACCGATACCCTTTGAAGGTTAATCTATAAATATTTATTGGGCATGAAAGTGGGTCTCTTTGTTCATACCCCAACAATGTTTGGGCTTTAATTAACGGTAGCTCAAGTTGTGAAGAAGTTCGGCGATACTTCAAACTTGTGAATTTATTTTTTGAGAAATCAAAGTTTGGATCGTGAATGTATTAAATTATGTTGTAAATATTGTAGTCGTTTGGTGCTATATTGAAGTACACGCACCTTTTAGTATTTCCAAAAACCAATTATATGGGCTTGCGGGCTGCCCTAAAACACTCTCTTTTGAGAGTTGTTTTGGCCGCCGTTTGCAACACATAGCTTATTTGCCGCCTTGGTTTGCCGCTGCGGTTTGCCTTCGCGGTTTGCCGCCGCCCTAGCCACCGACTCCGCAACCGCCCACCAGTTCCTGTCTCCATGGCCTCCACCTGGCTCACCAGCCACCATCTGGTCCACCTCCACATCCCCGCCGCCCGCTTTGTCGCCGCCCTGGCCACCGACTCTGCAATCTCCCACCGGTGCCTGTCTCCGTAGCCTCCACCTGGCTCACCGGTCACCGACCTTCAGGCCGCCACCATGTCCGCTGCTCGCCAACCACCACCTGTCTTCAGCCCCTCTGGCGTCCGCTTCCATGGTCCCATACTCCCATCCTCCGTGATGGTTCCCCAATCCCCGCAGATCTGCTCTCGCCTCCTACCTCGGCTCCGCCCTGGTTTTCCGGCCGCTGTAGTGGATTTCTCGGCTCCGTCAGCCCGTCGCCCTCACCGGTCTTCCGCCGCCTCTCTTGGCCACCTTCGTTTCCGGCCTCCTCCACCTCCTTTTGCTTGATTTTGCCTTGCTTCCGGCCCCTCCTTCGAGGTCGCCCTTGGCTCTTGACTCGGCTCCGTCCTCGGTTCTCCGACAGCTTCAGTGGCTCCACTTAGTGGTCCTTGGTTCAGGCTGTGTAATAACACTTTCTTAGGTTTCTCCTTTCCAGTTCATCCTTCCTTTCCTGTGCCTTTGGATTGTTGTTACAATTTCTTTCTTTGTCCCGTCTCAATCGCCTCTATTTAGAATACCTAGTAGTCGCTTACGATCTCGTTATGGTTTGGCTTGGGTTTGGTTTTACTGCCCGGTGTGCTGTGTTGTTCTTGTTGTGATACAGGTCTCATGTGAACGGTGTTTGATTTGCTGTATTCGAAGACGTCGTGGATTTGCGATCGATATCTGATGGCTCTTCAGAGTCCATAATATGAGATGTCCGTTTGTGTCCCCAGAGCTCTCTGTGTGCGTCTTCCGTTAGCTGATTGATTTGTTTGTCGTGTTGTTTTGTTTTACGGTGTAGGGATAGCTAGTACTTTTATTTTATTTTCACATTTTCATTTCTATCATTTGTTTCGTGTTATTTCCTTTCTGTCAACTGCTTCGGTTATTTGCTTTAATTGTATATGATGATTAGTCCATCTACCGGCATGTTCGGTCTCTCGGTTTCTCTAGGCTTGTCGAATTCTTATCTTGCTTCAAAAAAAAAAAGTGCACGCATGTAATTAAAGCTTGATTTAATTGGCTTATATTACTAGTATTAAATTTTATAGCTTTTATAAACCACTAATCATATAAAAAAAATTTAAATTTGATAATGCGAGCAGATAAAAAAATATTGTATAAACGACAATGGTGGTATATCAATTTGGTGTAAATTTTTTATTCTTCTTATGAATTTGTTAGGAATATAATTTCCTTTTAAAATTTATGTGATTTTTTTTTAATTAAAGTGTATATTTTGTAAATTATTTGTTGTATAATATATATAATTAATATTCCAAAGCTTAGACTAATTATTTTATTTATTTATTTTTAATACATGTGAATTTTTATTAAATTGCAGGTACAACAATAACAATTCTAGTGGAATTCCACTTAGAGTAAGGTGTAAAGGTGGGGTTGTACATACCCATTCTCTAATAACAACACATCAACCTAAACAATAAGATGAAAGCATACAAACCAACAAACACATCGAAAAGAGAGCCATGGATAACCAAAGGAAAAACAAATGGTGGGTGGATCTAAAGAGGAAAACAAAAAAGGAAATGGTTTATAATAACGCACTGCCACCTCATCATCTTCGATCTTAGTTTGCTTGCAATCGTCTTCCTTGGTGGCGGGCTCTGGTTCGCCCCCTTTCGCCTCCTCCACCGTGTGGGTCGTTCGGCGTTGCCCATGGCTCTCGTCCTGTCCATCGCTCCCTTTCTCCGGCGGCGTTTGGGTTGCGCTCGGCGGCGTCCCTCCGGTGTTTACCCATTTGGTTTGCCGGCCCCGCCGTCGATCCCTATCCCGCCTAAGGCTCCGCCTGTCCTGACGTTGGGTATTGCTTGGCGTGCAGGCTCTCCATCCGTTGTCGTGCACGCCATCTCTGCTCCAGGAGCTTATCCTTCTCGTGTACGCCAAGATCCACTTTTGATTAATTAATTTGAGTTTATAAAAGAGCCAATCTGCCCATTAAGATTATTTTTATTTTATATATATATTGGATCAAATATCCGAAAGGATTTGCCTAAAATCCCGAAAGGGTTGAACAAATTCCGAAAGGGGTTAGAACCCGGACTTTCAACTTGGTCCCGCGATTTTAGCTCACACATTTTCGTCGGAGGATTGATCTTCCCTGGTTTGGCTCGTATTATGCTCCGTCGTTTGGCTTCGGGTCCCTGCCTTGGTGGGGTTGCGTTTGGTTCCGAGTTGGGTTGCAGTATCGGGCGTCCTGTATGATCGAGAGGACCGTGGCTGTGTTCGTGGTCTTCGAAGATCCCTCATTTAGGTGGGGGCAACGTCGGTGGTCCGCACATCCCCAGGATTCGCCCTTTCCGATAGTGGGTCACTGTTCTCCGCCTTCTCGGCGTCGAGACGCCGTGTGAGTCGTCGCATTCACCTGTGTTCTCGGCATTCGTCGCTCATCTTGGATCTCCATTGACTCTTCCGCTGACTGACGTCTCTTTTATGGGTTGTTAGGGTTTTCTTTCTTCTTTGATGATTTGTGTTGCTTATGGTTGTATGTTGACGGTTAGTCCGTCTGCCGATTCGTCGGCCTCTCGAGCATCAGACTTGTCTGAGCTCGAATTTTTACCTAATAAAAAAAAACACTATTCTCAACTTGGATAGTACCCAAGAACCTATATAATCAATTTCTTTCAACTGTTCTTTGCTCATCCCTTACAACACCTGACATTCTCTATACCAAGGTTGCTATACCTATGGACCAGTGCAACAAGTTCCCTTTTATGTATATATCCAAACTATTAAAGCATCCACTGATGGAACATATCTATTAATTAGCAACACATACTTTATCACGAACAACCTTAATTTTCTCATATTTTGTAACGCCTCAGATATAAATACCATAGTTACGTTTCAAAGGTCGGATACTTTTGTTCGGATCTTGCAATCCAGGTACGGGTCGAGGTTTCAAACCTCCTTAAGCATTAGTAATTAAAGCGGGGATTTCAGACCCTAAAACCATCGCAGGGCCGTTGGGTACCCTTAACCTGTCCTAAGAACTAAGTCGCTGAAATTCGTTTAAGAAAAGCGGAACGGAAAGTAGAAGTAAAGTACAACTTGCCACGGCGGAGCCGGGCCAAAACCAAAACCATAATAAAATAATACTTAGCCAAATTAGTGGGTTAGGCCGGTTCTTCGCTTTCGCCTAGGAGGATTCCCCGTCATAGAAGCATGGAGCAAGCAAGGAGCAAGTACCTAACACTATCCACGAAGTCAAGCCCAGAGACGCATGCGGGCCCTAAAGACCGCACTGAGGTCATATAATACGCCTATACCTAGAATAAAGGATGATCTAGTGCGGTACATAATTCAAACACACAAAGCATGCTTTTATCAAGATATAAGATAATGCAGAAAGATTGTAAGGGGCCACACAGACAATGTCAAGTGACATATCACTCTCCTACTCCACCCCATTTTTCATGAGCGGACCTGACCAGTGTGGTACTCATTCCATCATACATGTGCACATAATCATCATAGCATGCTCATAATCATATCTCAATATAGTGACGTGATCGTAGTCGCCCATGAGCTCGCTTCTTTTTTCCTGCAAAGGTTTGTCTTCGGAGCAGAACATCAAGTTTCATTTGTGAAGACCGTTTGGGGACACCTTAGTATTTTGGCTTGTTCTGGTTGTATAAAATTCCGATTGAAGCCGATGAGCACTTGTTGAAAAAATATTTTAAGTGGATACAACTTTATTGAAGGATGAAATCGTCAATTCAGATTGGAAGATGGCCGAAATCTAGGATCTTTGGATCAGTCCGAAAATTAGGCAGCTTGTCGGAAATGCAATAAATGAAGACGGAATGCATTCAGGAAATTCGGATTAAATGACGGGGCTTTAGAGATTTCCGAACTTCCATCTCTTTGATGGCAACCAAGACCATTCGTTTCCCCCCATTATGGTTGCCCATCTCTCCGTCATAAATCTCGGAAAACCCTTTCGTATTATCCGTCATTAGGTTATCGATTTAATTTAATTTCTTTTATTTTTCTTAGCATCAATATTTTCCTAAATAAAGGGATGTAAGACTGATCTGTTGAAGACTAATCTGTTGCCTCAGAAGCTATCCACAAGCTCTTGGGTCAAAAATGTTCCTCAAGTGGTATCAGAGCAACGACAAGGGTTCCTTAAGCTTTTGGGTCAAAAATGTTCAAGAAAACGAGTTTCAAGCGTTTGTCTGAAGAGTACATTCGATGGGTATCTTCGATGGAGTGACATGGATGACGCTACATATGATGTAGTTGATCAAGAGATCCGGAGGAGATATCGAAAGAGAAGGACTCGAGAGGATGAGGCTCGGCGTAAGAAGAAGGTTGAACCACCTTGGAAGGAGATCTGCAAGCTCACGGAAGATTCAATGCAACAAGTAAAGGAAATTCGAAATCTTGTCAACTCATTGGGGTCGACGCTATCGAAGCCCACAATAGCCCCACCTCCCTCTTTAACAATGACATCCTCTACGGCCATGGGTGTGACACTTGAGGTAAAAGAAGGCAAGTCCAAGGATGTCCCGATTAAGATTGCGAAGGTCAACCCCGAGCTTAAGAAGGATGAAGAAATCATCCAAGTTCTCAAGGTTGTGCTTTTCATGAAGGAGAAACGAATGCCAACAGACATGCCTAGCTTTTTGAATTCCAATTCAATTAAGTGGTTGGATGCGACCTATTTTATTCTGTCTTACTTGCCTTTCATGATTCATGAAGAAGAGAAGATTAAACATCCTTTGAAAGACGATATCACATGTCTAAAGAAGTCGCTCATTTCCATCACGGATTCGAGGACGAATCCTTTTCAAGGGGAGGAGGATGATGTGATCGTAGTCACCCATGAGCTCACTTCTTTTCTCCCACAAAGGTTTGTCTTCGGAGCAGAACATCAACTTTCATTTGTGAAGACTATTTGGCGACACCTCAGTATTTTGGCTCATTCTGGTTGTATAAAATTCTGATTGAAGCCGATGAGCACTTGTTGGAAAGATATTTTAAGTGGCTACAACTTTATTGAAGGATGAAATCATCAATTCAGATCGGAAGATGTCCGAAATCTAGGATCTTTGGATCAGTCCAAAAATCAGGCAGCTTGTCGGAAATGCAATAAATGAAGACGGAATGCATTCAGTAAATTTGGATTAAATGACGGGGCTTTAGAGATTTCCAAACTTCCATCTCTTTGATGACAACCAAGACCATTCGTTTCCCCCCATTATGGTTGCCCATCTCTCCGTCATAAGTCTCGGAAAACCCTTTCGTATTATCCGTCATTAGGTTATCGATTTAATTTAATTTCTTTTATTTTTCTTAGCATCAATATTTTCCTATATAAAGGGATGTAAGAACTTCTTTTGAAAACAAGTTGAAATTTTAGAAAAATCTAAGCTTTGTGCTTCCTTCGTTTCGGGTTAAGAAACAAAATCTATCTTGGTGAGATGCCAGATAAAACCTCTTGGTGAGATGCTAAGAGAGATTCTCTAGTGAGAGACGACGGAATCAAAGGGTCGGAAACACTCGGAGTGCGAGGCCGAGAGTGCGGAAGATCGAGTGTCGGAGAGAGCTCGGAGTGCGAGTCCGAGCGCGATCTTGCATCACATATCCCTCAACCCTCATCCCCTACTTTACCACCCTTCTAAGGCCTTCCACAGACCCATCATCACCCTCCATTCACCCCCAAAACGTCACCTCAAAGCAGCCCTTCAATCCCTCTCAAACAAGCCCCATTTGGACTCGCCTCTACACAAGCGACGTCTCGGTAAAACGTGATTTCCCGCTTCGCCTGACCTCCGATTCATGAGATCTGCCCCAATCCGCGACTGAGACTTCAAGATCTACAAAAGTAGCACTTGCACGTCCCCATAAGCCGATCCAATCAACATAAAATCGAAAATCTTTGAAGACTAATCTGTTGCCTCAGAAGCTGTCTACAATTTCCTGACTTCTCGGAACTCTCGTCGCCGGTCCTTTTGCTCAAACCCGGGTCCGAGCACGTCACATAGCATCATCATCTCATCTCATTCCCGGTGGTGTTGGGCTATCATATCATGCTCATATCGGCGCTTGTTGTTGCAGGAGGATGGTCAAGTATGAAAATATAAATAAAATATAAAGCAAACTGACTCCCTGTCTCAGCAAATAAATACAAGACTTCCTCCCGTTGTAGTAGAAGGTAGTCAGGATCGATCCACGAGAAAGCGTGTCAGCGCACGCCTTTTCAGTTCCAAATCTCAGCACGATTTCGACCAAAAGAGTCCTCGACTTCGAGTAAGGTACTCGACTTCGACCACACTGTGGACTAAAACAGAAAAAAAGAAAGCAACAGAAAACGAAAACGAAAGCAATGTACTGGTAGATCTCGACTAAGCCTCCTCGACTTCGACCAATAGTCCTTGACGTCGACCAAGAGTTGTCAATTTCGAGTAAAAACAAAAACCAAAATCTTACCTTTTCGAATGAAAACGAACGTAAACACAAAATTTTGGGAAAATAAATCAATGAACTAAAGTACTTCCAAGATCAGGGTTTCAACACCACAACGATAACCATATAAAATAACACATAAAGGCATAAAAGATCATGCTTTTCATCAAATAACTTTTGTCATTAACAAATAGGATTATAGAGGCTTTCTCATAAACCCTAATTGTTTTCAACCCTTTTTCACATAATTAATCCAAGTTGTATTAAGATCACTTTCGCTTTAATAACACAAACAGGGATTACCTTCAACTTTCGCAAAATAATCATGCTCATAGGGATAGAAGACGAAATCACATCAAAAGATCGTACCTTTACCGTAGAAGTTGGGTGACTACTCGCTCTTCATCATGAATAAACACATTAATAATTTCTGGAAAATAAATTGCATTAAATAAAATCAATGAAAGCTTACAACCGATCGAAGCCAAATTCCGCTCTCTCTCTCTCTCTCTCTCTCTCTCTCTCTCTCTCTATATATATATATATATATATATATATATATATATATATATATATATATATATATATATATATATATATATATATATATATATAATTGTGTGTGAAATTGAAGGAATAAAACTCACCCCCTAAGGCTTTATTTATAGTATTCCATGTAGCTATTCTAGGAAGGAACAACTATAAATCTAAAACTTTCTATCTAAAACATTAAGATAAAACTTGGAAATAAAAGAATTAAATCTAAAAGGAAACTAGGACTAGTTGTGGATAAATCCCTCTTCTCTTGATAGATCTTCACGTGTTCATGTGGATGGATAGAAATATTCCACATATCTTCTCTTGCAAGCAATTCTATCTTCTCGTATCCAACTCAATCTCAGACTCAGATTCGACTGGATTGTCCTCGACGTCGACCAAAAGTCCTCGACGTCAAGTAGGATTTTTCTCCCGGGGTTGCACTCGAGCAGGTTCTGGACTCGTCAGGTGTACTCGACGTCAACCAAAATTCCTCGACGTCGAGTAGGATTGTTCTGCTCGAGTGACTCTGCTCGACTCCGCGTATATTTCTTGGCTCGATGTACTCGACTTCAACTAGATGTGGTCGACGTCGAGTAGAACTGGTCCGCTCTCAGCATTCTGCTCAGTTCTTGAAACACACTTTCCCGAGTCCTTGTTCGTCCGATTGACGCATATGAGCTTGCGTTGGAAACACGTTTCGAGGGTTATAACTCTCATGAAGCCATCAAAAGTTGATTCAAAATTATGAATGGTGAAAAGTGGGCTTTTCTCCGGCTGCACCATCCGTAGCTTCTTCATGACTTTCCTTTAAGCTCCAAAGTGCGTCCCATTTCTTTGAAATTAAACAGAAACTAGTGTAAATTCCATAATTTAGTAAATAAGTGTAAACTACACAGAATATGTACTTTTCTAACCCAAATGCATGAAATGTTTACAGAAATCGATATAAAAGTAAATGTAAAACATAGCAAATTAGGCACACAACAACGCTACTGAGTCTGGGCAAACCCAATGAGGTTGGGCTACCCTATGACCCTAGCAAAGACTCTAGGACAAACAGATAACGACCATTCTGTTTTGAATCAAAAGCCAACAAGAGAGTCCAAGGGGGAATGACTCGATCAAGTCAGTGGGGGCGTGTCGCGGTCGCAAGAGCGCCGTTCACGGCCGCGAGACGCTCCCTGAAGTCCCCCGCAAGAAGATGCCCTCGCTGGCCGCGATGCACTGATCTCGTGGCCGCGAGAGGTCGTCTTCTACCTCGGGATTGGGTGTTCATCCTCGCCGCGACGACCATGGTTTCGCCGCGGCGAGATTTGAAGCTGATCTTGCTCGTTTTAAATCCATTCAAGCTTAAACTTGTTTTCAAACACTCATAGCAAAAAAACCGACTCAATAAACACCAAGAATGACTCCAATCAGGACTAGAGGTGAGAACGAAAGAGGGATTACCTAGCTTCTTGGGGGCTCTTTGAAGATCTTGAAGGAGAGAGGTCCTTAAAGCTTAGATCTAATGATATCTTGCTACGACAGTTCTTAGGAAGGTTGGATATGGGTTAAAAGAGCACCTTTATTGAGATTCAAAACTGATTAATACACAACAACCAGCGAGGAAAAAAGAGCTCGAATCCATACCAAAACCACAATGGATCTAGGATTTATTGACCTTGGAAGGTAAAGGAGGAAGTCATTAATACACAAAAACAAATTGATTCGAAAAAGGAGGAGAAACAAGGAAGTACGACTAATTTTACCGAAGATTCGACGATTCTTGGATCGGTGTCGCGGAGGCGAGGAAAAACACCACAACCGTGATTATGAACTACCGTTTCTGGGTTTGTCGTCGTGGAGGCGAGTGGGGCTGGTCGCGACCGTGAGTTGTTGTAGATCCGAGCTTTTGCTTAGATTTGGCCTTTCGATCTCAGTTTTTGGATCCTTTTTGTGGGAAGAGAACTTCTTGGAGGAGAGTTGAGGGGTTTTATGTGTGGTGAAACACAAATGAAATGGGAGAAAGGAGGGTTTTTGGATTCAAGAGAGTGAAATGTGATACTTTTGGTTTTTGGGTTTGGAGGAGGGGTCGGATCCTTCAAAGGAGGCTAGGGTTTTGGAAATCAGATTTTTTTTTTGGTGGTGGAATCCTTTTAGGGATTGATGTTCCTTTATATAGATGGGACAAGATGGCTCTATAGGGTTTCATGAGCTACAAGATGAATTAGTTAAGGAGAAGAGAGAGAGACGGGAGGAGATGGAGAGAGACGTGTGTGAGGGAGAGTGAGAATTAGAGTGAGAGGGTCATTCCGTACTCCTGACTTTAGATTCCGACATCGCATCCCGCGACTCGACATTTGAAATCCGACCGAAATCAAATTCATTTCAAATGACTCTCGAATTCTCAAAATAAATTTCCGCTAATTCGAGTTTAAAATCCGTCAATTTTTTTAATTCAAAATGCGTCGGGATATTTATTTTCCAAAGACTTTCCAAAATTAGAAATCTCTTGAGGAGGGATTTCCAAAACTTCCCTTTTTAGAAACCCTAAAATCTGGTCTTTACATTCATCCACCTCTTAAAATAAGTCTCGTCCCCGAGACTAAAGCATTAAAACCGCGCAACCCTTTCCTTTCTCAAAATCTTTCAAACCTTTACAAAACGAGTAAATGCTTTTCCGAAATTGTTCAAAATCTTCCCAATCCCGAATCGGTCCACCGCGGCCGAAACTCGAGAGTTGGGGACATCCACCACTAAGGGCTAATCCCGCATTTCCTTCCTAGGTTCCAAAATCATTCAGCCATCATCCTCAACTCAATATGAACATAAGCCAATCAACTCATCAACTTATAATATCATCAGCCACGTCTCACGTGGTAAGTCTCAACATCAATCACACTAATCTCAACAAGTCAACATCTCAACCGCATAAAATGTCTAAAACATAGCATAAGTCATGCCAACATCTCAAAACATACTACGAGTCACAAGGTAGGTGATAGAGCATAATTAGTGTTGCATTATAGAGTGCATTTATCATAATTTAGTTGTGAATATTGCATATATTTAGCCGCATTTACATAATCACTTGTTGAGTTAGAAGAGGTGGAATCTACATGATTGTATGGTTTATTTCAGGTATAGTAGATTGGAAGTGAAATGAATTGGAGAAGATAAAAAAACAAGTTAAAGAAGAGGTAGAGAAGCTGCTGAAGTCACGGAAGAAGGAGCTCGGAAGAATCGATGGACGCCCCGCAGTTTGCCTAGCCGCCCCGCGGCTCGAAGAGCATACCGAAGGAGTTCGCAGATCCTCGTCCGCCCCGCGACCCTCGCAGAAACGCACCGTTCAGACTTTGACTTTAGTTAGGGTTTTATGTTATTTTCTTGGCCGACTTTCTAAACCCTTTTAAGAGAATTTTTAGGTTATTCTTAGACAGATCTTATGCACTTTATTCAATTGTTGAGAGCGCTATTGAACATGAGCAACTAAACTCTCAAGGTTTCGCCTACAGTTTGGATCTTTGATTGTTGAATTGTGAGTTTCTTAATCTAGTTCTTATTCCTATTCCAATGTTTTGACTTCTTTGTGCTTAATTCCTTGAATGTGTTTTATTCTCTCTGGCTTGATCAACTAGGTAGAATAGATTCATTCAATTGCTAGGGTTTTGCATATTCCTCGTAGCGAACCTTAACCCAAGTGGCAATCATATTCGTTTAGGACTCGTAGGACTAATTGGATGTGTAGGAAGTTGAATACATGTTGAATACCAACTCGTAGCTTGATATTATATGTACCTTGGTTAATTCATATTCTTAATGCTATCTCTAGATTGAATCTTAACCGTGTTAGGGTTATTTAGAGATAAGGGTTGCTAGGACTCGTAGGACTAGTAATCTACCTAAGATATGGACAAAGACATTGATAGGAAAAGACAAGAACTATAGGCTGAAACAAGGATCGAATTCATCAATTGAAGCGATAAATTATAGGTGAACCTATTTCACTCCATTGCATTCTAAAACCAATTTACTTTGTTTGCTTGCTTCCGCTTTGATAAAAGGCGGACGTTTTTCACACCAAAAACCCCCATATTGTCTATTAGCGATTAGACTTGCACTTGAGTTGAGTGGATTTCCCTGTGGATCGACCTATTTCTTACACACTATACTAGTTGTGAGTTTGAGTATTCTTTGGCAAGAACAACGACAGGTTTTCCTCTTGTCAAATTTGGCGCCGTTGCCGGGGAATTCTTGTTGAATTCTTGTGTTGTTTTAATCACTAATCTTTGTGTGGACCACCTATATGGTCCACACTCGTGCTACTAACTCATCTTTATTGTATTTGGATTCAGAGATTGAGAGGACTCTCTCTAGATTGAGGCGAGAAGCTCGTGATCACTTTCGCGAGTTACCTTTCGATAAAGGAGAAGAAGAGAGTATAGAGATGGATGCTAAAGATGATAATCGAACGTTGAAGGAGCTCACAACACCTGACTTGGCCCAACAACCATTGGCTATCGTGTTTGCTGCACTTGATGAATGTGTCAATTTTGAGCTAAAGTCTGGGGTGGTTCATCTCTTACCTAAATTCCATGGGTTGAGTGGTGAAGACCCCCACAAGCACTTGTCTGAGTTCCATACTATCGTGGTGAGAATGAAACTAGGCAATGTCACGGAGGAGCAAATCAAGTTGAGGGCATTCCCTTTCTCGCTTAAGGACACTGCCAATGAGTGGTTCTACTACTTGCCACCAGGTAGTGCAACAACATGGCTTCAATCGAAGCGTCTCTTTCTGGAGAAGTACTTTCCTGTGACCAAGTTAAACAGTCTGAAAAAGGATATCAGCAGCATTGACCAGCAGGCTACATAGACAATCTATGAGTACTTTGAGCGATTCAAGATGCTTTGCTCTAGTTGCCTTCACCATGGTTTCTCAAATAAGGATTTGATGCTCTTTCTATTCAATGGATTGCTTGACGAGGAGCGCAAGACGGTGAACTCTGCCTGTGGAGGCAACATCTTGAACAAAACATCCAATGCTGCTTTGGAGGTGTTTTCAGCGCTTGTTGATGGCTCTCGACAATTCAGCAAGGGACTTCATGCTAGAGGGGTACTCGTCGTTGACTCCTCAACGTCCGCATTACATATCGATGTGGTTGAATTGAAGGATATGATGAAAAGGTTCATGCTACAAGGAACTCCACATCAACTTAAGGCATGTGGCATTTGCGCTGATCTATACCATCTGCCGGACACTTGTCCAATGCTGTAGGAGCCAAGTGTAGAGTTGAACGCCATGGGGAACTTTGTTCCGCAGCGACCCAGGTTTTGTAACTATGCTAATCCCAATCATTTCAATAATAATTTTAATGCAGGTTACCAGGGGTATGACTATGGTAATCACCAGGCCCCTTTCAATCCACAAGGAGGACCCGAATTCATACCTCAAAAACAATTTGATGCCAAACAGAGAGGACCTCCACCAACTGATCAATCCAATGAGGATCCTACCAAAGCTCTCACAAAGATCGTCCTGAGTCAAGCTGAGCACACCAAGAATTTGGAAAAGCAAATTAGCCAATTGGCTCAATCGATGAGCGAAATGCAGGCTAAGGACTCAGGAAAGCTACCATCTCAAACGGTGGTGAACCCCAAGGAGAACGTCAGCGTCGTGACACTAAGAAGTGGTAAGGAACTGATTACCACTCCCCATAATGATGCTAACATTGAAAATATTAAAATAGGTACGGAAGAGAAGGAAGGAGAAGCCGTCTTCGATGAGCCGCCCCGCGGCACCCCTGAGCCGCCCCGCGGCCAAGGCGATTCTGAGTCTACGGAAATCGCCGAGCCGCCCCGTGGCCCCTCTAGTGACGACTCATCTGACAGGTATGTTAGACCTGAATTCCCTCCACTTAATTCTTTCAAACCCGTTCCTCCCCTTCCTGAAGCACTCAAAGACACAAGAAGACCAGATAATGACAAAGAGATCTTTGAGACGTTCAGTAAGTGCGAGGTGAACATCCCCTTACTTAATTTGATTAAAAGTATTCCTCGTTATGCCAAATTTCTGAAGGAACTTTGCACAATAAAGAGGAATCAAAAGTTGAAGGGGAAGCGAAAAATTAAGGTAAGCGAACATGTGTCTCCTGTGTTTCAAAAGCGTATGCCTAAGAAATGTAGCGACCTTGTCATGTTCACAATCCCATGTTTGATAGGTGAGACTAATTTTGATAAAGCTTTGTTAGACTTAGGTGCATCTATTAATGTTTTACCATCTTATCTGTATGAATCATTGGGTTTAGGACCTTTGCATGAGACTAGAGTGGTGATCCAACTAGCGGACCGATCAAATGTTTTTCCTAGAGGTATAGTTGAGGATGTTTTAGTCATGGTTGATAATTTGATCTTTCCTGCTTACTTTTTTGTCTTAGACATGGAGCATGGTAATCAAGAGGCCTCTATTCTCCTAGGAAGGCCCTTTTTAAAGACTGATAGGACAAAAACCGATGTGTATTATGGTTCTTTGACTATGGAATTCGATGGTGAGAATGTTGAATACAATATATATGATGCAATAAAATTCCCTTCTGATGATCATTCCTTATGTTTATGGATGCCATTGATACTTGTATGCAAGATACCTTTTATATGAGCTGTGTAGATGATTTGCAGGTAGTTTTAGAAGCCCATATTGAGGATTTTTCATTGAACTATCTTTTGACTACTAACTTGCAGGATTCCATAAGAGACTTGTCTTCCCTCCCTGTGAAATCACAAGAAGATACCTTTATGGCGCTAACCATTCCAAGTGAGAAGCTGTTACCTTCTATCGTGCAGGCACCTGATGTTGAGCTCAAGCCTCTTCCTGAGCATCTGAAGTATGCATTTGTGGGGGAAGGTGACACTTTGCCTGTCATCATCTCTAACAAGCTTACCAAAGAACAAGAAGATAGGTTGGTAGGAGTGCTCAAAGAGCATAAGACAACTCTGGGATGGACCATAGCAGATATCAAGGGAATCAACCCAACTACTTTCATGCACAAGATCTTGTTGGAAGAGGGAGACAAACCTTCCAAGGAACCTCAACGGAGACTCAACCCGCCCATGATGGATGTAGTGAAGAAGGAAGTGCTCAAACTCTTTCAGGCAGGTATGATCTACCCCATCTCTGATAGTCAATGGGTTAGTCCAACGCAGGTAGTACCAAAGAAGGGAGGCATAACAGTGGTTAAGAATCAAGAAGGTGAGTTGGTCTCTACCAGACTCCAATCAAGCTGGAGAGTCTGCATCGATTATCGTAAGCTGAATGTGGTAACTCGAAAAGATCACTTTCCCTTAACATTCATTGACCGAATTCTTGAAAAACTCGCTAGTCGTCCATATTATTGCTTTCTAGATAGATATTTAGGGTACTTTCAGATAGCCATCGCACCGAAGGATCAAGAAAAGACAACATTCACTTGTCCGTTCGGCACTTTTGCATATCACGAGATGCCTTTTGGCTTGTGCAACGCTCCTCGGACATTCCAAAGGTGTATGGTAAGTATTTTTCCTGAATATATAGAACAATTCATTGAGTTTTTTATGGATGACTTTATAGTCCATGGTGATAGTTTTGATGCTTGCCTCAACCATTTGGCGCTTGTGCTTAGAGGATGTGTTGACACTAACTTAGTGCTCAATTCAGAAAAGTGTCACTTTATGGTTTAGGAAGGCATTGTTTTGGGTCACATTGTCTCCCATAAAGGGATTGAGGTTGATAAGGCAAAGATTGACATCATTCAATGATTTCCTTATCCTACTAATGTGCATGAAGTGCGTTCCTTTTTAGGCCATGTAGGATTCTACCGCAGGTTCATTAAGGACTTCTCAAAGATCACCTCACCCTTGTGCGACCTGCTGAAGAAGGAGGTTACATTTGCTTTTGATGAGAAGTGTAGGATGTCGTTTGATGAGTTAAAGACTTGTCTTACTAGTGCACAAATTATACAAGCGCCAAATTGGTATCAGCCGTTCGAATTGATGTGTGACGCTAGTGACTACGCTGTGGGAGCCGTGCTTGGACAAAAAGAAGGGAGGAGCTCTCATGTCATATACTATGCATCTATGACCCTGAATGGAGCTCAAAGGAATTACTCAACCACAGAGAAGGAACTTCTTGCTATAGTTTTTGCACTAGAGAAATTTAGATCCTATTTGCTTGGTACAAAAGTTATTGTTTATACTGATCATGCATCACGTCGTTACCTTTTCACGAAGAAAGAGGCGAAGTCAAGACTGATTAGATGGATCTTGCTTTTAAGCTAGTTTTACATCGAAATCAGGGACAAAAAGGATGCTGAGAACCTAGTTATTGACCATCTAAGTCGTATTGTGCAGGGGAAAAATGGACAAGAAGACATAGTGGGGAGCTTTCCTGACGAAGAGCTGTTTCAAGTCTTCGCAATCGCTGGCCGCCCCGTGGCCGAGTTTTCGGACAAAAATTCCTTCGCAATCGCCGGCCGCCCCGCGGCTCGGGGCGGCCTCTGTAGAAGCCAATATTGAACATTTTCTCTAGGTGAGTTCTGTTGTTATGAGGAAATCGAGAATGCAAATATAAAATATAAATAAATCACAGCAAACCAGATTCCGTCCCTTGCAAATAATTATAAGACCTCCTCTTGATGTAGCGGCGGGAAGTCAGGATCGATCCATGAGGAAGCGTGTCAGCGGATCCTAGGCAGCGGTGAAATCTCACGGTCAGAAGTCGACAACAGGGTCCTCGATCTCGACTAGGGTCGTCGATAGAAGATCGGACAGTCGAACACAGCGCAACAGCTAGCACAGGCAGAGGCTCGTCGATATCGATGAGGGTCTACTCGATGTCGAGTACAGTCCTCGTCGACTTCGCTTCGTCTCGTCGAGTACCTGCACACAGAAGCTACAGCGACCTTGGTCGAAGATCAGTAGTCGAGATCGACGAGTGCTATTCGATCTCGAGTAAGACAGAAATTAAAACGAAATAAAATAAATGCAAAGGCTTTGGGATTTCGAACTAAACTTAATTTAAAAGGACTTCCAAGATTGGGGTTTGCAACAACGATAACCAATCATGTATAAGGCAGAATCAAACAAATTATCATGTAAATCGCATCAAAGGACTAAGCTTTCGCCTTTTCCAACAATTAGACAACTCTTTCAAGAAACCCTAATTGTCTCTACTAATTTTATGTTTATAATCCAAGTTGTTAACATGGATCTCCATTGGACGGGTAATAAACACATAAACAAGTAGGAAAATGCTCAAAACATGATAAAGGTCGGATCTTTACCTCAAGCGCGCATGGTTATCGTCGGGCTCGCCCCAACCCTAGAAGTGGGTGGACTACACACGCCTCATCGCAAACTCAGACATTGATTGGAAAGAAATAACAACTTGCATTAACTAAATTCAAAGCCTTTACAATCTCGGTGATCCAACTCTCGTTGAACGCCAAAACCCTAAAACCTCTGAACTCCCTAAACCGTCTCTGTGGAACTACTACTCTAACTGAAATTGAATGAATAAAACTAAGCCCCATGGGCTTTATTTATAGCCTTCTATTCCTTGCTAATCAAGGATAGAATATCTATATCTATATCTAAAACTATATCTCAAATGCTTAATGATAAATAAAAGCGATAATTCGGATAGACTAGGCTATCCTCGGCTTCCAAGGATTCCAACTCCGAGTAGGATTCGTCAAGCCACGTCAACGGCTTCTGGATTGGTCGTCGATGTCGAGTACGACGTCCTCGATGTCGAGTAGGAAAGTCGTCGACTGGGCTGGCTTGTCGTCTCGGCTAGCAGGTCCTCGACGTGGCTTCTTCCGCTGCAGCGAGCCGCTTCTTCCGCTGCAGCGAGTCCGTCCGTCCGCAGGTGCGAGAGCCCCCTTCCGCTGGAGCGAGTTAGCGAGCTTCGTCTTGGTTCATCCCGCTGGCAGCGAAGATTTCCGCGGCAGCGAGAGGCTCGTTGCAGCGAGTCTAGTCGCTGGTAGCGAGTGCTGCCTGGTCGTCTTTGTCCTCGGCTTGCCTCCTCTTCTCGTCGACTCCGGGTGTGCGCTGAGGCGTCGTCGATCTCGACTAGGGCTTGTCGAGATCGAGTAGGGCTCCGGAGCTGGGTTGGTCCGGCTCTCGACATTGCTCCTAGTCGACAAGGCCTGTGCTCGGACATGCTCGTCTAGATCAAGTAGGGCCTACTCGAGATCGAGTAGCCTGGGCTCTCAGCTTGATTCGCTTGGTTCCACTGCTTCTTTGACCTTGGACTTCTGTGGTGGTTTTCCGAGCTTTTCTGACCTTCCTTAGAGCTGCTGTAAAATGTCTCGAATTCTGCAAATTTAAACAGAAACTGGTGTAGATTCCATAATTTGGCAAATAAACATAAACTACATAGATTCTGTATTTTCTAACCCAAATGTATGCAAAGTATGCAGAAAACGATATTAAATTTACTGTAAAATATGGCAAATTCAGCTCACAACAAATACCCCATACTTAAGCTTGCTTGTCCTCAAGCAATACTTTTATCTGTCATTCAGGGGAAGAAATCAAAACTCTCAACATATCAGATTCATTCTTATATAACCCAGCAGTCAATTACTATCCTTGAAAAGGTACTAGTGTCACAAATCCATGCATGTGCAATTTAAAGAGCAACATCTACTCACAAAAGGAGGGTTAAGCAAAAACATTCATTAGTGACAAAGCATTGATAATCAAGAGGACTTCAATTTAAGCTCAAATAAGGAGTAGATCGGTAAAAGGCTAAAAGGTGGGCAATTTCTGGCAATGTGGTGCTAATGATCCGGGGAAATGGAGTATTTCCAAATTGAATTTCCACATTCCTTTTTATAAGTTTCATCACATTTCATAATGCTTTTATCAACAATAATGCTTTTACCTCTCTGACCTCAGCACTGCCTTCTCGCGAGTCGCAAACATGGGTGTCATGAATGGCCCCAGATACTTAGTGCTTTGGACTCCTCACAATGTGTCCCATCTCTCCAAACTATTATCTCAGAGAGCAGGGTCAATCTACCTTTATCTCCTGAGGTGATTGGATTTTCTTTCACTCATTAAATTTTCCACATATTTCAAACAATTTCCTTCCAAACTCCAATAATGATCACAAAACACCATATAATAATCTCCACAATGTAACATCATTCTCAACATAATCCCCGGATAAGGTAAAGAATGGCAAATATTTAGGTCATATGTAGCAATATTTGAAATAAGGCATAATATGGCTTTTGTGATGCATAAGCATAGGTATGGCTAGGATTTCAAACAATGAGCATTATATGGAAATATAAAGTCCTCCATCATCTTATCATGCAACATGTCAAAAGCAACCTCAAATTTTACCTCATTTTATGGTTTTCACAAAATAATGCATTTTATTATGACTTCCCTTTACTAGGCAATTTCATGCTATATCTCTAATGAATCCGATTTTGCATCGTCGAGTCCAATTAAAACTTCCATGACATTATTCAAAGAAATAAATTTCAATGGGGGTCATTTTTATAAATTTTGGGAAACATGCATATAAGCACATAAATCAATAATGTATTCCAAAATAGCCATATAGTAATTCAAAGAAATAATGCATATATAATGTCAACTAATGTCAAATAAAGTCAAATATGTTTGAAGTAAGCCCTTCCCCCACCCCATACTTAAAATTTACTGTGTCCCCACTGTAGAAAAATTAAATAAAAACAAGAGTAAAGGAAGGAACTCACAGGATAAAACATCGAGGAAGGCGGATCATTGCATGTCGAGTAGATGTTCTTGTCGATCTCGAGTACAGTACTCGGTATCGAGTAGGCTCTCAGCGTCTGATGGAATCTGAAGTCGAGGAGCGTCTGGCTGGTCCATGTCGAGTACGTCTACTCGATGTCGAGTAACTTCTGGGCTTCTCCTCCTTGTCGTCGTCGACTTGGCCTTCGTCGATTTTGACTGTTTTTCAAGGACTTCTTATTCTACTTTTCACGATCCTTTTATGCTTCGCCGACCTAAAAGTGTTAGATAGCACACAAAAAACAAGACTATCCACATAAAACATTCTAAAAGACATAAAATCCTAAAACAAAAACCAAAAACAAAACAAAAAGTTCAAAAGTCCAAAAATCATAAAGTTTTATATACATGCTCTAGATTTTAGAGTCGCTAGGCCGACTTCTCCATTTGCGCTCAAGGACCATTATGGTGGGGCCCGCTCATGCTTGGCCCTTCTCCTGGATCATCTAAGTCCTGATGGTAGTATGCAAGCTCAGCTGATAGGTTGTTGCTTGCATCATCTCCCCTTGCCTTCTCCCTTTTCCTTCCAGCTCTCAGTTTTCGCAGATTCTCTTGCCACGGTGTCTTATCTCCCCTTAAATCATTTAAAATTTTCTTTATGGACTGAGGGGGGGTAGGATTCATACCTGAACTTGCCTTTTCGGACCCAAAACAGGAATCTTTGGGCTTGGGGCTAGTCGACATCGATGAAGGCTTGTCGACTTCGAGTACAGGGACCCCATACTTAGGTTCTTGGCAAGTTTCCGGCTCTACAGCGGTTGTCGAGGTAGACAAAGGTTTGTCGAGATCGAGTAGGTCTCTTGTGGATGTCGAGTAGCGCTTGTCGACCTCGGGTACAGCGTCAGCACCTTCCTCCGTTGTTTGCTTGGTCCCGTGGTTGCTGATGCTTTTCACCTCCAGCCATGCAATTTCCTCTTTTGCAGGGCCAAAAGAGAAATCCAAAACCTCATTGCCTATGGTGAAGGTGAGCGATCTATTCTTGACACTTATTTTGGCATCTGCAGTAGCTAAGAATGGTCTACCAAGAATAATAGGGCTAGTAGGATCTTCAGCACAGTCAATGATAAGGAAATCAGCTGGAACAAAGAATTTACCAACCTGGACAAAGACGTTCTCCACTATACCTATAGGGATGACTACTGTATTGTTTGCCATGTATAGCTTGGCATCCACAGGTTCTATGCATCCTATCTTTACTTTCCACCAGATTGATAAAGGCATGATGCTTACACTTGCTCCTAAATCGCATAGAGAATCATATTTATATTGACCAAAACCCACAGTAACAGAAAACTTACCAGGGTCAGGTTTCTTTTCAGGGAAGTGGAGTACTTTGCATTCGCCTGCGATCTCTGAGATGGATCGCTTCTTGCTTAAGATTTCCTTCAGAAATTTAACATATCCAGGCATCTCTTGCAGGGTTTCTGTAAAAGGAATAGAAACATTCAGTTCTTATTAACAAATCTGGTAAACCTACCTGCAGTGGGATCCTTCTGTGCTTTTGAAGGGAAAGGCAGTGGCTTTTTCAATTTCGGAGCCTGACTAGCCGTCGGAGGTGCTGCAGAGTCGTCGACGTCGGCCAGACGCTGCTCTCCGATCTCGACAATGGGCTCGTCGACTTCGAGTACAGTGGTCGACCCGGAGTTGCTGGTCTGCGCAGCGGAGTCCGAGCTCAGCTTCTGGTCTTTGCCGAGTAGAGGCTCATCGATGTCGAGTACACCTTCCTCGAGATCGAGTTTGCTGTGCTCTATGTCGAGTTGCTGCTCTGCCTTGCTTTGCTGTTTTCCGAACTCTGGCTCGTATAATTGATGTCCACTCCTGAGTTTGATAGCTGCGACGTGTCCGGTTTTCCCCTTAGGATTTGGTTCAGTTTGCCCAGGGAGTTGTCCGGACGGTCGTGGGATCTGTGCAGCGATTTGACCCATCTGCGTCTCTATTCCCCTTTTTCAGATGTCCAATTCCCCAAACTTTGTAGTGATATTCTGGAACTGGTTGTTGATGGTGCCCTGATTCCGACGCATCTCCTCAAGGATCAGCTGCAGATCATCCTTCTTTTGATCCCTTTCTGGATGTCCTGGAGCTCTGTAGGGTGGGGGATTCCTAGGAGGACCTTGGTTCCACTGTGGTTGGTAGGATCGTTGGTCTCCCATGTAGCGATTTGGACCCCCAGCGTAGGCTGCCTGCTCATGTGTTTCTGCCATCCTGACTTGCTCGGTGTGTGGGCACTCAGTAGTGGTGTGCCTCTGTGACCCGCATTCAATGCAAGGCTGGTTGACAGATAGATATTTGACTTGCTTGAGGAGCTTGCGATTCTGGTCTCTGTAGAACTGCTCCCTGACATCTGGGTCGATCTCCTTTGCTGGCTCATAGAGTGGCATTGATGGTGCTGGCCTGGCGTAGGAGTTCTCCTCATAGTTTGTAGGAGCCCCATATTTGTTGTCGTAGTTAGTGAGCTTTTCTAGCACACCCCATGCGTCGCTTGGTGGCATCGTCAGATACTCATAGTGAGTATAATGGTTGATCCTAGCCTTAGTGATTTGATCCAGAGAGTTAAAGAAGATCTCCTGGATGACGTAGGGTGGCTGTCCATGAGTAGGGAAAGATCGCAGTAGTTCTTTGTAGCGTTCCCATGCCTTTGCCAGCGGTTCCCCTTGCTTCTGTTTGAAGGCGGTGATTTTCTGACGGAGAAGTTCTGTTTTGGCGGGTGGGAAGTATTTGTTCAGGAACTCTTGTTCTACTTGGGCCCAGGTGGTGAGAGATCTCGGCTTCAGCCCTTCAAGCCATTTCAGTGCAGGTCCAGCGAGCGACCAGCGAAAAGATTTCATCTTGACATATTCCAAAGTTGTACCTTCTGCAAGAGTACGACACATATCATGAAAGTTAGTAATATGTTCAAGAGGGCACTCATTAAATTTGCCGTAAAAAGCATTATTTTTAAGCTCTATCAAAAATTGAGTGCGAATTTCAAAAGAGTTATCAGGGATTAGAATCGCCGATTCAGGCACGACGAGAGCTGGATGCATATAATCCTCTGTAGTAGGTTGATATTGGGCAAGCTCAGCTTCTGCTTGCTCCCTTGCTGCTTTCTCAGTGGCGATAGCAGCATCTTTAGCGGCTAGTTCCCTTGTAAGCCTTCCGATCAGTTGCTCTTGTGTTTCAGCGGCCGCCATGATCCTTTTGAGTTTAGAGTGGATGTGTAGGTAACGCTCTGGTTTGTCTAAGGCGTCAAACTCAGGTGGTAGACTAGAACGGCGCATACACCTGTATAATAACTCAAAGCAGATGTGAGATTTAACTACCTAAGGCGCGAATGATAGCTTCCCCGGCAACGGCGCCAATTTGTTGATATGAGGAAATCGAGAATGCAAATATAAAATATAAATAAATCACAGCAAACCAGATTCCGTCCCTTGCAAATAATTACAAGACCTCCTCCTGATGTAGCGGCGGGAAGTCAGGATCGATCCACGAGGAAGCGTGTCAGCGGATCCTAGGCAGCGGTGAAATCTCACGGTCAGAAGTCGACAACAGGGTCCTCGATCTCGACTAGGGTCGTCGATAGAAGATCGGACAGTCGAACACAGCGCAACAGCTAGCACAGGCAGAGGCTCGTCGATATCGATGAGGGTCTACTCGATGTCGAGTGCTATTCGATCGAAGATCAGTAGTCGAGATCGACGAGTGCTATTCGATCTCGAGTAAGACAGAAATTAAAATGAAATAAAATAAATGCAAAGGCTTTGGGATTTCGAACTAAACTTAATTTAAAAGGACTTCCAAGATTGGGGTTTGCAACAACGATAACCAAGCATGTATAAGGCAGAATCAAACAAATTATCATGTAAATCGCATCAAAGGACTAAGCTTTCGCCTTTTCCAACAATTAGACAACTCTTTCAAGAAACCCTAATTGTCTCTACTAATTTTATGTTTATAATCCAAGTTGTTAACATGGATCTCCATTAGACGGGTAATAAACACATAAACAAGTAGGAAAATGCTCAAAACATGATAAAGGTCGGATCTTTACCTCAAACGCGCATGGTTATCGTCGGGCTCGCCCCAACCCTAGAAGTGGGTGGACTACTCACGCCTCATTGCAAACTCAGACATTGATTGGAAAGAAATAACAACTTGCATTAACTAAATTCAAAGCCTTTACAATCTCGGTGATCCAACTCTCGTTGAACGCCAAAACCCTAAAACCTCCGAACTCCCTAAACCGTCTCTGTGGAACTACTACTCTAACTGAAATTGAATGAATAAAACTAAGCCCCATGGGCTTTATTTATAGCCTTCTATTCCTTGCTAATCAAGGATAGAATATCTATATCTATATCTAAAACTATATCTAAAATGCTTAATGATAAATAAAAGCGATAAAGAAATTAAATCTAAATATATCTAAATTGTCTTAAAGTGGATAAAACTCTCTTCCATGATAGATGTTGATAATTCGGATAGACTAGGCTATCCTCGGCTTCCAAGGATTCCAACTCCGAGTAGGATTCGTCAAGCCACGTCAACAGCTTCTGGATTCGTCATCGATGTCGAGTACGGCGTCCTCGATGTCGAGTAGGAAAGTCGTCGACTGGCCTGGCTTGTCGTCTCGGCTAGCAGGTCCTCGACGTGGCTTCTTCCGCTGCAGCGAGTCCGTCCGTCCGCAGGTGCAAGAGCCCCCTTTCGCTGGAGCGAGTTAGCGAGCTTCGTCTTGGTTCATCCCGCTGGCAGCGAAGATTTCCGCGGCAACGAGAGGCTTGCTGCAGCGAGTCTAGTCGCTGGTAGCGAGTGCTGCCTGGTCGTCTTTGTCCTCGGCTTGCCTCCTCTCCTCGTCGACTCCGAGTGTGTGCTGAGGCGTCGTCGATCTCGACTAGGGCTTGTCGAGATCGAGTAGGGCTCCGGAGCTGGGCTGGTCTGGCTCTCGACATTGCTCCTAGTCGACAAGGCCTGTGCTCGGACATGCTCGTCTAGATCAAGTAGGGCCTACTCGAGATCGAGTAGCCTGGGCTCTCAGCTTGATTCGCTTGGTTCCGCTGCTTCTTTGACCTTGGACTTCTGTGGTGGTTTTCCGAGCTTTTCTGACCTTCCTTAGAGCTGCTGTAAAATGTCTCAAATTCTGCAAATTTAAACAGAAACTGGTGTAGATTCCATAATTTGGCAAATAAACATAAACTACATAGATTCTGTATTTTCTAACCCAAATATATCCAAAGTATGCAGAAAACGATATTAAAGTTACTGTAAAATATGGCAAATTCAGCTCACAACAAGTTCTCTCCGACGTCCTTGGTTCGCTAATTTGGTCAACTTTTTAGTGTCGCAAGAGTTTTCACCCTACATTTCAAAGGCTTAGAAGGACAAGATGCGCCACGATGCTCGCTTTTACGTGTGGTATGACCCCTACCTATGGAAGCATTGCGCAGATCAAGTGATACGTGGGTGTCTTTCCGACAATGAGGTACAATCTGTCCTTAACTTTTGTCATTCTCATGAATGTGGTGGACACTTTTGACCATAAAAGATAGCTAGAAAGGTGGTTGATGCAGGATTCTTTTAGCCACATATATTTCGTGATTCATATGCTTTTTGCAAATCTCGTGATCGCTGTCAGAGAGTTGGGAATCTTTCTAAGAGGAATGAGATGCCACAAACTCGCATGATATTTTGTGAGATTTTTGATGTTTGGGGCATTGACTTCATGGGACCATTCCCTAACTCGTTTGGAAACTTATATATTTTGCTTGCAGTCGACTATGTCTCCAAGTGGGTGGAGGCGAAAGCGACCAGTACTGACGATTCAAAAGTAGTTGCAGGTTTTCTCAAGGAGCTATTCTCTAGATTTGGAGTTCCGAAAGCACTGATTAGTGATAAAGGGACCCACTTCTGCAACAAGACTGTGAGTGCGCTATTAAAGAAATATCATGTGACTCAGAGGGTGTCTACTGCATACCACCCCCAGACCAATGGGCAAGCTGAGGTGTCAGGAAACATGCAGATTGATGAAGTTGGGGAGTTCAGGAAACTACAACTACAGGAGTTGGAAGAATTTAGATTGGATGCCTATGATAACTTTGTCACCTATAAGGAGAAGACAAAGGCATGGCACAACAAACACATCTTGCAAAAGGACCTCAAAGTTGGGGAAAAGGTCATTCTATTTCAATCCCGCCTACAACTCTTCCCAAGTAAGCTTCGTTCTAGATGGACAGGGCCATATGTGATCACTAATGTCTTTTCTTATTGTGTAGTAGAGCTACTCAATGAGAGAAATGGAGACATATTCAACGTAAATGGTCATAAAGTGAAACCATATTTTGAAAGCTTTGTCAAACAGGACGGTGATGAGTTGGTTATCACTTAACCAAGTGTTGAGGATCATTAGGGATTCATAACGTCGAGCCAACGACGGTAACCAAAGGCGCTGCTTGGGAGGCAACCCAAGATAAAAGTTTAGGTCTTATTTCCTTTTTTCATTAAGTTATTTTTTTAGTTTAGTTTTGGTTTGGTTTGGTAAACTAATGATGCAGGAAGGAAAAGAAGAAGGAAAAGGGCGAAAAAGGACGGGTCGCCCCGTCGCCAGCCTAGGCCGCCCCGCAGCAAAGTCGCCGAGCGAAATCCTTCGCGAATCGCAGGCCGCCCCGTCGCCCACCCTGGCCGCCCCGCGACCCCTTCCGGATGGAAAATTTTAAAGGGGCTCGTGTGGGCCCCCACTTTCTACACAAATTAAACCCTATCCACCCATTTCTTGTCTTTTCCTATCTCTATCAGCCGCCACACACCTAACTCCCTCCTTTTCTCACCTTCTTCAACCTTCCAAAACCTCCATTGAAGCCAACTTCCAAGCCTTCAACCTTCGCCAAAATCACCCCTCTTTCCCATTATTCCCATCTTCCTTCTACATAAAATCCACTATATCACCTCACTTTCCTAGATCTACACACAAAGCGCACATCCCAAGGATTTTTAAGGGATTTCTTTCGGATCCACCATGAAGTGAGAGAGTTTGGGACGTCAGAGAGCAGATCCGACGTCGGAGTTCACAGATCCAGAAAATCTCCGACCGCCCCGTCGCCAGACCAGCCACCCCGCAACCACTCCTATCGCCGGCCGCCCCGTCGCCACCCTCGGCTACCCCGCGGCCACTGCAGAACCTGATTCCCGTGAGTTTTTCTTCATTTCAACTCTTTTTGGGTGATTTTCTTAGCTCGAATTAGCAATGTCTAGACCCCATGGAATGAGTAGAAGTCAGAAGAAGAAGTGGAATGCTCTAAACACTCGTAATTTCTTTGTAACTAAATTTTTTCATGAGCATACACTTCGATTATTAGAGATGGATGTATGTACTAGGCAATTGTTAGAGCATGGGGGCTTAGGAGATTTTTTAAGGAAGAATGCTCATACATATTCGAGCTTATGTAAGGCATTTTTAGCGACTTTGAGTGTGAGGTCGACTTCTATCGAGTTTTGTTTGCTTGGGAGAGATTTCACGTTGCCGAAGAAGAGAGTGGAACAAATTTTTGGTATTACTGCTGCACCTACTATTGGATGGCTTGATGTGTGTAAGGGAGAGGGTCCTTTGGATTTTTGGATGGAGTCTACTAGGGTGCCTTTTGAGGCCAAGAAGGGCCATTACAACTCGAGTATTCGTCATCCTGCATTACGGCTGATCCGCAAGGTTCTGGCGAACACATTTTTTGCCTAGGTTGAGGTTAACAAGATCTCACTTAGGGACATGTCCTTTTGTGGTTTTTGACGCCAGAGAGCCCAGTAAATCCAGGTTGGGCGGATATGTTTTTGGTTAACTACAAAGACATCCTCGACAAGCGCAAAAAGGCGACGATTAGCTTTGGGGGTCTTATCACCCTCATAGCTCGAGAGTGCATCGATCTGAGCATTGTCCCCGATGTTCTGCATGGCTCATTTCTATATGATGAAGCCCAGCTGAGAAAAGCCGGCCACCTAGAGGGGAAGTCGCCGATGTATGTTTGGAGGACAGGTCATCTTGGGAAGATTCATTTGAGATTGCCCCGACATCTCCCTTTTGGCCCTACTGCAGCTGATTTCTACATGGGCAGTGAGATGGAGGAGGATGACGAGGATGATGATGAAGAGGGAGCTCTTGATCTTGAGCAGGATGATGATGATGATTATGTTCATTGAGTTCAGACAGATCTAAGAGGTAGTGGTGCTAGGCCTTCTGGCACAGCTGGAGGTGCTGGTCCAAACAACTACGCGCTGGAGTAGAGGATGGCAGAGATGTATATCTGTCAGGATACCACGTGGGAGCATGTTGTAGGGAGGAAATCGAGTTCAAAATATAATAAAATAAATCAAACTAGATTCGTGCCCACGCAAATAATTACAAGACTTCCTCCCGATGTAGCAAAAGGAAGTCAGATTCGATCCTCGAGGAAGCGGGACAGCGGATCTCAGGTAGCAGAAGAATCTTACAAGTGGTTGCCGACTTTAGAAGTACTCGACCTCGACTAAGGTTAATCGGCAAGGGCCTGTGTACAGTCGAATTCGAGCAAGCAAAGTCACTGCTTTTGGTCGATCTCGAGGAAGCCAACTCGATGTCGAGGAGATTTTGGTCGTAGTCGAGTAAAACTTGTCGATATCGAGTTACCTGTAGGGACAGAAGCAACAGCGATCTTGCTCGATCGAGATCAATAGTCGACGTCGACCAGATTTAGTTGAAATCGAGAAGAACAAAAACTACACGAATGCAAATTTCGAATTTAAACTATGTATGAAAAAGAACTTCCAAGATCGGGGTTTGTAACAACGATAACCAAGCATGCATAAGGTAAGATAAAGAAATAATCATGCAATCGCATCGAAGGAACAATCTTTCGTCTTTTTCAACAATTAGACAACTCTTTCAAGAAACCCTAACTGTATCTACCAATTTTATGTTTATAATCCACGTTGTTAACATAGATCTCTATTAAATAGGTAATAAACACATAAAAGGTAGTAGATGCTCAAAACATAATAAAGGTCGAATCTTTACCTCAAGCACGCTTGGCTATCGTGTGGCTCGCCCCGACCCTAGAAGTGGGTGGACTGCTCGCTCTTTATCGCAATTGCAGACATCATTGATGGAAAAGAAACATGCATTAATAAACTAAAAAGAGCTTCCAACCAATTGGAGGCAAATCCTCTCTCGCTTCACAACTTCACTCGGCCTCCACTCTCTCTCTCTCTCTACTTACTCTCTCTTCTCCTTCTCTAGAATTGAATTGTGTTGTAAGATGTCCTAAAGCTCAGCCCCTAAGGCTTTATTTATAGGCTTCCAATCCTTGCTAATCAAGGTATGGAAAGTATATCTATATCCAAAGATAAAACTTAAATAAAAGGAACATTTATCTTAAAAGGAAAACTATCTAAATATCTATCTTCATGTGGTGGATGAATCCTTCTTCCATAGATAGATCTTAATATAATAGGATATATCTCGGCCTTGCTTCGTGCCCAAGCAAATCAACTTGACTTCGGATTAGCCCAACGGACTCACGACCCAGAAAAGATTTGGTCGACGTCGAGTAACGTTTGCTCGATCTCGGCTTCTTTTTGTCTTCTCGAGCAACCTCTCCTTCCTCGAGCTCGGGTGTGTTTTTTGATCTTGGTCGACATCGAGGAACTTACTCGACATCGAGTAGTCTTTGCAGCTTCTCGAGTGCTTCTCCTCGTCGAGCTCGTGTAGGTCCTCAATGGTGGTCGACGTCGAGTAACTTACTCGACATCGAGTAATTCTCGAACTCGAGTTGGCGTCATCTTCCGTCCTCGATCAAGTCTGCTATCCTGCTGTAGTCCACTTCGAGTAGCCTTAGTCGACTTCGAGTAGATCCCATCTTTTGGTTTTATCCCGGAATGGCTCCAAATTCTGTAATATTAAACCAAAATTTATGTAAACCTCTATTCCTTGCAAATAAGCATATACTACACAAATTCAACATATTCCCAACCCGAAATATGCAAAGTATATAAAATAAGGAGCTAAAATGTATATAAAAGCATGGTCACTTTAGTGGACATCAAATCACCCCATACTTAAGTTTGCTTGTCCTCAAGCAATACTTTTAATGCTCATACAGGGGAAGAAATCAAAACTCTCAACATATTAGATTCATTCTTATACAACCCTGCAATCAATTACCATCATCGAAAAGGTACTTATGCCACAAATCCATACATGTGCAATAAAAAGCAACATCTACTCACAAAAGGAGGGTTATGCAAAAACAATTCATGTGGCAAAGCATTAATAATCAAGAGGACTTCAATTAAGCTCAATAAGGAGTAGATTGGTAAAAGGCTAAAGGTGGGCAATTTTTGGCAATGTGCTGCTAATAATCCGGGGAAATGGGGTACTTTCCAAATTGAATTTCCACATTTCTTCTTCATAAGATTCATCGCCTTTCTCTCATTGCTTTTATAAATAATAATGTTTTTACCTCTCTAACCTCAACACTGCCTTCTCGCGAGTCGCAAACATGGGTGTCATGAATGGCCCCGGATAATTAGTGCTTTGGACTCCTCACCCGTGTCCCATCTCACTGAACTATTATCTCAGTAAGCAGGGTCGATCTACCTTTATCTCCTGAGGTGATCGGATTTTTTCTTTCTCACTCATTAAATTTTCCATATATTTCAAACATTCTTGCCAAACTCTAATAATGATAACAACAACACAACAACCATATAACAATCTCCATAATGTAACACCATTCTCAACATAATCCTCCGGATAGGAAATAAGGTAAAGAATGACAATATTTAGATCATGTGGAGCAATGTATAAAATAAGGCATAATATGGCTTGTGTGATGCATAAGCATAGGTATGGCTAGGATATTTAATCATATGAGCATAAATGGAAATATAAAGTCCTCTATCCTCTTATTATGCAACATGTCAAAAGCAACATCAAATTTTACCTCCTTTCACGGTTTTCAATTAAAATATGTACTTCATTGTGACTTCCCTTTATTAGGCAATTTCATGCTATATCTCTAATGAATCCAATTTTGCATCGTTGAGTTCAATATAACTTCCATGACTCTATTTCTTTGAACAATTTGCAAGCATTGGGAGATGTCTCATAAAACAAATTTTGAGTTTTAGCAATTAAGCATAAAAAAATTTGAAATTTTACTCAAAATTCACCATGTAAAACCAAAAACAAGAATAAAACATAAATAAATAATATTAAGCTCTTCCCCTACCCCATACTTAAAATATATAGTGTCCTCACTGTATAAAATCAATATAAAACAAAGGTAAATGAAGGGGCTCACCGAATAATGCATCGAGGAAGACAAAACAGGGGTTGTCGAGTAAACTGTGTTGGTCGACGTCGAGAAACTTGGTCGACGTCGAGTAAACTGGTCATGTCGAGTGGAAGTCTGAAGTCGAGGAGGCTTCTGGCTGTTTGACGTCGAATAGCTAGGTCGACGTCGAGTAGACTTGTTCTACTCGATCTTCCTTTTGGTCGATCTCAACTTGGTCTAGTCGATTTCGACTGACTGTCAGTGACTTCTTCTCCACTCTTTGCGATCCTTTTATGCTTCTCGACCTAAAAATGTTAGTTTTCACATGAAGACAAGACTTTCCACAGGAAGTATTCAAAACCAAAAAAAAAAATAAAAAACAAAACCTTAAAAATTTAAAAGTCCCAAAATCCAAAAGTTCTATGTACATGCTCTAGATTTTAGAGACGCTAGGCCGACTTCTCCGCTTGTGCTCAAGGACCGTCAATGTAGGGCCCCCTTGTGCTTGGCCCTTCTCCTGGATCATCTAGGTCCTGATTGTAGTATGCAAGCTCAGCTGATAAGGTGTTGGTTGGATAGTATCTTTTCCCCTCCTTCTTCTTCTTTCCAGCTCTCATCCTTCGCAGATTAGCTCGCCACGGGGCCTTACCTCCCCTTCAATATTTATTAAATTTATTAATGGACAGAGGAGGGGTTGAAATCATACCTGGACTAACTTTTTCGTGCCCAAACAGAAATCTTCGGGCTTAGGATTGGTCGACGTCGAGTAGATCTGGTCGACGTCGAGTAAAGGGACCCCATACGTAGGCTCTTGGCAAGTCGAGTGTTCAACAGAGGAGGTCGACATCGAGTGGGCTTGGTCGACGTCGAGGACGGTGGTCGATGTCGAGCAGTGTTGGTCGATGTCGAGTAGCTTCTTGGCACCTTCCTTCGTTGTTGTTTGCTCGCCCTCATGGTTGCTTATGCTTTTCACCTCCAGCCATGGAATTTCCTCCTTTGTAGGGCCAAAGGAGAAATCTAAGACCTCATCGCCCATCGTGAAGGTGAGCAATCGCTTTCTCACGCTAATCTTGGCATCTGTAGTAACTAAGAAATGTCTACCAAGGAAATCTATAACAAGGAAATCAGTGGGAATATAGAACTTACCAACCTAGACAGGGACATTATCAACCATCTCTGTAGGGATGACCACTTGATTGTTTGCCATGTATAGCTTGGCATCTACATGCTCTATTGCTCCTATCTTAACCTTTGGCCAGATTGATAAGGGCATGATGCTCACGCTTGCACCTAGATCACACAATGCCTCATATCTATATTGTCCAAATCCCACAGTAATAGAAAACTTACCAGGATCAGGCCTCTTCTCAGGGAAGTCCATCCTTTTACAGTCGCCATCGATTTCAGTGATTGATCGCTTGTTGCTAACACTAGTACAAATCTTCAATTATATCACATAACTCTAATATCACGGACCTAATATATCCGTGATTTTAGGTCTTTTTAAGTAGGTGAAATAAAAATTTAATAGGTAAAAACCTAATATCACGGATTTAAACAAAGAAAACCGGAATATTAGGGCTAGATTCCAAAATGTGATAAAATCAAATATTCCGGGACAAAAAATTGTAAAACACGCCTGGGATATTAGATGTAATATCCCGGAAAAATATCCCTGAATGAAAAAAGGGAATATTTGGGTGATATTTTACAATTTCTAATTTTCTACCTAGGGCTCACTTCGTCTCTCTCGTCCCACACACCCACCGTCTCTCTCTCTCTCTCCTCTCTCGCCGTCCTCGTCTCTCTCTCGCCGGAGGCGATTTCGCTCTTGACGAAGTGAACTTCCGGCCGCCGGTGTCTATCTCCCTATTCGCCTGGCGATTTTGCACTCTTCCTTCTCCAGAACCTCCTGCAATCTCCTGCAACAGTGGGCTCTGGTCTCGTCCCTCAATTCGCCACCTCCGCCTCGGGTCCTACAAATCTCCAGTTAGGCTTTTAATTGGGTAAGTAACATCTCAAATTCAATCTATAGTTAGGGTTTTGTCGGTTCTTGAATTCAATGTGTAGTTAGGGTTAAGCAACTGCTTATTATCTTATCTGCAATCGGATAGAGGGTGTCTTGAATTATTCTGCTGCTAAAGAGGGTATTCCACTGCCCCCGATAGAACAATGTGTGCCTTGTGCTCGCAGAAACGTGCAAATCCTTTGTATTGTCTGCTGCTAAAGAGGGTGTCTTGAATTTCACTTATGTTTTTTGAAATGCATCAGGTTCTATTTGAATTTTATTTTGCAAATCAGGAGCTCTACATTTTTACATGATTAATTACTATAGTATCCTAGTAGCTTTATTTGGAATGATATCAGATTATCAGGCATGGATGCATTCAACTCTTCTCTATGATGGACAATGTTTTTCTTGGTACTTTGTGGAGTGATGTAGCTAGCTAGAACGTTATAGTCTTGTAGAGCAACCCTCGATGTGTGTGTTGCATATTATGTGATTCTGTGAATGGTGTGCTTTTGCAATTTATTCATAATACGTACTTTAGCCTATTTTGTTGTAATTGTAATCTTACTCTTCAACTCACTAGAATAGTTTATAGTTTATTCTCCCTTATCTCAGTTTGTGATACCTCGGTCCCTCTAATGGTCAAACTTTGTTAAGCGGATGGAGTATTTTCATTAAAGTATATTGGAATAATTTTCTATTCCCAAGTTCTTTGCACGTATGATATCTCTGCTTTCTGTGTGTATTAGTTTGAATTTGACTATAACTAAAATGATTTGTCTAGTATGATTTGGATACAAGATAGCTGGATGATTGGCACCATACTTACTTTAAAAGATCTATTTCATAACAATACACAAAAGGCTTCAAAACTGTCATGATCTTGGATCAGTGTGCTTATGGACTTGTTTTTGTCTCGACTTCTGATTTTGATCCTCACTTTCTTTTGGTTTCCTTGGACAGAACTGCAACCGAGATCTTTTCCTCTTCCTGTACTTCCTCTTGATCATAGTGTCTTGGATGACTTCTTTGAAGAAACATCAAGACAAATTAACATTCACTGGGAAGTACTTACTTTATCTGAATCGCCATCAGATTGAGGAATGGAAAGGATGGATGCAGCCATGCAGGCAAGTAGTTTAACACCTTTTAAGGTTTTCCTTCTCTTAGAACATAATCTAAGTATTTATCTTTCTAGTGATATTTGTGATAGATGGAATGTGAGCTTAGTTAGTAAATAGTGTATTTATCAAGTGATATATATGATAGATGGAATGAAGTACCTGCTGTTTAGAATCAAGTGCTAAGTTCCTTCTAACAATATTTTTAAGCTTTGATCAAACATAATCCGAGCTTTGATTCATTTTTGTGAAGTCTATAACTCACAAGGTCACTGTTAGCTATTCAAATGTTTTGGTTTCTTAAGATTTTCATCTTGTTGTAGGTTTACAAGCAATAATTAACTCTCAAATGAAGTGCCTTTTAAAACAAAATCTTGTTTTATAGGTTATTATAGAATCGATTATATCTTTCAATGTTTTATAAGTTATTATAGCAAAATCTTCATTTGAACTACTTTGGTAATGTGCCTTCATAGAACCATTAGCACAATATTTCAAAGCACGATCCATGCTAGACATTTACTTTTTCATGATTGAAAATATATATTTTTTTACCTTGTTCTCGTTGAAAAGAAATAGTTTTACTTTTACATGTTACTTTTATAGAATAATTAATTATTATCCATGCTAGACAATTACTTTTATAAGTTGCTTTTGTGCAGCCAAGCTTAGACAATATCTACCTTCATCTATAGAATAATTAATTATTTGTTGAAATCCAATATCAATATGTTTCCAGGGAATACTTACAGAAATTCTTGAGGAGCTCATTTCTGCTCGAAAAAAGAGCCAGAGCTGATCGGAGTAGAATTTATCTCTGCACATATTAATGTTGGCCTCTTATTATTTCGTCTCAATTTAGGAAGCAAAAGATCATCTTGGAAAGGTTGTTCTAGATGGACATCAATTGGCCTTAAAGGTTGTTCTAGCTAGATGGACGTCAACTAGCCTTAAAGTTATACTTGTAATTTTTTAGCTAGATTATTTAAGCTTTATTAGTGCCTCCTCTGCATCTATCATTAACTTCAAATTCGCATTTTCTGCTTTTTCTACTGTGCATTTGTCCTTTCAAGTCAGTGCAAGCTCAGGCTTACAATCGAACAATTAATGATCTGGATAAAGAGCTGGACAAGCACAAGCCCTTCTTAGTTTAACTCCTCGCAGGATGGAGGACAAGCACCGAGTTATCTAAACCCGAACATGATAAAAATTGCACATCAACTAGGCTTGCTTTTGCCAGAGTATTATGATGTCTCTCACTATTATATGCGCTTGTTCTTCTGATGACTGAATTTGCCATATTAACACCTACTTGTCTACTTGATGGCCCTTAACTTCATTATGTTTATTGTTTTGATGGGTTTCTTTTGCAAGAGAGAACTCATTAATGATCTTGGCACAAAGGCCATGATGTTTGGTGCATTGGATAAGTTAGAAAAATAACGAAAAGCTGAAGGTAGAAAAGGACTATAACATCTGAGTTTTTCTATTTTTTGGGATTTCTGTAACTAGCAGTATTTTATCATAATATTCACTTTATTCAGTAAAGTTTATGCCTATTTTAAACGTTGTATTTTAACTTGCATTTTTTTTTGGCCATAGGACGACATTAAAACTCTCATCTTGTAAAGCAGAATATGTTGGTCAATCTCTGCTATGTGCTGTTTTGTTTTTGTTTTAAGGAACTTCATCATTGATGCACATCAGAAGGTAATATATACTGCTGCTATGAAATACTTGAGGTAACATTCCTTGAAAAATTTACCTGCAATTCATTTTGTAAAGTATAATATGTTAATCCCTATCATGTCTTTTTCCTTCAGGGTCCAACCTGCTCGGGGTTGAGACTTGGTGTAGTGAGGCTTGGTATTTTAAGGAACTTCATCATTGATGCACATCAGAAGGTAATATCTACTACTGTTATGAAATACTTGAGGTAACATTCCTTGAAAAATTTACCTGCAATTCATTTTTCCTTCAGGGTCCAACCTGCTCGGGGTTGAGACTTGGTGTATTGAGGCTCCAACTGTTTCTTAGATGCGATAATCAAGATCTAGTTGTCAAGTATAGCTTCAAACACACATGGCCAGTGGCCACTAAAAGCATTTTGTCATTTGAGCTTGAAATGAAGGTATCTTCTACTTGGGTGTAAATCATGTGGGCATGCTATGTGTAGCCAAAATATTATTCTGTATGTGTGCTCGAATTTATTTGTTGTTTAAAATACCAACACATGGTTGCTAGAAAACAACCGTCTTCTATTTCTCATGTCTGAGATACTTCTAGAGTTTCATTCTTATTTTTTTTATTTTTTATTTTTTGATCTGCTAGTGGAAGCTGTAAAATGATCTAGAGATTTGATCCATTAAAAAAAAGATAATTGGAGGATTTAGACCCTTTTTCATGATTTCTTTAGTTAATAAACCCCATAATAAATCTTTTAAGTATATAGACCCTTTTGTTGGTGTTATTACTTGTTTACCCTTAATTGTTTTAGTTTAATAAAAAAATTAATATACTTTAATCATAGAATTGAAAAATATTTTTTAAAATCAAATAGTTAAAGATAATTATATATATTTTTTGAAATTCTACATTAGTATAATACGAGGATGCACTAATTTATAGCATAATATATATATTTTGATATTAGCTTTGTTTGTAATATTTACATATGCTATTAGAATAATAAATTACAATACATTTACAATAAATATTGTATTTATTGTAATAAATGAATAATTACACTAAATGACCCATTGTATTACAATATGGAATCTCTACGGTAGTAATATTGTATTACAATAAAGATGCGATACACACAAGTTATTGTGTTACAATAATTAATAATTTTATTGTAATGTACGTCCTTAGATATTTTTATTAGGGATTGAATATAATAAATTATTATTTTTTTCCTTATCATATTTATTATATTTAATTTGATGATTTTTAATTTTACCCATTTTTCAAATTTATTATTAAAGATGTTAACTTTTAAAAAAAAAGCATTAAGGGTATAAATGGAACAATATATAGGAAAAGGTCTATATAATTAAAGAATTTATTATAGGGTCTATAAACTTAAAAAAACAATGAAAAATGTCTATAAAGCTCATTATCTCTTAAAAAAAAATCTTTATAGCCCAGACCTTGTTGTCGGGCTGTAAGGTCTTTTTTTTTTCTTCTTTAATGGATCTTTATAGCCCGGGTCAAATATAACCGGGCTGTAAAGTCACTTTTTTTAAAATAAAAAAAATACCCTAATATCACAGGCGTGTCAAATGGGAGATCCGTGATATTAGAGTGTAATATGAAAAGTACCATAGTCTAATATCACGGGCGCGTCAAATGAGATATCCGTGATATTAGAGTGGCTTATCTAATAGCCCACTGACGTGAAGCCCGGGCGTGTCTTTTACCATATCCGTGATATTAGGCTCGAAATATCTGTGATATTAAGCCTAATTTGTACTAGTGTAAGGATCTCCTTGAAGGAATTTGACATATGCAGATATCTCATGAAGAGCTTCTGTAAAGGGATTTGAAACATTCAGTTCTTGAAGCATCTTAACAAATCGTTTAAACCTACCTGCAGTGGGATCTTTCAGCGACTTGGAAGGGAACAGAAGCGTCTTCTTTTGTTTAGGAGCCAGAACAGATGTCGGAGGTGCTGCAGAGTCCTCGACTTCGAGTAGATTTTCCTCGACTTCGACCAGATCTTCCTCGACGTCAACTAAAGGAGTCGACTTCGAGTTCTGTGGCTGCGCAGAAGCTTCCTCGTCGGCGTGGAGTTGGTCTACTTCGGGTACCTCTGCTCGATGTCGAGTAGTTTGGTCGACGTCGACTTGGCTCTGCTCGACGTCGAGTTGTTTCTCAGCTTCGTCTCGCTACTTTCTGACCTCTGACTCGCGTAGTTAATGCCTGGTTCTGAGCTATACAACCGCGACGTGTCCGGTCTTCCCCTTGGTATTTGGTTCTGTCTGCCCAGGGAGTTGCCCAGTCGGTCGTGGAATTTGTGCCATGAATTGACCCATCTGGGTCTCAATGCTCCTCTTCCAGATGTCCAGTTCTCCAAATCTTGTATTGATGATTTGGAGCTGATTGTTGATGGCGCTATTGGCTTGCTTGCTTTCTGTTTGATTCCGGCGAATCTCATCGAGGATCATCTGTAGATCATCCTTCCGCTGATCCCTTTCTGGATGCCCAGGAGCTCTCTATGGCGGGGGGTTCCTAGGGGCACTTTGGTTCCACTGTGGTTGATGGAACCTTTGGTCCCCCATATAGCGGTTGGGACCCCCTGCGTAAGCTACCTCTTCGTGAGTTTCTGCCATCTTGACTTGCTCTGTATGTGGGCACTCTGGAGTAGTGTGCCGATGTGAGCCACATTCAATGCAGGGTTGGTTGACAGAAAGAAACTTGACTTGCTTGATGAGCTTGCGATTCTGATCTCTATAGTACTGCTCCTTGACATCTGGATCAATCTCCTTGGGAGGGGCATGGATGGGGCTGGCCTTGCATAGTTGTTCTCGTCATAGTTTGCCAGAGCCCCATACTTATTATCGAAGTTGGTGAGCTTTTTGAGGGTAGCTCATGCATCAGATGGTGGCATCGTCAGATACTCATATTGAGTATATTGGTTGATCCTATCCTTAGCGGCCAGATCAAGAGAATTGTAGAAGATCTCCTAAATGACATATGATGGTGCCCATGTATAGGGCAGGATCGCAGTAGATCCTGGTATCGATCCCATGCTTTTGCTAGCGGCTCCCTAGACTTCTGCTTGAAAGCTGTAATCTTTTGGCGGAGGAGTGCTGTCTTGGCCGGAGAAAGGAATTTATTCAGAAATGCCCGCCTTACCTCAGCCCATGTTGTGAGGGATCGTGGAGTCAGTCCTTCAAGCCACTTCAATGCTGGACCGACAAGAGACCATCGAAAAGCTTTTATCTTGACATATTCTAGAGTATGGCACATATCAGAAAAATTGGTGATATGTTCAAGAGAGCATTCATTAAACCTTCCGTAAAAGGAATTATTTTTAATCTCAATAAGGAAGGCTGTGCGAATTTCAAAATTGTTTTGAGGGATTAGAATAGCCGATTCAGGCACAACAAGAGTCGGGTGCATGTAATCCTCTGCAGTGGTAAGGAATTGGGCAAGCTCAGCCTCTGCCTGCCTCATTCGCTCAGCTTCCTGCTCAGTGTGTGCTCTCTCAGCGTTGAGAGCAGTATTTTTGGCTTCTATCTCCACTTGAAGCCTCTCTATCAGTTGTGCTTGTGTTTCTGCGGTCGCCATGATCCTTTTCAATCTAGAGTGGATGTGTAGGAAACGTTCTGGTTCGTCTAAGGCGTCAAACTCAGGTTGTTGACCAGAACGGCGCATACACTGCAAAATCAAAACTTAAAGGAAAACGAGAGATCTAACTACCTAAGGCGCGAATGATTGCATCCCCGGCAACGGAGCCAATTTGTTGTTGGGTAGAAATCGAGTTCAAAATATAATAAAATAAATCAAACCACATTCGTTCCCACACAAATAATTGCAAGACTTCCTCCCGATGTAGCAAAAGGAAGTCAGATTCGATCCTCGAGGAAGCGGGTTAGCGGATCTCAAGAAGCAGAAGAATCTCACAAGTGGTTGTCGACTTCAGAAGTACTCGACCTCGGCTAAGGTTAGTCGACAGGGGCATGGGTACAGTCGAATTCGAGCAAGCAAAGTCACTGCTTTTGGTCGATCTCGAGGAAGCCAACTCGATGTCGAGGAGATTTTGGTCGTCGTCGAGTAAAACTTGTCGATATCCAGTTACCTCTAGGGACAGAAGCAACAACGATCTTGCTCGATCGAGATCAATAGTCGACGTCGACCAGATTTAGTTGAAATCGAGAAGAACAAAAACTAAACGAATGCAAATTTCGAATTTAAACTATGTATGAAAAAAAACTTCCAAGATCGGGGTTTGCAACAACGATAACCAAGCATGCATAAGGTAAGATAAAGAAATAATCATGCAATCGCATCGAAGGAACAAGCTTTCGCCTTTTCTAACAATTAGACAACTCTTTCAAGAAACCCTAACTGTATCTACCGATTTTATGTTTATAATCCAAGTTTTTAACATGGATCTCTATTAAACAGGTAATAAACACATAAAAGGTAGTAGATGCTCAAAACATACTAAAGGTCGATTCTTTACCTAAAGCACAGTTGGCTATCGTCGGGTTCGCCCCGACCCTAGAAGTGGGTGGACTACTCACTCTTTATCGCAATTGCAGACATCATTGATGGAAAAAAAACTTGCATTAATAAACTAAACAGAGCTTACAACCGATTGGAGCCAAATCCGCTCTCGCTTCACAACTTCACTCGGCCTCCACTCTCTCTCTCTCTACTTACTCTCTCTTCTCCTTCTCTAGAATTGAATTATGTTGTATGATGTCCTAAAGCTCATCCTCTAAGGCTTTATTTATAGGCTTCTAATCCTTGTTAATCAAGGTATGGAAAGTATATCTATATCTAAAGATAAAACTTAAATAAAAGGAACATTTATCTTAAAAGGAAAACTATCTAAATATCTAACTATCTTTATGTGGTGGATGAATCCTTCTTCCATAGATAGATCTTGATAGAATAGCATAGATCTCGGCCTTGATTCGTGCCCAAGCAAATCAACTCGACTTCGGATTAGCCCAACGGACTCACAGCCCAGAAAAGATTTGGTCGACATCGACCAGTTTGGTCGACATCGAGGAACGTTTGCTAAATCTCGACTTCTTCTTTTCTTCTCGAGAAGCCTCTCCTTCCTTGAGCTCGGGTGTGCTTCTGGGTCTTGGTGGACACCGAGGAACTTACTCGACATTGAGTAGTCTTTGCAGCTTCTCGAGTGCTTCTCCTCGTCGAGCTAGTGTAGGTCCTCAGTCGTGGTCGACGTCGAGTAACTTACTCGACATCGATTAGTTCTCGAACTCGAGTTGGCTTCATCTTCTGTCCTCGATCAAGTCTGCTATCCTTAGTCGACTTCAAGTATCCTTAGTCGACTTCGAGTAGATCCCATCTTTTGGTTTCGTCCCGGAATGGCTCCGAATTCTGTAATATTAAACCAAAACTTATGTAGACCTCTATTTCTTGCAAATAAGCATATACTACACAAATTCAATATATTCCCAGCCCGAAATATGCAAAGTATATAAAATAAGGAGTTAAAATGTATATAAAAGCATGGTCACTTTAGTGGACATCAGAGCATCAGCAAATGATGTCTCGTCGTCAGGACGCCATGTGGGAGCACCAGCAGCAGATGTCCCATCGCCATGATGTGATGTGGGATCAGCAGCAGCTGTATGTGAATGTTGGCGACATTCGTCGGGATGTCCGTGGCTTGACTTCTCACCTGGAGGATGTCTCTGAGAGCCAGGCAGCGATCAGACGAATGCAGGAGCAGATGTGGCAGAGGCATGAGGACTTCTATCGATTTGCCTATCCCTAGTTTCCACGTTACCCGCCGCCGCCACCACCTCATCAGTGAGCATGTTAGTTGTTTCTTTTCTTTTCCCTTTTCTTTTTATTTTGATGTTTTTGTTCTCTTTTCTGCATTGAGGACAATGTCAGAATTAAGTGTGGGGGAGAAGACTTGGTTGTCACGTTTGTATTTTTGTTTTAAGTTTGCACTGCATTATTACTATTAATTTGCATGGTTGTTTTTAGTGGTTGTATGCATGTTAGTTTCTATCATTGTTATTTTCTATTAAAAAAATGAAAAATGAAAAACAAAAAGTTCAGTTCTTGCATTACTAGGATTAGGTCTTATTTCCCCATATGGATGTCGTTTGTCCTCTAATCTATCTATTGAGATTTATGCCCCATGATGTGCTTGGATTGCTAAAACCTTCGATATATGTTTTCTATACTATTTGGTGAGCATGATTGATTAATGATTGAGCACATAAAATCTTGGAATTTTCTATACTATTTGGGACCTAAGGAGGATAAAATTCACATCCTAATAGCTCACCGAGAAGCCTCTCTCTTATACAATTGCAATCTAGTCAACTCACGTTCCCTTGGAGTCCTAGACCAATCTAGAAGAGCCCCACCTCTCTCAGCTATTTAGTATAATCCTCTTACACTTCGTGAATCAATCGCCTAGTGTCCACTTCCTAAGTTACAAACTCTCGAGTATAACACTCTCTCGAAATATATCCTATAAGCTCCCTGTGTAACTCTCAAATGCTTTGAAACAAAAGATACGACTCTTAACAACTAGCAGAGAGCACACGAAGAAGACAGATTGACTTGAAGGCTTGAGTGCGAATGAATGCTTTTGTTCGACAACTGTATCAGTCTTCTCTTCTTCATCTCCTTTTTATGTTTGAACAAATTGGCGCCTAAGGATCTTCTTCAACGGCTAGAACAGATCATGGCTAAAGAGGGAATCTTCACAATCTTCTATTCTGGGAAACTTTGAAGCCACAATCTCCGATAAGATTCTTCACGTCTTAAGCTTAAGGTAGGAGATTTTCTTTCGAAATACTTGTTGAATTGTTAGTACATAATATATATAATAACATTTGGAAATAACATATAATAACATCCGGAAATAATATGCACATAATACAGGTTTTGTGTTTCATCAACACAGTTGTAGCTTCAAGACCTTTGACACAAGTTATGTGTCAAAGCCTTTGAAACCATTTTCGATTTTCATCAAGGGAGTGGAGTTATCAATCTCCCCCTTGATGAAAGACAAAACATGTGCATCCCTGTAACTTAGTCAAGAAGATATATAAGGCAAAATCGGACTAAGTACCTGCATGGGTTAGACAAATGTTGGATCATAAGTTTTAAAACCAAAGAGAAACATCCAACAAAGTAAAACAGAACAAGGTCTTCCAAGACCCTGTTTCACAACAGTTTCAAAGTCTAAACCATCAAACCATCTCCCCCTTTTTGTCTTTCAACAAAGGGAGGAGGATAAAAACAGTAACCAAAAGTTTTGAAAAAACAACCAAAACCAACAGTGTTTAGATCATGGGCTAGGGTAGGGTAGGGGTTTAGGATTCATCATATTGAGTAGGGGTGTGCATGATTCGGTCCAAACCGCATTTTTGGGCCGAACCAACACAAACCGAACCTAACCGAAGTTTTTCGGTTCGGCTTTCGGTTCATGAATTTCCATTTTTCGGTTTCAGTTCGGTTTGTGTTCGGTTTAGGTTTGGTTTGTGTTAAACCGAATTTTTTTATACACTATATAAATACAGTATATATATATATACACTAATACACAAATTCTTACTGTGTAAAATACATCATCATTATTAATATTTGTATACACACTGTATTTGCACGTACTATATTTGCATATAATATATATGTTTGTATTTGCATGTAATATATACACTAATACCGTGTATATGCACTGTATTAGCCTATAATATATATAGTATATTATTTGTATACTTTATATTGGGAATATGTGTATATATACACATAAATATAAATATAATATATATATATTTTTGTATACTTTAAAAAAAATTAATAAAAATTCGGTTCAATTATGCTAAAACCGAACCGAACACAAACCGAACCGGTAAATAACCAAACCGAACCTAATGTTTTCGGTTCGGCTTTCGGTTTGAAAATTTGATATTTTCGGTTTGGTTCGGTTCGGCCCGGTTCAGTTAGGTTTTAGACCGATGCACATCCCTAATCTTGAGCACCATCCGTGAACAACAACTTCAGCTCATTCAGCAACTTAGCCACCCCGCCCATCTCCAGCAACAACTCTCGATGCAGCTCCTTGACGTCCAGGCGAACTTCCTCCAAACCCAACTCCAGGTTTTCCATGCGCTCCTCGATGGCAAAACTCGTTTCTCTCAAGTAATCTTTATTTGAACGGCTTCAAAATCCGTTTCGTTCCTTTGCCCCTAATCCTTCATCAATGCACATAATTATCCAAATTCTCGGAAAACAACGAAATGTCAAACCCAAATATAATGTTAAACTCTTAAGTAATGTGCAGACTTAAACTCGGCTACCTCAAGTAATCTTTATTTGAACGGATTCGAAAGCCGTATGGTTCCTTCGCCCCTAATGCTTCATCAATGCACATTAAAATGGATATTTTTATAACACTTTCACGTAGTATAATTATCCAAATTCCCGGAAAACAACGAAAGGTCAACCTCAAATATAATGTTAAACTCTTAAGTCTCTTTACCTGTGGAGCCGATTCCCATCGCTCTCTCGTGGCGATTATGTGCTTCATCAATGCACATTAATATGGATATTGTTATAACACTTTCACGCAGTATAAATATCCAAATGCTCGGATAACAACGAAAGGTCAACCCCAAATATAATGGTAACCTCTTAAGTCTCTTTACCGGTGGAGCCGATTCCCATCGCTCTCTCGATCCAACGCATGTAACACTTTTTATCATCATGTTTATAAGTATTTCGTAAGCAGCCCTAATACACCCGTATTTGAAATGCGTACGTGCTTAAACCTACCAGAACCATTTACACTAGTCTCAGCCTTACACTAACCCTAACAAAATCAAAGCTAATATTACTATATTAAACGAATCTAACCATTTACACTAGTCTCACCCTTACACTAACCCAAACCAAACCAAAGATAATATGACTATATTAAACGAAGCTAACCAACCTTAATTGTACTTCTTAAGCCGTTCTTACGTTTCATGCTATACTTTATGAAAGTATTGTTATATTGAATACATAATTGACCTCCAAGAACGGCGATTATATGCTTTATCAATGCACATTAATATGGATATTGTTATAACACTTTCACACAGTATAATTATCCAAATGCCCGGATAACAACGAAAAGTCAACCCCAAATATAATGGTAACCTCTTAAGTAATGTGTTGTGACTTAAACAGATCTAACCAACCTCATTTACAAAACACATTCGTCCAGGGGTTCTTACAGACTAAACCCTTTTATGCTACACAGTCTGATATTATTATACCACTATCACGCAGTACAATTATCCAGGTAACCCCATATGTAATGGTATTCAAATACTTAATAAACTTATATGAAGCGTTTTCATAGTTCCTTTGCCCCCATGGTTTAGCTATCACTCGGCTACCTCACTTGAATTAACCAATTGGATGTTTGTGTCAAACGGCTCCTAAACCCGTTTCCCTCAAGTAATCTTTATTTGAACGGCTTCCAAATCCGTTTCGTTCCTTCGCCCCTAATCCTTCAACAATGTACATAATTATCCAAATTCTCGGAAAACAACGAAATGTCAACCCCAAATATAATGTTAAACTCTTAAGTAATGTGCAGACTTAAACTCGGCTACCTCAAGTAATCTTTATTTGAACGGATTTGAAAGCCGTATGGTCCCTTCGCCCCTAATGCTTCATCAATGCACAAACAGATCTAACCAACCTCATTTACAAAACACATTCATCCAGGGTTCTTACAGACTAAACCCTTTTAATGATACGCAACAGAGCCGCTTACGCATTCCTAATACGCCCGTATGTGAAATGCATACGTGCTTGATCCTACCAGAACCATTTACACTAGTCTCACCCTTACACTAACCCTAACCAAATCAAAGATAATATTACTATATTAAAAGAAGCTAACCATTTACACTAGTCTCACCCTTACACTAACCCTAACCAAACCAAAGATAATATGACTATATTAAACGAATCTAACCAACCTTAATTGTACTTCTTAAGCCGTTATTACGTTTCATGCTATACCTTATGAAAGTATTGTTATACTGAATACACAATTGACCTCCAAGAACAGCGATTATGTGCTTTATCAATGCACATTAATATGGATATTGTTATAACACTTTCACGCAGTATAATTATCCAAATGCTCGGATAACAACGAAAGGTCAACCCCAAATATAATGGTAACCTCTTAAGTAATGTGCTGTGACTTAAACAGATCTAACCAACCTCATTTACAAAACACATTCGTCCAAGGGTTCTTACAGACTAAACCCTTACAAAACACATTCGTCCAGGGCTTCATCAATGCACATTAATATGGATATTGTTATAACACTTTCACATAGTATAATTATCCAAATGCTCAGATAACAACAAAAGGTTAACCCCAAATATAATGGTAACCTCTTAAGTAATGTGCTGTGACTTAAAGAGATCTAACCAACCTCATTTACAAAACACATTCGTCCAGGGGTTCTTACAGACTAAACCCTTTTAATGACACGCAACAGAGCCGCGTACGCATTCCTAATATGCCCGTATTTGAAATGCGTATGTGCTTAAACCTACCAGAACCATTTACACTAGTCTCACCCTTACACTAACCCTAACCAAATCAAAGCTAATATTACTATATTAAACGAAGCTAACCATTTACACTAGTCTCACCCTTATACTAACCCTAACCAAACCAAAGATAATATGACTATATTAAACGAAGCTAACCAACCTTAATTGTACTTCTTAAGCCGTTATTACGTTTCATGCTATACTTTATGAAAGTATTGTTATATTGAATACATAATTGACCTCCAAGAACGACGATTATATGCTTCATCAATGCACATTAATATGAATATTGTTATAAAACTTTCACGCAGTATAATTATCCAAATGCTCGGATAACAACGAAAGGTCAACCCCAAATATAATGGTAACCTCTTAAGTAATGTGTTGTGACTTAAACAGATCTAACCAACCTCATTTACAAAACACATTCGTCCAAGGGTTCTTACAGACTAAACCCTTACAAAACATATTTGTCCAGGGCTTCATCAATGCACATTAATATGGATATTGTTATAACACTTTCACGCAGTATAATTATCCAAATGCTCAGATAACAACGAAAGGCCAACCCCAAATATAATGGTAACCTCTTAAGTAATGTGCTATAGGTGTTGTTCGGGGGTGAAATTTCACGACAAACATATTCAAACACAATTACATATTCATTCATAAAAGTGTATCGAGTTGTTGTATACATATCAGACAAATTTATTACAATTTGGGCATTCTACATGTCTTACAAAACTTGATACAAGTGGAGAAAGCTAATACATTGGGCGAGTGTTCAAGGCTCACCAACTTCTACAAAAGTCACTTGTTGAAGTTCCAAATGCAGCATGTTTGCAAGCTTCCGTAAGCAAAGGGTCCAGCTGAAAAGAGAGAAGAAAGCATAATGTTAGTAAAGCATTGCCTATAAAAAAATTTAACTCTATTGGGACACTTGTGAATCCCACAATGAAAGTGAGATGATTCTGAACTCAAGATATAAGTGGATGGGCTACTCCACCTAATGCCAATTGGTTTTGGGATGGTGCCCCAGTCTGGCTTATATGTTCGGCTTTCTGATCGGGCCCAACAAGACTTTCCCCCAAAAAACTAGTATCAGAGTCGGGTTCGGCGGGTGGGTCGGTTGCACCGAAGATTGAGATGGACTCCACATTTGTATCGATGACGGGTTAGTCGAACCAATTGCGTGGAGGTCTCAGTTCCAACCGGGCTAGACTTGTGATGGATTCGCAAGTGAGAAGGGGATTTGTTGGGACACTTGTGAATCCAACATCGAAAGTGAGATGATTCTGAACCCAACATATAAGTAGATTGACTACTCCACCTAATGCCAATTAGTTTTAGGATGGTGCCCCAGTCTGGCTTATATATTGGGCTTTCTGGTAGGGCCCAACAAGACTTCCCCCCAACAAACTCAAATAGGCTTAAAAAAAATACAGCTTTTGATGGGTTCACAAAAAGGCCTTTCGACAAGCCTAGCCCAGATTTACGGTATGGGCAACTAAAAAAAGAGAAAATGAGTAAAGTAAGGCTCAAAAAAAAATTCAATAAATGCTGAGAATAAAATCAGCAACTACTCAACTGCTTAACTACTGCAGTAATTTCTACAGTTACAAAAATTGTACAAAGGAGGGAAAGTGGTGGAGTGGGTTGAGGCTAGGTAACGACTTCTATCCCTCCCTATAAAAGGCCAAGGTGGGGCATCAGTTGTTTTTTTTCCTTGACACGCACAGAGAGAGAAAAAGAACGCAGAGCCACACGTGACATCAGCAAAGAAAAGGCAATACAAACTCAGTAGAAAAGTTTCTACAACAACAGGACGAAGAAATCAAGGTAGTTTCAATGGGTTCCAAGATCCCCCTTTGCAAAGTTATATAGTTTTGTAAAATTGTATAGCTTTAAGCATATGGTATGGATTTTGGAACCACAGAACTATCCCTAAACAGGTCGAATTGTTGCCGAAATACTACCAAAATGGATTCTCAAAACCCCCATTGCAAAGTTATATAGTTTTGTAAAGCTATATAGTTTTAAGCATATGGTATGGGTTTTGGAATCTCAAAATCACCCCAAATCATGGCGAAACTATGGAAAAAATTTCCCTCAAATCTGTCCTACCTAAGCAAACAAAGGGAGGCAACATTGCCCCTTCGAAAAACCCGACTTAACCTAGCACCAAAAGTTTCTGTGTTCTTTAAAAAAATATGTTTTTGCCTAAACAATCACATAGCCCTCAGACCAAACTTGGTTATGAATGAAAATGCAAGCATGGAGTCAGGAATCATTCAGATGTTGGATATCAAAAAAAGAAAGTAGCAAATTGTAACCATCGGATTGACAGACTTGATTCAAATTTGGAAAAATGGAATTACAGGAAAAAAACCATACACGCAAACTGATAATTTCCACAGTTCATACGCTTGAATTCAATTCATCCTATGACTAAGATTCTAAATAAAAATATATATAAAGGGAAAAAGGAAAGGTTAAACCAACCTGCTCAAACTCCTCGTTCTTTCAATTATCAGAGGTCGAAGCCTCCGTAATGCCTCCTTAAATTGCTCGAAGCACTAAGTTCCTTTGCCCCTTCTTCGGTTGCCCTAAGCCGAAAAGCCCCAAACTATGCAAATTGAAACCCTAAATTTGCCACACACAAAAACAAGGCACTAAATTCAAGCAATTCCCCTGGACACAAAATTTGGAATATTGAAGACGACAAGTAAGAATCAAAATTGCAAATTAAATCAGCCACAAGTCGGATATCAAGGATAACAAGTATAAACAAGCGGCTAATGTGTATAGAATAAGATATACAGTGTGATGCTCGAAATATATGGATGAATAGCAATCGACACAAAGCAATCATAGGGGCAATCAAGTGCACATACTCCGTCAACTATTATTTGACGGTTGCAACACGGTTCAGAAAAAGAGGGGTGTGACCAAGGCTCCTGTGTCGGCACATCACAAAATCACACAAAAGTAGGGTTCTTTGTAAAGCTTGAAACCAAATAGATCATCTAACAAGTAGCAAATAAAAGGAAATAACAAGATGTGATAAGTTACTAACTCAATCAAAGGTAAAGATGAAGGTTTTTTTTTTTTTTTTTTGAAGCTCTCGGCTTTTCTGTTTTTTTTTTTTTTTTACTAAAACTGTCGTTTTAATGTACTGCTGGAAAGCGACAGAAAAATAAAATAAAATAAAAATAAAATTAAACTACGATGATTTAAAAGTAAGCAAAAATAAAGAAAATAAGGGAAATAGGCTAGAAACTGGAAAAATTAGGGTTCTTTAGTGGTGCAAGTCCATATAATGCTTAAATCCAAGAATCACATTCATAGACATGATATGTAGCAACAAGGAATAATAGATTAAAACTTGCAATCAAGAACTCAATATCTTCCAATTAAAGATCCAAACAAGAAAGAACTAAAATAAAGTGCCAATTTTTAGGGTGAATGATAAAGATATAAATTTTATGCAGCGTGATGGTGAAAAGATAAGGCACGAAAATAAATCACTTAATTAAAGAATCAAAAGAGTAAAGAGCTTGCATACACCTGAGCTCTGATACCACTTGATACGTTTGGGATACCCGATCCTTCGCCTGTGGGCTCAAGATCAAGAACCACGCCGTATATTTCCCAGATCTTGCAATGCTCTTCCAATATCTCCTGATTGAACAATTAAGTAAACTAATTAAGTAACTAATTATAGTGACAGAAAATTAAATAGAACAATTCAAATAAAACTAAAGCGACGGAAAAGAGAAACGAGGGAAAGCGAAGATGCAGCAACGCTCGCGGGTTATCTCGGGCACATAGGCGCTAAGCCTCGATGAAAGCGAGAGCGCTGGCGAGCGAGACCGTGAGAGCGAGCGAGGACGAGACTCCGAAGACGTTGGCTTGCACGAGCGAAGACCTGGAGACCCGCGGTGATGCCGCTGGAGCGAAGGAAGCGCGAGAACGAGAGCGGAGTGCCGGAAGCACAGCACTCGCTGCGAGCGAGTGCGGGAGCGAGCGACACCAAGCGCCGAGCTCTCTTTTCTTTGCGACGCCTCCTGGGCTTAGGACTATTTCGGTTTAGGGTTGTTGATCAAGAACAAAGGTAAGGTGATGGTGATGGTGTGCCGAAGTAACAAGAACACAAGAGCATGAAGGCTTTTGGGATTGAAATCGAAGAACCCTTAATCCATAAAGGGTTTCTCCAATTCTATTCAATCTAAGAAATTCAAAGTGCATGTGAATGATTATATAGAAAAGCTATGGGAGATCTAGCCAATCCTTCCTTGCAAAGAAAAGGGGTTTGGATAGATCTATTCTATCTAAAGATATTTAAAACAATCTAAGATAAGTAATTCCTAAATAAGATAGAATTTAAATAACTTGGTGTACAAGACTTAATCTAGAAGAGATATAATCTTATAACTTATTAATTCTACTTACATAAAATAATAAAAGTAACTAATTTAATTAAAGTCTCGGCCCAACATAAGATGTACTCGACATGGGCCTTGTGGATGCTCGACATGGCTTGGCCCACTCGACATAGTGTGGTCTCGAGTGGCCCATGTGTATGTCGAGTTCCATTGTCTTCATGGCGGATGTTGTCGAGTCTGTGTGAGCTTTGTTTGAGGACGAAAGCTCATTTCTTGTGTTGGTGGAGTAGCATATGCATTGAGCCAAGTGATCCATGGTGGCCTGAACCCTTGCTCCATGGCGTTCCTTGGTAACGGACATGAAGGGCTTTGGTTGCATTTTGAATCTTCTTGCCCCTTGCACGAGTGATAGGGCCATCGAATGGAACCTTCATATTGTCCTCAATGTCACAAGGAGTCATTGATAATTGCACTGCATCATTCTCCTCCACTTGACTTCGATTTGTTCTCGAATCGTCGTCAGAGCCATCGTCAGGCACGAACAAGGATAGATCGGCAACGTTGAATGTAGAATGGATGTTGTACTTATCGGCAAGGAGATCCAGCTTGTATGCATTAGGACCCATCTTCTGAACCACTCTGAATGGTCCATCTCCCATGGGGTCCAGCTTAAACTTCCGTTGTTGCGGAAACCTTTCCTTCCTGATATGCAGCCATACCAGATCACCAACGTTGAACTACACATCCTTGCGATGCTTGTCCTTTGCGGCCTTGTATTGCGCAGTCTCCTTTCCAGTTGCACCTTGGTACGATCATGCAAGCGCTTGATGAAGTCCACTTTCTTAGCTGCATCCATGCTCTCCTTGTCCTTAAGTGGTCGAGGCATCATGTCCACTAGGGTCAGTGGGTTTCGGCCATATACCACTTTGAAGGGGGTCTGTCTTGTTGCAGAGTGCCTAGACCTGTTATTTGCAAATTCTACAAATGGTAGGCATTCTTCCCACCTCCGGAGTTTAGTTTGCAGCATGACTCTAAGGAGAGCCCCAAGAGTTCTATTTGTAACCTTAGTTTGGCCATCAGTTTGTGGGTGACAAGAAGTAGAAAATAGCATTTTTGTACCCAACTTAGACCATAAAGTTTTCCAAAAAGAGCTTAAGAATTTAGAGTCGCGATCAGAAACTATAGATAAAGGCAATCCATGTAAGCGAACAACATCTTTAAAGAATAAGTGTGCAACATGAATAACATCATCAGTTTTGTGACATGGAATGAAATGAGCCATTTTGGAAAATCTGTCTACAACAACAAAGATAGAATCATGACCCTTAGAAGTTCTAGGTAATCCTACAATAAAATCCATAGAATCAACTTCCCATGAGGGTGCATTAGCAATAGGCAAAGGTTGATATAGACCATTAGAGTTGGCTTTCGACTTAGCCTTAGCACAAGAGACACAACTTTTGAAAAATCTTAGCACATAATTAGACATTTTAGGCCAAAAGTAATGTTCCTTAAGTCCTGCTAGAGTTTTGTCGAAACCACCATGTCCCCTAGACTCATGAATTTCTTGAGTTAACAATCGGCGAATAGAAGAAGATTGGATACAAAGCTTGCCCATCTTAAGCAAATAACCATTATCAAGAAAATATGAATCAACTTCACCTTTGGACACACATTACGCATATATAGTTTTAAAGAAACCATCAGAAGCATACAATTCCTTAATCAATGCAAAACCCAACACATGTGCATCCATATGGTTTAGGAGGACATACCTGCGTGATAGCGCGTCTGCTACCACATTATCCTTTCCCTTCTTGTGGTGAAACATATAGGAAAAGTTCTCCAGAAACTCCACCCATCGAGCAAGTCGCTTGCTGAGCACTTCTTGTGCTTTGAGGTACTTCAGGGCTTCATGATCCGAATGAATCACAAACTCCTTAGGCCAAAGGTAGTGCTGTCATGTCTGTAAGCATCTGATAAGCGCGAAGAGCTCCTTGTCGTAGGTAGAATAGTTAAGCTCAGCGGAGCCCAACTTCTCGCTGAAATAGGCAATAGGGCGCCTATTTTGAAGAAGAACTCCACCAATGCCTGTGCCAGAAGCATCACACTCGAGTTCAAAAGGTTGCTGGAAGTCGGGTAGTTGCAGCATTGGGGCATGGGTGGGGCGATCCTTGAGAGCGTCGAATGCCCTCTGATGTGCGTCAGTCCAGCAAAACGTCACATCCTTCTTGGTGAGCTCATGTAGGGGGCGGCAACAGTGTTGAAGTCTTTGACGAAGCCTCGATAGAAGCCAAAAAGGCCCAGAAATGAGCGAACATGTGTAAGAGTCTCGGGCTGGGACCACTCCTGAATAGCACGAACCTTCTCCTCATCCACCTTTAATCCAGATGCAGACACTACAAAACCAAGGAAAATGGTAGACTCGGATGCAAAAGAACATTTCTTTAAATTGGCATATAATTTCTCTTTTCTAAGACAATCAAAAACCAATTTTAAATGACTAAGGTGATCATGCAGGTTCTTGCTATAGATTAAAATATCATCAAAATAGACAACGACAAATTTCCCTAAGTAACGTCTAAGCACATGGTTCATAAGCCTCATAAAAGTAGAAGGAGCATTTGTTAAACCAAAAGACATTACTAACCATTCATATAAGTCATACTTAGTTTTAAATGTCGTTTTCCATTCATCACCCTCTTTCATCCTAATTTGATGATATCCACTTCTAAGGTCAATTTTAGAGAAAATACAAGCACCATGAAGTTCATCAAGCATATCATGACAGGTACGGCGCAGGGGGGAGAGGCTTTCTCGCACAAAGCCTTTAGCCAGTAGCTCCGTGACTTGGCGTTGAAGCTCCTTTGTTTCCTCAGGACTAGCTCTATAGGCGGCGCGATTAGGCAAGGCTGCGCTAGGGACGAAGTCAATCTAATGCTCAATCCCATGAATAGGCGGTAATCCTTGCGGTAGATCAGTTGGAAGGACATCTAGATAATCCTACAACAGAGCAGAAATAGGTGCAGGAATATGACTCAAATCCACAACATTTAGTAATACCTCTTTCATTACCAATAGGATCTGAGGTCGATGTGCATTACAGGTAATGGTCTCTGTCTGTGGTTGAGAAACCAATGAGCGGCGTTCAACAGAGCCCTTGAGCGAAGAGGAAGAGGGCTAAGGTGATGCCGAGTGGGAAGGTATTGGCGCCAAAGGGGCCGCGGGTGCGGGTGGGGAGGCCGCGGGCGCGGCGGGCTGGGCCACGGGGGCGGTCTGTTGTGCCGAGCTCCCTAGGTGCCTCTCCTTCCTTTGGGCCTCCTTCAGAGCGTCCTGTTGTTGTTTCTTGCGAACCTGTTCCTTCAAAACAGCTTGAGGCAAAAGGGGTAGGAGAGTAACTCTCCTCCCATCAAAGGTGAAGGCATGTGTATTCGCACGACCATCATGAATAACATAACGATCATATAACCAATGAAGGCCTAACAAGATATGACTACAATCCATGCGAGCAACATCACATAACACTTTATCATGATATGATCCAATAGAAAAAGAAACTAAACATTGTTTGGTGACCATCATATCAGATCCATCATCAGCTATGCCCTTTAAATCATAGTGAGTAGCTCTAGGAGTAGTAGTTAAATGGAGAAAATCCACTACCTTTTCATTGATGAGATTGCAGCAACTCCCACCGTCGATGATGACGCTTAAGGTAGCCTCGCGAACCACACACATGGTGTGGAAGATGTTCTCCCTTTGATCATCCATGGGAGACTCCTGAATGTGTAGGACCCGCCGATTGACAAGGCAGAGGACGTCGTCGAACTCTGTAGTGTCGATTTCTCCATTAGGCTCAAACGACTGGTCCTCCTCCACTTTGCTTGAAATTACATGGTCCTCGACAGTTTCCTCCTCATAGTAGTGGTCTCCCAAATCATTGAGAAGAACCTTCCTTTTCTAAGGGCATTCGCGAGAGACATGCCCAGAACCACCACAAGTAAAGCAACGGATGTCTTTTGTGCGCTCCTTAGATGGTGCAGCAACCCTTCTAGTTTCAACCTGATAACCCTATTGAGGTGAGTTGGAAACTCCCTTTTGCTGCATAGGAGGGTTAGTAGTAGATCTATATTGACTAAAAGAGTTAAAAGGGACAAACCTGCGACCTTGGGAGGTCTGGTCGAATCTTGTGCTCTGGCGTAGCTGCTGCTGGTGGTGGTGGTCATACAGAAGTTGTGCTTTATGCATTGTGTACAATGGTTTAGCTGATAAGTTCGAATTGATCAGGCTTGCACGTCCCTGTTATGACAAGACATTTGCATGTCATTTACTTAGTTGTTCTTTAGATTTACATATGAGGTCTTCAAAAGTATGCTTGTTAACTCTCCCATTAATAAGCGAGCCATTTACGATTGAAGTAAGGTTTCCCAAAAAGAGTCTTTCTTTTGAGGGACCGGCGGGGCATACACAAATAGAAGAAGAGCCATAAACCTATCATTTACATTTTTGTAGCGTAGTCCTATAACTTAGGGTAACTGAATTTCTACCGTAATAATTTCATTTGATAGCTGATAGGATTTCCATAAAACGCCTAATCCACCTGATCGCCCATTAGCACGCGACTAGATAGCCTCGTCGAAGCCAACCATTTTTCAAAGTTTGTCTTCTGGAATGGATTCTGATTTAGTTTCTGCTAGGGCCATCATTTGAATATGATTATTCTTACTTAACATGTTGGTTTCAGTCCAAAAAGTTTTTTTCCTAATACCTCTACGTACAATTCCAAAAGGTGATCTTCATATATAACCATCTAAGATATGAAGACAAAGGGTAAGTGTCCTCATATCGAACGGAAAAGGTACTCCCAATTTGGTAGATGAATACATTTTGTTTATGAACCGATTTTTCAACACCCAAAAAATATCACTTAAGAGTTAAAAAAAAAACCAGTCCACTGATTAACAGCAAAGCAACATCTATCCTATTGAGGAGTGTCAAAGACCAGTGGGTCAACCAAGTCCACGAAAAGAAACCCCCTAACAACACCGAATAAAAAGTAAACAAGCGGACCTTTAGAGAAATCAAAACAAAATTTGATCACACAAAACAACTTGCAATTGAATTCAAGAAAGGGAGTAACAATGGAGGTTCATCACCTTCCTCTCGCTCTCTCACATTTGGAATTTGTTATGTCTCAAAACCTCTGCCACCTAACCACCTACTAACAGCAATATAAACTGGTGTAACAAAAGACCAAAATATCCCTCTGAGTTACCCTCTATATGAAGCACACATATCCTACGTACCCCTCTCAACCTGGACATGGGTAGGAGACACAAGTCCAAGCTTGGAACAAAGGAATTTGTGTTGATGAGCTCCCAACACTTTGCTCAGAATATCGGCTATCTGTAGAGTAGTGGATACATGTAGAGTCTGAATGAAGCCCTGCTGCACCATCTCCCGGATGAAGTGAGAGTCAATATGGACGTGCTTAGTTCGTTCATGGAATACCGGATTCAAAGCCAAACACTTAGCAGCTCTATTGTCACAGTGCAAATTGATGGGCAATTGAACATTAATATGAAGATCAGTGAGTAACCTCTGCATCTATAATAATTCACTAGCAGTAGACGACATGCTGTGATACTCACTTTTAGTGGATGATTTAGAAACAACCTTCTGTTTCTTAGTTTTCCATGACACTAATGAGGAACCCAGGAACACATAATAACCGGACAATGATCACCCAATGTCAATGCAGTTCCCCCAATCAACATCATTGTAAGCTTTGAGAGTAAGAGTGGACACTGTTGTGTATGACAAAGCCATATGAAACCTACCTTTCAAGTACCGAAGAAGATATATAGCAGCATCCCAGTTAGGCTTAAGAGGATGTTGAAGAAATTGACTGAGTTGTTGCATTGTGTAGGCAATATCAGGTCGTGTCAAGGTTAAGTAAAGGAGCCTTCCAATAAGCCTTCTGTAACTCTCTGGAAGCTCAAAAGGATCACCAACATTAGTAGATAATTTGACTCCGTGTTAGATTGGAAAAGCAGCAATCTTACAGGATTCCAATTGAGCATCTTTTAGAATATCCAGGATGTACTTTCTTTGGTTCAATAAAATACCTGAGGGAGAATGAGAAATTTCCATTCCAAGAAAGTAACGAGCCACTCACATATCTTTTATAACCAAAGCTAAATGAAGAGTTTACTTAGTGCTAGCAATTTCAGAACTTGAATTACCTAATAGCAACATATATATCATCCACATAAACCAAAGCAATTGTGAATTCAGAACCAGTTGCCTTGACAAATAGAGAGTAATCATGCTTTGATTGAGAATACCCCAACCAAATTAAGAACTTAGTCAACTCATGGTTCCATTGCTTGCTCGCCTGTTTAAGTCAAAAAGAGATCTATTGAGTTTGCAAACCTGTCCAGACTTAATCTCATTTCCATCAGAAGCCTGCATATACACCTCTTCTTCTAAGAACCCATGAAGAAAGGCATTATTTACATCCAATTGATGCAAAACCCAACCCTTCACTGCAGCAAGTGCAAGAATGACTCTCATTGTTGCCAATTTAGCCACTGGTGAAAAAGGTTTTCTTATAGTCTTTGTCCTTAACTTGGTTGTATCATTTAGTAACCAATCGGGCTTTATACCTGTCTATGCTTCCATCTTGCCTATATTTGATTTTTAAAATCCACTTGGAACCAATGGCTTTCTTGCCAACTGGAAGGTATGTAACAGTCCAGGTGTGATTTTTCTCAAGTGTTGCTAACTCAGTTTGCATGGCTTTTTCCCAGTAATTAATACCTTTGGATGGACTGTATGAACGAGGCTCAAAAGTAGCACAAACATTAACAAATGACTGAATGAAATCAGGAGATAAATGGGCCAAATGTTGAATAGAAAAGACAACAAAGGACTGACTCTCATAGACTAAATCAGGTTCTGGCATCCTAGTTGGAAGGCCTGAACATATGTGATCATTTAGCCTATCAGGTCTGTGAATCATTCTCTTAGGAATCAGAAGAATATGCATATCAGAACTTGAAGAAGAATCATGAGATGAAGAAGAACCTGAAAGATCTAATGGCTCATCAGTATAGGCGTCATCAATGATCAGGTTTTCAGGATGGCTAGGAGACCCAACATTCTCTCCAGGATTTAAAGGAAAATCAAATAAAAAACCCCAAATAATATCAGGATTATCACAACTAGGTAAAGACATACCACTAGATGATGAAGGAATCACATCAGACCTTGCACCTTTCCTGAAGGGGAACACATGCTCAACAAACTTCACATGTCTGCTCACAATAACCTTTTTTTTTTTTTCTGAAGATCAAACAACTTGAAGGCCTTTTGGCAATGAGGATAACCAAGGAAGACACACTTCCTAGAAATAATACCAAGCTTATGCCTATAATCATTGGGTTCCACATTTTTGAGATTATCTAAAGAATGAGGGGTATTGTACAAAACCTCATAAGGTGACTTCCATTGAAGCACACTAGATGGCATCTTGTTAATCAAATAGGTAGCACTCAAAACACAATCCCCCCAAAACTGAATAGGTAAACCAGCATGCTGTCTGATAGCCCTAGCAGTTTCCACTAAATGTATGTGCTTCCTTTCAACTTTGTCATTTTGCTCATGAACACCAGGAGCTTACCTCTAATGGATAATACCCCGAGCCAGCAATAAATCTGAACATCCTTTTTGTGTGAACTCGGTCCCATTATCAGTTATCAAAATCTTAACCTTCAACTGAAACTGTGTCTCAACTAGATTTAAGAAATTTGTGATCACTCTAAGCAACTGCATCTTATCTTGGATAAGATAGACCCAAGTTGTCCTAGAAAAATCATCTAGGATAGTTAAGAAATACTTAGCCCCACACAAAGCTGGAGTTCTATAAGGACCCCATAGGTCCATGTGAACCAACTGAAACAAACTGTCTGACACATATTCACTACTGGGAAAAGGTAATTTATGAAATTTTTTCAATTCACGTGTATCACAAACAAAGTTCTTGAAATCAACATCAAAACAATCAGGTAAGTTTTTCATTTTGGAACTAGACAGGTGTCCAAATCTGGCATGTAAAGTATGCAAATTCACTACTTTATTACAATCATGGGAGATTTGATCAATCTCATTCAAGGCACAGCTTCTAGCACTAGTGCTCAAGCTCATCAGTTCTGGGGACTTCAAAATGTATAGATCTCCTTCTTTAGTCCCTTGAGCAATCACTCTCCTAGTTATACGGTCTTGTAACCAACAGGATGCCTCATTAAAACGAAATTCCATTCTCTGGGAATGCAAAACCTTTGATATAGACGGTATATTGTGTCTAAATTGTGGAACAAATAGCACATTCTGTAACAACAAATCATGTGTAACTTGCATAGTCCCTGATTGACTCATAGCAATACTGGTTCCATCAGGCAAACCGGGTCTGATAACACTTTGTAAGTTTCTCAAACTCAGAAACACGGATTTATCAAATGCAATATTATCTGTAGCACCTAAATCAACTATCCACTTATTCTTATCAGCTTTATTTGTACCAATAAGAAATGAAACACTCAAGGTACCTGCAAAATGGACTACTGCTTGATTTTCAGAACTATTGAACTGATCCATCTTGGTCTTTCCTTTCATCATCTTGATGATCTCATTAAAGACTACATTTACAATAGCATGATCTGGGCATCTGGCCTTGAATCACCCTGTCCATCCAGTGGACTGTCATACTGAGGTATCTCAAGATATGCAGCAAGCTTCCCACCCTGCTTAGGTCTATCTTCATCACGATGGCCTTTGAACCACTCAGGGTATCCTACTAACTTGAAGCAGTAATCCTTGGTGTGACCATCTTTGTTGCAATAGTCACATTTCCTCTCGAATCTTGGCTTCTTAAATTCCTTCTTTCCTTGATAATTAACTTTGTAATGATCTTACCTTGATTGTGAGTACCTATTCACAACATTAGCGTCATAATCCATACTGCTACTTTGGCCAACAGCTAAGACATTGGCGTCACCTTGCACAGTAGAGGTCCCTCCTTTGGACCTTTCCAGTTGAACAACCATCTAAAAAGCTTTGTTTAGTCCTGGCATCGGATCCTTTGACAAAACATTGCTCCTAATAGGTTCATACACCTCATTAAGTCCCATTAGAAATTACATAACCTTCGCTTTCTCTTCCCTTTCAATTACACGTTTTAGCAACGCACAAGAACACTGACTCACACCACCACAGGTGCAACCTGGAACTGCATCAAGAAGTAGCAGCTTGTCCCAAATTTTCTTCAACTTACCAAAATAGGCTCCAACAGACAGGTTCTCTTGCTTCAAATTACTCAGATCTCTTCGCAATTGGAAGATCAAAGAATCGTTTGTTTCATAGAATCTTTCTTTGATATCCTCCCACAGTTCTTTGGAGGATTGCACATACATCACCGATTCAGCGACATCGCTCGTCAATGAATTAATCAGCCAAAATTGCACCATGTAGTCTGCACGCATCCACTTCTCGAAATCCTTACTATTCTCGGCAGGCTGAACAACACTTCTAGTGATGAACCCGAGCTTGGCCTTAGCACCCAACGCCATGTGGATTCCGCGACTCCAACTCACAAAGTTCGTTCCATTGAACGGTGTGGACACCAGCTGCATCCTAGGGTGGTCCAAATTTGATAGAAATAACGGATTGTAGTTAATATTACCTAAATTCTGCGTAAAATCCCCAAACTGAAAACCAGGGATTGCTCCCATGGTGAATCCTCTGCCAACAGCTCCTGGCCCCGGAGGTGTGACGAAGGTACCTCTACCTCCTCCAACACCTGAACCTTGACTATGAGGACTCGCATTCAGATTTCCTCTTTCCGTCATCGTCAATTCAATTTCAGCAATCAGATACCACAATCGGCCAAATTCACATACAGCAACAGCGAAGAAGCTTACCTTCGCTCTGATACCATTTAGAGAAATCAAAACTAAAATTGATCACACAAAACAACTTGCAATTGAATTCAAGAAAGGGAGTAACAATGGAGGTTCATCACCTTCCTCTCGCTCTCTCACATTTGGAGTTTGTTATGTCTCAAAACCTATGCCGTCTAACCACCCACTAACAGCAATATAAACTGGTGTAACAAAAGACCAAAATATCCCTCTGAGTTACCCTCTATATGAAGCACACATATCCTACATGACCCGTAATAAATAGACATGAGTTAGGATCATGAACCATCATATGCAACGGCAAAACACCGAGGCTGGGGTAAGGAATCACCCCGTCAACAGACAGAGTTAATGAACACTTATTTAACAATTATGGTGTACAAGAAGATTTCTAATTTCATAAAATACAATTTTGATCACATACTTAGGTATATACCTTTGAGCATTTACTTTGTATCTATATTACAGTAATATTTATTCTAATTTTTTTTTACTAAAACATAAATAACATTATTTTTTTATTTTCTTCTTATTTTATTCAAAATAAATAATGTTGTTTTATTTTATTCTTTCAATTTTCTTCTCCAATGACTCGATTGGTTATTCTAATAAGTTTCTTAATTTTATTTCATAATTTTGCTATTCAAACTAAAATTTTAATTTTGTTTAATTTGATAATATAAAAAATTATAGTTAATGAACACTTATTTAACAATTATGGTGTACAAGAAGATTTTTTATAAATTTGAAAAGAAATAAAACTTAAACCCTAGTATATAATAATAATAATAATAATAATAATAATAATAATAATAATAATAATAATAATGGTTAAATGAATGGACAATACATGAAAATTTGTATGCTATCTAAACCCTAAACATATACCCTAAAGCCCTAAACCCTATAAAATCTATATACCCAAAACCCTTAACTAAGTGGATAAATTTCAATCCGATAAAATATATCACACCTTCATATATCTCAAGTTAATATAACTTTGAAACTTGTATGCTATATATCTAAACCCTATAAAATATACCCTGAACCCTAAACCCTTATTAATTTGTGTATTACATAATAAATATTAAATATCAAAGTACGCTAAACTAAGTGGATAAATTTCAATCCGATAAAATATCACACCTTCGTATATCTCAAGTTAATATGCTTTGAAACTTGTATGTTATCTAAACCCTAAACCCTATAACATATACCCTAAACCCTAAACCCTTATTAATTTGTGTATTACATAATAAGTATTAAATATCAAAGTACGCTACACTAAGTGGATAAATTTCAATCCGATAAAATATCACACCTTCATATATCTCAAGTTAATATGCTTTGAAACTTGTATGCTATCTAAACCCTATAACATATACCCTAAAACCTAAACCCTTATTAATTTGTGTATTATAGAATAAGTATTAAATATCAAAGTATGTACGCTACACTAAGTGGATAAATTTCAATCCGATAAAATATCACACCTTCATATATCTCAAGTTAATATGCTTTGAAACTTGTATGCTATCTAAACCCTAAACCCTGCAACATATACCCTAAACCCTTATTCATTCCTATGATTACAAATTGTTTATGCAACTAATTATTGTAATATCTATCTACTCCCCATTCTCTTCTTTTATATTATATAGATAGATATAGTTAAGCCGATGCATAAAGTTTTATGTGGCGTATTGTGATATAAATATTTGATAGGTATAGTTTCATTTATATATAGATTATTTTTTGGTGGAAAGAGTTATATAAATCAAAATTATTTGATAACCATTATTTTATTTATATCTATATTATTTTTTGATAAAATGAATTATTTATATCTAGATTGATTTTTTTTTTATATAATTTTAACACTCTTTAATTGTTATTAATTTAAGATCAACAACTTATTTGTATATAGATTATTTATTTGTATATAAAATGTTGTAGCTCCTTAAACTACAAAAGTAAAAACTCTTATATTTAGGATAGGAAGGGGTAATATTTTAGGATTTTTTTTTATCTTCTAGCTAAAATATGCACAAAAGTAAAATTATAACGTCAAAAAAACATAAAAAAGAAAACTACTACAACACAATATTATACTACTACCTTATATTATAACTATTTAAATTATAACATCCTATCTTATATTCTTATTATATACTCCCTACGATAAGATAATATATATATAATATTTTTTCTTTTCTTTCTCTCTCGCAGAGTCGCAGTCGCTGTAACCCAAATGAAAGATGAAGGTCAGACGAATCCCGGTTGTCTCCATCCTTCGATGTCTCTGCTCCGGGCAAGGGCAGTTCCGGTAGAGGGAGGTTCTGGTCGACGGCGGCTACGAGAGAGGGCTTCTGTGTTGTGCTGCTGCACCGCTACCGCACGGCCGAGGCTGTTCCTCTATTTTAGGTCTGATTTTTTTTGTTAATATTTCAGTTAATTCGATATTGAAGAATGCTTATAGACTTTATTGAATTGATTTTGTTGAAATGTTGAATTTATTTGGAGAATTGAAATGGATTTGTTAGGTTTGGGTTTGAGATTTGAGATTTGAGGTTTCAGATTTGTTAGGTTAGGGTTTGAGAATTGAAATGAATTTATTTGCGGCTTTATAGAAACTCTTATCAAATTTTGGCCCCAATTGATTCTTGTCCCTTTAAGTTCTTCTCACCAATGTGTTTGTTTTTGTTTCATGTATTTAACTCATAAATTGACATTATATGAATTGTGGGTTATATAGAAACTCTATCAATTATAGAGTTGCACATATAAAAGCAATAACCAAGGTTTTGAGGTCCTAACGCCAAAGATTCCAAGCTTGCAATCGGTTCGTAAGTTGAAGATGGATCATATGAAGTTGCAGTACGGTTTTATGTCACATAGGTCATGCAGATGCAGTAGGTGTGTTTTGCTTCTGCTCCTAGCTATTTATAGTCTGAAAATTGGGTCAACTTAAGTTATTGAATCGTGACTCTTCAATCTACGTTTCTACTCACTTTTTTGCTCGAGTTCAGATTCCATCTTCCTCCTTTACTGTATGTTGCAGGCACAGGCATTCATCTTTGTCTCCTCCCTGCGTCATTGTCTATCTCATTCAAACCTTTCGACACTCCCTCCATCGCCGGCCATGGTACGTGTTTTTATCCGAACCTGTTGATGCCGATGTTCTCAAGGTACCTCAATTCCAATATCTAATTGCCTTATTTGTTTCCCGTTCGACAATGATACTTTATTTGGTTCCCTTTCGAAGGTTATTGCTAACGAAGATCTAATTTCTCCTTAAAGATTCCCACGAATCGAATCGCTGATGCTTTTCCTGTTTTGAAGGATATGAAAGTGCCGGTTAGTGGTTATGTAATGGATATCGGCTTGGTCGAGTTCTCCCCCGTTATGCAGCTATACTCTTTCACTCCAGGTAACTCTGTAGAAGTTAGAATCTTGGCTATCAATTCATGATCATGTGTTTTACTTGTGTCAGCTATGCATTTCAGTTTTAGCCTGTGCTTATTTTGTGACATACTCAGTGCGAATCCAAAAGCCCTAATCCCACTTTTACAGCTTCCTTCTTCAATTTTTCTTGGCTTATAAAACATGGTGGTTAGAAGCTCATTTCGTCTATTGAGCAAGTACCTCCTATATTCATCTTTTTTTTGGTGGGCTCCTATATTCATCTTCTTTTACTTCCCTAATTTGTTATTTGAAACACTGTAGGTCATAACATTTGTGTCAATTTTGTGTCTAAGGTGTTTAGTTGGTCGTTTAGCATAAAATTTGTCTTTTGTAGGAGATGATGTGTATATCGGAGACATCCGAGACAGAGAAAGCATTATCCCTGCAATCCAAGGTATTGATGCCCTCATAATCCTAACAAGTGTACGTTTTTAAAATGATGTTGTAATCCAAATGTGCAGCTAAAGCTGCTGGTGTTAAAGTTGCAAAGGAACTGTTGTGATGACATTGATTGTGTTACAGATTTTGAAAAGAAAGGCATAAGAGTATTTGGCGAACTCAGATGTACCATACACAATCATAAGGTAAGAGTGTGTTTGCGAAAAAACTCCATATGTTCGATAGCTTATTCCCATGTTATTCATTTAGAATATATGTTTAGCTTATTGAATTTCAAATCAAAATGACTTAGATACTGACTTAATTCCTTGGGCATATATCTCCCGGAGTTTGGTATTAGGTCTTTTTAATGGGCTTGGAGCTGAAGACAGTAAAGTTGGTAAATTTTGTTTCTCACTCAAAGGTTATGTCTTTTTTTTATCATTAATGTCATAAGCGTAGTTGTAGGATGTTACCTTCTCTGCTGCTCAGTTGGCTATAATGGACATATGGCTATATTTAAAGTCTTTTTATGTCTTTGGTATTAGGTACAAATATGGATTTACCAAATGATTAAATTTACCAAAGGAAATAATCAGAGGAAATCTTCACTTTAGATTTTTATTCCCGCTTTTAGATCTTCCTGTGCATTGCTTCCTAATTAGTGCATATCTGCATTCCAGTTTAGCTATGTACTTTGTCTTTTAATGCTGTCTTTTTGAGTTTTGAAAGAGGGAATTTGAGGCATGTAACTTTGTTAGATAAAATGAATTTGCGCTGAAATTTGTTTTGGCTTCGAATCTTGTGATGTGAACTTCATTCGGGATATAATTTACGTATATGTGCATATGATGACTAGATGTAAGCTATTTTTCATGGAACCAGCCTACAAATTCTCTCAATTTTGAGAGCTTGATTGAGGATCTCGTTTTACTATGGTCCCAATCTAGATAGCAAGTGATCAGGCTTATATGCTTCAAAAGTTCAAGTTACGACTTTTCAACGGTTCTAATATTAATAAACCAAATGTAGAGGTAAACTTCTTTTTTTGGAGTTAAAGGCAGCATATTGATGCATGTTGTGAAATAAATTTCAAGTGGATGCATTCTTTAAAGTATGATTAAACATTGATGTAGACATTACAGTGATTTCTTTAATTGAACTTAATTTGAATTTCAATTCCTCTTCTTTTCTTTGCCTGATTTATTTTTTGCTTTTATAATTTCTAGATCATAATTCCTTGGGTGCTTGGTTCAGATTCGATTCCCAAAGGTGGTATTGATTTGCATTTTTCCTTTTTTTCCCCCCTCAATTACCCATTAATGATTTCTCTAATTGGGGTTTAAAGATTGAATCTTTCGATTTTTTAATCATGTAGTCTAATGGGTATGATAAAATTTATTGTGTTTATCTCAATAAAGCAAGTTACTGACCCACACCGACACTTTAATTTCATGAAACTTGATGCATAAAACTTATTAGTATTTTTTAAATATATATCATACTATACATGGGCTTGAAATTAGTTTGCAAAGTGGATTAAGGGTGTATGTTTCAAAATTCGAGCTGGCTATATTTTGTAATAAACTCTTCCACGATGCAGATTGTTGGACAAAAAATGCGCGATATAATTGTACAACACATTTTATTTAATTTTTTAACATTTGAGTTCGACCCCTCTTGGTTATCCTCTTGATTCGAAGTCGTACCGATACCAAGATTTTGGTGGTTTTGGTGATTTGAGCTGCACCCGAATTTTAACGGGTTGCCTACGTATCTTTTGGAAGAGAATCAAGCCTCACGTAGTTCCGAGTGTTTTGGATTTTGTGTTTGGTTTGATTTGGATTTGGACTCGTTTTCTTGTATGCATCATAGGATGAAGTTCAAGCCCACCTTATACGAAGGGTAGCTCGAACAACACTCCACCCGAGTAACCTGAGCCCAGCTTCTCGGAAGGGTAACTCAAGTGACCCGCCTATCATTTGCATAGAAAACGATTTGATTTTAATGTGGAGTTTGATTTAATTTGATTTGAGATTTGACTAAAAAAGTCAATTTGGAGGTTGTGATTGAACTCGTTTGTGAGTTTCCTACGTACCCTTTTGGAAGGGATCAAATCGCACGTAGTTCTTGAAAACGACAATTTTGAATTTGGGTTTTTGAAGTATTGGTCGTGACCGAACTCGACGAGCGGAAGCTTTTTATCGAGTTGGATGAGACACTTTGGATTTGATGGAAATTTGGTTTTTGAGACGACTTAAGTCGACAAATGAATTTGGAGAATTTGATTAAAGATTTGGGTGTGACTGGACTCGGTGAGAATTTGATTTACACCGAGTTTCCTACGTATCCACTCGTTTGGTGGAATCAAGTCGTCGTAGTTCGGAACAAAGATTAGTTTTTGTATTTGGGTTTGATCGTGAGATCATTTGAGAGTGGTAACTTAACTCGACAAGCGGAAGCTTTGTATCGAGTCGGAACGACCAATTTTAACTTAACTCGACAAGCGGAAGCCTTGACTTTGTATCGAGTGTCCTACGTATCTCTTAGAAGAGAATCAAATCACCCGTAGTTCCAAACGAGAGAAATTTAATTTGTTTGGTTTTGGCCTCATATTCATTTAAGGGGAATTTAGAGGTCGACGACTGTACCCGATATATTTTTAAAATTTAATATCGGGTTACCTACGTAGCCGTGTTTTACGACATCAAGTCTTTACGTAGTTCTATCGAAAAGACAGTGATTTTAGAGCAGCCACCCCCTTGGCGTGTGAAGCCAGGTACATTGGCTTCTTCCTTTCTCTCTCCCCTTGTTTTCGTCTAGTTTGGCACTCACTTGTCCGATTTGAGTTTCAATTTGCATACTTTGCTATTGGCTTGAGCACGTCAAGTTTGAGATGGGAATGCTGAGTTCCAATGCCTGAGTTTATCGCTCAGTTTTAATCAGCCTTAATTTAAATCAGCCTTTTTTTCCAATCACCAATTTTGGCTAGTTTTGTATTTTGATTTAGGAATGAAAATTATCCCTTTACCACTGCTAAATTCATGTTTACAAAAACCGAATCCGAAAATTGGTGATGCTGGTGATGATAAATCAGGGCTGTGGGTCCTTAGGCTAGTTGCAAACTTGCAATTTGGTAGCAACAAGGAGGATTGATGCCTCATATTAGCTTTAGGCTTTGGGGCTTTTGCATTTTTTTCTTGCCTTGATTTGAGAAGCACTGTAACCAACAGGCCGGTTTTAATTTGTTGATTGAGTATCCCAAAATTTCGGTAGCGCTTCGCCCCTATAAACCGATCCGCGCCGGGATTGAAGGTAGTGGCGAAAGAATATACTTTCAAGCCAACTACGAGAGTATATGCTCTCAACCTATTACGTGATGGCCTCTAGGCGAAAGAAAATACTTTCAAGCCTATGACGAGTCCAAACACTAGGTGAGAGCATGTGAATCAAAGGTTTTGATCCTCCGTTTTCTTAAGTCTTTTTACCTGCAAGCAAAGATGAAACAACAAGGAGAAACAGATCTTCTACCTTTTGCAGTAAACGATTCTCTCTCTTTTTTCAACTGCTTGTGTTTTCTTTTATGTATTTTTGCAGGTTTGAAGCCTGTTTGGAAGAGGAAGAAAGCCAGTAGGAAGGAGCCAGTAGGAGGAGGTACACGTCTAAGTGATGGGGGAAGAAATCAGACCCTCTTGTAGCACAACTTCCTTTAATAGGGTAAATAATTTAGAGTAGTTATTTGATGACCCACTTTCCCCACTTTTACCTGTACAGGTTTTTTTAACTGCTCCACTGTACAGTTTTTTTTTAGTGCGTGTAACCTCTCCCTATTACAGTTGTAACTGTTGTTATTTAGATTAGGCTTGGCTTGATTTCTTGGGCCTTTGGAAGAAAACTTGTACTCTTTTTGTCAAATTTTAATCCAATTCATTTGTAGCCCATTCTTCCATTTTAATAATGGATATCAATTAAATTAATCACAATCTGATATTTTGATATATGATTAATTTAATGGGGGACTTTTAATATTTCAAATTTGTGAAAATTAACCCTCCAACACAGATCAAGATGGGGTTGTCCAAACTCTTGATGCTAAGATTTCTCCAATCCTGAGTTCACTTGTGCCATGGTGGACCCCATCACCAATTAGGTGACTAGCAACAACACTATTCAAGTGAAGTTGTGAGTTCTCCCCATCACCAATTATGCTTATCATAATTTTTACTTTTTCAATTTCTCCATCAACCTTTGTGTTTTTCACATCATGATTAGATTTCAGCTTTTGATTCAATATACTTCGCAAATAATTCCTTGGGAAGCCACTTGGCTACTTGTACACTTTGTGGTGTTTTCTTTTTCATTGAATCATGGTATCTTGTACACATGTGGTGTTTTTCTGCTTAATGGAGTTGTGGGTTCTTGATTTGGCTCTTTGGATTGAAGAGCCCAGCATTGAAGCCACTTTGTTCTTCACTGGAACCTCCACGAATGCATCTGCTGAGTCTGATTTCTTCGTGTTCTTTCTCTGATGAATGAGGTATGAAAATAAAGGGTTTGGTTTACATTCTTACTTATCTCTGTAACCCTAGTTCCCTTGAACTGTGTTTCTGCACTGTCTGAGTATCGTGTTTGAGTTTGTCACATTCGAGTAGCAAGTGATGAATCTTGGTGCTGGATTGCATCATTTTCTTTTTAATAAACAAGCATAGGCCTAATCAGTCAGCTGTTGAGGTGTGTTAAGCAAAATGGAGTTTATGCGACCTAGATTGCAGTGTTAGGCCTGTTAGCAGATGATCTATTCACACATAACCTGTTTTGCTTCTTACAGTTCTAACAGGGAATTTACTCAGTTCATTGATTAGTGATCTCTTGGTTTGATACTTTTTCACAATGAGAGCTTCCTTGGTGACAACTGACAAGCACAGGTACACTGAGATCTTCATTTTGCTGAATTGTATTTGCTTGTTTTGGCAGCACAGATTGGGAATTTGAGTAGAGCTCTTTCTAAAACACATATTGTAATGTGCTGTCATAAACCAATTCCCTTCCTTTTGATCTGCTGTCATAAACCCAGATTTTTACTGGTCAAAGTGATGTATACATTTATAGCCAATTTTAAAGCATGTTAGCTCAAATGGTAGAGCAATGTGCTAATGCACAAAGATGCGAGTTTAAATCTCGCATAGGCTAATCTTAACCTAAAAACACGAATAGATTGGGGAAAAGATACCAAACCAGTCCATAAGTAGTTGAGAGATAAAAGATAACAAATAAGTATAAACACAAACAAGAGTAGAAAACATAAGCAATAAAATTCTGAAACATAAACAATCCATATGATTTCTTCTTGCTTTGCCAACAGATTGCGACAAGGACTTAATATTATTTAGGGATACTCCCACCATCACCGTGCTTGAGTCGATCGGGACCATAAAGCACATCATAACTTATATTCTACTTGAATTTACAAAAAAAAATGTTCAAAATAAGTAGAATGCCAACATTTTCGAACTCAAACATTTCAATAACATTCGGATTTACAAGTGCGTTGTGCGATTTATTAGTACTTACCCACGATTGCCCGTAAACCGACTCACTTGAACACCTACTTACTGCCCCCCGTACTCTTCAATTCAACCGAATACACCTACTACACCGTAGACCTTCAATTCAATCGAGTTTTTTTTTTAATTATTATTAGGAATTCAATTCAACCGAGTGGTTAGTGAGAGATGTTTTTTATTTTTTTTATTTAATGAAATGCCATACAATTTCCCTTAATTGGTGCTAATTTGGGAAGGTTGATCATTTATTTCCTTGTATAAAATTCAGCTATATTTTTTTACTTTCTAATTTTTTTTAACATCAAATCAAATAATAAGATACATGTGAGATAACATGTCATTAAAATGAATGACATGGGACAACTTCTAAAGAGGCTCAAAAGCTCTCTTTTTGAGCCTGGGAAAAACCCCTAATTTGGGGTCGGCAAACACCGTCGCCGATTGCTTGCGCCGGTAGACTCACCTGGTAAGTGGTAACCTCCTCCGGGAGCCCATACATCTCCTCCGGGAGCCCTTACATCTCCTTCGGAAGCCCCGACCTACTCCGCCACCACCCCCTATCTCCAGCATCCGCCGTCGCCTACCCCCTTCCCCTCTCTTTCATCTCTGTGCGCGAAGGGCTCCAACTACGACTTATGCCGTTCGTCTCCGACTTCGGCCTGTCGATCGCCTCCCACCGCCCTAGTGGCGTCGCCGCCACCATCCTAGCTGTGCTCTTGGGGTTTTGCCGTATCCGGTTTCCTTGGCTTATTAAATCTGTCTTGTATCTTCATACAAAACCCCAATTGTTTGGGGGTTTTCAACTATTTGTGTTCTCTATGGAGTATCGCTGGCGTGGGTGTGGCGCTAGTGGCCGGATTCAGTTCCTCCGCCGGCTTCGCCTCGTTCCTCGTCTCCTGTAACTCGGCTTGCCGCTGAACTGGGCCCTCTTGCCCCCACTGGTTCTCGACGGCGTTCCGGGCTGTGGCCGCTTGTTTGCTTCTGCTGTCCCGTGTTCAGTACTTGGTGGGCAAGCAAAATCTTCCCTGGTCTTCGCCCGATTTATCCGCCTTTTGCTGCGTGGTTGGGCTCGCCTTCGTTGTCCATCCACCGGTACCCTCTGCCTTCATCGCCTCTTCTTCGTCGGCGTTTAAATCGTCTGTCCCTGGGCTCCTTGGAGGTCCTGGTTTTCCGGGATTCTTCCGGATTTCCTGGCTTGCAAAGCTTGGCGTGCAAGGGTTATCTTTAGCCTTGTACGCCAAGTTGAAAGTACACTATTAAAAAAAAAGTGTGTTTATTATATATATTTATTGTATATATATTAACTCCCGTAAGGGTTTGATTAAATCTCGTAAGGGCCTCTTAATTCCTGAAAGGGTTTCTTGGTGCGTTTTACTAGGTGGTTCTTGGCTGCATTTTCGGTTGTCCTTAGTGTTCCTTTTCTAAGTTGGGGCTCTGGCGTCCGATGTCGGGTCTGGTTGGGGTCGAGGCGGTGTGTATCGAGGCGACTCCGCGATACGGAAATTTCCTTGGAGGTTCGTCTTCATCGCCCACAGGGACTCCTGATGTACCGCTGACCAGCGGACAGCGGTATCACTGCTTGGTGGTGCTTGGCGTCGGCTCTTAGTCTATGTTGTCCCCATCTTGTTTAGTTTAGGTTCTCTTTTTCGATTGTATTTGTGTGCTTCCCACATGTTGTATTGCACCTTTTTTTTCCTGTTTCTTATGTTGTATGCCTTGACGGTTCGCCGTCTGCCGACTTTGTCGGCCTCTCGAGGTGTCGGGTTTGACCGGCCCTCGAATTATTTCCTATTAAAAAAAAACAAAAAAAAAAAGAATGACATGGAGCTTCCATCTCACTTGTGTCAAATGACACCAGTATAGTTGAATCACCCTCCCATATTGTAACACCCTTATAATGAATGATGATGGGTAATTATAACATTGAAATTTAAGTTTCTTACAATAGTATGCATCATTTACTATTGATAGCCCCTTCAACTTTGGTAACGTTTTACAACTAATACTCATTAATTTTATTCCCATTTGCTTTGATATTGAATTCTTTAAGGGTGTTGAACTATCTCATTATAGTAATAACTAATACAGGACCCGTGCATCATGCATAAGGTTTATCAAATATTATACGGATTCGTGTATATGATTTTCTAATATATTATGTTCAAATAAATCATTTGCTCTTTATAAATTGATTTTAATTTTGTTGATTTGAAAATCAAATAAACAAAGAATGTGAATAAGCAAAATATGTTCAAGTAATAAGTCCATATAGTCGTATCTTATTTTATACTTAATATATTATAATAGTAAAACTGATGCATAGAGACTTATATGTCATTTAATGGTTAATTCTGGAATAATTTTCTCCCAAGAGAAAATAATGTCCAAGAAAAAATTCCATAAATATTTATTTATATATGTATTATATCTTATGATGTTTTATAATCTTATTCTATATGTTAGAGTTTTTTTAGGGCGATATATCAAATAAAAAAACCTAACACCCTTTAGAAAGTGCATCAAGCAAATCCTCACAAACGAAACCCTAAACCCCTAAATATGATATCCCACTCTAAAAAAAAAAGGTTTTCTATTCGAAATTTGGCCTCTATGAAAAAATTAATCAACTCTAACTTTTGGATAAAACACAAAGAAAATCTAAAACCCAAGCCACATACCTATTATGGAAAAACCTTATACAATTGTATAACTCAACGACGGAAATTTAGACACCAAAGATCTGGTGAAGATAATTATATTTAATTCACAAACACCAGTTTTTAGAGAAATCATAAAATATGGGCAGAAAACAAATGTTTTTAGGAAGAAATTGCTAAATAAATCATTAAAAATTTGATTTTGCATTAAATAATCTTTCGTTATTCACAAAGTACACATATTTGATTTAAAAAACATGTCCCGGGCATAGCACGGGTCTGCCTTCCTAGTACATATATATAATCATATTTGGCAGAAATTTGAAATTGGGTTTGGCATAAATATAAAGTTAAACTTGTGAAGTGTCATCGCCAGTTCATTTTGTTATGTCGATTTCAAAATTGACATCAAAGCAAAACGGAGTCAAAATCTTAAACTGAATTTTCTCAAATTCAAATCAGTTAAAAAAAGAACTACGTATAGACTTGATACTCTTTTACGAGTTACGTAGAAAATTCGATCGGTATAAAATTGAACACGTACCGAATTTAGTCACCTTTCCCAGAATCAAATCGTTTTGTCATAAGAAGAACTACATGTGATTTGATCCCGTTCAAACGGGTATGTAGGTAGCTCGACATAAAGCTTAAGCTCATTGGGTACAATCACCGATCCAAAAAAAAATCAAATTGGTTTTCCAAATAGAACTACCTAAGGACTTGACGTCGTAAAAGGGCTACGTAGGTAACTCGACATTAAATCTCAAAGATATGTCGGGTACAGTTGCTAACCTCTAAGTTCACTTTTAAAATGAAAACAAGGTTAAAATTAAATTTATATTAAATACACATGATTTTCCGTGTAAGTGATGGCTGTTGAGTTGGGAAACCCTTACGAGAAAGTGTGCTCAATTTATTCGAGTGTTATACGAGAACATCTCATGCATATGATAGTTTGATTTATGTTAGGCCTACCCTTCCGAGAAGGTGGGTTCTAATACAATCCAATGATGCATGAAAATCTTTAAAATGTTAAAATACACGAAACTTAAAGACGATGAACTACGGAAGGCTTGATTCATTTCCAAGAGATACGTAGGCAACCCGTTAAAATTCGGGTACAGCCCAAATCACCAAAACCACTCAAATCTTGGTATCGGTATGACTTCGAATCAAGAGGATAGCCAAAAGGGGTCGAACTCAAATATTAAAAAATTAAATAAAATGTGTTGTACAATTATTTGCGCATTTTTGTTCAACGAGTGTTTTTGTGATCTTTGATTGATCAATCTTATACTTCTTGAGCAGATCCCTAGTATATTTTCCTTGATTAAGAAAAATTCCTGCCTTAGCTTTATGCACTTGTAGTCCAAGAAAGAATGTTAGCTCTCCTTAGACGTGGCCACGGGTCCGACCCGCCGGGTCGACAGCCCGGGGGTTACGACCCTAACCCTGACTCGTGGTTCCGACGGGTCGGCGGGTTCAGGTCGGCCATGTGGCACTGGTGGGTGGAAAATGGACGACCCGTCGGGTCGACCCATTGACCCGATAGGTCACATTATTTTTTTTAAAAAAAAAAATTAAAAATTAACTATTAAAAAAAATAAAAAAAATGATATGTGAACATAAAATCTTCAGAACACATTTTATCACTTTGATATGAAGTGTTAAAAATGTGGGAAGATTTTATATCTCCATACCACTTCTTTCATCCACAACAATTTCAATGTAGGATGTAAGAGGAAAAAATATGAGGATATATTTTTTCTCAAACTTCATTTCCAACTTCATTTTCAATGTAGGAAATATAGAAAACAAGTGAAGTGGGAGAAATAGGATAGTGAGTTACACACACACACACATATATATAAAACTTCATGGCTTCTCATTCTAACCCCATATTTTCAATGTGGGATGTAGTGTTTGTCCCACATTGGAAATGAGGGGATGGAAGGAAAACTTTCAAGTGTATAAAATGAGAAGAATGGAGGTTCATTTGTCCCACATTGCCATTGCAAATTAGTTTATGTAATATTATGAAATTATGAATTATTCTAAGAATAATTTATATAATTTACATAATAATTATAGATTTATTTTATTAAAAATAAATTTTTCAATTTTTTTTTTTTTGAAATGGCGGGTTTACGCGGGTCAGACCCACCGGGTCACGGGTTATCTTTTCCCCGACCCTCGGACCCGTGACCCGTGACCCGTGGCCATGTCTAGCTCTCCCATAAGACTCATCTCAAATTCCATGCACATGATATGTGAAAATTCCTTGCATAGGGAATTGTTAGTAGCTCCGATAATATATCATCAACATAAATGTGCATAACTAATAGATCACTCCCACATATTTTAATAAATAGGATTTTATCAATCAAACCTCTTTAAAACCATTTTCAAGAAGATATTTGGACAGTCTCTCATACTATGTCCTAGGGGCTTGTTTGAGGCCATAAAGTGGCTTGTCTAATTTGTCAACATGATTTGGAAAATTTTCATTTTCAAAACCGAGAGGTTGTGCAACATAAACCTCTTCTTCCAAAATACCATTTAGAAAGGCACATTTAACATCCATTTGAAAAAGTTTAATACCCATGTAAGACGCAAATGCAAGTAACATACGAATAACCTATAACCTTGCTATGGGAGCAAAATTCTCCTCGAAGTCTATACCTTCCTCTTGGTTATAGCCTTGAGCCACAAGTCTTGCTTTTTTTCGAATGATCTTTCCAGCTTCATCCAACTTATTCCTGAAGACCGATTGATGCTTGGGTCTTAGTTGGAGAGTTCATACCTTGTTGCTTTCAACTTCATTTAACTCACTTTGCATTGCAGTGATCCAATCCGAGTCTTTAATAGCTTCGACAGGCGTCTTTGGTTCTACAAGAGAAAAAAAATGCATAAAAAGCACAAAGACTTTTTAAGCTAGACCGAGTTTGAACATCGTATGTTGGGTTTGAGATGATATCCTTGGTAGAATAATATGAAGCGTGTTTGAACTTTCGTCGCTTAGACCCTTGATCATTCTCAAGATAAGTTGGTCCATACTCAAGGTCTTGATGCACAGTGCTGGAACTTGGTTCTGCGTTACTTGTGTTGCTCAGGTCCAGACTTTGAAGTTGCCTCTCAAGGGCTTGAGATAACTCAGCAGTGTCATGAATTTTCTCTTGCATATTTCATTCTTGTACCTTCTTGGGATTTAATTTGTCTTCTTCTTCTCCATTAAATGCATTCTCACCATGCTGATTCAAGTTTAAATCTGCAAATCTATCACTTAACACACCATTATTTCTTTCATCAAATACAACATGTATACTCTCCTTAACAATCTTAGTGCGCTTGTTACAGATCCTATAAGCTTTTCTATTAGAAGAGTAACCAAGAAATATACCTTCATGACTACGTGCATCAAATTTTTCAAGTTTATCTTTGTCATTGTTATGGACAAAGTAAGTACATCCAAAAGGCTTAAAATATGAAATATTTGGCTTTCTTCCTTTAAAAAGCTCTTAAGGAGTTTTCTTTAAAATAGGGAGAATCAAACAACAATTAAAAATATAATTGGCGCGATATTTACAGCCTCAGCCTAATAGAACTTTGGTAAACCAAATTCCCTACCATAATTGGCGCGGTATTTAAGCATGGCCCTAGACATATGTTCTAGGGTACGGTTCTTTCGTTCCACAACCCCATTTTGTTGAGGAGTTCTAGGAGCGGAAAAGTTATGCGAAGTACCATATTTTGCATAAAGAAATCAAACTTTAATTGATCAAATTCCCTACAATGATCACTTCGAATATAAACGATTGGTATGTTTTTCAAAGTTCTCAACTCTTTACACAATTTTGAAAATTCGAACAAAGCCTTAGATTTTTCCATAAGAAATGAAATCCAAGTAAACCGTGAAAAATCATCAACAATGACTAAGATGTACTATTTACCTTTAGGAGATTTGACGCGCATAGGACCACATAAATCCATATGAAGTAGTTCAGGGAGCGAGAAGAACTAACAACCTTTTTGTCCTTGAAAGAGCCACGAGTTTGTTTACCTCTAGTGCTTGCATTGCAAAACTCATCACTCTTGAAGTTAAGATCAGGTAAGCCTCTTACTAGATCTCTCGATTGCAACTTCTTAGGGTATGCATGCTTACATGGCCTAGTCTTCTATGCCAAAGACTTGGGTCGTCGATCAAGGCCTTGAGACACTTATGATTTGTTCCTGCAACTTGGTTAACATTCACATCATATGTATTGTTATGTCGATAGACAATAAGAATTAGATTTCCTTCCTCTTCATTTCGAACCTCACACTTGTGCTTATCAAAGTCGGCGTTGTTCTCCTTATCACATAATTGAGAAACACTAAGAAAATTATACTTTAGTCCATCTACAAGATATACATCTTTGATATAACTATTTAAATCATTACCAATGTTACCTATACCAACGATGTTGCACTTTCCTTTATAACCAAGGGTTATGGTTCTAGTGGATTGCTTCTTTAGATCATGAAACCGTGACTTCTTTCCACTCATATGCTGAGAGCATCCACTATCCATTATCCATTTAGGCTCTTTTGTCTTGGTGATATCCTGCAAAACAATCATCAACCTTTCCGGATAGACCAATAGACAAATTTAGACTCATAATGGGGATAGACCATGTTAGGTAGCCTAGTCTATTTAGGAACCCAAATTTGTTTAATATGTTCATTTAAATGTACAAGAGAGGTATTTCTAATGACATGAGGATCCATTCGCCTATAAGAGCAGGTTTCTTTAACATCACCTTTTCTACAACAAAAAAAACACATAGGTGAACACCAACTTCCTTTAGCTTTGACAAAAGCGGTAGTGGGTTTCATTGGAAAATTCTTGCTATACCCTATACCACTTCTGTTAAGAGATAGTTGTTGTTCACCCAACATCTTATCAAGATTAGCTTTGGATCTAGTGAATTGAATAAGTGATGCCCGATGGTCTTTACACTTTTCAGCCAGCTTAACCTTTTCTTTCTCTAAATCACTATGGCAACATTTTAGAGAAGAAAGGTTTTGCTTAAGATCAGAATTTTCTGAAGTCAAGGCATTGACTTTAATGTCAAGGACCTATTGAGAAGCTTTAAGATTTCTCATTTCCAGCGACATTTCACCTATGCTCTTCTCCTGATCTTTTAGCCTCTCCTTCAAGATGTTGATCTCTGTGTTGTAGCTTTCCTCATTAGAAATCATATTTTTTTAGAAATCAGGACAAAACCGTAGAACTGTAGAAGGACTATAAACTAAGTTTCTTACCACTACCTCAAGGTGTTGATTCCGACCTTCCTCATGTTCAACCATCAAGCAGATATTGGCTTGATCTCCTTCAGTGTCCAAGTCGCTTAAGGAATCCGAGTCACTCTAGGAAGCTACCATGCCTTTCTTTCTTTGCTCATTTCTCTTATACTTGTTTCTCTTCTTTAGTGAGTACTTTTGGCTTCTTAGAAGGGTTAGAGGACTTACCTTTGTATTTAGATGTTCCAACATAATCTTTGACTTTACTAGTTCCTTCATATGTGACCACCAGCTTGTCCTAGATTTCCTTGGCACTTTTGCAAGAAGAAACACGATTAAACTCATTACCACCAAGTCCACAATACAATAAGTTCATAGCTTTATAATTCTTTGCGGCATTCTCCATCTCTGTCTGAGTGTATTCACTCTCTTCCTTGGACACATCTTGTCCTGCTGCACCAGGTATCTTTGGAAAATGTGGCCCTTTCTTGATGAGATCCCACAACTCCAGATCTTGGTCAATGATGAACATTTACATCAAATATCTCCAGTGAACGAAGTTATTGCCACAAAATAGTGGAGGTCGGTTCGTTGATCTCCCTTGGGCAAATCCTCCATCACCTATGTTAGACATGATAAACTCACATGATGGTTAAATCAAAAGTGAGCCAAGCTCTGATAAAAATTGAAGAGTCTAATAGATAATGTAGAAATACTCTAGAAGGGAGAGGGGGTTGAATAGAGTGTGCAAGTTTTTTGCAAAACTAAAACTTTTAACAATTTTCAACACGACTTGTCATGGTCTTGATATAGCTATCAAAACTTTCCAACTTAAAAACTGAGTAAATCAAAGTAGACAAAGTAAAATGCGGAATAAATAAACGAACAAGCGAATTGTTAACGAGGTTCGGCACGAACTTGGCCTACGTCCCCTCCTAGGGTTATCCAATCCATATGATTCAAAAACCTTTATTTCACTTTCCTTATGAGACCTAGTATCCTAGAAGAACTTCCCTTCTCCTATACAAAGCCCCACCGCTTATATTCTAGCAATCCAAATTTACAAGTGAAATAAAAGCCCTTACCACACACCTAAGTGTTTTTTTAGTTCGAGTATGAAATACTCTTAATGTAAAACAAAATAAATTGTACAATAATGCTTTAGTGTTTCCCTCAACTCTCAAAAGATGAACTAGCTAAGAACAAAGAGAAAGTAATGAGAGAAATTGAGATTGACGAATGTAATGGAGAACTTAGTTTCTTGGACTTTTTCGCTTCAGTGTTGTGTGTCATTCTCCCTTCCGCATTCGTCTATTTATAGCCTTCCAATGGGAGACGTTTGAATTTGAATGGTTGGATCTTTGAAGTTCCAAAATTCTTGCACCAAAATCTTCAACAACTATTTGAACAGGCTTCCAAAAGATTGATGGAACAATTCTGATCGTGAGCACTTGTTTGAATTTTGAGCCCATTCAAAAATCCTGTAAGATCTCCACAACCAAATCTATCTACAATTCAAGTAAGGATATATATGATAAATAATCGATTAATCCATTCTAAAGAGATTAAGGTCGCCCATATCAGAATAAATATGGCCCAAAATAATTTAACCCACAAAATTTCCTAGCATAAATATATATTATAAAATATCGAGTCCAGGAATACAAATTGGGAAGGAACGAATATTTTGGTCTTGCTTTCAAGACCTTGAAACAAGGTCACGTTTTATTTTTCATCATTCTTTGATACGGAGTTGCATGTTGGGCTTTCAAGATCTTACAATCAAGGTAGAGTCTTCAATAATGACTTAATTAAGAAGCCATGGTCAGTTAGACCTAACCTTATAGATCGATGTGTAAGCCAATTCGATAACATGGACATTAATTTAGCTTCATAAACCGTGAACACAGTGACAATATATGACTTCAGAAATCATGACTATAGCCTTATGAAGGATCGATAATGTATAACAAAGTAGAATAAAGATACTCTAGAAGGGGGGTTAAATAGAGTATGCCAACTTTTCGCTGTCAATCTCAAGACTTTTGAAACGCTTGCAAAACCCTTTGAGAGTAAACTCAATTCTTTCGATTGGGAAACCTGAATCACAATAAAGTTATACAATTCGAAACAAGTGCGGAAATATAGGTAAAACAATAAGTAAAGAACACGACGATTTGTTAACGAGGTTCGGCTCCTTAAAGGCTTAGTCCCCGCCTAGGGTTCTTCCACAACCCTAGGATTCAACCGGCTTTATTGATTCACAACACTTAGGATCCTAATAGCTCACCGAGAAGCCTCTCTCCTATACAATTGCAATCTAGTTAACTCACGTTCCCTTGGAGTCCTAGACCAATCTAGAAGAGCCCCATCTCTCTCAGCTATCTAGTACAATCCTCTTACACTTCGTGAATCAATCGCCTAGTGCTCACTTCCTAAGTTATAAACTCTCGAGTATAACACTCTCTTAGAATATATCCTATAAGCTCACTGTGTAGCTCTCAAATGCTTTGAAATAAAAGATACGACTCTTAACACCTAGCAGATAGTACACAAAGAAGACAGATTGACTTGAGGGTTGAGTGTGCGTTGTAGTTCAATGATGTTTGTGTTCAACACTTGTACTTCTTCTCTCTTCTTCATCTCCTTTTATACTCAATCAAATCGGCTCCATTTGAAGGAAGAATCTTTGCCCAACGGCTACTTCAGATCATGGTCAAAGATGGATCTTCGCAATCTTCTAAAGATGGAAACTGTGAAACCCCAATCCATCCGATTTGATCTTCATATCTTTCAGCTTTAAGGAAGGAGATATCTCGAAATCTTTCATGTCTGGTTAGTATAAAATATGTATAATTATATTCGGAAATCATACATAGATAATATATAAGATAATAAATAAAATACATAAAATATAGGTTTTGAATTTCATCAATATAGCTTTAGCTTTAAGACCTTTGACACAAGCTTTATATCAAAGCTTTTGAAACCACTTTCGATTTTCATTAAGGGAATAGTATCACCTTAAATTTATGACTAATTTGAAACCGTGACTATTATCGTGTATTAGACGAGATTAACGTTGTGCACATAGCCCAAAAATAAGAATGCGTTCTTTATGTAATTTAATCGGGTAAAATTAACAGGTAGCTTTTGAGAAGAACCAAGTCAAAAGTGTAGTGGTGGAAGGGGTACGTGGCCAATGGGCAAGAAGCCTCCAGTCACCACCATTCCCGTGGAAAAATAAAGTCAGCTTACCCTAATCTCAAGGGTACGTACGTTTGACCAACCCACACCCATTCCAACCAATATAATTAATCGAATTGAAGGTGTCAAAAAACGTACTCCCTTTTTTGCAATCAATTTTTATTTCATCCACCAAAGTATACAGTTGGGTTGTTAATTAGTCAGTACTCAGAGTATTTACTAATGATTAAGGCATCTAACCTCTCGAAGACTCGAACTATATAACTTTGAACTATTCCAAAACATTCTCTATCTTTTCTCCCTTGGATTATTTATTTGAGTTTGCATTAGTTGTTTGATCTAGTTTAGCGCTTGTTTTTAATTATAAAGTTGGGATTGATTTTGATTATTTTAAAACTATAGTTATATAAGGTATTATTATTTTTTTCATTTAAGTTACGCTAAAATTATATGTTGAGTGTAATTTTCTTACAAAATAATTTTTATTATAAAACTAAACTGAAAATAATATGATAGGTTTTTGCATATATATATATATATTTGATACAAGGCAAGTATTCGGGGGAAAGCTACGTACGTCTAACTCCCTGCCCGATGGCGTCCCCACGAACGAGCTCGAAGATCTCAGCGGAAACGCAGTTCGCTACAAAGTGAGAAGAGAGGCCAAGATGCGCAAGACGATCCGCCACCTGGTTGCCCTCCCTGAAGATATGACCGAAAGTGACACTCTGGAAGGCGCGACAGAGACCCAGGGCATCCGAAATCGACATCTCGATCTCCCACGGACAGTGCCAAACACCCTTGAGGGCGTTTATGATCGTAAGGCAATCACCTTCGATCTCGAGATGGGTAAAGCCCCGCTTGGAGGCTTCAAGAAGACCCGCGATAAGACCGAAGCACTCCGCCTGCACGGCCGAAATCGAACCATGTCCACGGACGCCACATGCAAGTACCCTACCCTTACAATCACGGATAACGAACCCAGACGCCGCTCTGTTTGACTCTGTTTTTGCATATATTATGATTACGCTTATACTTGTGCATCCATGAAAGAAAACTTTATAGCAGGCCTAGCAGCAAATATTTAGAAATAAAATGTATATATAAATTGTTTTTCATATTATTATTTATAGCTAGTAAATTCACTATCGTTTACATTTTTAAGTAATCCTAGTACAATCCCCGTGACATGACGCGTTTTTAAAAATAAAATATTAATAATATATATATCAAATTACTGTTATAAAATTAAATAAAATGTTAGCAAAGTTAATATAATATAAGAAGGGTAAAGTTGATAAAGTAAAAAATACAAAAAATATTCTTAAATAATTGTTAGATAATTTCACTTATTAGAAAATAGTTTCTTATTTAATAGCTAGGTAGATATAGATTTATATTTAATAGTTAGAAATAAATTTAAAAATTCAATGTTTTGGATGTTTCGAATTAAACCAATATATTAGAAAATGTAGAATATATTAACGAAAGATTATATTATAATTTGATTCACTACAAATTTAGCATTAAAATCTTTTAAATTAAGCACATTGATAGAAATGTATAATAATAATTATATATTAAGGGGATGATGTCACCTCATTAAATGTTTCTCATTAATTTTAATCATCTAATATAAATTAATATAGATAGAGAATTATTAGGGATTGTAATGGTTAGATTATTGATATTTTCCAATTAGTGATCCCTCCGAGATCCATACTACAAACAGGAGCTTATGCAATCTGTATCGGCTTAGAGGTAGCAATCGAGAAAGGAATAACGAATATCATAGTAGAAGGTGACAACCTTAGAGTAATCAAAGAGATTCAAGATGTTGACAACGTTCCGTGGGAGATCCTTATGATGGTTGAGAGGATTCACACTTTGAGAAGTAGCTTGAATCGTAGCTAGTTCAGACACTGTGATGAACGATTTTTAGTCGCGTAAACCGTATCAAAATAAAACTCAAACCTACAAACTAGTATAGCAAGCAAGTAAGAGGTCGATCCTACAGAGAATCAAGTATTTCTCAGCAATGTGTATTTACCAATTAGTAGAAAGGGGTTTTTTTGGTGATTGAAATAAGAAAGAAAACAAAATAAACTATAAACAAGTTGATGCAAAACAATTTAGAAAAGATCGATCTACCTACAACTATCCACTTTATTTGGTTGAATTTATATTGTAACTTCCTTTTGTCCTTTTAGTCTTCCTATAAATGCCCTTATCCCGACCTAATATAGTTACTCGTCCAATCAGTCTTAGAAACCCTTATCAATCGAACAGTCCCTAAAGAAGGATTTAACCCAATTGATAGCTTTAAGTTCAGAGATTAACCAAGGTATTCGCAGTCCCTAAAGAGGGATTTAACAACACATCCAACTTCCTACCCATCCAATTAGTTCAATCAGCCCTAAAGAGATAAGTTTGCCACTTGGGTTAAGGTTCACAATCAGGAATTTACAAAACCCTAGCAATTGAATTAATTCTACCAAGTTGATCAGATAAGCTAGAATAAAACAATCAAACATTCAAGCACAAAGAAGTCGAAACATTCAATATATGAAATAAGGAACAAGAATTAGAAACTCACAACCAATCCAAATAAAACTTTAAATTGTAGACGGAACGGGAGAGTTTAGGTCTCCATAAAACAAAATAAAAGACAATTAGAGTTATTGGGTAAGACAAAGTCTCGGCCGTATACTCGTATGAATGTATATATAGATATTGCAACTGAGTACTGACGTCTTAACTATATATCTAATGTTATATAATATATTAATATATACTTCCTCTGTCTAAAAATACATGGACTTTTACTATTCATGTACGCTTTTTTAAGAGTTAAAAACTGTATAAAATATTAACATTTTTAATAATTTTTTTAATAATTACAAACTTATTATCAATAAGTTTATAATTATTAAAAAAAATTAATAAATAAGTTAATATTTTATATAATTTTTACCTAATATTCTCTAATTCAATCTATCTAACTAATCCTAATTTAAATCTAAATATAATAATAATAGTAACGGGAAAGAGCCAGCATTTGAAAGTCACGGCGTGGGCTCTCTTCGTAAGAATTTCATCGGCGCTTGGCGATCCATAATTTGAGTAATCCGTAACTCCCCCGACCTTGTATAATTTGTCCAATACAATTTATTCCGAATTCGCTCCAAAATACCTGAAATCAATAAAACACGGGTGTAGACTCCGAAAACTAAATAATAACAAATAAGCTATAAAACATGTAAAAATGCTCTAAAATAGTTATGCAAATATATATTTAAACATGACTAAAATAGATTCTATCAAACTCCCACATGCTTAGACTTTTGCTTGTTTTCAAGAATTGAAAAACAAATATAGAATTGATCATCCCACAAATAAGATTTTCATGCTATAATTTAGAAAAGCAACATCACGTAGTAGGAGCCATGAATAAGAGAACAAATATCCTAGCAAATATATGAGCGATCCAATAGTAAAGGCAAATTTAATCCAACCTCACCGGGATAATGTGTTCACTCAAGCTCTCATGTGTTCAGGCTTTAAAATCCAACTCTCAACTCAATCCAAAATGCTCTATACACCGTGAATGTCATTACTTGCAAACAACATCATGAGGACTTTTATAGGGTTGTAATGAGGCTTTGGTAGGAACATAAGACATGAGAAATATTTAGGTTTGTGGTGCTAAAAATCCGGAAAAAATGAACAACAACCAACCAGAACAACACCAAAACTTCCATACTTCACAAACCATTCCAATAACATAAACTCCAATACACATCAATTAGCACTTTTCGATTTCAATAGCCATACACTTATGTATTTTTTTTATTATTATGATGACTTCTTTTCTTTTATGCTAAATTTTGCCCCTAGGTGAATTTTATCCTCCCTAGGTCCAAGCTTACTAGACTTTTACTCCTAAGTGAATTTTATCATCCTTAGGCCCCTAGTAATAAGTCATCTCTATTATGCAAGAAGGGTTACCTTATTTTGGCTATGCCTCTCGCAATGCACAACCATACATACATCATCTCCACTCAAAGAAACTCCAATATAAAGATTTTTCACCAATTCTCCTCATAATTCCTGGATAGGGTCAGGCTAATCATTAACTATAATATATTTTTGTGGAGCTATAAAAAAAAGAATAGGCCTTAAGGCTCAGATGAGCTTCAAGCAAAGGATAATATGTAAGGTAGATAGGGTATGATATGGCTAAAGAAAACATGCCTCAATCATTTGAAATTCACAAGCAACAAACATGTGCAATACGATATTGAAATAAGAAGTATATGGAGAGTATAATCACACAATAAAAGCAAAAGGGAAATAATTATGAATAGTCCCTATAAGGCCAAAATCTCACAAAAGGGTTATGTTTTTGCTAGATTTCAATTAAACCTTAACTATGAACCATACTTGCTCAATTATATTCTCAAATCATGCTCCAAAAATCATTTTCAAGCACTTCAATCAAATCATAGGATTTATGCAATAAGCTCATATAAATAAATTATAGGACAAACTAAACCAATATGGGTATCGTTAATAACACCTAAATGCAATGAAATGCATAACAAAAATTGAAAAAACAAAAAAACAGAAAACTAACAAATATATATAAAGACAGAGTTACACTTGAATTCCTCACCCCATGCTTAAAATCTTACTTTGTCCTCAAAGTACATAGAAAGAAAGAAAGGTAGAGGAAACTCACAAAGTAATTAGGCATTCGAGACAAATCATTCAGTTCAAATCTGGACGAAGGAAAAAAAATAGGTGATATCCTCGGGAAAATTCAGCAAGAAATCCCACCAGAAAAATGTAGCAGAACTCGTAGGAATGAGGCTAGCAGCTCACAGCAGCAAAAACAAAACTAGGTAGTAATCAGCAGCAGAATCAACTCAATAGCAAAGGAATATCAAAAACATAAAATTCAGCAAGATAAGTGACGATTCCTAAGTACTAACACCCTTAAAACATGAGAAAAGAGTAGAAATTACAGCCCTGGGTGTTCAGCAGAAACTTTTAGCAACTCTTGGACGTAATTGGCCCTCGTGAACCTTCTTGGAGGTGGGAAAATATAGGCATCGTCTCCTTTGCGAAAGGTCCTGGCCAAGACAAAAGGCAAAGAAAACACACAAGAACAAACAATCCAACCATCCAAGCATAATAAAATTGAAACATGGGCACCATCTCAAAATAGTTAGACTTGTCTTGATAATAGCAATCAGAAATCAGAGTAATAAGCCATATCCAAGAATTCCTTAAAATCCAGTATGACAAGAGCTAACTCAAGCAACAACTAAGCAATCGAAGAAAAATCAGCCCTATAGATCATGCTCGTCCCTATTGTGAAAGTAAAATCATGAAAAATCGATGGACACATGGAGCAAGAGACGAGCAAACAAAATCACAAGGGGCACAATCTGAATGCATATACAGACTTAGTGAGCCAAAAATAAGGAATGGCTACACATCATATCCAAGTTGCAATTCTCATCCAAACCAACTCCATCAATCAAGAAAACTTAACTCAATAGCAAACATTTAGCCTCAAAATGACGAGTAAAACCAATTCTAACTCTTGCAATCATGCTCAGTCATACACAATAAACATCAATGAAAACAAGTGACTTCAGGGAGCATGAAACAGACGAGAATTAAAAGCAATAATAAGCATTCGATACCACATATATCAGGATTCAAACTTATACATGCTTATTCAACCATCAAGTAATCAGGAGAGGTCCGGTCAAATTGAACAAACACTCAACCAAATTCTGCACATCATATCAAAGCATCACCAATCTCTTAACCCATATCAAAGAACACTTAACCACTAACAATCCACAACACAAACACATTCCTGCCACTAATTCAGAATCAAGTTCACAAAATTCAGTTCAGAATGTGATTACAAGTGACAAGGGAAATCAATTTCGAACCTGTACATACCGGGCGAAGATTCAGGGATTGAAATCAAAGCCGGCAAGGCAAGGATTGAGGCTGCATCAGGCGGCTAAGGAGATGATGGCGAGATCAGGCGGGGCTGGTGCTCCGACGATCGCTAGGCTTCAGGACGGAGTGCGGGAGGAGGAGGGTGAAGGAGTGGTGGCGGATTGTTGATGGCGAAGGGCGAGTGGTGGCATCCGATGAGGGCGAGTGGAGACATCAGCGAAGGAGAAGGAGGCCGGTGATATCGCTGGCGAGACATAGGAGACGAGGGTGGCCTCGGGAAAGCGATGCAGCAGTGGGCGAGAGAGAGAGACGTTGTCGTCGCTGCGACGTGGATGGCGGCTGTCGGAGAGAAGGGGAAGGGAGATGGGTTGATTGGGGTGGGTTTCTGGCATCGGTGCGGGAGTCCGGCGATTAGAGGCAGACGAAAAGGTGAACAGAAAAGGTGAGTGGTGGAGGGTGGGTGATGATGCGCCGGCGATGGTAGGGAAGGAGCGGGAAAGAGGACCGGCGGGAAAGGGGAAGAAAGTGCGACGATGATGAGCGAAAAGGGCGAGGAAGATGCCGGCGTGGGAGATGGAGATCCCGACGAGGAGGGTGAAAAGGTGACGATGTGGTGTGGTGAGCTTAGAAAGCCGCTGGTGAAGGGCGGCGCTGAGCGGGTTTGAGAGAAGACGGTGGTGAAGGACGCAGAGAGAAGGGAAAGAATGAGGGAGACGAGAAGAAAGGCTCGGCTTTTTTTTTTACGAAAAAAAAATATTATAAATTAATCCTAACTAAAAATAAAAAGAAAAAAAACATACCTTAATTTCTACCCAACCTCTCTAAGATCGGACATTGTTAATGCCCTCAGCAATTTGTCAAACTCTTGTGCACACATATCAATTAAGCATATATAATATAATGATAAACTGAAATTATATACTATAGAAGTTAAAATCTTTTTCAATTTATTATGACTCTTTACCGAGGGAATTTGATACCACCGACACAGTTCCATTGGTGGCTTCTCAAAGTAATGCTCCCAAGGGTCTGTATATTCACCAAAATTCACAAAAGTGTAAGAAATATCAATACCTTCTTCGGGAGCCAAAGAAATCGGCTCGGTACATGGTTCCTTGACAGGCAAGTCATGGATGATTTCATCACATGAAATAGGAGCCAAAGCTTCTTCATGCTCCACCTGGTGACCCATGTAGCAGAAAAAATCCCACATCTCTGATAAATTAAAACTCGCCAAGCCTCTGTTACTCATAGACTCGGCAAGTTCTTTGGTCTCAGGAGTCATGCCCTCAAGTACACAAACAACCAATGATCTTTTGATTTGGAAACATAGAGCTTGTCTCCAACTTCATACTCCTTGGGCTCATCATTGGAAATCCTAAATAAGCGCACATACCAAAGAAAACCTCTCCCATGTATAGATAGATCTTTAATGGAAATAGGAGAAGAAAGATCCATACCTTGGCTTACCTTCACAGAAACGGATTCGGGAACCACTGTGTTTGGTCGATCTCGATGAATAGTCCTCGATATCGACAAGTTTTCTGCTTCTGGTGGTGGACTGCTCGAGGATTCTAGAGTCGAGGAAGATGGGTTTTGGTCGATATCGACAAATGTAGTCGATATCGAGGACCTTTTCTCTGCTTCCGGTGGCTTGCTCATCGATAAAGGTGAAGTCGGGGACGGAGATGGCTTGTCGATATCGAGTAAACTGCTCGATATCGAGTAGTGCCCGACTTCTGTTTGGCTGCTCGACGACGCTGTTGCTGGTGAAGGCTTCTAATTTTGGTCGATGTCGACCAAAGTCCTCGATATTGAGGAATTCCTGTCGACTACGACCCCATACTTGCATCCTGTCAAGGAATTCGAAAAATAGTTAGTCCAAATCGACGTACCTTGGTTTGTGTCGAGTGGATTCTCTATTTCTTCGTTAAGGATGGCCATGATCTTCTCCACTTGGGCCTGCATATCCCTCTTTTCCAGCTCTCCAGGAGTCATATTTCTTACTTTAGGCTCCCCACAAGTAATGTAGCCAGCTGAGATAGATTTTACCTCTTCCATTGGACCTGTATGCCTTTCAGTTTTATTAAAGGAATACTCAATTACCTCATCGCTGATGTTGAAAGTGAGCACTCCTTTCCTCATGCTTATGTTGGCATCCACCGTCGCCAAGAAGGGTCTTCCTAGAATAATTGGACAAGCAGGGTCCTCTGACACATCAATAACTAAGAAATCAGTAGGGACAAAGAATTTACCTACTTGCACTGGTACATTGTCCACCATACCTGTTGGAATGACCACCGTGTTGTTGGCCATATACAGCTTAGCATCCACAGACTCTAGGGCACCTATCTTAATCTTGGACCACATTGTTAAAGGCATTATACTCACACTAGCTCCAAGATCACATAAAGCATTAAATTTGTATTGACCAAATCCAGTGGTTATAGCAAACTTACCTGGATCTGGCCTTTTCTCAAGGATGTCCATATGGCTGCATTCCTCTGTAATCTCAGCCATTGATCTCTTCTTGCTCAGAATCTCCTTCAGGAACTTGACATAGGATGGCATTTCATTGAGAGCTTCTGTGAAGGGTATGGTGAGATTGAGCTTCTGAAGCATCTTGATGAAGCGCTGAAATTTCTTCTCTGCTGGGTCCTTTGGAGATTTTGTTGGGACGGGCAGCTTCTTTTTCTGATTCGGAGCCAGAACAAATGTCAGAGGTGCTGCAACTTTCTCGATCTAGACTTGGGTCACCTCGATATCGACCAGTTCTTCCTCGATATCGACTAGCTTCCTCGGTGTCGAGTTGTTGTGCTCTGTAGACGAAGGTTGGCCCACTTTGTCGTCGATATCGAGTAAACCTTCCTCGATATCGAGTTGTTGTTCTCCTCCGTCCTGCTGCTTTCCGACCTCTAGCTCTTGTAGCTGATGGCCGCTTCTGAGTTTTGCAGCAGCGATGTGTCCAGTCTTCCCTTTAGGATTTGGTTCTGAAGATCCAGAGAGAGAACCTAATTGTCTGGGGACTTCTGTTGCTAGCTGGCCAATCAGTGTATCAACTGATTTCCGCCATATATCAATTTCCCCAAGCCTAGAGTTGACACCTTGAATCTGAGTGTAGACTGAGTTGAAGGATTGCTTGGTGTCTGAATGATTTTTCCGTATTTCCTCTAGGACGGTCTGTAGATCAACCCTTTTCTGGTCCCTTTCCGGATGTCCTGGAGCTCTGTAGGGCGGGGGGTTCCTAGGGGCACCTTGGTTCCATTGTGGTTGTTGGAACCTTTGGTTCCCCATGTAGCGATTGGGACCCCCTGCGTAAGCTGCCTCTTCATGGTATTCTGCCAGCCTGACTTGCTCTGTGTGTGGGCACTCAGTAGTGGTGTGCCTCTGTGATCCGCATTCACTGCAAGGATGATTGACAGAAAGATACTTTACTTGTTTGAGGAGCTTGCGATTCTGATCTTTGTAGTATTGCTCCTTGACATCTGGGTCAATCTCTTTAGAGGGCTCATAGAGGGGCATGGATGGTGCTGGCCTGGCGTAGGGATTCTCTTCATAGTTGGTTGGAGTCCCATACTTGTTATCATAGTTGGTCAGCTTGTCTAGAGCAACCCATGCGTCAGCAGGTGGCATTGTCAGATACTCATAGTGAGTATATGTGTTGATCCTGTCCTTTGCAGCCAAGTCCAGAGAATTGAAGAAGATCTCTTGAACTACGCATGGTTGCTGTCCATGTGTAGGGCATGATCGCAGCAAATCTTTATATCTTTCCCAAGCCTTTGCCAGCGGTTTCCCAGGCTTCTGTTTGAAAGCTGTGATCTTCTGGCGGAGGAGTGCTGTCTTGGCAGGAGGAAAGAAGTTGTTGAGGAATTCTTGCTTCACTTCAACCCATGTTGTGAGGGATCACGGTTTCAGCCCTTCAAGCCACTTCAGTGCTGGACCAGATATGGACCAACGAAAAGCCTTCATTAGGATGTACTCCAAGGTGGTACCTTCAGCAAGAGTACGAGACATGTCAGTAAAGTTGGTAATATACTAAAGAGGGCATTCATTAAATCTATCAAAGAAAGCATTATTTTTTATTTCAATAAGGAAAGGAGTGCGAATTTCGTAGTTGTTTTCAGGGATTAGAATGGCCGATTCAGGCACGATGAGAGTCGGATGCATGTAATCCTCTGTAGTGGTAGGGTATTGGGCAAGCTCATCTTCCAATTGCCTCCTTCGCGCAGTTTCCTGTTGCCTGCTTGCTCTCTCAGTGTTGAGAGCAGTATCTTTAGCAACTAGTTCCCTCGTAAGCCTTTAATCAGCTGTTCTTGGGTCTCTGCAGCCGCCATGGCTCTTTTTAGTTTAGTTTGTATGTGTATAAGGCGCTCCGGTTCGTCTAAGGCGTCAAACTCAGGTGTTTGACCAGAACGGCACATATACCTGCAAAGTAACTCAAGAGAAAAGTGAGATCTGACTACCTAAGACGCGAATGATTGCTTCCCTAGCAACGACGCCAATTTGTTGTGGGAGGAAATCGAGTTCAAAATATAGAATATAAATCAAACCAGATTCGTGCCCCAGCAAATAATTACAAGACCTCCTCCCTATGCAGTAGTGGAAAGTCAGGATCGATCCTCGAGGAATCGTGTCAGCGGATCTCAGGTAGCTGTAAATCTCACAGACAGAAAAGCAGAAAGACAGAAATAACAAAGCAAAAGCAGCAAATAAAGCAAACACAGAAGCTAGTCGATATCGACAACAGTAACTCGATATCGATAAAAGCTAAGTCGATCAACAAAAACTCAAATCGACAACAAACAGCAATCCCAGCAAGGACAACTCCATCTCGACAAAACCTACTCGATATCGACTAAAGACTACTCGATATCGACTAACAATCCCCGAGATCGACAAACAACAGAAACTTTAAATTATAAATTCTTGAAGACAGAACTCAGATTTCAGACGAAATAAATCAATATACTAAAATACTTCCAAAGCCAGGGTATCAACACCACAACGATAACCATGCAAAATAACAAATAAAGGCATGAAAGATCATGCTTTCCATCAAATAACATTCGTTATTAACAAATAGGAATATAGAGGCTTTCGCATAAACCCTAATTGTTACTAACCCTTTTCACATAATTAATCCAAGTTGCATTAAGATCACTTTCGCTTCAATAACACAAACAAGGATCACCTTCAACTTTCGCAAAAGAATCATGCTCATAGGGATAGAAGACGAATTGCATAAAAAGATTGTACCTTTAACACATCATCTTAAATGGCTACCGTCGGGCTCACCCCTACCCTAGAAGTGGGTGGACTACTCGGTCTTCATCGCAATAGCAGACATCTTTGATGAAAAAGAACTAACTTGCATTAAATAAACTCAAACTTACAACCTCTTCTCCTTCTCTCTCTATGTAACTAATTTTCTTTGAAATTGAATGAATAAAAACCAGCCCCTAAGGCTTTATTTATAGCCTTCATTCCCTATCTATTCTAGGTAAGAAAGTCTATCTATATCTCAATCTAAATATCTAAAGGCTTAAAGATAAATAAATACAATAAAGGAATTAAATCCATAATGGAAATTATATCTAAAGTAGGTAAATCTTCCATGTGTTGATAGATCTTGCTATGCCTTGATAGATGTGGATAGATCTCGGCAAACTCGGATTCCTTCGGCCCTCAAGCAAAGCCAAACCGTGTCGGACAGCTCACCGCGTAACGCGGCTTTAGAAGGCGCTCCTCGATATCGACTAATTCTACTCGATATCGAGTAAAGTTGGCGTCGACTTCGGCTGGCTGGCATCTCGGGTTGCTGGTGCTCGATCAAGCTCGGTCAGGTGATCTGGGGTCCTCGATATCAACAACTTTTGTCAATATCGAGTAGACTTGTCATCTTCTATGTTGCTGGTCTTGGTCGAGGAACTGCTCCCCGACACTGGCTCGGACAGACGCGGCTGATCTTGTCGATATCGAGTAAGATCCTCGATATCGAGTAACTTGGTGCTCGGCATGTCCAGTCCTCGGCTTCTCGACTTGGTGTGGCTTCCTCGACTCCGGACATAGCTTCATGGTGTTGTCGATATCGAGTAACTTACTCGATATCGAGTAGGCTTGAGGAGTCGGGTTGGCTCTGGCTCTCAGCTCCTCGATCATGCTTTACTCGACCAGCCTGTGCTCGGACATCCTTTGTCGATATCGACTATATTTCATCGATATCGAGTAACTCTGGTTTCCAGCTTGATTCGTCCTGGTTCTGTAGTCCTTTGACTTTGGACTTCTGTAGCTGATTTCCGAGCTTTTTCCACCCTTCTCAAAACTGTTGTAAATTGCCTCGAATTCTGCGAATTTAAACAGAAACTGGTGTAGATTCCACAATTTGGCAAATAAACATAAACTACATAGATTCTGTACTATTCTAGCCCAAATGCATGAAATGTATGCAGAAAACGATATAAAAGTTACTGTAAAACATGGTAGATTTAGCTCACAACAGCATTGTAATATCATCATGTGAGGATGATAAATGGTGATCTTTCTCCAAGCAAGGACATCCTAATGTTTGTCTACTGTAAAAAAAAAATTATTATTGACAGAGATAGAGAAAAAAAGGAAGAAAAAATAAAGAAAAAAAAGTGATTGGTTGAAAATGAGAGAATTAAAGGTGAAGATGACACATAAGTAAAAATTAATTTATGTTATATAAGAGTATATATAGATAGATATATAGATAGAGAGAAAACAGTAAATGTCAATATTTTTATCCTAATTAATAAAATGTCCATCATCCTATCCTAATTAAGTAAATGTCCGCCAAATTTTAATAATACCAAAATGCCCCTTCCCTTTCCTTCCCTCATTTTCCGCGCGTTTTCCTTTTCCCTTTTCGAAATTTTTATACTGACAAATGAACTGCTAATATTTTAACTTTATTGAATTTTTTATGCTGACAAATTGACTGCTGATATTTTTACTATTTTCAAAAAAATTATACAGACAAATTTCCTGCTCACATTCTAACTTTATTGAATTTTTTATGCGGACAATTGATTGCTGATCTAAAGCGGACAATCGAGCAATTGAAGCAGACAACATCTCCATGTCTGCTCTTTCATCTTCAACATCTCCATGTCCGCCACAACGACGATGCTCATGCTCACCCGCATCAACTGGATTTGTCCACTCCTGTCGTGGAACCGTCATCCTCGATCGCTCCAAAGCACTTAGTTGTCTGCTTTGAATTGATTCCTCGAGCTTGACTCCTTCTTTGTCTGCTCTTTCACCTTCAACATCTCCAGGTTGAAGCGAACAATTAAAAGAAATACATAACAATTGAACTGCACAACTGAGCAATTGAAGCAGATAACTGAGTAATTGAAGCGGACAATTCATATTTTTACTATTATATCCAAAAAATTATGCAGACAAATTAACTTATAATTTTTAACAACACACCATTTTCAACACCCTTATCCAGATTGGATGCGATGCAACATTAATGGAACTCCAATTGGAACACAAGAAGAAGGACAAATGCCAAAATCAGGAGAAAAAAAACATAATAAAAACGCGGACAAGTAGCTAGAACACCTAATTAAACGCATTAAAAAGGAAGAAACTCTTAAGGATGAATCAACCAAGCAAATTGCAAATCAATCTTAGGATAAAACAACAAAGAATAAAGAGATGAGCAGAGGTATATGTCTTCTACACTTTTCTATTATGGGTATATGTCTTCTACACTTTTCAGGTCCATGGATAGAGGCAAGCTATATTCATATTCATACTCGGCCCAGGCGATTCCTTCATTCAATATTAAGAGGTTCTACACACATGTCTAGTGAGTTTCTTTCTTTACCCTTGGTTTTATACAGTGAGGACACTGTAATGTTTAAGTGTGGGGTGGGGGAAGGGCTTACTTTGTGCATATTTGCCATATTTGACATTATTTGTGCATATTTAGAATTTATTTCTTTGGATTGTTACATGGCTATTTTGGAATTCATTATTGATTTATGTGCTTATATATGCATGTTTTCCAAAATTTGAGAAAAATGACCCCATTGAATTTTTTTGAATAATGTCATGGAAGCTTATATTGGACTCGACGATGCAAAATTGGATTCATTAGAGATATAGCATGAAATTGCCTAGTAAAGGGAAGTCATAATGAAGTGCATATTTTTATGAAAACCATGAAAGGAGGTAAAATTTGAAGTTGCTTTTGACATGTTGCATGATAAGATGATGGAGGACTTTATATTTCCATATAATGCTCATTGTTTATATTCCTAGCCTTACCTATGCTTATGCATCACCAAAGCCATATTATGCCTTATTTCAAATATTGCTCCACATGACCTAAATATTTGCCATTCTTCACCTTATCCGGGGATTATGTTGAGAATGATGTCACATTATGGAGATTATCATATGGTGTTTGTGATTATTATCATTATTGGAGTTTGGAAGGAAATTGTTTGACATATATGGAAAATTTAATGAGTGAAAGAAAATCCAATCACCTCGGGAGATAAAGGTAGATTGACCCTACTCTCTAAGATAATAATTTGGAGAGATGGGACACATTGTGAGGAGTCCAAGGCACTAAGTATCCGGGGCCATTCATGACACCCATGTTTGCGACTCGCGAGAAGGCAGTGCTGAGGTCAGAGAGATAAAAGCATTATGAAAGGTGATGAATCTTATGAAAAGGAATGTGGAAATTCAAGTTTGGAAATACTCCATTTCCCCGGATCATTAGCACCACATTGCCAAAAATTGCCCACCTTTAGCCTTTTACCAATCTACTCTTTATTTGAGCTTAATTAAAATCCTCTTGATTATTGTTGCTTTGTCACATATAAAATTGTTTTTTCATAACCCTCCCTTTTGTGAGTAGATGTTGCTTTTGTATAATCGCACATGCATGGATTTGTGACACTAGTACCTTTTCGAGGATGGTAATTGATTGCAGGGACATATAAGAATGAATCTAATATGTTGAGAGTTTTGATTTCTTCCCCTGAATGACAATTAAAAGTATTGGTTGAGGACAAGCAAGCTTAAGTATGGGGTGTTTGTTGTGAGCCTAATTTGCCATGTTTAACAGTAACTTTTATATCGATTTCTGCATACATTGGGGTTAGAATAATACAGAATCTGTTTAGTTTACACTTATTTGCAATATATGGAGGTCTACACAAGTTTTTGTTATATTTGGCAGAAATCGGACGCACTTTGGAGCTTAAAGAAAACTCATGGAGAAGCTAAGAATAGTGCAGCTGGAGAAGAGGCCATTTTTCACCATTCTAAGTTCTGAATCAAGCTTTGATGTCTTCATGAGAGTTGTAGCCCTCGAAAAGAGCTTTCTAACGTATGGTCATATGCGTCAATCCAACGAACGAGGACTCGAGAAAGTACGTTTTAAGAACAGAGCAGAAAGCTGAGAAATCTTTACTCGAGATCGAGTACACTCTACTCGAGATTGAGGAGAGCCTGGTCGAGAAAGAGCTGATCGAGAAGCCGAGGACGAAGACGCAGACCACCTCTACTCGATCTCAAAGAGGCTTAGTCGAGATCGAGAAGCCCGGAGCCAAGGTCCGAGCATGTCGAGTAGATCCACCCGGGAAGACCTAGTCGATGAGCAAATCTACTCGAGACAGAGTAGGGCTACTCGAGATCGACTAGACCTGTGAGCCCAGATAGGAGCCTTGTCGAGCAGAGCCACCCGACCAAGCCAGCCAGACGACGAATCCTACTCGATACAGAGTAGGGCTACTCGAGATCGACTAGACCTCCGAGCCTTGTCCGAGCCTTGTCGAGCACCAGTCACCCGAGAAGTCGTGCCACACCCGTCGACGACAATCCTACTCGATCTCGAGGAGCCCTAGTCGAGATCGACGAGCCGTGTCCGGGAGCGCCTTACGCGGTTTCGCTGTCCTACTAGGATTGGGAGTCCATGGATCCAATTCTATCCAATTTGGCCGAGATCTATCAACATATATCAAGTTCTATCTATGGAGAAGACATGGAAGACATCTTACCTATTTTAGATTTATTTTCCTTTTAGATTTAATTCCTAAATTGCTTTTATTTATCTTTTAAAGTTTTAGATTTAAATTTAGATATAGATATAGATATTCTATCCTTGAATAGCAAGGAATAGAAGGCTATAAATAAAGCCCTCGGGGCTGGTTTTTCATCATATTCAATTCAATTTCAGTCAGAGACAAGTAGTTCCACAGAGAAGTTTTAGGAGTTCTAAAGTTTTTAGGGTTTTGGCATTCTGCGAAAGTTGATTGCCGGGATTGTAAAGGCTTTGAATATAGTTTAATGCAAGTTTCATTTTATACATCAATGTCTGCTATTGCGATGAGGCGTGAGTAGTCCACCCACTTCTGGGGCTGGGGTGAGCCCGACGGTGGCCATGTAAGGTGATGCGATAAAGGTCAGATCTTTTTATGCAATTCGTCTTCTATCCCTATGAGCATGATTCTTTTGCGAGAGTTGAAGGTGATCCTTGTTTGTATTATTGAAGCGAAAGTGATCTTAATGCAACTTGGGTTAATTATGTGAAAAGGGTTAGTAACAATTAGGGTTTATGCGAAAGCCTCTATATGCCTATTTGTTGATAACGAAAGTTATTTTGATGGAAAGCATGATTTTTTATGCCTTTATGTGTTACTTTGCATGGTTATCGCTGTGGTGTTGATACCCTGGTCTTGGAAGTCGTTTATTATATTGATTTATTTCGCCGAAAATCTGAGTTTTGGGTTCGAGAATTTGCAATTTAAGTTTTCTGTCTTTCCAGTCGATACAGAGGAGGAGCTCGTCGAGATCGAGTAGGCCTTAGTCGATCTTGAGTACGGTCTTGTCTAGGTCGAGTAGAGTTTCTGCTTTTGTTGTCGATTTTGCAGTTTATGTCTTCACTGTTGGTAGTCGATCTCGAGTAGGCTGTTGTCGAGATCGAGTACGTCTGTTGTCTTGCTTTATTTTTACTTTCTTTCGCTATTTTCTGTCTTTGCTTTTGTTTCTGTTTTGCTTTGTCTTTTCTGCTTTTATTCCTGTCTTTCTGTTGCTTGTCTGTGAGATCTGTTGCTACCTAAGAACTGCTGACGTGCTTCCTCGTGGATTCGATCCTGACAACCTTCTACTACAATGGGAGGAAGTCTTGTATTTATTTGCTGAGACAGGGAAGTCAGTCTGATCTTTATTCTATATTTATTTCATACTTGACCATCCTCCTGCAACAACAAGCAGATCTTTTCTGGGCCGCTTTACGCGGTGAGCTGCCCGAGTCGAGTTGGGCTTGCTTGGATCCGAAGTTGTCCGATTCTATCCACATCTATCAACTCCTATCAAGATCTATCAACTCCATGGAAGATTTACCTACTTTAGATATATTTCCTTTTTGGATTTAATACTTCATTCCCATTATTTAAATCTTTAAGTAAGTAGATAAAGAGATATAGATATAGATAGACTTTCTTACCTTGATTAGCAAGGGTTGGAAACCTATAAATAAAGCCTTAGGGGCTGAGTTTTATTCATTCAATTTCAGTTACAATTAGTTACATAGAGAGAGGAGAGGAGAGAGCTTGTGGCGAGAGAAGTTGGAAAGGCGAAAGCGGATTTGGCTTCGATTGGTTATAAGCTTTCTTTAGTTTATTTAATGTAAGTTATTTTCCTGAAATTATTGATGTCTTTCTTAATGATGAAGAGCGAGTAGTCCACCCACTTCTAGGGTTGGGGTGAGCCCGACGGAAGCCATGTGAGGTGATGCGGTAAAGGTACGATCTTTTTATGCAATTCGTCTTCTATCCCTATGAGCATGATTCTTTTGCGAAAGTTGAAGGTGATCCTTGTTTGTGTTATTAAAGCGAAAGTGATCTTAATGCAACTTGGGTTAATTATGTGAAAAGGGTTAGTAACAATTAGGGTTTATGTGAAAGCCTCTATATTCCTATTTGTTAATAACGAAAGTTATTTGATGGAAAGCATGATCTTTTATGCCTTTATGTGTTACTTTGCATGGTTATTGTTTTGGTGTTGATACCCTGGCCTTGGAAGTCTTTTAGTTTATTGAATTAATTTATCAAAATCTGCGTTCTGTGTTCGAAAGGTTTCATTTTAAGGTTTCTGTTCTTTGTCGATTCCGAGGAGTTTTGTTGATATCGAGTATTGTTTACTCGATATCGAGGAGAATTTTGCCGAGATCGAGTTTCTATGTTTGGGTCTTGTTTCTGTTTGTTGATTTCTGTTACTGCTTAGTCGATATCGAGGACTGTTGCTCGATATCGAGTAGGTTCTGTTCTTTGCTTTCGTTTTTGCTTTTGTCTGTCTTTCTTTCTGTCTGTGAGATTTACAGCTACATGAGATCCACTGACACGCTTCGTCGTGGATCAATCTTGACTTCCCACTGCTGCATCGAGAGGAAGTCTTGTAATTATTTGCATGGGCACGAATCTGGGTTGATTTATATTTCTATATTTTAAACTCGATTTCCTCCTACTACAGAGATCCATGTTGAGTTCCTTAAGAGCCCACATTGCCTTGTGCTCCAATTCGACGGGCATATGGCATGACTTTCCATAAACCAAATTGTAAGGAGTTGTCCGCAGTGGTGTCTTATAGGCCGTCCGATAGGCCCAGAGCGCGTCATCAAGCTTAGATGAGCAATCCTTGAGCGGGAGACTGTCTTCTCTAGGATGGCTTTGATTTGACGATTAGAGACCTCCACTTGACCACTAGTTTGGGGATGATAGGGTGTTGCCACCCTGTGCGTCACCCCATACTTAGCCAAAAGAGCCTCAAATCCTCTCTCGATGAAGTGTGAGCCACCATCCGAAATAAGAACTCTAGGAACACCAAAGCGAGGAAAAATGTTCGTTTTAATAAACTTTGAAACTACCTTCGCATCATTGGTCCTAGTTGCAACAACATCAACCCATTTAGAGACATAGTCAACCGCCACAAGGATATATTTGTAGGGGCCTGATGAAGGGAATGGTCCCATAAAGTCAATGCCCTAAACGTCAAAAAGCTCAACCTCCAAAATCCTTGTGAGTGGTGTCTCATTCCTCCAAGTAATGTTGCCCACTCGTTGGCATTCATTGCATGAAGTGACATAAGCCTGCACATCCCTAAAAAGGTTAGGTCAATAAAAACCACATTGAAGTACCTTAGATGCAGTTTTGAAGCCTTTTGCATGTCCGCTTGTAGGGAGAGTATGGCAATGGCGAATGACACTTTCTACTTCCTCCTCCGGAATTCAATGTCTGAAAATATGGTCTTTCCCTTACTTGAATAAGTAAGGCTCATCCCAATAGTATTGATTGACGTTGTGGAGGAACTTCTTCTTTGTCTGCGAGGTTAGTCCTGACGGGATCTCGTTTCCTACAAGATAATTAGCGAAATCCGTATACCAAGGAACCTATGCTCCCTTTAGAGCATGAAAATCGCGAATAGGACTAGAGGGAGGGGTAAAGAAGAAATCCTCACCAGAATCCGTGCGAACCAACTCACCTTTAAGGTCACTAGAGGCTACTCGATATCGAGTAAGACAGGTCGATATCGAGTGCAAATCATCACCCTACTGTGAGCTCGATTTCGGGTGGTTTATCGAGTGAATAGTGGTCGATATCGACCAAGGGTAGGTCGATATCGACCTGTCTCCGTCGCTCTGGTCTGCACTCGATATCTGGTGGCATCCTGGGTCAGTGGTGGTCGATATCGACCTAGGTATGGTCGATATCGAGTCCTCCTACAGAGAAACAATAGGGATTAGCGTATACTTACCTTCAGGGGTTTGATGTGCTTCGATCTTCAGTAGGTGTTCGTCGGGGCAGGAATCATCGATAGGTGTGGCATCTTGGGATTCTTCTATTATGTATTTAGGGAGCCTAGAGAGATGATCCGCTACCGAGTTCTCCGTGCCCTTCTTGTCTTTGAGTTCCACGTCAAACTCTTGGAGTAGAAGCACCCATCGTAGGAGCCTGGGTTTAGCATTCTTCTTTCCCATCAAATATTTAAGAGCAGCATGGTCAGTATGGACAATAACATTAGATTCAACAAGATAAGAACGAAATTTTTCAAAAGCAAAGACCACAACCGAAAATTCCTTCTATGTCGTGGTGTACTTAGCCTGAACCACATCAAGAGTCTTGCTTGCATAGTAGATCGCATGAAGCTTCTTGTCCTTCCGTTGTCCTAAAACTGCTCCCACGACGAAATCGCTGGCATCGCACATGATTTCAAAAGGTAATGACAAATCCGACGATTGAATGATTGGAGCGTAGATAAGAGCCTCTTTCAACTTGTTGAAGGCTTCAAGACATTCTCTAGAAAATTCAAACTTGACATCTTTCATAAGAAGGCTAGTTAATGGTTTGGCAATTTTAGAAAAATCCTGAATAAACCTCCTATAAAAACCTGCATGACCAAGGAAGCACCTTATCTCTTTGATTGACGATGGTGGGGGCAATTTCTCCACTAATTCTATCTTGGCCCTCTCCACCTCTAAACCTTTCTTAGACACCTTTTGGCCTAGCACGATCCCTTCCCGTACCATAAAGTGGCACTTTTTCTAGTTGAGAACCAAATTTGTCTGTTCGCAACACTTGAGTACTCTGCGCAGGTTAGAAAGAGAAATATCGAAAGAAGTTCCATAAACTGAGAAGTCATCCATAAATACCTCCACAATGTCCTCTATCATGTCGGAGAAGATAGTCATCATGCACCTTTGAAAGTTTGCAGGGGCATTGCAAAGTCCAAAGGGTATTCTCCTCAACGGTCATTCCACCCTTCTTAGCAACAACATGAACTGGACTTACCCACTTGTTGTCGGAGATTGGATAGATGATTCCTACATCTAGCATGCGCATGATCTCCTTCCTCACCACCTCCTTCATTTTGGGGTTAAGCTTCCTTTGATGCTCAATTGTTGCCCTGTTATCATCTTCCAAAAGAATTCTATGCATACAAGTAACGGGTGAAATACCTTTTTATGTCCTCTAAGGAATATCCAATGGCTTTCCTGTGAGTTTGGAGGACTTCCAATAGCTTGTCTACTTCCTGTGTGGTTAATGAACCATTGATAATCACAGGAAAAGTAGAGGTACTCATAATCCCAAATTTTGATTTAAACAATGTAAAAGAAAACTTCCAAGACCGGGGTTTGCAACAACGATAACCAAACACGCATAAGGCAAGATAAAGAGGAACAATCATGCAATCACATCAAAGGATGAAGCTTTCGTCTTTTACAACAATTGGACAACTCTTTCAAGAAATCCTAATTGTATCTACCAATTTTATGTTTATAATCCAAGTGCTAACCTGCATCTCTATTAGATAGGTAATAAACATATAAAAGGTAGTGGATGATCAAAACACAATAAATGTCGAATCTTTACCTCAAACACACATGACTATCGTCGAGATCACCCTGACCCTAGAAGTAGGTGGACTACTCGCTCTTCATCATAGAAAAAGATATCAATAATAAAAGGGAAATAACTTCTTGCATTAAAATAAACCAAAGCTTACAACCAATCTAAGCCAAATTGCTCTCGCTCCTCTACTCCTCTCGGCCTCCACTCTCTCTCTCTTCTTGTGTTCTCTCTAACTTGGAATGAATGAAAAACTAGCCCTATGGGCTTTATTTATAATGCTAACTCCTTGCTATCCAAGGAAATAAATCTCTATCTAATCCTAAAGATATAATTTGGATAAAAGAAACATTAGTCCTAAAAGGAAAATATCTAAATCTTCATGTAGTGGATAAATCCTTCCTTCCATAGATAGATCTTGATAGAATTGGATAAATCCGGCCTCGCTTCATGCCCAAGTAATTCCCACAAGCTCGGATTGGCCCAACGGACTCGCGACCCAATTTCAGCGTGGTCAACGTCGACCAAGTCTGGTCGACATCGAGCAAAGTCCTCGATCTCGAGTGGTCTTCGACATCTTCGAGCAGTCTTCTCCTCTCGAGATCGGGTTTGCTTCCAGATGTGGTCGACGTCGAGAAGAACTCCTCGAACTCGGCTTCTCTTCGCATCTCCTCGAGTAACTTTCTTTTCTCGAACTCGGGTAGGTTTTTTTTCTGGTCGACGTCGAGTAGATGCGTCAGCTTTCAGCATTCTGCTCTGTTTTTTAAATGCACTTTTACGAGTCCTCGTTTGTCGGATCGACGCATATGAGTATGCATTGGAAAACTCTTTTCAAGGGCTACAACTCTCATGAAGACATCAAAGCTTGATTCAGAATGATGAATGTCGAAAAGTGGAGTTTTCTTCAGCTGCACCATCATCAGCTTCTTCACGACTTTCCTTTAAGCTCCAAAGTGCGTCTGATTTCTGCGAAATATAACAAAAACTATTGTAGACTCCATAATTTGGCATATAAGCATAAGTTATACAAATTCACTATATTCCTAATCCATAATACATATGATGATAGAATAAGAAGCTGAAATAAGCATAAAAACATGACACAAATCATGGACATCAAATCACCCCATAGTTAAGCTTGCTTGTCCCCAATCAATAACTTGGATGGCCATTCAAGGGAAGAATTCAAAACTCTCAACATCTTAGATTCATTCTTATATGTCCCTGTAATTAATTACCATCATCGAAAAGGTATTAACGCCACAAATCCATACACGTGTAATAAAAGCAACATCTACGCACAAAAGGAGGGTTATGTAAAAACAATTCAGGTGACAAAACATTAATAATCAAGAGGACTTTAATTTAAGCTCAATAAGGAGTAGATTGGTAAAAGGCTTAAGGTGGGTAACATTTGGCAATGTGGTGCTAATAATCCGGGGAAATGGAGTAATTTCCAAACTTTCATACCACATTCCTTCTTTCTTAGATTTCTCACCTTCCGCTCATTCGCTCAATGCTTTTATCAATATTATGCTTTTACCTCTCTAACCTCAGCACTGCCTTCTCGCGAGTCGCGAACATGAGTGTCATGAATGCCCTCGAATACTTAGTGCTTTGGACTCCTTACCTATGTGTCCCATCTCGCCAAACTATTATCTCGCCAAACTTTCAATTTCCTCCCAAACTCCAATAAAGATATATAACAACACAAACACCATATAATATCTCCATAATGTGACTTCATAAGCATAGGTATGGCTAGGATGTAAATAATGAGCATTATCCCCGGATAAGGTAAAAAAATGGCAATATTTAGATCATGTGGAGCAAAATATGAAATAAGGCATATAATATGGCTTTTGTGATTCATAAGCATAGGTATGGCTAGGATGTAAATAATGAGCATTATATGGAAATATAAAGTCCTCCATCATCTTATCATGCAACATGACAAAAGAAACTTCAAATTTTATCTCATTTCATGGTTTTCAAGAAAATAATGCACTTCATTGTGACTTCCCTTTACTAGGCAATTTCATGCTATATCTCTAATGAATCCAATTTTGCATCGTCGAGTTCAATTAAAGCTTCCATGACTCTTTTCTTTGAACAATTTATAAACTTTGGTAGATGTCTCATAAAACAAACTTTGAGTTTAGCAATTAAGCACAAAAATTAAAAATTCACTCAAAATTCACCATGTAAAACCAAACACAAGAATAAAATATAAAATAATGATAATGAGCTTTTCCCCCACCCCATACTTAGAATATACATGTCCCCACTGTATAAACAAAGGTAAAGGAAGGAACTCACCGAATAATGCGTAGGATAGTAAAAACAGAGTCGTCGAGTAGACTGAGGTGGTCGACGTCGAATAGATGTACTCGACGTCGAGGACAGTTGCAACATTAAGTGAAAGGTGGAAGTCGAGGAAGCCTCCTGGGTGATCGATGTCGAGTGGCATACTCGACGTCGATTGTTCTTTTGATCTTCCTCGTAGTCGATCTCGACTTGGCCTTCATCGATTTCGATTGTTCTATCAGGGACTTCACCTTCCCCTCTTCGCGATCCTGTATGCTCTTTCACCTGAAAATTGTTAGTTGTTGCACAAAGACAAGACTTTCCACATGAAGCATTCAAAACCAAAATCAAAACCAAAACCAAAAGTTTCAAAATCCCAAAAGAAAGTTTAAAAGTTTTATGTACATGCTCTAGATTTTAGAGTCGCTAGGCCGACTTCTCCGCTTGTGCTTAGGAACCCTCAATGTGGGGCCCTCTTGCGCTTGGCCCTTCTCCTGGATCATCTAGGTCCTGATTGTAGTACTCTAGCTTTGCTGATAGGTGGTTGTTCGCATAGAGGCCTTTGTCTTCCTTCTTCCTCTTCCCAGTCCTAATCTTGCACAAGTTAGCTCACCACGGGGCCTTATCTCCTCTACAATTCTTATTAAATTCATTAATGGACTTATGAGAGGTTGAAATCATACATGAACTTACCTTTTCGTGCCCAAAACAGAAATCTTTGGGCTGAGGGTTGGTCGACGTCGAGTACAGGTGGTCGACGTCAAGTATAGGGACCCCATACTTAGGCTTTTGGCAAGTCTGGTGCTCAACAGGAGAAGTCGACATCGAGTTGGTGTGGTCGAAGTTGAGGAAGTTGGTCGACGTTGAGCAAGGTTGGTCGATGTCGAGTAGCTTTTTGGCGCTTTCCATCGCTTTTGTTTGCTCATCCCTGTGGTTGCCTATGCTCTTCACCTCAGACCATGGAATTTTCTCCTTTGTAGGGCCAAAAGAGAAATCTAGTACCTTATTGCCTGTCGTGAAGGTGAGCAATCGCTTTTTGACGTTAATTTTTGGCATCTGCGGTGGCTAGAAAAGGTCTACCAAGAATAATAGGGCAAGTAGGATCTTCTACACAGTCTATAACAAGGAAATAAGCAGGAATATTGACAAAGGATTTTTAGTCGCCTTAAATCCTATCAAATAAATCCGACTAACCTAACTAGTGCAGTTTGGCAAGCACGGGTCGATCCCACAGAGAGTCTATGATTCGTATGCAAATCAGAGTACGTCAACAAGAACAAGGAATAAAGGGGGGGGGGGGGGGGAATTTTGATGGTTTGAACTAACTAAGAAACAATAGTAAGCAAAACAATAAGTAAAACAGATTAAGTGAATGAATATGAGAGAATAGCTTAGGTCAATCAATCTCAGCAATCAGGTTTGTTCATTGACCATTGAAATCAAATAGATAACTTCCTCTCGAATACTTTGTTGTGGAAAGACTATGTCTTTTGAATCCAATTCCTTATCGAATCTAGTTAACAGGACAACCAGACCCTGAAAACCCTAATTATCAAACAATCTTGAAACTATCAAGATTCAATTCAATAATTGATTTAGCTTAAAGGAAATCAACAAAGACAATCGACACGCACAACCATTGCAAATCAATTCTCTATACAAATCCCTAAATCAACCAATTTCAGAGATTTATACTTTGCTACTCAAGAACATAGATAACTCAACCAGAAATTACCTATATCCAGCTATAGATTATCATGAAAAGGCATTAGTTGATCAGACTAGCAGAAATTCACGAAAACCCTAAACAATCTAAGCAAAGAATTGATAATATTCAAAGAAGAGTATTAAGAACGAAAATCTCACAATGAAATAGAAAACCTGAAGCTTCGATTAAATTCCCCGACCAAAGAGGTTTAGTGGTTCATAATCGATAAGTTAGCAAAAGCAAGAAATGAAATCTAAACTACGTACCAAAACCTTGTTCTAACACGAGACTCCTACTGTTCGTCTCTTCAACCAACGTTTCACGTTCTTTCCAATTGAAAAATTCCGATCGAAAATAAAGTAACAGATGTTTCTTAAAACGGAATAAAACTCGGGTGCAACACGATAAAACTCGGTCGAGCTTTCCTTGTCCCACCCGAGTTCAGCTGAATCCAAAAACTCGATTTCCCTCAAATAACTCGGCCGAGTTTTTTGGCATCTTGGCCCGAGTTTCTTCCCAAACTCAACAACTCGGTTCTCTTCAATGGACTCGGCCGAGTTTCATGCAATCTTGGCCCGAGTTCTTTACAATTCCATTCCTTTGCACTTGTTCAGCTCCTCTCTTTGGCTCTCTTGCTCAAGACTCCGATTTCCGTCTCATCTTCTATCATTTATACGAGCTCAGCTCCACCTTTCCACAATCACCTGAAATCATGCACAAAACTTGTAGATTCCGACTCTAATTGAAACATAATAAAAACATGAAAACTACTCTAAACTCATGCATTTTACCCTAACTAAACGCATCTAAATGCCTATATTAACACTACCTTAATGTGCATGATCAAACTCCCCCACACTTGAACCTTTCTTGTCCTCAAGAAAACAAAACCAATCCAATCAAACATCCCACAAACACGCCCTTCATGCATTCACCTCATCAAAAAACAATCCAAACCAAATAGGAAGCACAAGGCAATAATCAACATCATCACATGTATTTGAGCAACTCAAAGGCTTAGGCACATTTCAATCCAACCTCACCGGGTGCATAAAGTGTTTCACTCATCGCTCTTGTTTTTAGGCTAAGTCAATTCCGCTCAAACTCAATTCAATGCAACTAAGCTCCATGAAAATTGAAATCCACATCACAATCTCCACCGTGAGTGACATTACAAGCAATAATCATCATGAGGTCTTGTAAGGGTTGTAATGAGGCTTGGTAAGAAAATTAAGGTAGGGAATGCTTTTGGCTTGTGGTGCTCATAATCCGGGAAATAAGCTCCTAGTAACCAATTACAAGCTCAACCAAAAGCTATCACAACCATCAAACTTAAGCATCAAGCACAACACAATACAAGAACTTTCTTTAGACCCAACAATACTCCCAAATCATTTCTAAAGATGATGAAGAATGTTTCTTTTTATTGCAACTCTTTTTTTTTCTTTCTCGACTTTTACTCCAAAGTGAATTTTATTCTCCTTAGGCCCCGAGTATACATATATGTATATACATAAAATTCATAGAACCAATCACCATAATAAGCGCCAAATGAATCAACACAATACACAACCTCATTCTCAAAGCACTCACTCAACTCAAATCATCATTTCACCAATTCGAAATCCTATTTCCCGGATGGGTCAGACTACAATTGGCTAAGGATAATTTTTTTGGAGCTACAAAGATAGGCTAATAGGCTCAGTTTGGCTTCAAACAATGGATAATATGTAAGGGAAGATAGGGAATATCATGGCTCAGTAACAATATTGCCTCAATCATGCGAAAATAACAAGTAATGAGCAAAATATACAACCTTGACATAGATATCAATCCCAATTCTCAGAGGTAGTCACATTGGAGAGTATCACACACAAGAAGCAAAAGGACATCAATAAAGCACAGTCCCAATAAGGCCAAAATAAACTCACAAGGTAAATTTTTGTTGGATTTCAATGCCGCCTAAAATGTAAGAGTTATACATGCTCAATCAGTCCATTATCTCATGCTCCCATAGATCAAACAAACTAGACGAGGATCAACAATTCAAGCATATCATGGGACTTAAAATTAGATTAAGAAGACAATTGGTACAGATGGGGTTATCTAGAATGTCATGCATGCTGAATTTTTGTTTCTTTTTATATAATTTTTCTGTTTTTTTTTATATGAAAGACTAAGAATAATAAACATGAAATACAAAGAAAGAAATATATACAATGCAACCTAAATGAAAACATGTAAATGTTCCCTCTCCCACACTTAATTCACACATTGTCCTCAATGTGAAAAATAAAAGAGAAAGGAAGAAACACTTACAGAGTCATCTACATATGTGGTGGAGGTGGAGGTGGAAATCCATGTTGCCAACCATAAGGGTTCCAAGCATCAAATCTGGTGTTCAGCAACTGGAACTGTTCCTGCAATTGACGGAATTGCTCATCTTGTCTCTCACCTAGCAGGCGAAATTGGTCATCCATATGAGATCTCAAACCCGACACTGATTCCATCATAGTGTCAAACCTGGAATTAAAGGAAGCATTGCTCTGCTGCCCCTCTCCTCGGGGATGTAATCCATATCTTCCGCCGCCTCTTCCTCATCACCATCATTTCTTTCTTCTTTCTCATCCCCTTCTTCGTCCGACACTTCTTGACTTTGCTCTTTATGACGAGGCCTCTTACGAATAGCTATATCCTCAAGGCGAAGATCATTCCTCCTCACTGAAATTGACCAGTTGGCCTCCGTTGTCAAAGAAGTACGACTGACATCCGGAAGGCGCATTAACCTCTTCGAGCTTCCAATGAGCCAACAGTAGTCCCCTCCTAGCTGATAAATAATCCGCATATGGTGTAGAGCGTTAAAATCTAATGGAGTGGACTCGATATCATCAAGTCTAGTGAGAGGAATCTGATAATGGCGGGCAATTTTTGTGACAATCCCACCTATACCAATACCACCCTTACCTCGATGGCTTACTGTTGCTAAGTGATGCATTAGAAAACCCGCTGAGTTAACTGGCCTCCTTGACAAAGCAGTTGCTATCATCACTAACTCCTTCCTCGGTAAATTGTTTTCCCCATCTGCTCGCCCGAAGATAGTGTGGGCCATGAATCGCTGGAAGATCCGAATCGCCGGATTAGTGATGCAGGAGGCCTTTGAGGATGAAGGGTTGTAGTTAGGTCATGTAGCAATCTTGTCCCAAAATTTATTCGGGCACCAAATAGCTCGGCTTTCACATCTCGCAACGTCATCATTCACCACTAGGAAACCAAAAATTTGGTTGATTTCATTCAAAGTGAGCATCCGCTTATGTCCTCCAAGCTGAAATGTGCATATTCCTTCTGCTACTTCCGGGCTTCAACGAGTCTGTACATCAAGTGTGCTCAAGAACTCCAGCGTGAGTCCCTTGTAAGTAGGCTCACTAAAAGATAGGAAGTCATCCCATCCTAAAGCACTTTCCAATCGCTCTACATCAGTCCGAATGCCCAACTCAGAAAGTAAATGAAAGTCCAGATGGCGTGTACCCTTCCACTCCTTTTCTTTCAACTGGTGGAAAGTTGTCAGATGTGCGGGATCCCTCAGACGGAAACCAAACGACTCCGGGGTCCACTCCCCTACTCTAGTGAGAGGCTCATGAGTTACGAATCTTCGGGACGAGGAAGATGATGCATCTTTCTTTCTCTTTTGGAATATTCTCGGCGACATGACGAATTGATATCCCTGCACACCCTAAGCAACAAACACCAACAAAGCACAAAAATTATTGTCCTGGCAAGGACAACGCTCACAATAATGCAATGGCGCAATATCAAACCACACAACCACAACCAAACCTCAAATCTTCAAAACTAGTGCAAGTTATCAAGAAGCATGCCAAAATCCATCAATGCCAATGTCAATAAGCTCAACAAGATAACCAAATCAAATTTTATAGCATAGATGAAAATCAACTCAATGCTTAACCTTAATAAACCCCACTTTGCACATTCTCCTCCAACATGGTATCTCAAACAACAAAATCAAGACAATTTCCAAACTCAATCCTCTTCCAACATCAAATATAGCCCAAATAAGGTTCAATCTCACCCAAACAACTCCTAAATTACATAAATTTATGCAATGTGAGAAAACCTAGAAATTGGGGTTTTTTAATAACCTACCTCAACACTTCAATGGAGGAAAGGAAGGGGAGAGAGGCTGACCGACGCTGTGGTGGCTGGGGCTGTGAGTGTTGCCGGCGTGGCCTGGAGAGGTCGGCTCAGGGCGGCGCTGTGGTGGATGGGTGCTGGCGGCTTGGTGGCTGGGAGAGAAGGAAACTAGAACTCGGGAGAGAGAGTGGGAATGAGGGAACTCGGGTCTTCAGATTTTCTTCTCCTCTTTCCATTGTTTTTTTTTCCTTAATTGGGGACGCGAAATAACTCGGGTGGAGCATAAAAAACTCGACCGAGTTTTCTTTCTCCCACCCGAGTTCTTTCTTGTGACTTGTGAGTTACTCAGGTTGGCAAAGAACTCGACCGAGCTCTTCACCCGAGTAACCTTCTATATTTTTTTTGCTTTTTGCCCCAAATTTGATGATTTTTTTTTTCTTGAAATAGAAAGTAAAATTGAGAACCTAGACAAAATAATATGGAAGATGGAAATCTAAATTACTCACCTTGGGTTGCCTCCCAAGAAGCGTCCTTGGTTACCGTCATAGACTCGACGTTTTGGTTGTCCATTTAAGACTCACTCAGACATCGTCAATGCCCTCAACAACAAATCAAACTCTTGTGCACACCATCTAGGTAGGCGGGCACTACATATGAATAAGTTGAAGTCAAAGTACGTCCTCAACTCCTCATATGCCCGAGCGTGACTCTCCGCCATGGGTATGTAAAACCACCAATCCAGTTCCATTGGCGGTTTGTCAAAATAATGAGCCCAATGATCGACATAATCACCGACCTTCTCACCATTGCAGAGGATATCAATTCTTTGCTTAGGAGCCACAGAAATCAGCTCCGGACTTGGTTCCTTGATAGGCGAGCTCGAGACAATCTCATCAAATGAAGGAGACAATAAATCACATGGGATCTCATGCGTCGACTCATGACACTCCATGTCAGGAAGTACTGTACTCTCCTCTTCATCGCTGAAGAAACTGTCATCGTCTGCGAACATATCCTCCTCCGCCAAAACATTATCATGCTCATAGCTCAAGGGTAGGGAAGGTAGCGGAGTAGACTCGGATGAACTCAATGAGCGGGGAATAGGAAGCACACACTCACCTTCATCTTCATGACTTTCTGAGCTTCCCTCGAGTGTGACAAACAGGTCCTTGCCAATCCCTAAGGTGTTCGTGGCTTGGCTCTATATCGGGTTAACCACCGGTTGAGACGGTAGTCCACCCGCTTCACATGCTAGTATCTCATTCCCCACTTGGACCATTCGGTGCACTCGTTCATCTAGTGGCGCAATCTGCTGAAACAATTGCTCATTCTCCTGATAAAAGGCCTTGAATAGATCATCCGAAGGTGCGTAAAAGTAATCCATCGGTTGAGGTTCTTGGGCAAATGACACTTCCTGCAAGGCCTGGTGACCCATGTAGCAGATAAGATCCCAAATTCCCGCCAAACCTAACCGTGCTAGACTTCCACCGCTCATGTATATAGCACATGCCTTTGTCTCAGCAGTCATCCCCTCTACAACGCAGACAACCATATCTCACAAACTATCGTGGAAACCCCGCTCATTGCGGATGTCCACAGACCTCTGCAACCTAGTGAGATATAGGTGAAAGTTCTCACCTTCAAACTGCGATAATCTCAACATGTTAAACTATTAGTAGCACATGTGTTGTGAACCATAAGACAGGTTCACAACAAAAGTTAGTAGCTAAATTAACACACAATAACAAGCACTCAAATAGCAATTTGACTCCCCGGCAACGGCGCCAAATTTGACAGAGGATTTTCAGTCGCCTTAAATCCTATCAAATAAATCCGACTAACCTAACTAGTGCAGTTTCGCAAGCACGGGTCGATCCCACAGAGAGTCTATGATTCATATGCAAATCAGAGTACGTCAACAAGAACAAGAAATAAAGGGGGGGAATTTTGATGGTTTGAACTAACTAAGCAACAATAGTAAGTAAAACAGATTAAGTGAATGAATATGAGAGAATAGCTCAGGTCAATCAATCTCAGCAATCAGGTTTGTTCATTGATCATCGAAATCAAATAGATAACTTCCACTCGAATACTATGTTGTGGAAAAACTATGTCTTTTGAATCCAATTCCTTATCGAATCTAGTTAACAGGACAACCAGACCCTGAAAACCCTAATTATCAAACAATCTTGAAACTATCAAGATTCAATTCAATAATTGATTAAGCTTAAAGGAAATCAACAAAGACAATCGACACGCACAACCAGTTATTGCATCAATTGCAAATCAATTCTCTATACAAATCCCTAAATCAACCAGTTTCAGAGATTTATACTTTCCTACTCAAGAACATAGATAACTCAACCAGAAATTACCTATATCCAGCTATAGATTATCCTGAAAAGGCATCAGTTGATCAGACTAACGGAAATTCACGAAAACCCTAAACAATCTAAGCAAAGAATTTATAATATTCAAAGAAGAGTATTAAGAACGGAAATCTCACAATCAAATAGAAAACCTGAAGCTTCGATTAAATTCCCCGAGCAAAGAGGTTTAGTGGTTCATAATCGATAAGTTAGCAAAAGCAAGAAATGAAATCTAAACTACGTACCAAAACCTTGTTCTAACACGATACTCCTACTGTTCGTCTCTTCAACCAACGTTTCACGTTCTTTCCAATTGAAAAATTCCGATCGAAAATAAAGTAACATTTGTTTCTTAAAACGGAATAAAACTCGGGTGCAACACGATAAAACTCGGCCGAGCTTTCCTTGTCCCACCCGAGTTTAGCTAAATTCAAAAACTCGGTTTCCCTCAAATAACTCGGCTGAGTTTTTTGGCATCTTGGCCCGAGTTTCTTCCCAAACTCAACAACTCGGTTCTCTTCAATGGACTCGGCCGAGTTTCATGCAATCTTGGCCCAAGTTCTTTACAGTTCCATTCCTTTGCACTTGTCCAGCTCCTCTCTTTGGCTCTCTTGCTCAAGACTCTGATTTCCGTCTCATCTTCTATCATTTATACGAGCTCAGCTCCACCTTTCCACAATCACATGAAATCATGCACAAAACTTGTAGATTCCGACTCTAATTGAAACATAATAAAAACATGAAAACTACTCTAAACTCATGCATTTTACCCTAACTAAACCCATCTAAATGCCTATATTAACACTACCTAAATGTGCATGATCAAATATGGAACTTATCAACCTGGACAGGGACATTATCAACCATACCTATAGGGATGACCACCGTATTGTTTGCCATGTATAGCTTGGCATCCATAGACTTTATTGCTCCTATCTTCACCTTTGACCAGATTGATAGGGGCATGATGCTCACGATTGCTTCTAAATCACACAATGCCTCATATTTATATTGTCCAAATCCCACATTAATAGAAAACTTACCAGGGTCAGGTCTCTTCTCAGGGAAATCCATCCTTTTTGCAGTCGCTGGCGATTTCAGTGATTGATCGCTTGTTACTAAGGATCTCCTTGAGGAACTTGACATATGCAGTCATCTCTTGAAGAGATTCTGTAAAAGGAATTGAAACATTTATTTCCCGAAGCATCTTAACAAATCGTTTAAACCTACCTGCAGTGGGATCTTTCAGCACCTTGGAAGGGAAAGGTAGAGTCTTTTTCGGAGCCAAACCAGATGTATGAGGTGTTTTGCAGAGTCCTCGACGTCGACATGGGTGTTCTCGACATCGACTACAATAGTCGACGTCGAGTGTTGTTGTCGAGCTGAAGTTTCTTTGTTTAGTTTCTTATCGATGTCGAGTTGGTTTTTGTTGATGTCGAGTTGGTTGTTGTTGATGTCGAGTTGTTTCTGGTCAACGTCGACTAGATGCTGGTCGACGTCGACTAGATTTTCAGCTTCGCCCTTCTCTACTTCGCTCTCTGGATCGCGTAGTTGGTGCCCGTTACTCAACTTTACAACAACGACTTGTCCGGATTGCCCGTTAGAATTGGGAAATGTGTACCCAGGGAGCTTTCCGGATGGTCTTGGGATCTGTTGCGCGAGTTGACCCATTTGAGTCTCTATGTTCTTCTTCCATATGTCCATCTCCCCAAATCGTGTGTTGAGGGCGTGGAGCTGAGTCTGGATGGCGCTGTTAGATTGTTGCTGTTGTGCCTGGTTCCTCCTCATCTCGTTGAGGACCATCTGTAGATCATCTTTTCGCTGGTCCCTTTCTGGAAGTCCTGGAGCTCTGTATGGTGGGGGGTTCCTAGGGGCACCTTGGTTCCACTGTGGTTGATGGAACCGCCGGTCCCCAATATAGCGATTGGGACCCCCTGTGTAAGCTACCTCCTCATGAGTTTCTGCCAACCTAAATTGCTCCGTATGTGGGCACTCTAGTGTGGTGTGTCAATGTGAGCCGCATTCAATGCAGGGCTGGTTGACAGATAGAAATTTGACTTGCTTGAGGAGCTTGTGATTCTGGTTCTTGTAGAACTGCTCCTTGACATTAGGATCAATCTCCTTAGAAAGCTCATATAAGGGCATAAATGGGGCTAGCCTTGTATAGGTGTTCTCGTCGTAATTCGCAGGAGTCTCATAGGTGTTGTCAAAGTTGGTTAGCTTTTCGATAGTAGCCCATGCCTCTACTGGTGTCTGCGTGAGGTACTCATATTGCGTGAATTGATTAATCCTTTCCTTAGCAGCCAGATCAAGAAAATTGTAGAAAATCTCCTGAATCACATTGGGTGGTTGCCTAGGAGTAGGGCATGATCGCAGCAGATCCTTGTATCGATCCCATGCTCGTGCTAGTGGCTTCCCAGACTTTTGTTTGAAAGATGTAATCTTTTGTCTGAGGGGTGATGTCTTTGCTGGAGGAAAGAATTTGTTGAGGAACGCATTTCTAACCTCTGCCTATGTTGCGAGGGATCGTGTAGGGAGACCTTCAAGCCACTTCAATGTTGGACCTGCAAGAGACCAATGAAAAGCTTTCATTCTCACATATTCAAGACTAGTACCTTCAGTAAGAGTTTGACACATGTCAGCAAAAGTAGTAATATGAGCGAGAGGGCATTCATTAAATCTCCCTTCAAAAGCATTATTTTTAATTTCAGTAAGGAAGGGAGTGCGAATTTCAAAATTATTAGGAGGGACTAGAATAGCCGATTCAGGCACGACAAGAGTTGGGTGCATCTAGTCCTTCGCAGTGGTAGGATATAGGGCAAGCTCAACCTCCTCAATTCTGCTTCCTGCTCAGTGCTTGCTCTCTCAGTAATGAGAGCAGCATTGTTGGCCGCTAGTTCCCTCTGAAGCCTCTCGCCCCCCCGGCAACGACGCCAATTTGTTGACAGAGGAAATTGAGATTGCAAATAGAATGTAAATAAAATAAGCAAACCAATTCCGTTCCAAGCAAATAATGTTCAAGACTCCCTCCCGATGTAGCAAAGGTAGTCAGGTTCGATCCTCGAGGAAGCTGGTCAGCGGATCTCAAGTAGCGGATATCTCACATCGGATTTCGAATCATAGGATTCACTCGATATCAACCAAATCCAGTCGATTCTGGGTTCTGAAGTCATCAGACGAATTCCGACCAGGTCACTCGATATCGACCTCTTAGCTCAATATCGACCAATCTTCGATTTTGACCTGTACCTACAGAGACAAAAACAAGCAGAAGTCGATATCGACCAAGTGCAACTCGATATCGACCAGTTAGTACGCAAATATCGACCGACTCAAAAGACTGCCAGTCGACCAGAAGACTCGATATCGACCTATCGGGGTCGAAGTCGAGTGCTTTGCAGAAACCGTGTGTCGGTGAAAGAGGGTCGAAGAATACGATAATGGATGCGAAGGATGAACAGAAATAAACCAGTTTGCAGATAATATATGAAATAAAACTTCTAAGATCGAGGTTTGCAACAATAAAGGAAAAGGCTTTCACCAAATCCGACAAGTAAGAATATAAATCTTTCGATAAATAACCCTAATTGTGTCTATTCCTTTTCATAATTAGAATTTGTAGTCTTCCGAATAAAAATCCTAATTACTACCCAAGTTTCGCAACATGAGTTCTTCAATTTCTCAATCAAAGGTCAAACACAAGGAATAGAATAAAATAAGATAAATGACCTTCTTTCGCAATTTGCTAATCCACCAATATGGCTATCTTCGGGCTCACCCCAACCCTAGAAGTAGGTGGACTACTCACGCCTCATCATAGCAATCGACATCATTGATGTAAAAGAAACTTCCATTACCTATATTCATAGCCTTTACAATCCCGACACTCACACTTTCGTAGAATGCCAAAACACTAAAACCTTTGATCTCCTAAACTATGTGTGGAATAACTTTCTCTAAAATTGAATGAATGAAAAACTAGCCTCATGGACTTTATTATAGACCTTAATCCTTGCTAGCCAAGGTAAGGAAACTTTATCTTCTATCTAAGGATATAATTATACTTGAAAATAAATAAATCTAATTTAGGTAAAGAAGATAAATCATATAGGATAATTAAATGTTCCACCCGTAGGATAAATAAAAACATAAAAAGATTAAATATCTCTTAAGTCTTCATGTGCAAGGAATCCTCTACTCGAAATATCTTCTCATTCGGAATCTGGATAGAGCTCGGGATCGACCTAGACCCGGCGCTGGAAGTTGGTTGATATCGACCAAAGTAGGTCGATATCGGGTAGTTTACTCGGCTTCTCTTCAGCTCACTCGATCTCGGATCCTGGAAGAATATCAACTTGTATTAGGTCGATATCGACCATATTGGTCGAAATCGACTTGTCGCTGTGTTTTCTTGTCATATTGAGGTGATCTGGAAATTTCGACTTCAATAGGTCGATATCGAGCATTGTTAGTCGATATCGACCACCCTTTAGTGTCTCATTCTGTGCTCAGATTTTCTCGATATTAGGCGCTCTGCCGTCGATTCTCGAGCTTCTTTAGCAGACATCAAGTGCTTTTCCAGTCCTTCTTTGTTTTGCTCCGATTTAGCTCAAAATTCTGCAATATTAAACAGAAACCCGTGTAGACCTCTATTTCTCGTAAATAATCATAAACTACACAAATTTGGTATATTCCCAACCCATAATACATAAAATCATAAAATAAGGAGCTAAAATAAGTATAAAAACATGGCATAAAACATGGACATCAAAAACGCTGGCTGAGCCAGGTAATGTTTGGGTGCAAATAATTAAGTATAAGTATCTTCGAGCGGATGACATTCTCCATCATAAGAAAAGTGATGCCACCTCCTGGAAATGGGCAAAACTTACAACTCTAATTGATAAGTTCAAAAGGGGGCTTATTTGGTCAGTCGGCACCGGGACCAATATCAAATTCTAGTATGATAACTGGATTACAACATCTTTATCCAATCTCGAGATGATTGCCCAAAAATTGATAACATTAATGATAAAGTCAGTGACTAGATCCTCGGAGGTAAATGGTGGGAGGAGAAACTCTCTATTGTTCTCCCACACAACATAGTGGAGGAAATCCTTGACATTCCACTCCCAGTCTCAAATTTTATGGATAGATTATACCGGTGGCCGAACCGAGAGGGCTGGTTCACTACGGCAACACATAGAAATTGGTTTCTGCCAAATCCTCCAATCCCTCTGAGGGACACTGCATTGATGCTTATTACTACACATGAGAAAAATTGGAGTAACACTCACCAATATGACAATACACTAGATGATAACACCAGCCCTCATTCATGAAGCGGCAGACAACCCGTAAAGAGAAACAAAACCCGTCATATCAAGTGGCGCAAACCATCAAAAGGCACATTCAAACTCAACTTTGACGGTTCGTCTCTAGCTGATAACCGTAGTGTCGCTGGGGTTATTATCAAGGACTGGCAAGGACACCCAATACACATAGGCTATACAAACAATTGGGTATTAAAATCGCACTTCAATCGGAAGCACTAGCACTCAAACATGGGGTACAAAAAGCCTTACAACTTCATGTTGAAAAAATCCATATTGAAGAAGATTCCAACATAATTATTAACCATCTAACAACAAGTCGAGATGCCCATGGAAATTCGAACTCATCTTGTCAGACGTACAATTTCATTCATGTACCCCGTCTTGACAATAGAGTGGCTGATTAAGTTGCACACCTTAGTCACTCTGCCAGGGGTATTGATATTTTCAACAATTTCGGTCTTACATACCTCATCCGCAAGGATGCTTTCGGATAGAGCGTGCTCACCCGAATCTTTTCCTATATATATATATATATATATATATATATATATATATATATATATATATATATATATATATATATATAGGGAAGAGTTAAAATATAAAATATCCTTAGGGTGTAAATTTGCTTAAAGTGTAAAATTTTGTAAAAGGACACGTGGGTTAGGGGAAAAGAAAGAGAACCGGACTGAACCGGAAAAAGTTGAAAAATGAGAAACGAACCGGACTCTTCCTTCGCTTCCATCAGGCACGCTTCATTTCTCCTATATTCATCTCTGGTTGGCGTCGGAGGAGAGGAAGACGGTGACGAATGCATAATTGAGGCGAACAATCGATCAATTCAACAAGGCGAGGCCTCTTTTCATCATTCCAATCGTTCTTCTATGTGTTGTATTTCTCGTGAGCTCTCCCAAGGTAGATCCGGAATCGCGGAGCTCAGCATTCAACAATTAGGGTTTCGATTTGCTGTTTATGAAATTGGTTGATGTTGTCGGCGGCAAAGGCGGCTGGGGCCGAGCCGAAGGTCGAGATGGATGCTACTCCTCATCCTCGTCTCGTGAGGAGAGACTATCTCATTGGGATGCTACTCCTCATCCTCGGTCGAGATTTGGATTTCGACCATGAAAATGGTGATTCAAGCGACGGGTTTGATATGAGCCTAGATTCAGATAACCAGAACTCGAAACCTGCTGACGGCGATAAGAAGGGGAATAGAAACAGAGTGAAGAGCAGAGGATGTGATGGAGAAATAGGGGTGTGCAGAAAAACCCGAAACCAAAAATACGACACGAAAACACGACAACACGATACGAAAAAACCCGAAACCGAAAAAACACGACACGATAATGACACGAACCGAGAAAACACGGCTCTAAACGGTTTGTGTTCGGGTCGGGAAAATCGCCTTGTCGGGTACCCGACACGAACCGTTTAATTTTTTTTTTAATTTTTTAAATAGGTAGTATAGTACTAGTAAAGGTAGAATCATGTAGAAACAATAAGTTTCATTAGCTCAGTTGGTTCAAAGGGAAGCGCAAATTCTAGGATAGACAGAGAGACCCGAGATCGATTCCCTCTCCCAACGCTTTTTTTTTTACTTCCAGGCCCTCCTGATTAATTAAGTTTTTTGTTTTCATTTTCTTTCGACTCCAGTTCTTATTGCAATTCCAGACACAACAACCCTAACTCAGTTCACCAAAAAAAAAAAAAACCTAACTCTTAACCCTCTCAAATCTCAATCTAAATTTCATTCGCCTTAACTCTCAATCGACATTCCAAATCACTAAATCAGATCTAAAATCGGCTTCTGTTGTTCATGTGACGCTAGATCCGAAGAGGCTCGGGTCCGATTGAGCATGATTCCAACTCCTGGTTGTCATCGCAGAAGAAATCAAATTTGGAAATGATGAAGGAGAAGGTTGTGTTCTATCCTCCAATTGAGATCGAGATGATTGAGAACGATTTCTCTCCCTCCCTGGATCCTACCAGGCTCCCATCGAAATTTCTCTGCGAGATCTCAGATCTGAGGCCGAGGAAGGAGATGAAGAGATGGAAGGCGATAGGGCTAGGAGACGAGATCTGCAACTAAGATGAAGGAGAAGGTTGTGTTCTATCCTCCAATCGAGATCGAGAAGATTGAGAACGATTTCACTCTCTCCCTGGATCCTACCAGGCTCCCATCGAAGTTTCTCTGCGAGATCTCAGATCTGAGGCCGAGGAAGGAGATGAAGAGATGGAAGACGACAGGGTTAGGAGACGAGATCTGCAACTAAGAGGTACGTCAGTCTACCACTTTGGATGAGGAGCAGAGATGAAGATTTCAAGGACGTTGTGGAAGACCGAGTTCATCTGAAGGCAGCCATGGCGGAAGATCTGAACAAAGAGAGGAAGACTTAGCAAAGAACAGAAAAAAAAAATATGGTTCGTGTCGGGTACCCGGGTATCCGACACGGAACCGGATACCTTAACCGTGTCGGGTACCCGGGTTTAAATGGTTCGTGTACGGTTCGGGGTATTTGGGCTTAACGGTTCCGGGTACCCGACACGATTAACCGGTTCGTGTCGGGTACCCGGTTATGCACACCCCTATGGAGAAAATAAGAAAAGGAGTAAGAAGAAGAAGAAGGAAGATAAGAGTGGAGCTGATGGGAAGTCCGAAGTTTCTAAAAGGAAGGAGAAGCAAGTAAGTATTTGCAGATAATTGTGCCAGTATATTTCTTGAACTCTGGCTTTCTAATGTGTGGTTTAATCTGTCATGTTGTGAATTGTGCAGGAAAGGAGTGCTGAAGTTGAATTTATTGTGGATTATCAGTGCCAGCTTAGAGGTATGAATGATTTAATTACTGGAAGACAACTGTTGCAATAGTCATGATTGTTTAACTATCTTCCTCGCTCCCTGGCTTATGGTGATCTAGGAAGATGCTTGTTTGATCGAAGAAACTTGTCAGGTTTATAGGGCGATTAAGGAAGAGGAGATTGAAGACAGTTGAACTGCATAGATGTAGGTTAGTGTGTGATATTATACTGTCCTGCATATTTGATGATCAATCAACAGAGACAACTTGGTTAGATTAAGGTTTTGTGAAACATGATAGTTTTGCCTGTGATGAAGGCAAGATGTGTGTGAATACCGAATATTTTGACTATAGACATGATTAATGGTCTTTCATTAGGGGCACGCAATGTGTGTGATTTTCATCGTGTTTTTCTTCATTGATATAATCTGCATTTGATTGTTCTAATACCTGTTGATTTTGGTCTTTTGATCTCCAACAAACTGCTTATTAAGTCAATTTTAAGCAACTTAGGGTTTTAGACTTTTTGTTGGAACTGGATTGCCTAGAGTAGATTCAAGCACTTGAACAATGGTTTCCTAGATACTAATAAGGAATGAATTAAAAAGAAATGTTGTAAGCACTATTGATTTGAGTACCTTTGCAGTTTGAAATTATAAGCTTGTTAATATGCTTTTTCCTTTCTTGAATATACCAATTGGAGATTTTTATATGAAAAACCAATCTAGTTCATATCAATGTCTTATGTGACGTCGCAGATGATCCAAAAAGTGCAGTGGCTGTACTAGGAAACAAAATCAGTGCTATCGAGGGCTCCCTTGCTGCAGGCACAGTTGGAACCATAATGTAAGGTAGTGGTTACTCTGGCATGATGGATTTCTCTAGGTTCTTCCCCACCTAATCTAGCTCTTGATGGAGTTCGCTGGTCAACTTTTGAGGGTCAGGTTTGTTCTCTATTCTCTGTTTTCCCTATGTTTTATGAGATGTTTGGTGTTTTAAACAACGATTAATGGATTATAATTGATAGTTATTTGGTGGTTGTTTTAGATCCGGATAAAAAAAAAATGGGGAAAATTAGTTCTTGAAATAGAACAAGTCTGAAGTTTCAAAAATGAAAGAAATTCCTTAAAATTACTTAAAATGTGAACTGAAAGATCATTGATTTTGATTCCTTGAGCTTGTACATATTATAATGACTCTTCTTGGATATAGAGTATTAACTTTATTTGAGTTTCTCTAGTACAATAGGAAACATGTGTATTAGTGTGAAACATTGAAACTTCAAATGTCTCTTGTTTTTATTTGAGCAAAAAGCAATCCAGTTTACCCGCGAGTTGGTATTAAGTTCAAATCAATTTCGGAAGTAAACAGAGGATTTTACTACTGTATGTACGTAGACTACGAATGTTGTTTGGCTGTTGCAGAAAAGGATGCATTTATGTGTTGAGTGGGACACCTGCCTGAGCATTATCTTGCTCGCTAAGCTGGCGAAGCCACTGAAAGGGACAGTACTGCACAAATCGTCATAAGCCATCTCTATATTAAGGGTGATGTAAGTATGTTAAATTTCCTTATGTGTCTATTAGACATATGTATGAAACCAGTTTTGATGAATGAAACTTCCTTATATATGTGTCTATTAGGCATATGGGTGCAAAGGCTAAGGCAGGTCATCGTTTTAGCATCACCAATTTGTTATTTCACTCACTAACCATTCACATCCTAAATGTTGGAGAAATCTTGTAAGAGGAGGAGAATTGTGTATCTGAGATGTAGATATTCAAATGCTTAAAGGATGTAGATATTCCTTGCATTATGGTTCCAACTTCTGAACCATGGAGTAAGGGTAAAGGCTAATAATGCCTGGAACTTGTATACCATGGAGTAAGGGGAAAGCCAGAGTGACCAGTATTTTTTCAGTTCTGTAATCTTTCTTGGTTGGCACTTGCACTGTTTCAGACAGCTTCAGTTAGAAAATATCTAGGGCCTTTTCTTTATTAGGTGAGTGTGGATTCCAGAACGGTTCTATATCGCCTTAGATCTTCTAGTTTACTAAGAACACAAAGTCTTGTTGACGGGGGAAGACTCTAGAGGTACTGTCATTGATATGTTCCTTATAGTGAGATTTTTCTCTATCTATGTGCATGAACACCATGAACAAGTACATCCTTATGCTCGATTTTTGGCCTATTAGCTCAATTGGTAGAGCGATGTGCATATGCACAAAGATGTGGGTTCGAATCCCACATAGGTTACATAATAGACAAGAACACAACATTTCCAAATTGTTAATCATGTAAAATATAATCTTGTTTATGCACTTTTTAACCTTAATTATGCACATTTTAACCTTAAGTATGCACTTCGATTTGAAATTGTTATAAATTTATAAAGTGCATTAATAGTGATACAATGTGAAAATTTAACATCACATAGTGAAACAATAATGTCTAAATGTGCATTAATAACATCAGTTTGTGCTAGCAGACCGAAATGCTTTGATAGAGAGAAATTCTTTCGGATTATAAAGTCTAATAATAGCAAAACTACTACAGCAAAAAAAAAAAAACAAAGATCAACTTCATGGGGTCGCTTCATCTCCTTGTGATGCAACATCACCAGCATCTCTCGACCAAGCACAAACATTCATTAACACATCATCTTCTTGAGTTGCCACTTCAATAGGGTCAGATTGTACATCTGCACTCTATTCATGCACCTCTGAATATTCATATTATTCTAAATGTATCTTACTTTTGCACACTATTATTCTAAATTTGCACAATTGTATTCTAAATTTGCATAATTGTATTCTAAATCTGCACAATTGTATCTTACTTTTGCACACTTGTATTCTAAATGCACACAATTGTATCTTACTTTTGCACAATTGTAGTTTAAATCTGCACAATTGTATCTTAATTTTTGCACACTTGTATTCTAAATGTGCACATTACAATTTTATTTTTGCACTTTATGTTCTTATATTTGCACATTACGATTTTATCATCATCTGCATGAGTTGCTACTTCAATAGGGTCAGATTGCACATCTGCACTCTATTCATGCACATCTGAATATTCATATTATTCTAAATGTATCTTACTTTTGCACACTATTATTCTAAATGTGCACAATTGTATTCTAAATTTGCACAATTGTATTCTAAATTTGCACAATTGTATTCTAAATCTGAACAATTGTATCTTACTTTTGCACACTTGTATTCTAAATGTGCACAATTGTATCTTACTTTTGCACACTTGTATTCTAAATATGCACATTATTTTTGCACTTTATGTTCTTATATTTGCACATGACGATTTTATTTTTGCACTTTATACTCTTATTCATGAAGAGAAACATCGTAATTATAAGCGATAAACATATATAGCATATGCGGGATTTGAACCCGCATCTTTGTGCGTATGCACAATGCTCTACCATTTTGAGCTAATAGGCTTTAGTGCAAAAACTTGAAAAGGCTGAAGTATGACAATGTAGAAAACAACTTATATCTAAATCCTCGTTTACCAACCAAACAGATCTGTAACATCCAGGTGGGGACATAAGCTCCATTCAATTCCATAACATACAAATACTGGGGATTTCTGAGCATCAAGCCATCAACGCATCTTTGAAGCCTATAAAGGCACTGATCGACAAGTGCAGATCAGTTCATTCAACAACAAAAACTTTAGTATCCAAAACCTTTACTTAGGATCGAAATCACTAGGTTTAAGATCTCTCTTTATAGATGAATGCTTCCCAACGAAGTACCTGAAATGCAACAACATAAACTTTTATAGCCATAGCAACAACAACAAATGTTGAGGGTTTCAAGGCAAAAGCTAGGGCTGGTTTCATTAAATCCTTCTGGCATTCTAAGCTCCTCCTTGAGGTCAGGGTCCTTGACTATGAAGTTCACTCCGTCATGAAGGATGTAAGATCAGCCTGAAGGGCACCTATTACAATATGTACAAAGAACCATCAGTATAAAGGCCAGCAGCACTAAAAACATTTTCGAAAGACAATCAATTTATTTTTATAAATCAGCTGAAATTACGCTATAATGCCACATCACATGCCAAGATACATACTAGTTTTCATATAGGAATAAGCCTTATATGCTCCATTCTCTTAAAAGCTTGTGCTTTGAATAAAAAGTTGCACACACCCACAAACCCACAGAGGCTTGTTCATATATAACCGATACAAGATTTGCACACACCCACAAACATGTTATAAGACTTCGTAACAAAGTCTTCACTTGTTCATTTCATGCACTAAATTGAAAGTTTCACAATTCAGGCGACAAACACAAATTGTATCGAAATTGATGAAGGTATTGAAAATCAACAAAAGACAAATTACTAGTCTACTAGTAGGAAATGTAAAATCGGAGACGCCAAAGGTTTTAAAAAAGTCATTCGCTTCATCTGAAATTACTAAAAGGTATGCTCACTTAGTAATAGCCCTCATAATCTTCCTCTACTAGGCTCAATCTTGCTAAAAGGGCAGTATAAGGCATGTCAAAGAATTCCAATGGCATTGCTGGAAAATGAAAGAGAGATTAAACAGTACACTACGATTTCTCCTCTCACAGAATTCATACTACAGAAGAAATCATCCAATAGATAATAAAGTAGTACTTGTGCAGTTTCTACTTTCTAGAGCTAGATATGTTAGCTTAGGTACAAAGTTGGACAAGATTATATAAAAATTTTGGGAATGGACGGCTATACAAAAAATCAACATGCCAAATCTCCAAATCTCTAACCTTACATCCCTAAAAATTCAGCAATTCCTAAATCAAAATCGATAAAAATGGTGAAGCAAGAGATACAAACCTTAGATCCCTAATTAGGGCGTGGAGATGAAATCGCAATTAACTGATCGAAGAGGGACATGAGAGAACCAGTAAACGAACCCGAGAGTCCAAATCTTCGCATCTCAGCAGTGGCGGTAGATGTCACCTCCAACCAACGCTAATTACCTCATCTCCTTCGACATCCCGATGTTGGAAAAAGATGGGGGAGAGGACGTGAGTTAGTAAAAGAGGAGGGAGAGAGATCTGAGATGGGGAACGAAGGACGAAGGAGAACGATGAACGGGAACTGGATCTGGATGAACAGCAAACAGAAGGATGAAGGACGAAGGATGAAGGGAGAGAGACTTGTTTTATTTTTCTTTGGGCCGATCCATCCAGTTAACCTTTACTAAATTAAAACGTGTGTGGTAGCCCAACTCGCGCTACCATAATCCACAAAAAAATACACTAGTTAAGGAAATTTTACACCTTAAGCAAATTTTACACCCTAAGGCAATTTTATATTTGAACATTTGCCTATATATATTGTAAAGCTAGTTTATGTATATAATTCCAAGTTAGGTTGTTTTTGTATTATGCCGTTTAGTGTTGATTTTATATTTATTTGGCCGTTTAGTTACATTTTAAATTTATATTTAAATAAGTTTAATATATGTTCGGGACTTGTTAGTTATAATATCTATTTAATATTCATTTATCTTCAATTATTTTATAAGCATGATTTCATTGTACATTGCTCCGTATTATTTTATTTTTGAAAACATAATCTATAGCTTTGACTGCAATATTCAGCTAGATGTCACTGTTAATATTTAAGACTTCTTCTCTTTATGAAGTTATTTAGTCAATAATCTCAAAACTCTAGCATTATCAAATAAATTATATATTATCTAAAAGATATATTAAAACTTCCCGATATTATTTTGCTTTAAAAAAGCCTCAATCATTTCTTTCAGCTATATATTCTCCCTCGTTTTCTTTTTCTATATTGAAGAAAGATAGAAGAATATATTAGATATTAAAGAAATATTCAAAGATATGAAGACAGCCCACTTGATAATATGATGAAACATTTGAGGGACCCTAGGATGATAAGAAACAAGTCACACCCAAGTCTCTTCTATATGATTCTGGATCAAGGTCAGCCATTGCCAGCCACTGAAAGAGGGACAACATTTGACCTTTTAGATGCATAACTTATTTTGTTGGTCAAATGAGGTTGAAAATATTGCACTCTTTCATATACTATACAACAAAACAATAATTCATGCATTTTGATATGATGCTTGACAATGGGTCCTCTTTTGTCACACACATAATTTCGAGGGGATACACCAATAATGGCACCAATTCAGCTATGGGTATTCAAGATAGTGGTATGCAAAACTGTGGATCCCATGCCCTTCAGTTCAAGACGGGATTTGTACACTATCCTTATTAGCAAAAACTCTTATATACAAAGCTTCATACTCCTCAACACAATCCATAAGGGATTAGATCAAATAAATAGATACTTCTTCTGAAACAAAGACTTCCAATACCGACCCTTAATAAGTTGGGATAAAATATGTAGACCAAAAAGAAAGGGGACATGGGCATCCGAAAATCTAAAGATTTGAATGAGGCACAACAAATGAAACTTATGTGGAAAATTCTTGGGGAACTAACAAATATATGGGTAAAAATAGTTCAATACAAATATCTAAAAACAATGCATATATTAAATTATAAAAAAAAGTTGGGGTTCATCTGGACAATGATCTAAGCTTGGAGCAAGCCCAACAACTTCTCTAAAAATTCTCTATTATGGAGAGAAAAATATCAAAATCTCTACAATTTTTTATACTCTAATCCCAATAGCTTCTCTATTTTACATATTTATACATTTATTATACACTATAATAAATGCATAAATTCATAATTTAATAAATAAAATTTCAATAAATTAATTAAATCAATATGTAACAACCAATGAATAAATGGGTAGACATGAAAAGGAGTGAATGTGTTTAATTTTACAAATTTTAAGTCTTCCTCTAAATTTAGAGATTTTTTTCTCTTTCCTCTCATTTCTCTATTTTAGAGATTGTTTTAGATTAAACCAAAAAAAACAAAGAGATTGTTTTAGAAAAGCTGTTGGGGTTAAAAAACCTATATTTCCGCTAATCGGAATTTTTTAAAGTGGTCTAATTTGGTATGTTGGAAATGGTAAATCTATTAAATTTTGGATCGACAACTGACTTACAAATTCTCCAATAATCAAAAGAGATGACTGCCCCACTATTCAAAATGATAACTAAATAGTAAGTGATTATACACTAGGAATAAAATGGTCGAAGGAAAAATTGCTTAGCACAGTCCCCCAAAATATAGCAAAAGAAATATTAGATACCCCCCGCCCCTCCCAAAGAATACATTTGAGGATATTATATTGGTGGTCAAATAGGGAGGGATAGTTCACAACAGCCAGCGCTTACAAACTAATCACCAAAAATAAAGTCATAATGAGGATAATAATTCTTGGACTTGGAAAATCGACACATCACCAAAATTCAAGAATTTTCTTTGAAAATTGAATTAAAAGGATATCCCATCAGCTACCCGATTAGCCCAAAAAGGGGTTTTTGTACCAACAACGTGTGTTCTTTGTGATAGTGTCATTGAAGACGAAAATCATCTTTTTTTGGAATACCCTTTTTCTAACTACCATCTTCCGTTTGCATTATGTACAAACCAGACTATAACCAATTTGATCAAAAATTCAAGAGAGTTCTCGAATATCTTGTCATTAATGGGAAGCACTCTTACAAAATCTGAAGGGGAAAAAGTTGTGGTCACATGGTGGACGATCTGGTACATCAGATCGAAACTAAACAATTTTTAAAAAGAATCATATTCCGAATCGGAAATCGGTGAAAAACATCATTGCCATTTGCCACCCATCTGAAAAATTGGAAGAAAACCTCCATGTATGGTGACGCGGATGATATTCATTGTGCTTAGAATAAATAAAGCTTCCAGTTACACACATCCAAGATTAGAGAAAAAACTACCTAACGACACATTTAAATTAAATTTTGATGGATCCACACTGGAAAACAATGGTAGCTCAATTGGTTACATTATTCGAGATTGGGAAGGCAGAACAATCCACATAGGCCATGAAAGGATTGGCAACCAGACCCCACTGAAAGCAGAGGCTATGGGCATAAGACATGGCTTAGTCCAAAGTATTGCGTTAAAAATAAATAAGTTATAAATTGAAGGGGATTCCCTTATAATCATAAGTCATTTACAAACAAATTCAAATTGCCCATGGGAAATTGAATTGGTAATGTCCGATGTCAAAACATTATTGTCGAGTGTGAGAGAAGTCTCCTTCTCTCATGTACCCCGAAATAGCAATAGAGTGGCTGGTAAGATTGCACACCTTAGTCGCTTTGCCAAGGGCCTCAACATTTACTCTGATTCAGGTCTTCAAGACCTCATCCGCAAGGATGCTCTCATGTAGGACGTTTCCACTTGAATTATTACCTGATAAAAAAAAAGGGATTTGTACAAAATTTGAATGATTACTCTTTGTTCTTCAAGAAAATCCAGAATTTTATGACCTTCGACAAGTTTATTTATTGTGTAGTGCGATTCCAGCACATTATCACAATAGGGTCGATCACAACTCACCCAGCATTCCAAACTCTCATCCTCCGAGACATTATTAGTGATCATGTCATCTCCAGAAGTATCATAAGATGAGGTGTCATTCAACCCCCACTGTTACAGTCGACCTTGAAGAACTTATTCGGAACCTCCAGGTACATTATTATAAAGATAGTGTATATATTCAAAACTAATATGTTCTTGTTGTATGAATATGACATTTGATATTATAGTTTACATACAGTATTGCTACCATTAGAGTTTATAGTTGTGAAATGATATATGATATAGTTGTGAAATTATATTTGATAATTGGAGATGTCATTTAATATAGCTATGGAATAAAAAATTAATAAATTTTATAATCCACTATAATGGAGAGTCAAAACCAACCTTCAGAAGTAGGCACCGATTATTCGTCGATGTTTCATCTAGTCGAGTGTGGGATGACGAGAAGAATATGAAAGGGTGAAAATGCATGATTTGTATAGGTATTATAGGTCATTGCCTTGAAAGGGCTGCATTTAGTTAGGTTTTTATCATAAAGTACGTTCATTGCCAAAGTTACAAAGTTCAAAATCTACACGTTTTATGCCTATTTATGCATATTCCTAAGATTAAAGCTAAATAAGAGAGAGGAAAGCTAATATGTGAAGCTTAAGAAGCATAAGGAAGGATCAAGGAAGAAGACAGAAGAAAAAACGAGCAAGACAAGACAAGAAGAAGAAAGAAATACAACAAAGAAGCGGTGCCCGCGGCAAGGAAACGACACCCGCCAACCCCAATGCACATATCAAGACTCTGCGAAGCTACAGCGGATGACGCCCGTCGATCACTACCGGCGCCCGCCAACGAGGATTCTGGCAGATTTTCTCCGTGGGCAAATCTGACCCATTGGGCTTTTCTTCTACTTTATATTCTCCGATTTCTACCCCTCATATGCCTATAAATAAAGCTCTCCTCAACCCCAATTAATACATCCAATTCACAATTCACTCACCACCTCACAATACATTTCTTGCTTTTCTGTTTTCCGCTGTTTCGGTAAGCCATGCTCGGCTAAACCTTTTATAGTTTTGCTTATATTTTATGCATTGGTTAGAGACATGTGAGAGTTATTTAAATATATTTTATAGTACGTTATGGTTTATGCATATTTGGTTATTTATTACTCTTATTCTTTATATGTTAAGTGGTTTACTTGTCTTAATTGGTCACTAAGATAGATAATAAAGATGCTAAGAGATTATAGATAAATCCGTCATTGCATGCACTAATCCAACATAGCAGCAAACATATCTTGATGAACAGGTTGAAATTCATGAATACGAAAGAGTAATAACATATATTTTAGGGTTATTCTTAGCAGATGCGGTAGTTGGGTTGACAACCAGGTGACATGTCGAATATGCGAGAATTAGATGAATTATGTGTTTATGTGATTAGAGACTTATTGCTTCTCAAATCCTATGCAAGATTTTAGGGAATTGATAGTGATTGAATCAGGAAGCTATTCAATTATGTGCATAAATCGATACTAAGATATCTAAACATAACCAAAAAACCCGATGATCATGGAAATACCAATGCTGCTATAAGTGAAACTATATACTTTTCTTATATTATTTACATTGCAATCATTACCACATTTACTTTATTTTCGTTCATCATTACTTTTACTCTCATTACGAATTTCTCGCTTACTTACTACATTTGACCAAAGTCGCAAGCACTCTCTGTGGGATCGACCTGCACTTGCTACTAATACTAGTTATTAGCTGAAGGTATATAATTTAGATTTGGGGTGTAGAACACACAGCATTCTGCACGCACCAAACTCTTAGCGCCGCTGCCGGGGAGTGCCGAGTTTTTTATTAAGCTTATTTCGCAAGTCTTCTTTTGGGTGCAACCATCTTATATGGTTTATACTCATTCTTCTAATCTCTCTCAAGTGCCTTGTGATACAGAAATCGAACGAAATTTTTCCAGGTTACGAAGACAGCAATCAAGCAAAATGGCCGACAATGATGAAGAATGTTGTGAGCTGAATCTGTCATGTTTTATAGTTACTTTTATGTCGTTTTCTGCTTACATTTCATGCATTTGGGCTAGAATAGTACAGAATCTATGTAGTTTATGTTTATTTGCCAAATTATGGAATCTACACCAGTTTCTGTTTAAATTCGCAGAATTCGAAGCAATTTACAGCAGTTCTGAGAAGAGAAGAAAAGCTCGGAATGCAACTACAGAAGTCCAAAGTCAAAGAGCAGCAGAACCAAGACAAATCAAGCTGAGGTCAAGTGTTACTCGATATCGAGAACCGTTACTCGATATTGACAAGATTTGTGCACCCAAGCCTGGTAGAGTATGAGCTTGATCGAGAAGCTGAGAGATGAAGCCAACCCGACTCCAGGACCTTACTCGATATCGAGTAATGTACTCGATATCGACAAAACTCCACCTGTCATACCCGGAGTCAAGGAAGGATGCTAAGTCGAGAAGACGAAGACACAGACATACCGAGCACCATGTACTCAATATCGAGGAATTTACTCGATGTCGAGTAAACCAGCATAGCATGTTCGAGCAAGTGTCGGGGACCAGTTGCTCGACAACACCAGGCCAGCCAAAGTCGACAACACTTACTCGATATCGAGTAGTTTACTCGATAACGACAAGACCTGAGACACCTATCCGAGCTAGATCGAGAACCAGTTACTCGAGAAGATCAGAAGCTGAAGTCGACGACACAGCTACTCGATATCGAGGAGAGCTCTCCTGGGCCGCGTTACGCGGTGAGTTGTCCGTGTCGAGATGGCTTGCTTGGGAGCGAAGGAATCCGAGAATCTATCAAGTTCTATCTATGGAGAAGAGATTTACCCACACAAGAAGATATTTACCTACTTTAGATATATTCCCTTTTTGGATTTAATTCTTTTATTCCATTTATTTATCTTTAAGTAAGTAGATAAAGAGATATAGATATAGATAGATATTTCCTTCTTTGATTAGCAAGGGTTGGAAGCCTATAAATAAAGCCTTAGGGGCTGAGTTTGATTCATTCAATTTTAGTTACAATTAGTTACATAAAGAGATTAGAGGAGAGAGCTTGTGGCGAGAGAAGTTGGAAAGGCGAAAGCGGATTTGACTTCGATTGGTTGTAAGCTTTATTTAGTTTATTTAATGCAAGTTATTTTCCTGAAATTATTGATGTCTTTCTTGATGATGAAAAGCGAGTAGTCCACCCACTTCTAGGGTCGGGGTGAGCCCGATGGTGGCCATGTAAGTTGATGCGGTAAAGGTTTGAGCTTTTTATGCAATTCGTCTTCTTTCCCTATGAGCATGATTCTTTTGCGAAAGTTGAAGGTCATCCTTGTTTGTGTTATTGAAGCGAGAGTGATCTTAATGAAACTTGGGTTAATTATGTGAAAAAGGGTTAGTAATAATTAGGGTTTATGCGAAAGCTTCTATATTCCTATTTGTTAATAACGAAAGTTATTTGATGGAAAGCATGATCTTTTATGCCTTTATGTGTTATTTTGCATAGTTATCGTTGTGGTGTTGATACCCTGGCCTTGGAAGTCTTTAGTTTATTGAATTTATTCATCAAAATCTGAGTTCTGTGTTCGAAAGTTTGCATCTTTAAGTTTCTGTTCTTTTTCGATTCCGAGGAAGTGTTGTCGATATCGAGTACTGTTTACTCGATATCGATGAGACTTTTGCCGAATTCGAGTTTTTGTGTTTGAGTTTTGGTTTCTGTTTGTCGATTCTGAGTTTCTGTCATCGCTGAGTTTAGTCGATATCGAGTAGGTTTTGTGCTTTGCTTTCGTTTTTGCTTTTGTCTGTCTTTCTTTCTATTACTTCTGTCTGTGAGATTTACAGCTACCTGAGATCCGCTGACGTGCTTCCTCGTGGATCGATCCTGACTTCCCCCTGCTACATCAGGAGGAGGTCTTGTAATCATTTGCAAGGGACGGAATCTGGTTTGCTGTACTTTATTTATATTTTATTGCAAGTCTCAATTTCCTCCTACAACAAAGAACCAAAAAGAACGGTGAGAGATCTCAATGATCCTACACTTATATCACCGTTGTTAGCCATCAAGTTCCCAGATCTCCCAACTAGTTCAAAATTTGAATGCAAGCTCTAGTCCTATTCAATAGGATGAGATCAGTAAGCTGACAGAACTGATGAAAAGCTTAGTGACTCATGTTACTCAACCACCAGTCAGACCCTGCAGAGATCCGTCACATCCAAATGATATCTGTCCTCAAGTTCAAGAAGGAGCCATGAAAGTCAATGCTGTCGGAGACTATGGTACTCGAACATATGGTAACAACTCCTTTAACCCAAATTTAAATTCAAGTTTTTATTAGGGGTTCAAGAATAGGCCAAATGCTTAAGCTCGGTACCATGGAAGGAACCAGTTCGATGCTAGACCTCGAAACCCTATGCCAGCAGTTCAAACTCAACAGGATGAAACCCTATGACTAATTTTGGACAAGTTCACAACTACAAAAAAGGTCATAGGATAAATGACACAAGAGATCGCAAGAGGTGGTTAATCCAAAAGAGAGGGCCGAAGAGACCTAGTGAGGGGTCAAAACGTCGAGCCAACGACGTTTCACCAAAGACGCTTCTCGGGAGGGAACCCGAGCTAGTAAGTTTATTCATCACTCAACCCTCAAATTTGCAATTTCAATTTCAAGCTAAAATTTCAATTTCAAGTTATTTGAATTTCTATTTCAAGTTTGCACTAATAAAACTCTAGTTTACTGGACGCGCGCGCGCGCGTGTGTGTGTGTGTGTGTGTGTGTTAGTTAATATAGATTTAAGGGCTATGCAAATAACGGATGAAAGAAAACAAAGGAAAAACCGAAGATATGAGGATCGACGCCCTCCCCGATCCACCGGCGCCCGTCGATAGTTTCTCGGTGAAGTCGACGCCCACCGATATCCACTAGCACCCGACGACAGCCCAGAAACTTAAAAAGATAGATTTTTTCTTTAAAAATCCGATCCAGAGTCGGATTTATCTCCGAAAAGTGGATGAGGGAGACGAAATTCTATTTGTTTACATTCATATTTTCCTATTTCTTTCAGGATTCGATCACACACACTTATATGTGTGTGTATCATAATTCTATCTTTTTCTTTCAAATTTTATCAAAATTCTCCAATAAATATAATGCACCCCCATTCAATCCGCCACATTAAAAAATCCTTTTGAGTTTTCAGAGCATTCAAGGAGATCAAAGCGTTCTAGAAAGTCTGATTTGGAGAAGAGAAAGCAGAGATTGAAGGTTTCCTCGTCAGAATTCGAAGAGCAATCAAACCCAGATCGTCGATGCCCGCCGATAACCCAATGGTGACCGCCGATTCTGCAGTAGGTTATTTTCTTCATGTTTTCCCTCGAATTTCAGAGAGATCACTCGTAATTATCTAAATTCTATTCTTTTTAATCATGTCTATCGATGAGTACATGGCTTTACCGGATGATCTAGATCCGCATGAGATGTCACGATGGTATGGTTTAGATCACTACAGGTACTCGGAAACAAGATTCTTTGATCATGAACCTTTGAACTCTCTATGTCTTGGAGGTGATGTGCAGATCCTATTCAAAACAGGAGGGTTGAGTGGACTATTCCACAAAGCAGCACCAACATATCCCAATCCAATCCGAGAATTTTTGGTCGCCTTCATGCTAAAGAGAGGGGAACACCTTTCCTTTAATCTCCATGGCAGGAAGTTTGAGCTAAATTGGATGACTGCCAACGGGCCTTTGGTGTTACCGCTAAACCATCCTCATCATGGTGGCAGGAGCTTTTAAAGATGGACTCCATTCTCACATTGGAGACAATCATAGGAAAAATCTTTGAATATCATATGGCTACAAGCAATATTCTAAAGGAGCTAGGCGGCGCTAGGTGGTGGCTGACCACCTAGCGCCTAGGCGGATGTAGAACGAATATGATTATTTCCTTAAATGTTAACGCATATCGCATATCAATAATTCATATAAAGTAATAATAATCTATAATATCATTCATAAACCCAAAATTTTGGTTCTTAACTAACACATCCTGACTTATGGGATAAAATAACCCTAAGTTGACTAATCACATGTCTAGAAGCTAAAATTAAATAATCATCGGGCTAGGTGGGATTAGGTGGGACTAGGTTGTGCCTAGGCAGAACTAGGCAGTGTCTGAGCGGATTTCCGCCTAAAGGTCCTCCTACCTAGTGCCCAAGCGGGATGACAACATCAGCCACCCACAATTGAAGATGTGTCTAAGAGTCCTCAATAATATATTCTTCAGGGTAGATAAGTATTAGCGCTTGATTTCCAATTTTTTGAGAGCAGAGAAGAACTTCATCTTAAGGTGTTTGTACCCAGTTGGACGGTCTTTTTTGGACGGCTTGATACGTGGGATTGGGATGTTCTAAATGTACCTGAACTATCGAAGTTAACGATCAGGTATGTAGGGCTCCTCGATATCTCTAATACGAATAATACACAGATACAACGACAGTATATAAAACCCACTAAAGTCAAGAAACATGTCCTCATATGGCATGAACTTCACATCTTCAGTGCGCATTGATTCTATCTGTTAGACGAAACACATCACCCTTTCCATTTTGAATGTCGGGGTGGGTCTCACTGTATACCTCCTCACCCAACGAAGATCACCATGTATGCAAAGATCCTACGATACACCAGTGCCAACATAGGGAAATGAGCATATATCCAATACTATAAGTCAATACAAAATCCAATTAATTTCAATATATTTTGTGTTAGGGTATTGAAGTTGTAAAAACTCCAAATTTAAAAAAAAAACTTTAATAAGTACATGCAACAAGGATGAGCATCCACCAATGGTCCTTGCTCCAGTACGAGAAGCATCACCAAGTTCTTGTACAAGTTTGCCAATACATCCATCCCTTATGCATAGTCTCCAATCCAGCGATCGTCGACTGCAAAGTCCACTGCGCAAAGAGGAATTTCGTTTATTTTTCTGTTGTTCAACAAGCATGCACTTAAAACCCAGAGAAGCCAACGAGATGTTATGTCTGCAAAGGGGGTGTTCTGTCGGGCCCTCATCTCCTAAAACGAGGCATCGAGCCTAATATGGGAGAAAGTCTTCTTCGATCTCGAAATGTCTCTGGCGACAAATTGCATGGCTAGTGAGAAATAATTTATGATCTTGAAGGAAAAAAGATTCTTGCATTACAAACCTATCAATGCATGCATATCCCCAAAAACACGTGCACATCATGCATAGTGATCGTCATCTCATCCCATGGAAGATGAAAGTTGTTAGTCTCGGGATATCATCGATAAATGAAGGATTGGATCAAGCAGTGATCAATAGTAATGAAACTAATATCATGCAAATCTTGTAGCCTACTCATGCGCACAAAGTGCCACCAGTCTACTATGACCCCTTCCTCCCTATACCAATAGCGGAGTTGCTCAAATCTCTATGTGCATCGTATGATCTTCAACATTTTATCTCCCTACACATGGTAACATTTATAGATTTACTACTTATATTGGAACCCTATTCAAGCCTCATGACACAAACACATGATAAACAAATGAAAACGAAAATATTTTATCACCTGGCCTAGCCAAAAGGGTCAGGCCCTGTGTCTTGTACCATTTAACAGCTCATCAAATTGAGGCCTGTTGTCGACGATGTCCTCATTAACCACAATTAGATCAAATTCTTGTACATCCTCTTCATTATCTTGCCCAATGTCTCTAACTTCTTCCTCTGAGCTGAGGATTGCCCTACTTGGAAGCTAGGACAATTGATAATGCATATTTTAACAGGGCATTATAGGATAGTTTTAGCTGTATTTTAGTGTGATATAATCGTGTTTTATATTTAATTGCACATTATGTTCTTTTAGTGGTGATGTTCAGAAATAACATTATTTCGATTGATTTATGCAGATTCGTAGTTCCGACATGTTGAAGAGCTCAAGAGAGATTAAAATGGAGTTGAGAAGCTGAAAGAAGCAAGAAAGAAGAAGAAAGGATGAGCTCAAGACAAGAGAAAAAGACGAGAAGCAGAAGCTCGGGAAACATTATTTCACCGCGTGGCGAGTTACCAGTTTCTCCACGGCGAAATAGAACCAGAGCAAAAGGAACAAAGTCCCAGTCGCGGCCACGAGTCAGGCATTTCACCACAGCGAAAGCACCTCTGTCGCTGTGGCGAGGACCGGCGAAGAGCCAATGCAGATAGCACATTTCGCCATGGCGAAATACATGGTTTACCGTGGAGAAATCCCCTAATTCGCCAAGGTGAAGCCAGTGAGCAGCCCGCAAGCATTGCAATATGTTGCCACGACGAAAGACCTTTTCGTCGTGGCGAAAACATCCATAGAAGATCAATTTGAAGTCCGAATCTTATCTTTTCGAAAGGAAACTCTATCCAATATGAATGATTATCCATTTCTAATGGTTTAATATATTCATATTTATTATTATTTGGGATTTATTTTCTGATTTAATATTTTCAGGATATTTAATTATATTTTATGATATTTTCTATAATCTTTTTAGGTAAGTATCTAGGGTTTTCGAACCTCTTTTCCCCTATATTAGCCTAAACCACGAATTCCTTAGATATAAACTCATAAACTGAGAACTTTTTGCAGACTTTATAGTAGCTTTTTCATCCATTCAAGGTTGCTTATTTTCTATTTAATTTGAAGGAGATTTAGGTAAGCTATAAGTGGCTAATTCCGCTATTTGTTTCACTTATGTTTCGGAGACTTGGTTGGAGATTTGTGAAGCTTAAATTCAGTTGTTTTCCTACTGTTCTTTTGAATTTCCTTGTGTTTATTGTTGATATTATTGTGATTTGAGACCATGATAGTATCTTGCTAGGTTTTTATTCTATCATACTTGAATGAATTCCTTATTAGCACGCTTAGGATTGTGAAAACCTTGTTTGATCATGACTAAGTATGGAATTTAACATAGGTCTTAAATATCAATTTACCATGCTTAACTTGGTGTTATTCATATGCTTGGATTCTTAGGAACTTATGCCATCTTTATGTTAAATATCTACTATGCTTAGGTTACATAAAGGTGTAAGGAGTTAAATTCGCTCGTTGTGTTTTAATCTACATAAACTAAGATGGGAGGAAAGTATTTGAAAGGAAATATGACAACTTGAGTTTGAGTCTAAGACCAATAAAGTTAACCAATGTCGAAGAATACATAGGTGGAACGTTTTTATCCATTGAATTGATCTCAAAACCATCACTTTATGCTTTACTACTTTGTTTGCAATCTACATTATTTTACTTTCTCATTTTAATTTTCTTATTTCCAACTTTTTATTTAATGGCCTTTGAATAACATTGAATCTTAGATTTCCCGGGTGGGTTCGACTTTGCACTTATCGCTATACAAGCTTTTATGTGTGACAACTCCACTCCCTTGATGAAAATCGGAAATGGTTTCAAAGGTCTTGAAGCTACAGCTGTGTTGATGAAACACAAAACCTGTATTATGTGCTTATTATTTCCGGATGATATTATATGTTATTATTATTAAATATATTGCCAGATATTATTGTATATTATGCACTAACATATGCATCAAGTTTTTCGAATAATATCTCCTTCCTTAAGCTGAAAGTCGAGAAGAATCAAATCGGAGATTATGGCTTCAGAGTTTCCCAATATAGAAAATTGTGAAGATTGCCATGATCGGTCTAGCCGTTGAAGAAAAGATACTTCTTTGAAGATGGCACCGACTTGTTCAATATAAAATAAATGAAGAAGAAGACAAACACAGTTGTTGAACACAAGCATTCATTCACACTCAAGCCTTCAAGTCAAATTGTCTTCTTCGTGTGCTCTTTGCTAATTGTTAAGAGTCGTATCTTTTGTTTCAAAGCATTTGAGAGTTACACAGTGAGCTTATAGGATATATTTCAAGAGAGTGTTATACTCGAGAGTTTGTAACTCAGGAAGTGGACACTAGGCAATTGATTCACGAAGTGTAAGAGGATTGTACTAGATAGCTGAGAGAGGTGGGGCTCTTCTAGATTGGTCTAGGACTCCAAGGGAACGTGAGTTGACTAGATTGCAATTGTATAGGAGAGAGGCTTCTCGGTGAGCTATTAGGATCCTAACTCTTGTGAATCAATAAATCCGGTTGAATCCTAGGGTTGTGGAAGAACCCTAGGCGGGGACGTAGGCCAAGTTCGTGTCGAACCTTGTTAACAATTCATTGTGTCCTTTACTTTTTGCTTTTTCCATATTTCCGCACTTGTTTCGAATTGTATAACTCTTCTGTGATTCAGGTTTTCCAGAGGAAAGAATTAAGTCTGATCTCAAAGGGTTTTGCAAGCGTTTCAAAAGTCTTAAGATTATCAGCGAAAAGTTGGCATACTCTATTCAACCCCCCTTCTATAGTAACTTTATATTACTTTGTTATACATTATTGAACCTTCAATTGGTATCAGAGCCTTACTCACTGCTTTTGATCTAACAATCTTCTGAGTTTTTTATCATGTCTGGTGAAGCAAGCGGAGGATTTGCACAAGGGAGGTCTACCAGCAGACCACTACTTTTTGTAGGAAACAACTTCGTCCACTGGAGGTCCTTGATGAAAATGTTCATTATAGATCAAGATCTGGAACTTTGGAACATTATAGAGAATGGTCCAAAGGTTACAGTGAAAGACGGACCAAATGGAACCAAAGTCGTGAAGACCGAGGCTGAATTCATCCAAGCGGATCTTGAACTTGTCTCCAAGAACTACTAGGCTATCAAATTATTATATTGTGGTCTTAGTATTGATGAGTTTAACCATATTTCATCTTGTAGGTCGGCTAAAGAGGTTTGGGACAGGCTGGTTGTCACCTACGAAGGACCCAGTCAAGTGAAGGACACCAAGATCAGCATTTTCCTTCGAAAGTATGAACTATTCAAAATGAAGCCAGATGAGTCTATCAAGGCTATGTTCACACGGTTCACGGAAATCACAAACAACCTTGACTCTCTCGGCAAGACCTTTGAGAATGTTGAGAAAGTGAGGAAGGTATTGAGGTGCCTCCCAAAAGACAAATGGGGTCCGAAAGTGACAGCCATAGAAGAAGCCCAGAATCTCACCACTCTACCCCTTGATGACTTGCTTGGGAAGTTGATCACACATGAGATGATTCTCAATGAAGACGATGGAGAAATCCCAACAAGCACTAAGAACTTGGCACTTAATTCTTAGAAGGATGAGACCAAAGATGCGTCTGATTCTGAAGATGAGGATGATGATGAGGATGGTCCCTTTGATCTCATTACAAGCGGTCTTTCTTGAATCCTCAAGATGAAGAAACAATTCAACAACAAAGATGGATCAGAGTCTTCTAAATTTCGAGGTAAGTCTCAATACAACAAATATGACAAGAAGACTAAACCTTTGTCTTGATTTGAATATGGTGAAATAGACCATCTAGTGAAAGATTGCCCTCAAAAGAAGAAGAGCCAGTTCAAGAAAGGTGATAGATGGAAAAAGAAAGCCATTGTGGAAACTTGGAGCGATTCTGACACACAGACTCCGATGATGAGAAGGCCAATGTCTATCTCATGGCCTCAGGAGATGAATCTCACGATGAGGAACTTGAGGTAACTGTAAGAGAGCTTATGGCAAGTCCAAAAGAGGTACTATCGGAATTCCTTTCTAATATGATTGTCAACGAAGAGAAACTTATTGCCCAAACCAACACTCTTATTAAGAAAATCGTGGACCAGGAAAGAAGTATTGAGGAACTGTCTATGAGGGTCAAAAGTCTTGAAACCTCTTATTCAGGTCTTGACATTAAAGTCAAGACTCTTGACTCAGAGAAATCTGAACTCAATCAAGATCTCTCGTCTCTAAGAAGTGAACATCATAACTTAGAGAACGAGAAGATCTCCCTGAATAAGAAGATTCAAGACCAACAGACAGCCCTCATAAGTTTTACCAAGTCCAAAGGCACTCTTGATAGGATGTTGGGTGAGCAACAAAGTTCTCTAAACAGAAGTGGTATTGGTTACAACCCGAGGTTTTTTAAAAAGCAACACATTACCACTTTTATAAAGGCAAAAGGAAGCAGAACCTCTCCTATATGTCACCACTGTGCAAGAAAGGGACATGTAAGAGAGACCTTCCCCTATAGAAGAAAGGATCCTCGTATTATTCGCAATACATTTCTTGTTCACTTGAGAAAAGAACAGATAACGCAAGTTTGGGTCCTCAAATGCACTATCTTACCAAATATGGTTTATCCCAATAAAGGATCTAAATTTGCTCACTGGTCTAGCCACAAAGGTTGATTTTTGTTTTGCAGGAGATCGCCAAGGTGAAAGAGCAAAAATGGATTATTGATAGTGGATGCTCTAGACATATGAGTGGGAAGAGGTCTCTCTTCCATTAACTAAAGAAGCAATCCACTGGAACAATCACTCGTGGTGAAAAAGGAAAGTGTGACATCGTTGGTATTGGTAGTGTTAGGAGTGATCCTAACCATAGTATTAAAAATGTTTATCTTGTTAATGGTTTGAAGTATAATTTTCTTAGTGTTTCTCAACTATGTGATAGTGGTAATAATGTTGGATTTAACAAGAAAAGATGTCTAGTGCGCAGAGAAGATACAGGTGAAGTAGTTCTAACAGCCTATTGTTATAACAACATATATGTTGTGAATGTCGAGAAAGTGGCACAAGGAAGCTTAACCTGTCTAAAGGCTTTGACAGACGATCCAAAGCTCTGGCACAGGAGACTCGGTCATGTGAGCCCACATACACTACAGAAGCTTGTGTCCAAAGGGCTTGTAAGAGGACTACCTGATATGGACTTCAAAGGTATTGATATGTGCAAAGCATGCACACGGGGTAAACAAACACGTAGCTCTTTCAAACCCAAAAATGTTGTAAGTACTTCTAGACCCCTTGAACTTTTACATATGGATTTATGTGGTCTTATGCGAGTCAAATCTCCAAATGGTAAAAAGTACATGCTTGTTGTTGTCGATGATTTTTCGAGATATACTTGGGTTGCTTTTTTAAAAGAAAAATCAGAGGCCTTATTTGAGTTTTCAAAACTTTGTAAGGAGTTGCAAACTTTAAGAAACGAGCCCATAGTGTCAATTCGAAGTGATCATGGTAGGGAGTTTGATCAACTTCAGTTTGATTTGTTTTGTGCTAAATATGGCATCTCCCATAATTTTTCTGCTCCTAGGACACCTCAACAAAATGGGGTTGTAGAACGAAAGAACCGCACCCTAGAGGGCATGGCTAGGACTATGCTTTTAGAAAATGCATTACCTAAAACCTATTGGGCTGAAGTTGTTAACACAGCTAACTATATTTTGAATCGTTGTCTTATTCGTTCCATCTTAAAGAAAACTCCTTATGAACTTTTCAAAGGCCGCAAACCACTTATATCATATTTTAAACCATTTGGTTGTACTTGTTTTGTTCATAACAATGGAAAAGATAACCTTTGGAAATTTGATGTACAAAGTGATGAAGGTATATTTCTTGGCTACTCCACAAGTAGCAAAGCATATAGAATCTTCAACAAAAGGACCAAGTTGGTTGAGGAAAGTATACATGTTATATTTGATGAATGCAATGACGGTTCTTTGAGTAAAAGTGATGGAGATTTAGATCTTAACAGCCATACAGAGAATGAGGATGGTCATGATGCTGCTACCAAGAACACAGAGAAAAGGAACATGCAGGATCAGATTCTTAACACTGAAGAATTGGCCCAAGGTGTTGAAGCTCCGTCCAAAGCCCTTGGCGACCAATCCAAAAGTGTTGAGACTTCAGAAACTAATGTAACTGAACCTAACAGATCCATGGAGTCAGATGCACCACAAATCAATCATGTTGGTGTGACGAATCAAGGAGCTGATACTAGCAAAAGAAAATTCAAATACTCCTCATCACACTTATTAAAGGATATCATCTATGACCCTACATCTAGTGTTCAAACTCGTTCTAAACTTAAAGATCTTTGTGCTTTTCACGCGTTTGTCTCTCTTATAGAACCAAAGAAAGTAGATGAGGCCCTTCAAGAGCCAGACTGGATTATTGCTATGCAAAGTGAGCTTAACGAATTTGAAAGGAACAAAGTCTGGACCTTGAAGCCTAGGACAAAACATCAATCAGTCATTGGCACACGTTGGGTATTTCGGAACAAGCTAGATGAGAATGGTAAGATCGTGAGGAACAAAGCAAGGCTTGTTGCTCAAGGCTGCAATCAAGAGGAAGGTATTGACTACGAGGAGACTTTTGCTCCCGTAGCCAGGCTTGAAGCCATTCGCATATTATAGCATTTGCATCTTTTATGGGCATAAAGTTATATCAAATGGATGTCAAGTGTGCTTTTCTTAATGGTTTCTTAGAGGAAGAAGTCTATGTGGCTCAACCCCCAGGTTTTGAAAGTTCGAAATTTCCTAATCATGTTTACAAACTAGACAAAGCGCTATACGGTTTGAAACAAGCCCCAAGAGCTTGGTATGAGCGCTTGTCAAAATATCTTTTAGAAAATGATTTTAAAAGGGGGTTGATCGACAAGACTCTTTTTATCAAGACCAAAGAAAATGACATTTTGATTATCCAAATATATGTTGATGATATATTGTTTGGAGCTACTAACACATATTTGTGCAAGGAATTTTCTTACATCATGTGCAGTGAATTTGAGATGAGCTTGATGGGTGAACTCAACTTCTTTTTGGGATTACAAGTTCATCAATCTAAGAATGAGATCTTTTTCAACCAAAGCAAGTACACTATGGATCTCTTGAAGAAGTTCAAGATGGATCAATCCAAAGCAGTCAAGACACCTATGAGCTCAACCTTATCTCTAGATCAAGACAAGATTGGGAAAAGTGTCAATCAAAAGGAGTATCGGGGGATGATTGGATCTTTATTATATCTTACTGCTAGTAGACCTGACATCATGTTTAGTGTTTGCATGTGTGCTAGGTTTCAAGTTGGCCATAAAGAATCTCACCTCGTGGCTGTGAAGAGAATCTTTTGATATCTCAATGGCACTAAGGAGCTTAGCTTGTGGTACTCAAAGCAAAGAGATTTTACACTAATTGGGTATTCTGATGCAGACTTTGCAGGCTATAAGTTGGATAGGAAGAGAACGTCAGGATGTTGCCAATTCTTAGGAGCATCCTTGATCAGTTCGCACTCAAAGAAACAAAACTCAGTTGCTCTATCCACTGCCGAAGCCGAATACATAGGAGCTGGAGCATGTTGCTCCCAAATCCTTTGGATAGCTCAACAAATGAGAGATCTTGGCATTAACCTCAAAGGCATTCCCATTAAGTGTGACAATACAAGTGTCATCTCCATTACAAAGAATCATGTTCAGCATTCAAGGACCAAACGTATTGATGTAAGGCATCATTTCATTAGAGACCATGTCGAAAAAGGTGATGTGTCCATATCCTTTATTTCAACTGATTATCAATGGGCTGACATTTTTACTAAGCCTTTGGCACAGGACAGGTTCACCTTCATTAGACGTGAGATCAGAATGCTTAACAGGGATGCACTTTCGTAGGGGGAGCTTTCCCTTTATGAAAGATAAATTCTACTCAGTGTCAAGACCTTTGAGACTCATGTCAAAGGTTATGAACTGAATAGTAGAGCACATATAACGGATCATATATTTGGTTGGTATCTTTTTAGATATTTGATCAAATATTATTTAAAAGGAATTTTAAATATCTTTACTTTATTGTTACCTTTTCGGGAAAATCCCTTTTTATTGCATGTTATCCGATTATATTTTTATTTGTGGAAATTTTTTTAAATCGGATAAACATCTCTTGCCTTAATCGTTAAGATTCGAACGGCTCTTGGTTTAAATTTTGAAATTGTTTTGGCAACTGTTTTCTTACTCCTCCCTTTGTTAAAAGACAAAAAGGGGGAGATGGTTTGATGGTTTAGACGTTGCTAGACTTTAAAACTGTTGTGGACAAGGGTCTTGGAAGACCTTGTATTGTTTTACTTTGTTGGATGTTTCTCTTTGGCTTTAAAAACTTATGATCCAACATTTGTCTAACCCATGCAGGTACTTAGTCCGATTTTGCTTATGATATATTTGCTTCACTAAGTTGCAGGGATGCACAGGTTTTGTCTTTCATCAAGGGGGAGATTGATAACTCCACTCCCTTGATGAAAATCGAAAATGGTTTCAAAGGTCTTGAAGCTACAGCTGTGTTGATGAAACACAAAACCTGTATTATGTGCTTATTATTTCCGGATGATATTATATGTTATTTTTATTAAATATATTTCCAGATATTATTGTATATTATGCACTAACATATGAAGCAAGTTTTTCGAATAATATCTCCTTCCTTAAGCCGAAAGTCGAGAAGAATCAAATCGGAGATTATAGCTTCAGAGTTTCCCAATATAGAAGATTGTGAAGATTGCCATGATCGGTCTAGCCGTTGAAGAAAAGATCCTTCTTTGAAGATGGCGCCGATTTGTTCAATATAAAGAAAATGAAGAAGAAGACAAACACAGTTGTTGAACACAAGCATTTATTCGCACTCACGCCTTCAAGTCAAATTGTCTTCTTCGTGTGCTCTCTGCTAGTTGTTAAGAGTCGTATCTTTTGTTTCAAAGCATTTGAGAGTTACACAATGAGCTTATAGGATATATTTCGAGAGAGTGTTATACTCGAGAGTTTGTAACTCAGGAAGTGGACACTAGGCGATTGATTCACGAAGTGTAAGAGGATTGTACTAGATAGCTGAGAAAGGTGGGGCTCTTCTAGATTGGCCTAGGACCCCAAGGGAACGTGAGTTGACTAGATTGCAATTGTATAGGAGAGAGGCTTCTCGGTGAGCTATTAGGATCCTAAGTCTTGTGAATCAATAAAGTCGGTTGAATCCTAGGGTTGTGGAGAACCCTAGGCGGGGACGTAGGCCAAGTTCGTGCCGAACCTCGTTAACAATTCGTTGCGTCCTTTACTTTTTGCTTTACCATATTTCCGCACTTGTTTCGAATTGTATAACTCTTCTGTGATTCAGGTTTTCCAGAGGAAAGAATTAAGTCTGATCTCAAAGGGTTTTGCAAGCGTTTCAAAAGTCTTGAGATTATCAGCGAAAAGCTGGCATACTCTATTAAACCCCCCTTCTAGAGTTTCTTTATATTACTTTGTTATACATTATCGAACCTTCGGTGTGGACATTTCTTCGAAAAGGTTTACACACGACGATTTACCTCTGACCAACAACACACGAGTTCAAGAATGGCAACTTGGGTTCTTGATGGTGCACAACCTTCTACTAAAGGCTAAAAAAATTATGCAACTTCTAATCTATCCCGTGACGCATCATGTGGTAGTGCCCAACCCCAATGTTGTGGTTGATCCACAACAGGTTGAGGTGCAACTGGATGATCTAATGGCAAACGGACATCTAGAAAATCTTGTGCGTGCGGGAAACCAGCATCGCGCATGGACCCAACATCAGCTTCTACATCTGATTTTGAGAGAGGCTGGACCCCACCAACCTAAACTTGTGATATACTCACCCAAGCAAGGGGAGTTGTGCTCTGAGCACATGTACGAGGTTGCAAAGCTGATGTACAGGCTCGAGCAAGCTGAATCTCCTCCCGTGTATCTCTATCGCCCTTGCACATTGAAGTAGTTGGGCAGACCCTCTCTCATTGGGAAACTACTCGTCTCAATGCCTGTTATGAATCCGCAAGTTCATATAAACTAATCGCTTTAAAATTCAGTCAACACATATATAGATTTAACACCGGTAACACATACTTAAACATATAAACATAACATTGCACATAAAATTGAAATTCTTCAAATTCTTGAAATTTAACTCCATATCTAAACAAAAAAATCTTAAATAACTCCATATCAACACATATATAGGTTTGACTGGGAATCTTCCGGTTTTCACATGGCTAGGTTAGGCAGGCTTCTCCTCGGGAAGGATCGATAGCTCTCATGGTTTTCACAACCACGGCCAGCAGAGGTTGACCGGGAATCTCATAAATCGTGACCGGCTGAGTGAAATATTCATGTTTGCATGCTTGGGATGTAGGGATAAGGGCCAGCCTAGGGCTGGGATACGGGACAAGCCTATCACGGTTTTTCAAAACCATGAACGGTAGCCCTCTCAAGGTTTCGAACTTCGTCTTCAGACTATGTTCTACGGTTTTAAAACTCCATAACTTCTCATGGTTTTAAATAATAAAAACATCACCATATAAATAGCGAGATTTTCACCACACAACTCTCCATAAAAAAAAAGGGTAAATTATACATAACCACCCGTAAATTAGGTTAGTTTTCACATAACCACCCATAAAATTATAAATTACATAAAACTATCCATAAATTATATTTGTTTTCAAAAGACCACCCATTTGTTAAATGTACATTTGTAAAAAGGAAAATGCCCCCATATCTTAGTTTTTAAAAGTAATAATTTGGGTTTTTAAAAGTAATAATTTGGTGTATTCTAATTATTCCCTCCGTTCGAAAAAAATATATTCATGCACGCTTCTTTAGGAAGATAAAAATTGCATAAAATATTCATGTTTTTATCATTTTTTTTATAATTTCATAGTTATAGTAAATAAGTACGAAATTGGTAAAAAAAAAAATGGATATTTTATACTCCCTCCGTTTCCAAATAAGTGAGTTTTTCAAGTTAAACACGTATTTCTAGGAGGGTAAAAAATGTATAAAATTTTAATTAATTTTTTTAATAATATTATACTTATTATTAATAAGTATGACTTTATCAAAATAAATATTAAAAAAATAATATTATATATTATTTTTATCACCTTAAAATACGTGCATGAATATTGAATAGTAAAAATTCACTTATTTAGAAATGGAGGGATTATAGTTTTATTATCCTAAAAAACGCGTGTCGTGTTTTTCCAAACCGAGGGAGTAATAATTTGAGTTTATTTTAGAGTCTATTCACATATTCAACATTTGAAGAAGAGGAAACCGACAAGAGCTATTGCAAATCTCTGCTCTTCACATTAAAATTTTGATGCATATATATTGGTTTGTGCATTTATATATGTTTTACAATGTTTAATTTTTATTTTTTTCAAAGTGAAATGACAAATTTAATAGGAAAATACTTACAATGACTTTCATTTAAAAAGAAATAAGCTTGAACTATGGGTATTATAGTCTTTCCAAACAAAACAAATGGAGATTTAAGGGGTGGGTGGTCTTTTGAAAATAAATATAATTTATGAGTGGTTTTCTGTAATTTATAATTTTATGGATGGTTATGTGAAAACTTACATAATTTATGGGTAGTTATGTGTAATTTACTCTTAAAAAAAACCTCTTTATAAGGTTTTTTTTAAGAGTAAATTGCCATCATTGAATCAGATTTAGGTCATGCAGGTACAGGTAGAACTGCCAGCTGGATGAGTGACTATTGGCTAGCATTTAAACGAAGCCGTTGGGAAATTAATGTATTTAATACTGTATTTGTTGCCCCCTTTGGAGTGGTCCACCACCACACTTTCATGATTTTCATCATACATATATAAAAATAGATATGTTGAGTGTAGAAGCGTTTGAAGTAAGTTGGACATGATACACGATACAAGTATGAGTTCGACTGGTGGTGATCTTTTAGTTTGTATCCACACCAAGAACGGCTAATACAGATTTTAGATTTGTTTAAATATCAATTTGACACATATCCAACATTAAATGTGTCTCACATTAAAATGGTTACAAATAAAACATTGATCCGTTATCCATTCATGTGTGTTTCTTTTTAAAAAAAACAAGCTTAAAATTTTTGAAATAAAATATATATACACGAAGTCACAGACGGATCATATATAGATCTATCCGTTGTGTTTTTTTATTTTATTTAAGTTTCAACTGTTATTAAAAAAAAACTTAACATAAGCGGATTATGGATCCGTTGTTATTATTTTTAAAGATCGAACGGATTTATGATCCGTTTGTGTTATTTTTTAAAATTTCTATAATGAATATTGAACACGTATCGAATTGTAGAGCAAACGAATCTACGATTCGTTCCGTCTGAGTGCATATACCCTTGATCTTCATGCATATAGAAAGAGCATTTGTATTTGAAACCTTTTGTTTTTAAATAAAATAGAAGGTATTGTAGGAATATATATTTGATTTATGATATAAGATCTTTTGAAATGTATTGTTGGAATATGGTTGTCCCACCTCGGTTATATAGAGATTGCTTGAATAACATATAAGGTTTAAGGGCTACTCCTCTCATTGCCAATTGGTTTTGAGATGGAACCCCGTTCGGGTTTATGTGTTGTTCGAGTCTCCCGTATGTGGGCCCACACACACGACCTCCTTCCAGCTTATCTTGACCCCACCGGGCCCAGCCGACTTTAACATGTACTATTTTTCTGACTATAATGAGAAAAGTTTCGAAAGACTCCAAGTTAACAAGAATAGGAGGACAAACACTCAAGACCAAACTGAAGACAACAGATAAAATTGAGCATCGCATGTCAAAAATCGGAGGATGAAAATCATTACAACGAGAAGCGGAAATGAAGATATATAAGAGCAAAAGCCATGCGAGTGCGAAGACACAATTGCACCATATAACCTAGCATTTGTCCACGTACATATAGCACTCCTCCATTGTGCAATTAATGTATCTTTTGCCCCCCTCGGGCATAGCTCACTGGTTGAAAGGTCACCCTACGCTGGACCTAGAAGCTTCGGGTGGGAGGTTCGATTCCCAGGAAAAGCATTATTTATTTCTATTGTGGAGTGGGCCTCTTGGAGCCAAAGGGTATAAAGGTAGGTGGTTAGACCATTGGTGTGGCACATCCCGCGGTTTACCTCCTCAAGTCGATGAGGGGCTGGAAACTTGGGATCCAGAACTAGTCTAAATGTAAGCTTAGAATACCTGGATAAAAAAAATATCTTTTTTTATTCTCTCATTAATGTATTTTTCCTCTCATTAATGTATTTTTCACTTTCTTAAAAATTGTGTAATTATAACAAGTAAATGTAATCCTATTCTTTGTAGGGAAATGTACTCGTATTTTAGATCAGAGGGAGTACTTTATTCACTCTTATTGTTTAGAATCATTAAACCATAATTAAATACATAAACCCTTCTTAAAATAAAGCATTTTTCCTAAAATACTCTATATAATAGAGTTTTTTCAATAAAAAAAAAACATTTTAAATTTTCTTAAACAATCACATTTTATAATGGAATTCATTCAATTTAAACACCTATCTCTAATTTTTTGCCAAATACTTTAATTTTTAAACAGGTTTCGTTAAAAAAATCTCTTACTTTGAGAAAAACCTTCTACTATCTATGTTTGGCAAAAGATATCATTTACAGGCTAAAAACATGTCAACCGATATATTTTGTCGACCGAATAGTATTAAATAAAGGCATTTTGATTAATAAAATTAAATATTACTAAAAAATAAAGCATTTGGTTAAAAAAAATAGAGATTGATATTTAAATTGAATATATTATACTACCTCCAATCCAAACAAGATATTGTTTGACTTTTTAACACGTATTTTAAGGAGCTAAAAACTATATAACAAATTTACTTTTTTATTATTTTTTTTTTTATAATCTAATACTTATTACCAACAAATATTAAGTTGTAAAAAAATAATTTAAAAAAACTTGATATTTTATATAGTTTTTAGCTCATTAAAATACGCGTTAAAAAGTTAAACGACAATCTTTTTGGATCAGATGGAGTATTAGGCAAATTTGCAGAAAACCACCCTTTAAATGAGGTGTTTTGCAAACAACCAACCTTTAAAACTAAAATTGCATAAAACCACCCATTAAAATCATTTTATCAGCAAAGTCGCACTCATCACCCCATTTTCGTTAATTGAATGTTAAAGTGCATGAAAAGCCAATTATATCTCTTATTTTTATTATTATTTTACTCCAAAAAATTGGTTTTAATTAATTTTTAACTTTCTAACATATTTGTCAAAAGTAAAAAACTCTATATAAAAAAAATTCATACTTATCAGTAAAAACACTTTAAAATTTTGATATAATTGATGTTTTATATATTTAAAAAAAAAAGTGTATATTACTAAAGGGCTATTTGAAGAGAAAAATTTATATAAAAAATTTCATGTAGTTTTATTATTCTAAAAATATGTTCATCATTCCGCACACATTTGTAGAATAATATAAAAACTAGATGAAACAGTTTTTTAATTTTTCTTTTCCTTGAGTATCCATTAGTAATACACATTTTTCTAAACCTGTAAAACATAAATTACACATCAACTTTTTATAGAGTTTAATTTTTCATAAGTATGAAATTATTTTTTTAAAACAAAATAATAATAACAAGGGGTATAATTTACTTTTCAAGCACATTAATATGCAATTAACTAAAATTGAATGACGGGTGTGACTTTGCTAAGAAAATGATTTCAACAGATGGTTTTCTACAATTTTAGTTTTAAGGGGATGTTTTATGCAAAACACTCTATTTAAGGGGCGATTTTCTGCAATTGTGCCATTATATTATACCTAGTGTAAACGTATCACTCTTCTTTATGAAATTACCCCATCAAAATAAAAGAGTGAACCGTGAAGATGGATTCAGTAAAGAAGGGGGGTCGTAATCACACGGTCAAAATCTCGCCATATGCATGGTTTTGTCTATGGTTTTAAAAACTATGAAAATATAAATGTTTTCATTTTATAAAACTGTGAAAAATGGACCTACTATGTTTTTCAAAACTATATACATTCAAACGGTTATGGTTTCATAAACTATATAAAAGAAAGTCCAATTAAGGGATTGGGCCTACAAGCTCATCCAGTCTGATCGGCTCAATACAACAGCCAACCATGGTTCCAGAAACCGTGAGAGGTCATCCACTTCCCAATGTCGATAGCACATAAAAAAGAAGCAAAGACTCCCACAATTTTCAAAATTGTGGGAGAGTCTTTTCTCCTTTTGTATGTGCTAGAGTTCCTCCTGTCGGCTTGCGACATTCCCATCACATGGAAACAATACCTAGCTGGCCACAGTTTTGAAAACCGTAGGAGGCATCCTTGTCTTTATGACAACCATTGTCTCCCTCTCCATTCCACACTACTTTGTAACGCCAAGACCATTGTCCTTTAATTTCTTTCCACACCATCGACATTCCACAATCCACATAACTCAATCTCTCTTTAATTGAAGTCGGCCGTGACGTGGAAGCCATGGAAATGGTTCATCCGCCTCCGAGGTGGCTTCAGAGAAAGTGAATCGCAAAGAAATTTCCACTCTCGTGTTCAGGATGTAACGGCCCAAATATAAATATTCGGGTTACGTTTCGAAGGTTGAATACCTTTTTTCAGATCTTGCAATCCAGGTACGGGTCAAGGTTTCAAAGCCTCCAAAGTTAGTTTGTAAAGTGGGAATTACGAACCCCAAAACATGCGAAGGGCCATTGGGTACCCTTAACCTTTCCTATTGACTAAGTCGCTTAAATTCATTTTCAATTAAAGCACGTAAAACTAAAAGCGGGTATAACTTTCCACGGCAAAGTCAGGTCAAAACAAAAACATGAAAAACATAAGTCTGTAAAACATTCAAGGTAGTCCGATAGAAGTCATTCTCTCGGTCGATGTTCGGCCAGAACATATCCCCACCATGGAAGCAGGGATCATACATAAATATGCACACAAATCTAAAAACAATATGCGGGATAAGGAATCAGACCGAGGCCCATACGCATTCTGGGTCCCACAGTAGGCACACACATACGTTATTCCTGAAATAAGGATGCTTCTTAGGGTTGCTCAGAATGTGGATCAGCCTGAAAACCGAACCGAAAAAGTCAGTTTCGGGCCGTTCCGATATTTTTCAATTCGGGCTTTAGTTCTTCAAAAAAAAAATCGGGCTTGTGTTCTTCAATTTCTAGCCTGAAAAACCAATTTTTTTTTTAATTAGTCCTAAGGCTTAATCTACTAAAAAGTACAAAAAAACTAAGTAGCAGCGCCTCTCCTCACTCCTCAACAAGTTCGCTTTTCCTATCCCAAGTGAGTTATAATGTACACATGCGCCTTTCCTCCTCGGCTCTCGGCTCTCTCAACTTCCAAGCTCTAACCAGCCATAGCCCGTCACCGGCCACACTCGTCGCCGCCGAATCTACAGTCCCCCTCCCACAGAAGTGGCCAGTATGCCTAGTAGCACAGGTCGCAGCAGTAGCGTGAGCGACAGCCTAACAAGCCGCTCCTCCATCGCTGCGCCGTCTTGTTCCCGCTCCTGCCCTCGCCGGAGTCGCAAGCCGCACAGCTAAAGGCCCCAAGGAGAGGAGTTTGCTATTGTTGTTATTTGGTCCCATTTTTTCTATTACAATTCCTCATCGTTAAGGTTGGATATCGATAATGGTTCAAATTCAGTAAGGTGTACTCCACCTTTATTTTTGGTAATTGATAACAAAACCGAGATCCTTCTACAATGATGCATCGTAAGCAAGAAACTCTCAAATCGGTTTTTTCGGTCTTTTCGGACTTAGGACCAAAAAAACCAAAATCGATGGTTCGGTTTTCGGTTCAGGCCTCGGTCTCTCCTTTAAAAAATTTTGGGTCATCGATTCCGGCCCAAACCGTTTGAATCGGTTCGGTTCGGACCATTTGTGCCACCCTAATGATTCTAATGCAGAACGGAACTTAAACATGCAGGTAATGCTTATCAGGATATAATATGCGAGATATAGTAAATGGCCCAAAGAATGCCAAGGGGCATGTCCCTCTCCTACCTCCACCACATTCCCCTTAGGGCGGAGCATGGTCAGTACGATGCTATAGCATAGCAATTTCCATCCGTAGATGTATAAGTGCACATTTAATAATCAATCATGCTCATATGGTAAATCAAGCCGGCAATCTCAACTCGTATAACTGAGTAGATGAGGACAAACCCGATGAGGCTGGGCCATCCTATGACCCTAGAAAAGACTTTAAGACTCACAGATAACGTCCATTCTCTTTCCAAATACATAGAGTAAATGAATGCTCATTCAAGTGTGCAAACCTAAGCAGGATACTATATGAATCATACTCTGATGCATATGCAATACCTAGTACATCATGTGACTACATGTAGGATGAATCATTATGATTAGTCTGAGTAAGTCCATAAAGGAACTTACTTGAAAAGCCGAACAACAAAGATATAGTGGAGAGCAGAATCCAATCAGGTCAACAAGTACCTATAATAATAATAATAATAATAATAATAATAATAATAATAATAATAATAATAAAGAATATGATATGCTAAAATGCTACTAATCACACACACAGACCATGTTCCCAAAACGTTTCCAAAACCATCCGAAAGTTAAACCATTTCCAAACCATTTTCCAACATGAGAAAACATTTGAAAGCCAAGCCATTCCAAGAGTTCCAATTCCCATCAAGTTCCCATAACTCATCATTACTTATGTCTAATCCCAATTTCAAAACAAAAGCATAATACCATAGGTTAAGTCAATAATCAAGGTTCTCAAAACGTCAAGGCATCAAACCATTAAGTCCCAGCCAAGTGATGATGTTTAAGGAATCCCGACATTTGATTTAAAATACAAGTTCTTCAAAATAGTCCCGAAGCATTCAACTCAGTTCCGACTCTAACCAATATCTAAAGACACAAACAATGACCAGAGGGGGAGAGCGAAAAAGGAATTACCGAGTGTTTCGAGGGAACGCTTCCTCAAGCTCCAATGAAGGATCTCCAAGCACCAATGTTTCCGGGAAAGCTGAAGCAAGGCCTAGGAAGGTAGGACGGCGAGTAAAAGAACACCATCGTCTTTTTGACCTTGGAAGGAAGAAAACTGAGTAAAGGTGGGTCATTAAGGGTTTAGAAAGAGAAAGGAAGCAAAGAGAGGGGAGAATGGATAGATTGTCGTGAGGATGTGAGGAACAGAGCTCCCTGGGCTCCCACTCGCGGTTGCGACTTGGAACTCGCTGCCGCGAAAGCACCTCTTCTGGCTTCTAAGTTCCTGTTCGCGGCGGTGGCTTGGAACTTGCGGCCACGACTCTGCTCAGTAGCTCCTGTTTTGTGTAGATAGTTGTTCGGCCTTTTTTTTCTAGGCTAGATCTTCAAGGGGAGTATTATAGAGGTGTCTTTAGAGGGTTTTGTGGCAAGAAAAACACAAAAGATGAGATTGGGAAGAGGGTTTGGAAGATTGACGTGGAGAGAGGGAGAGTGAGTGACTTAGGGTTTTTTCTTTGAATCTGAAATGGAGAGAGAGAGAGAGAGAGAGAGAGAGATTTTCAAAGGATGCCGGAATCTCACGGTCACATGACCCGTGAAGCTCGAATTCAAAGGATGTCGGAATTTATTCAAAGGATTTCCGAAAATAGAAAGTTGCTCGGGGACAGATTTCCAAAAGCTTTTCAATTTCGACAATTAAATAATAATTAAATTTTTCGGTCTTTACAGAGGACAGGGGCAGGGTTAGTGTCAAAGTTTACAATTTGTAAAATTCAGTTTTTGAAATTGAATTGAAAACTTATGTATAATTGTAAGATTGTATATTTTGGTATCGAAAATGAAAATTATATACAGATTTAGGACTACTTATAGAAAATATAAAGTATGAAATTTGATGTTATTTGTTTCAATAGGTGTTGATTAGGTTTCAAAAAATGATATTACATAAAATGATTTATTAACTATCTACATAATATTGGTATTCGCATTATTTTTAATGGTATATAGATGAAATTTGATGTAGGAATATTTATATAAACATATTAAATTTAAAATATGATGTTATTTGTTTAAGTATGTAGGTGTTCAATAGGTTAAAAAATCAAAATTGAATTGTAGTCTTCCTTATTTTTATAAATTTAAGTAGTGTTGAAATGAACATTTAAGTAGTATTACACTAACTTTGAAATTCTTAACATCCATTGAGGTGTGTCCTTTCCCAGTTGGACAAGGTGCGACCAACTTCTTCCATGTATAAGGGAGAACGAGATACCCATAAAGAGGTTCACTCTGCCCTGGCCAGTACCTCTACACTACATTCTATGACAAGTACTCAGATCACAATTCACAGTTGCACTTGCTCGGGCTAGTACATCACAAATCGGAAGGGGCAGGGGTGCCACCTCTCTCTGACTCATATGTGGAAGAGGATGTTGGCCCTATGAGAGGCTTTGTATCAACCAAGGACATATCCACATTCCATTATTGGATGTTCGTGATCTATTCCAACAGTCGTCTGCTCTTCAACTAGCCAGGGAGCATCCGAACCCTTTTGGGTTGGGCTCTTCAAGAAGGTGCATCTTGGGAGAGAGCAATGAAAGCATTGTGGTTTCATACTCCAACAGGAGGATAGGCACATATTGGAACCTATGGTGTTGCTTCTGATCCCGTTTATGGTACTAGCTTTCAAGAAGACCAAGCCTTTTCTCGGCAGAAGGATGCCGAAGACCGCATGCAGGATCATGAGGAGGTTATGCACAAAGTTTCTCGGCAGAAGGATGCGGAAGACCGCAGCCTTTTCTCCGAAGAGGGTTTGGAAGATTGAAGAGGAGAGAGGGAGAGTTAGTGACTTAAGGTTTTTTCTTTAAATCTCAAATGGGAGAGAGAGAGAGAGAGAGAGAGAGAGAGAGAGAGAGAGAGAGAGAGAGAGAGAGAGAGAGAGAGAGGCTAGGGTTAGAGGGTGGCTCGGATTTTTAGGGTGATATGGTCTCTATGGAATTGCAACTTCCCTTATATAGTAGAGGCAATGAGAGCTTCGAGTGTTTTAAAGGGAAAAAGATAAAAGCCATAAAGAGATGGTGGGAAGCAAGGAGAGGGAGAGAGAGAGAGAGAGAGAGAGAGAGAGAGAGAGAGAGAGAGAGAGAGAGAGATTCCACTAAGTCTGAGTCCGAGTCCGAATCCTGACATAAGAAGCTAAGAGCTCATTTATGACATCCCCATAGCTAGCCCGAAGGCTATCCTCGGTCTCCCAAGTCGCCTCCCCGTGACTTCTCTTAGCCTACTGAACTAGAAGTAAAGGAACCTCCTTGATCCTCAGCTTCTTGACTCGACGGTCAAGCACCCTAAATGTACTCTCTACGAAGGTATGGTAAGTCTATATTCGGATATCGGAATAGTTAAGGATGTGACTCTGGTCGGGGAGATAACGCCTAAGTTGGGATACATGGAACACTTCGTGCGCATCGGCCAATGATGGGGCTAAGGCTAGACAGTAAGCTACCTTGCCGACCCTCTCAAGAATCTCGAACGCTCCCATGAACCTAGGGCTCAGCTTGCTCTTGATGCCAAAGCGACGAATCCCTCTAGCCAGCCACACTCTGAGCCAAACATGTGATCCAACCTTGAACTCATTCTTTGTCCGTCTTCGATCAGCATACTTCTTCTGTCTGTCCTAAGCAACCCTCATATGCTCCCTGATGCATTCGACTTAGTCGACCATCTCCAGAACAATGCTCAAATGCTCCTCTCTACTCATCGAATACACCAGAATGTGATCAATAAAGACAACCACAAATCTTTCCAAATAATCTATGAACACCATGTTCATAAGCTCCGTAAAAGTTGTTGGCGCGTTGGTCACTTCAAAAGCCATGACCACGAACTCATAATGCCCATATCTCATCCTGAAAGCGGTATTTTTGAACATTCTATGGCCTCACTATGAGTTGATGGTAACCTGACCTTAGATCGAGAACACAATGACACCCTGAAGCTGATCCATAAAGTCATCGATCCTCGAAAGTGGGTAATAGTTCTTCACCGTTGCTCGGTTAAGCTCTTGGTAATTAATGAACAGTCTTGACGAGCCATCCTTCTTCTTTACAAACGGTATTGGGGCTCCCCATGGTGACGCACTCAGATGAACGTAGCCCTTCTCGGCCAACTCCTCAACCTGAGCCTTCAGCTCCGCCAACTCTGTAGGTGCCATCCAGTAAGGTGCTCAGGAAATCGGTCTGGTGCCTGGCTCCAACTCAATTGCGAATTCGACCTCTCTCTACGGGGGTAAATAGGGCATCTTATCTGGGAAGACATCAATAAAGTATCGAACCACGGGTACATCTGACATGTTGGGTCTGCCTCTATCCACCTCTAAGGCGTAACACTAATATCCCGTATAGCCTTGATCCAAGAGTCTCGCGGCTCTGATGGTGTCGATCAGTGCCCCATTCCTCTTGGGGTCACTACCCCAAACCTCATGCTCCGTGCCATCCTCAGACAAAATAGACATTGTCCTCGTCCAAAAGTTGATGATCGCCCCGTAGTGGTCCATGAATTCCATGTTGAAAATCAAATCGTACGCCTTCAGGGTCATCACAATAAGGTTGGCAGGCCACTCTCGCTCACCTATACGGATAGGGCATCCTAAGATCTCAAGACTCGTCCTAGTCCTAGCCCCGTCCGGCATACCCATAAAGGGTCAGACCCCTCCTTAAGCATTGTTTGCATTGAGTTGTGAGGTTTTCAATCTTGTTCCTTATTTCCTATATTGAATATTTCGACTTCTTTTTGCTTGATTGTTGATTGTTTTATTCTAACTTGCTTGATCAACTAGGTAGAATCAATTCAATTGCTAGGGTTTTGTAGATTCCTGGTTTTGAACCTTAACTCAAATAGCAAACTTATCCCTTTAGGGCTGGTTGAACTAATTGGATGGGTAGGAAGTTGGATGTGTTATTAAATCCCTCTTTAGGGACTGCAAATACCTTGGTTAATCTCTGAACTTAAAGCTATCGATTGAGTTAAATCCTTCTTTAGGGACTGCTCATGAGATAAAGGTTTCTAGGACTGGTTGGACTAGAAACTATATTAGGTCAGGACAAGGACACTCATAGGAAGACTAAAAGGACAAGAGGAAGTTACAATATCAACTTAACCAAACAATGTGGATAGTTGTAGGTAGAGAAATCTTCTCTAAATTGTTTTGCATCAATCTGTTTGTAGTTTATTTTGTTTTCTTTCTATTTTAATCAATCATAACCCCTCTTTCACTAATTGGTAAGTACGCATTGCTTAGGAATAATTATTTCTTTGTGGGACCGACCTCTTACTTACTTCCTATACTAGTTTGTAGGTTTGAGTTATATTTTGATAGGAGACACAACGATTACCTCCTGTTAAATTTTGGCGCTCTTCGAGAAACGAATGGACGAAGGGAAAACTACTTCACGGTCTCTACCTACCCCGATACTCCAAACACCGCGGTGCAACTCCTTGGAGTCTTCCATGCCCATTTGTAAAGTTCAAGCTACGTTTTGGCTACCCGTTCCCAAGGGCTACATCCAATAGGGATAGTTTAACGCCTTTCTACCCACTCGATTTCCCGTTATCCGATTTTCTTTCCTTAGGTCAATTTGATAATGCATATTTTAGATAGGCATTATAGGTAGGTCTTAGTGCAATTAGAGAATCCATATTTCATGCTTTAGAGTTAATTCGCATCTTGATCATTTATATTCAAAGACTCGGAATCTACACATTTTATTGGTTAATTTCAGGATCGGAGATTCACGCTTGGAAGGAGGAATGTTGGTGGTGAAATCATGGAGCAAATGGACTAAGAAGAGCTAAAGAACAAGAGCGGAAATGAAGAACATGGAGAAATCCCATCTTTAAGGTTATGAGAAGTGGGAATTAGCTTTTAAGGTCTTCATGAGAATTGTAGTGCTTGGAAAGAGCTTTTCAACGCATATTTATATGCGTCAATCGAACGAACGATGATCCCAGAAAGTGCATTACAAGCTTAGTTCATCAAAGTTGTCGCCACTGCATAAGCGGCACCCTCTGGTTTTTAACCGGCGCCCGCTAGTTTTGCGGATTCAGAAAGTCCGAATTTTTTCATCTTATTTTATTTTAGGAAGCATTTATCTATTTTCAACTAGGGTTTTCGAGGGCCGGTTTTAAGGCTTTAAAGACTATTCTTATTAGTATTCATTCATTAGACAACTATGGAGAGAATAATGGAGGTTTTCTACTTTGGTATGATTCACTAAACCTATTTGGTTTCGCCTAAAACTTAGAGACATGGTTGGTTGGTTTGTGAGACTTGAATTCTATGTTATTTCAATGATTAATTCATTACTTTTGCGCTGATTTTGTATTGTTGATTCTATTTTGATTAGCTACCTTGATATAATTGCATCGTACTAGGGTTTTAAGTGTTTCGCGAGATTAATTTTTCTTTTTGTAGCAACCACAATAAAGTGATTCCGTGAGGAAGATCTTGATTGTGAAAGGTGTGACAGTTTGGGCGGCCATTCTGCCTAGAACTTTGGGAATTCGTGCTTTTTATATGTTAAATCTTGCAGGGTTGGGGTTGCATATAGATGTAAGGGATGGTCAACTCTGCAAAGAGTGACAATCCATTCAAACCAAAGTCGAATCGAATTAATCCAAATAATTAGAACAATTAGAAAGAGAGCCAAGGATCAATAAAGCAACCATTATTGGGAATTTGTAGGTGAAATGATGTTGCTAAAACCAACCCCGCAAGAATACGGTGTCGATTGTAGTATTCAAGTATCGTATCACAAGGACTGGTGGAGTGTCAATTATTAGCTTTAAACCAGTTTGACCAAGCCCAAAAGTAGCAGACAATTTAAGAGAAATTGTAATTGAAAGTGACAAATAACAATAGAATGATGAGAAATATATATGTGAGAGACATTTCAGGGCTAGGGATTCTGCGAACGATGCATCCTCAATAGAATAAAATGTAGTCTCACCCGAATCATTTCCAATTCTATGTGAAGGTAGGTTATCTAATGTAATTGCAAATCTCCTTTCGGTCTCAATGCAAATGTGTCTGAATTGGATAACAATCTCCTTTCGGTCTCATGCAACCAATTCAGACCCCTTGAGCTCTTAGAATCTAGGTGATAATCATATCAATATCTCCTTTCAGTCTCAATCAATATCAATATAACCTAAGATTTCTACGACAACTTATTGATCCTCAAAAAGCTTAATTCACTTTCGCACAATTAAACTTTAGGTTTAATCCTATAGTTCTGATGGATCAGATCACCTTTCGGTCTCAATTCACCATCTAAATTCCAACTTAGGGTTATCTTCTTTCGATCTCAAACCCTAAATCAGGTCTAATCCATTCACATCGATTAGATTAAGTACAATAGGATTAAATCACAATTCAAATGAGAAATCATTCGGGCGATATGAAGAGCAAGTCTATTTCTGCATCGTCGGGATTATCCCTAACCCTAGAACAAGGAGAACTAGCCTAGCATGGAGATTTTCATATTCAATTCAATTAGACTAAGCATAGAAATCAAAGACAAACAAGAGATAAGAGTAAAAGTACCAATTCTGAATTGAAACGACTCGAATCTCCGCTTAGGGTTCTCACAAGTTCTTCAAAAGCCTCAACAATGTCAGATTTTTCCAGCCCCCTTTGTCCCCTAAAAAAGTCCTTTAAATACCCCATCAATAAAATAAATTAAAAAGGGAATAAAAACGGTTCAGGGGCCGACACTCGGGCATAACACATCTCGAGTGTCAAAGGCACTCGGCCGAGTGTTTTGTTCTGTAAAGTACTGGAGGCCACTCGAGACCATAACTGCTCGAGTGTATAGGGCACTCGGCCGAGTGGGTGTTATTTCTCACTTCTGAGGGCCACTCGAGCATACAACTACTCGAGTTCAAATTCACTCGACCGAGTGTCTGGGTTTCTTTACTTCTTTGTCTTTTGCCAAGCTCGTCACGATTCCGGTGCTCCACATCCTTGATTCTGTCCCTCCTAGTGCATCTTTGACGGCTTCCGAGTGCACCGAAAAGCCTCGAAGCTTGTCATTCTCCATTAGCTCTCTCATTGGCACCAAAACCACTCAAAAGCACCTGAAATCATAACAAACGAGCGGTAGACACCGATTCCACCAAACTAAACCAAAAAGGGCCAAAAATATATATAATACTTAACTCAAAGACCCTAAACCCGATGCAAACATGCCCTATATTCATCGCTAAATAGATGCTATCAAAATACCCCATACTTAACCTTGCTTGTCCCCAAGCAAGACTAAGACAATAATCACAAAATAACATCTACTATTTCAAAATATTCGACGAATGCCGTCCTAGCATATCATAGCCAACAACCAAGCTTGACTAGCTCTTCTAATCTCAACCTCAAAACTCATCATCCACAAAGCTTGAACAATCCCAAAAATCTCCAACGCTTGGAATTGCGCACACAAAGAAATCATGAGGACTTTATAAGGTTATGATGGGTCTAAGACAGAAACAGTTATGTATGGAAAAATTTAAGTCATTTGGTGCTAAAATCCGGGAAAAAGGATCATGCGAGAACAATCAGAAGAAACACCAACTTCAAAGAATCAAATTCATACCAATCCATCAAACAAGCTCCATCACAACCACTCTTTCATCTTAACTTTTGTCAACCACACCAAAAATTCTGTTTTTTCTTCTTCTTTTTTTTTTTTTCAAGATTTTTTTTTTCACTCTCTAGTCTCGACACCGTTTTACGCGAATACAAACATTTATGATGAATGCACCCGGTTACTAAGTGTCTTGACCATCTCACTTTGCACTTTTTCCTCCTTGTGTGAATTTTATTCTCCACAAGCAGGATCGGTTACTAACCGTATTTTTTCTTTCTTGACTTTTGCACAAGAGTGAATTTTATCCTTCTCTTATCCCAAGACTTTTTCTCTTTTTTTTTTCTTTTTATATTTTTTTTTTCAATCACAATCAAGAGAAATCATCTCATACTTGAAGCACATCCACACAACAAAACACACTATCATGACCCAAAATCCCGGATTGGGTAAAGGCAAATAGCGGGCTATGAAAATCTTGTGGAGCTACCAAAGAAACAAGCTTCTAAGGCTCAGAAGGCTTCAAGCAGATGGTCAAATGTAAGGGAGGTAAAGATAAATGGGCTGACAAACTGCCTCAATCATATTTTAATTTGTGCATATAAACCAAATAATGCAGTGACAAGCTTGAGTATCCAAGAATGAGGCGAGATATACACATAATCGAGCAAGAGGATATACATGTTATCTAGTCAAACAAGGCAGCAGCTCAATGCTCAAGCAGTCATCAAATATTCCAACCACCACAACATTCCAGAATCAGATCAAAAGAAGCAAGACTCATGACCCATGATAAAAAATATATACATGACACAAGATATACACATGATAAATACGATAATAATAAAAGTGCAAACTCTAAATAGAAAGGAAAAACAAAAGGAAAAAGACACAAATAGTACACCAAATGTGAAGTTCACCCCACCCCATACTTAAATGAAACATTGTCCTCAATGAGACCACAAAAAGTAAAATGAGACAGGGTACTCACAATTTGGTGATTAGCGCGGAGGGCAAGTGTCTAGAAAGTATCCGACTCGCCCTCAACCGAGTCATCTGAGTCGTTCTGCTCTTCCTCCTCTTCCTCTTTAGAGTCCTCTTGATGCTTCTCTTCTTGTCGAGACTGCAAGTTGTGTAGCTGGGTGTCGATAGCATCAAAGCGCCTATCGAAGTAAGATCGCAGCTGGCCGAATTGGTAATCAAAATAAGCTCTATCGCTGGTAAACTGAGGAGGCTTGCTCGGTGCAGCGTCCATGTAATCAGCAGCATTGGGGGCATGAGAGGTCCTAGAGGGCCCAGCAACATCAGAAGGCTGCGCAACTGCAGCACCGTAGAGAGTATCCAAGAGGGCCGAAATCCCGTCATACCAGTTGTGTGCATTCTGGACCGTCAGGTGTGGTGGAAGGGGGAGCGGTAAATGGCGCTTCGTCGTAGACCTATCCTTGCATAAGGCTTGCTGCTCGTTGAACACAAGAATCTGGCATCGCTCTAGCTCCTCATGAGACCACTCGATCTGAGGGGTGATCTGCTGATAGATGGAGATGTCGATATTGACGGCATTAGCAAGCATGGAAACCATTGCCCCAATAGAGATAGCGGATGAACCTCTCGCTTCCTTCTCCCACCGCGTTGCCATTATATGCCCCAGATTGACAGGTCGGTCGCTGAGGGCGGCATACAAGGTTCGCAACTCAAGTGCCCCCAAGCACCCTTGACTTCCCTCTCGAGCAAAGACTGTACTCGCGAGGAAGCGGTGGAACAAGCGGATAGCCGGATGTAAACAGGAAGAACTCTTAGCCCTATCGGCACGATAGCCAGATTCGAGCGTTAGCTGATACCAGAAGCGGTCCCTCTCTCCCTGCCCCAAAGTAGACGTCTCACCGGTGTTAGGGATGCCGAAAACAGTGCAGAATTGCTCCAAGGTGAGTGTGTGATTCTTATTCCCCAACCGGAATGTCACCTTGTCCGTGTTGTACTTGAATGTGCACACCAACTCCCTAATCAGCTGAGGGCAGGAAGGCAACCGACAATCCCAAATAGCTCGAAGAGAGAGCTTGTTGACAAGAAAATTCATATCATCTAGTAGACCCAAGTTCTCCAAGACTCCAGTGTTCATGAACTGAGTTGAGCGAACATCTCTTTTCTGTACTTTGGCATAAAGCTTCCTCTGCTCGGATGTGGTCAAACGGATGGGTGGTGGGTCTCCCATTGAAAGTACCTATAGCAAAGCATACAAACCATCAACCACATTACACAAGTAGAGGAACCAAGGAGTTAGAAAATAGGTACAAACAAGCACACACTATCACCCCATACTTAGAACACTTGCATCAACATATATGGTCAAATAAGGGTCCATGCACAAACCACCAACAAGCCATAATATCTACTCAAGAACACCATCAAGCAACTTTAAACAAGGGAGTACAAAGAAATATTCTCATGGGAATCGAACTCTCACAATTCACACAATACCAACAAAAGTATAACAATTGATGCACACATGCCCCACAACAAGAATCTCAAGTAAACCATGGAGTACAAAATCACCCTAAGAGCACATCAAGCTCAATAAAATTCAAGCAAGCCACAAGATTTATTAGAATGCACACAAGACTTGGAAAAAATCAACAACATATTCATCTCCTCCAACAATCAAATTTAACCACATTCATCAAAATTTCCTCAAAATTCAACCACATTTCCACATTAACCATTAACAAACAAACTCAATAGATGTGCAAGCACAAATTCACTAATAAACTCATCCAATCCTCAAAACCCCAAATTTTCCTCCAACTCAATCTCCACAAACCCTAACGATTTCAATTCCTCAAAACAACCATTCAAACCCCAAATTAGTTGAAGAAGTAACCGAATCTGAGCAAAATAGATTGGAAGAGGAGGAGACTTACCAAGTTCTTGAAGAAAAAGAGGAGAAAGGAGAGACTAGCAATGGAAGAAAGAGAGAGGAATGGGAGTGGCGGCTGCAGGGCGGCGCTGGTTGCTGTTGCTGGGCACGAGGGCGGCGGCTGGTGGCGCCGGTGGTAGCGCAGGCGAGAGTGAGGGGCGAGTGAGTGAGAGAACGAGAGATGAGTGAGAGGCCGAGTTACCTCCCAGCAGCCGAGTGAGATAGAGAGGAGGAAAGAAGAAACGCAAGAAAACAAAAGAAAAAAAAACAAATTAAAACTGAATTTTTTTTTTTTTTTTTGAAGATCTGGCAGATCCCACTCGGCCGAGTGGAATAACCACTCGACCGAGTGGCGGTCTTTCTTCGGAAACCACTCGGGCCAGCTGCCCCTTTTTTTTTTTTTTTTAAGACAAGAGAAAAAGAGAAGAAATTAAAAATACTTACCTCGGGTTGCCTCCCGAGAAGCGCTGGTTTATGGTCTGAAGCCGACCTTCCATTCCTTTCAAGCAATCGGATCAAGAAGGTCAATGGAAACCACCTTCTCAATCGGATGTCCGACGAAGTACTTTTTCAACCTTTGCCCATTAACTTTGAACTCACCGGTCTCTTCACTCCATACATCGACCGCTCCATGAGGGTATATCTTCTTCACCTCAAATGGACCTCCCCACTTAGATTTTAGCTTGCCAGGAAAAAGCTTCAATCTAGAGTTATAAAGCAACACAAGATCACCAATCTTGAAAGTCTTGGGGATGATATGCCTGTCATGCCATTTCTTGGTTCTCTCCTTGTAAATCTTGGCATTCTCATATGCATCTAGCCTCAATTCCTCAAGCTCCTGAAGTTGCAGATTCCTCTTCTCACCGGCCTCCTTCATATCAAAATTGAACAACTTGATTGCCCAATAGGCCTTGTGTTCAAGCTCCACGGGAAGATGACAAGACTTCCCATATACTAGTCTATAGGGCGTAGTACCTATGGGAGTCTTGTACGCCGTTCTATAGGCCCAAAGTGCATCGTCTAGCTTCATTGCCCAATCCTTGCGAGATCGGGACACGGTCTTTTCCAAGATGCTCTTAATCTGCCTATTAGACACCTCAACCTGACCACTAGTCTGCGGATGGTATGGTGTCGCCACCTTATGGGTCACCCCATACTTGCTCAAAAGTGCCTTAAAATTCTTCTCAATAAAATGGGAACCCCCATCACTAATGACAACTCGCGGAGTACCAAATCTAGGGAAGATTACCTTGTTGAAGAATCTAGAGACCACTCTTGAGTCATTTGTTGGAGACGCAATGGCTTTCACCCACTTTGAAACGTAATCTACCGCCACCAAGATGTACTTGTTATTGCAAGATGGAGGGAAAGGACCCATGAAGTCGATTCCCCATACATCAAAAATCTCCACCTCTTGTATGGTGTTCAATGGCATCTCGTTCCTTCTAGAAATATTTCCTGTTCTCTGACAAGCATCACAAGAAACAATGAAACGGTGAACATCTTTGAACAAAGAAGGCCAGAAAAATCCAGATTGTAGTATCTTGGTGGTGGTTTTTGAAGAGCTCATATGACCACCACAAGGGAGAGAATGACAGTGGTGTATGACACTCTCCACCTCCTCTTTTGGAATGCAACGCCGGTAGACTCCATCACCGCACCTTTTGAAAAGAAAAGGCTCATTCCAGAAATAATGTCTCACATCTGACATGAACTTCTTCTTCTGCTGAAATGATAAACCACTAGGCAACTCATGACAAACAATATAGTTCACGAAGTCAGCATACCATGGTACCTCAGAAGTGGCTATATTCAAGATCTCAGCAGTGATCCTGAGTAGATGCTCATCGGGGAAAGAATCATTGATGGGAGGCTCAGTAGTAGAGTGCTCTAACTGCTCTGGCGGTAGCCTAGATAAATGATCAGCAACCAGATTCTCAGTCCATTTCTTGTCCTTGATCTCCAAGTCGAACTCTTGGAGGAGGAGGATCCATCGAATGAGACGAGGTTTAGCATCCTTCTTATGCAGCAAGTACCTGATCGCAGCATGATCAGTATACACAATAACTTTGGCACCCACCAAATATGACCGAAACTTTTCGAAAGCAAAGACGACAGCAAGCAACTCTTTTTCGGTGGTAGCATAGTTCCTCTGAGCTTCATCCAAAGTCCTGCTAGCATAATAGATTGCATGGAGCTTGTTGTCTTTCTTTTGGCCCAGAACAACCCCAACTGCATGATCGCTGGCATCACACATGATCTCAAAAGGGAGATCCCAGTCAGGTGATTGCATTATAGGGGCTGAAATCAATGCCTGCTTCAACCTGCAAAAAGACTCATGGCACTCTGGAGAAAAGTTAAACGCAACATCCTTCAGGAGTAAATTGGTAAGAGGTTTTGCAATCTTTGAAAAATCTTTAATAAACCTCCTATAAAACCCAGCATGACCCAAAAAACTCCTAACTCCCTTAACCGATGTAGGAGGTGGCAATTTCTCAATCAAGTCTATCTTAGCCTTATCCACCTCGATACCTCGATTTGACACTAGATGGCCTAAGACAATCCCTTCCTTCACCATGAAATGACATTTCTCCCAATTTAAAACCAAGTTGACCTCTTCACAACGCTGCAAAACTCGAGATAAGTTAGACAAGCAGTTATCGAAAGAAGATCCATACACAGAAAAGTCATCCATGAAAACTTCCATTATGTCCTCTATGAAATCAGAAAAAATGGCCATCATACAACGCTGAAAAGTGGCAGGGGCATTACACAAGCCAAAAGGCATCCTCCTGTAAGCGAAGGTGCCATAAGGGCACGTGAAAGTAGTCTTTTCCTGGTCATCCGGATGGATGGGAATCTGAAAGAACCCACTCTAACCATCCAAATAACAGTAATAAGAATGCCTAGCTAATCTTTCAAGCATCTGATCGATGAAGAGGAGGGGGAAGTGGTCCTTTCGGGTTGCAGCGTTCAACTTCCGATAATCTATGCACATCCTCCACCCTGTGACAGTCCTAGTGGGAATTAATTCATTCTTTTCATTCTTTACAACTGTCATCCCACCTTTCTTAGGGACCAAATGCACAGGACTCACCCAATTACTGTCAGAAATAGGAAAAATAATGCCTGCATCTAACAATTTTAGCACTTCTTTTCTCACAACCTCTTTCAAGTTTGGGTTAAGTCTTCTTTGATGCTCTATGGAGGGTTTATGATCATCTTCCATTAAAATTCTGTGCATACACATTGAGGGACTAATCCCCTTCAAATCATCAATTGAGTATCCTATGGCCTTTCTATGCAATCTAAGCTCATGCAACAACTTCTCAGTTTCATCAGGATTCAGAGTAGCACTCACAATCACAGGATAAGTAGCATCAGGGCCTAAAAACTCATACCTCAATGTGGATGGAAGTGGCTTCAACTCCACTTTTGGTGCTCCTTTAACTTCGCCCTTAGAGTCTCCGTCATCTTCCTTCAAGACCTCAAACACCGCTTCAGGATCTTCCTTAGCAGCTTCTAAATCCTGAACTACAGCAGCAAGTAGTTCATCTTCATCGCCTTCAGTCACACTTTCAATCAAACAAAGCTCCAGAGGGTCTTGAACGACCACCACCTTCATATCAACCTGAGCTCCTTCATCTACCACATCAATCCTGTAACACTCATCCTCAAAAGCAGGTTGTTTAATAGCATTAGAAAAATTAAACTCAAGTTTTTCATCTCCCACAGTGAAGGTAAGAACAGCGTTCTTGACATCTATATTGGTACCTGCAGTAGCTAGGAAGGGCCTTCCTAGTATAATAGGTACAGGACAATTTGCTTCAATATCAAGAACGATAAAGTCTACTGGGATGAAAAACTTACCAACCTGAATAGGAATGTCTTCCAGTATACCTGATGGATGTCTAACCGACCTATCAGCCATGCAGAGCGTCATCCGGACTGGTCTGGGGTCTCCCAATCCTAGCTTCTTGCAGATGGAAAGGGGAATGATACTCACGCTAGCCCCCAAATCGCAAAGGGCAAAGTAGGTGAAGTTTCCCATGGTGATAGGGACATAGAAGCTCCCAGGATCTTCAAGCTTAGGAGGGAGCTTGTTCTGAATGAGAGCGCTGCACTCCCGATTCAACGAGATAGTCTGACACTCTTCAAGCTTCCTCTTGTTTGACAAGATCACCTTCAGAAACTTTACATAGGATGGCATTTGAGATAGAGCATCAGTGAAAGGAATGTTGATGTAAAGCTTCTTCAGCACCTCCAAAAATTTCCCATACTGCTTTTCGATTTAGACCTGAGCCTTTCTTTGTGGAAAAGGAAGGGGTGGCTTGTAAGCGGGAGGCGGAACATATACAGATTGTTTCTCTGGCTCAGGAGCCTTTTCCTTCTCAGTTTCAACATTCTCCTGAGCTTCTCTTTGCTCTGCAGGCTTCAACTCTTCTAGTTGCTTTCCATTCCTTAGGGACACAGCAGAAATCTGTCCCTTAGGATTATCTTCGGTACGCCCTGGAAATTGACCATTCTGTCTAGGGGCATTGTTGGCCTGTTGAGCTACCTGTGTCTCAAGCATCTTTTGGATCTTACTAAGGTTTTGTACTTCGCCAGCCAAATTCTGAACGGTGCCCATAAGTTTTTCCATCATCAACTCCATTTTATCCTTCTGAGGTTGGCCTTTCGGTGGGAATCCAGGTGGTGGCGATTCTGCAGCTTGCTTATTAGCATATGAAAATCCGGGGTGATCCCTCGCTCGAGGGTTGTAATTATTGAAGTTCTTGTTATAGCCCTGACCCCTGTTAAAATTCCCCATGTAATTTGCTTCCTCCTCCTGACTGCTGATATCTTGAGAGTCATAAATCTGACAGCCAGAAATGGTGTGATCTTGAGCTCCACAAAACTGACAAGGCACTGGTCTGGTGTTTGTAGTAGCACTCACTTCTTTGACAGACAAAGACTTCTCCAATGTTGAGCTCAGACGTTTGATTTCAGAAGCCAATGCATCATATCTAGCATCCTTCAAGGTTTCAGCTCCCACTTCGTAGATCCCTGAACCTCTTTTGGCATTAGAAAGAGCCCTGGGTTGTGAGTACTTCCCACATCGCTTAGCGGTCTTCTCGATGAACGCCCAAGCATCTTCAGCTCCCATTTCCAAAAATTCTCCTCCAGATGAGGAATCGATAAGCACCTTAGTGTTGTCACTGACAGCTTTGTAGAAAATTTCTAACAGATTCAGCTTCGGTATCCCGTGGTGCGGACACTCAAACAAAAGGTCTTTGAATCTCTCCCATGACTCATGTATGTTCTCCCCATCACTAACCATGAAAGAATTTATCTTCCGCCTCATCTCATCAGTCTTGGATGGCGGGAAGAACTGATTCAGAAACTCAGATGACAATTCCTCCCAAGTAGTAATGGTGCCAGCAGGGATAGAGTTGTACCAGTGTCTAGCCTTTCCAGCAAGTGAGAAGGAGAATGATCGCATTAAGAACTCTTCAGGGGTGACACCTTGAACCTTCACAGTATCCATCAATTCCTTGAATGTGGATATGTGCTGATGGGGGCTCTCAGCAGGAAGCCCATTGAACATGTTCTGTCTTATCATATTCAACAGTGCAGGCTTTAGCTCAAAATTGGCAGGTGTTAATGTAGGAAGAACTACACCCGGCTGAGGTAGGTACTGAGCCGGATCCATACGCTCTCCTAGAGTTTGCGGCCCTTGGGGTTGTGGTAGTGGATTCACCACAATTTGTCGATTACCAAGCTCTTGTCGCAGGGCAGCATTCTCTAGATCTCTCTGAGCCATCAGTCGCTCGAGTTCAGCTAAACGATTAGCGTTGTCACCCATTGTTTGATTTCTAGCAGTGCGTTGTTCAGCTCTTCTTCTACGAAAGGTGCGTTCAGGTTCCGGATCAAAAGGGAATAGATCACTAGAGCTTTCAGTTTTTCGCATTCAGAGCAAAGCACAACCTGAAACCAACGACAAAAGGAAATAAATCAAAGCAGAAACAAGGACTTAGCAAACCAGTTGTCAGGAAACGATTGATACTAGCACCAGTCCCCGACAACGGCGCCAAAAACTTGATGTTGCTAAAACCAACCCTGCAAGAATACGGTGTCGATTGTAGTATTCAAGTATCATATCACAAGGACTGGTGGAGTGTCAATTATTAGCTTTAAACCAGTTTGACCAAGCCCAAAAGTAGCAGACAATTTAAGAGAAATTGTAATTGAAAGTGACAAATAACAATAGAATGATGAGAAATATATATGTGAGAGACATTCAAGGGCTAGGGATTCTGCGAACGATGCATCCTCAATAGAATAAAATGTAGTCTCACCCGAATCATTTCCAATTCTATGTGAAGGTAGGTTATCTAATGTAATTGCAAATCTCCTTTCGGTCTCAATGCAAATGTGTCTGAATTGGATAACAATCTCCTTTCGGTCTCATGCAACCAATTCAGACCCCTTGAGCTCTTAGAATCTAGGTGATAATCATATCAATATCTCCTTTCAGTCTCAATCAATATCAATATAACCTAAGATTTCTACGACAACCTATTGATCCTCAAAAAGCTTAATTCACTTTCGCACAATTAAACTTTAGGTTTAATCCTATAGTTCTGATGGATCAGATCACCTTTCGGTCTCAATTCACCATCTAAATTCCAACTTAGGGTTATCTTCTTTCGATCTCAAACCCTAAATCAGGTATAATCCATTCACATTGATTAGATTAAGTACAATAGGATTAAATCACAATTCAAATGAGAAATCATTCGGGCGATATGAAGAGCAAGTCTATTTCTGCATCGTCGGGATTATCCCTAACCCTAGAACAAGGAGAACTAGCCTAGCATGGAGATTTTCATATTCAATTCAATTAGACTAAGCATAGAAATCAAAGACAAACAAGAGATAAGAGTAAAAGTACCAATTCTGAATTGAAACGACTCGAATCTCCGCTTAGGGTTCTCACAAGTTCTTCAAAAGCCTCAACAATGTCAGATTTTTCCGGCCCCCTTTGTCCCCTAAAAAAGTCCCTTAAATACCCCCTCAATAAAATAAATTAAAAACGGAATAAAAACGGTTCAGGGGCCGACACTCGGGCATAACACATCTCGAGTGTCAAAGGCACTCGGCCGAGTGTTTTGTTCTGTAAAGTACTGGAGGCCACTCGAGACCATAACTGCTCGAGTGTATAGGGCACTCGGCCGAGTGGGTGTTATTTCTCACTTCTGAGGGCCACTCGAGCATACAACTACTCGAGTTCAAATTCACTCGACCGAGTGTCTGGGTTTCTTTACTTCTTTGTCTTTTGCCAAGCTCGTCACGATTCCGGTGCTCCACATCCTTGATTCTGTCCCTCCTAGTGCATCTTTGACGCCTTCCGAGTGCACCGAAAAGCCTCGAAGCTTGTCATTCTCCATTAGCTCTCTCATTGGCACCAAAACCACTCAAAAGCACCTGAAATCATAACAAACGAGCGGTAGACACCGATTCCACCAAACTAAACCAAAAAGGGCCAAAAATATATATAATACTTAACTCAAAGACCCTAAACCCGATGCAAACATGCCCTATATTCATCGCTAAATAGATGCTATCATGAAACTACTTCACCCCTATTGTTATCAATCAATCACCATTCCTAATTTTAGTTTATTTGTTTGTTTCAATCATCTCAATTACCTTCAATATCACTACTTTTGTTAGTAATTAAAGTACACATGAAAAGGTATTCTCCTTGTGAATCGACATTTGGACTTACCGCTTATACTAGATATAAGTTTGGATTATTATCTTTGACATGGATCAACGACCGTTTTACGCCCGTCACAAGTTTATTAAGTTAGGTTCATTAAGTTAGCCCTATTACATTCATTTTTTTCTTTAAAACTTTTCCAAATCTATTTGAAATTCATGGACGGTTTTCAAAACACATGCTTGACAATTTTGCACCCGGATTGCACAACCTGGCTCTGATATATACCAACTTTGTAATGGCTCAAATATAAATATTCGGGTTACGTTTTAAAGGTTGGATACTTTCGTTCAAATCTTGCAATCCAGGAACGGGTCGAGGTTTCAAAACCTCCAAAGTTAGTTTGTAAAGTGGGGATTACAAACCCCAAACCATACGAAGAGCCATTGGGTACCCTTAACCTGTCCTATTTACTAAGTTGCTTAAATTCATTTTCAAGTAAAGCATGTAAAACTAAAAGCGGGTACAACTTGCCACGACAAAGTCAGGTCAAAACCAAAACACGAAAAGCATATATCTGTAAGACATTCAAGGTAGTCCGATAGGATTCAGTCTCTCGGTCGATGTTCGCCCAGAACATATCCCCACTTTGGAAGCATGGATCATACATAAATCTGCACACAAAACTAAAAACAATATGCGGGGCGAAGAATCAGACTGAGGTCCATACGCATTCTGGGTCCCACAGCAGGCACACACATACGCTATTCCTAAAATAAGGATGCTTCTAATGTAGAGCGGAACTTAAACACGCAAGTCATGCTTATCTGGATATAATATGCGAGATATTGTAAATGTCCCAAAGAAAGCCAACTGGCATGACCCTCTCCTACCTCCCGCCTTCCCGTTAGGGCGGAGCTTGGCCAGTACGGTGTTATAGCATAGCAATTTCCATCCACATATGTATCTATGCGCATTTAATAATCAATCATGCGCATATGGTGAATCAAGCCTGCAAACTCAACTCATATAAACGACTCGATGAGTTTGAGCCATCCAATGACCCTAGCAAAAGCTCTAAGACTCACAGATAACGCTCGTTCTCTTTCTAAATACATAGAGTAAACGAATGCTCATTCAAGTGTGCAAACCTAAGCAGGATAATACATAAATCATGCCCTGATGCATATGCAACACCTAGTACATCATGGGACTATATGTAGGATGAATCATTCTGAGCAGTCTGAATAACTCCATAAAGGAACTTACCTGAAAAGCCGAACAACAAAGATATAGCAGAGAGCATAATCCAATCAGGCCACTTTTGTCGTGGCAAAAGCCACACTCGCGGTTGCGAAAAGTCTCCTTCCTTTTCTTTGAGTTCTGTTCTAACTCGTCGCAGCGACCATGGTTTCGCCGCGGCGAGATTCGAACGTTTTGGCTCGTTTTTACCTTGAATCATCTCCTTTATTTGCCAAACCAACCCCAAATCAAAGCAAACTCAATTCCGACTCTAACCAATATCAAAGGACACAAACGAGGACCAGAGGGGGAGAGCAAAAAAGGGATTACCGAGTGTTCCGAGGGAATGCTTACTCAAGCTCCAATGGAGGATCTCCAAGCTCCAATGTCTCCGGGAAAGCTCAAACAAGCCCTAGGAAGGTTGGAGGGTGAGTAAAAGAGCACATTTACGTGTTTAGAAGCTGAAACAAGTTAGAAAGAGGATAAACCGACCTTTTAGTGTCAAAATGAGCAAGGAAGGAAGAGGAGCCTCGATTTTACACTTCCATGTGTTAGATCTCCGTCGTTTCGACCTTGGAAGTAAGAAAATTGAGTAAAGGTGGACCTTTAAGAGTTTAGAAAGAGAAAGGAAGCAAAGAGAGAAGAGAATGGATGGATTACCACGAGGAAGGGAGAAACAGAGCTCCATGGGCTCCCACTCGTGGCCGCGAAAGCGCCTCTTTTGGCTCCTTGGTTCCTTCTCACGACGTTGACTTGGAACTTGCGGTCCCGACTCTGCTCAACAGCTCCTATTTTATGTAAATTGGTGTTTGGTCTGCGTTTTCTAGGCTAGATATTCAAGGGGAGTGTGATGGAGGTGTGTTTGGAGGATTTTGTGGCTGGAAAAACACAAAAGATGAGATTTGGAAGAGGGCTTAGAAGATTGAAGAGGAGAGAGGGAGAGTGAGTGACTTAGGATTTTTTTTAGGGTGATATGGTCTCCATGGGATTGCAACTTCCCTTATATAGTGGAGACAATGGGAGCTCCGATGGTTTTAAAAGGGAAAAAGATGAAAACCATAAAGAGAGGGTGGGAAGCAAGGGGAGAGAGAGAGAGAGAGAGAGAGAGAGAGAGAGAGAGAGAGAGAGAGATTCCACTAATTTCTAGTTTGAATCCCGATAACCTATCCCAAATCCCAACTCCCGTAAATCTGAATCAAAATTTCAAATTGTTCAAAAATGACTCACGATACTCTAAGTTTTCGAAATCCGAAATCGGTAGCGGAAAATAGCAAGTTGCTCGGGGACCTATTTTCAAAAGGTTTTCAATTTCAAAAATTAAATAATAATTAAAATTTTCGGTCTTTAAACAGGACAGGAGCGAGGTTAGTGTTAAAGTTTACACTTTGCAAAATTCAATTGTTGAATTTGAATTTAAAACTTATGTATAATTGTAAAATGGTATGTTTTGGTATCGAAAATGAAAATTATATACAAATTTAGGACTACTTATAGAAAATATAAAGTATGAAATTTGATGTTATTTGTTTCAATAGGTGTTGATTAGGTTTCAAAAAATGATATTACATAAAATGATTTATCGACTATCTACATAGTATTGGTATTCGCATTATTGTTAATGGTATATAGATGAAATTTGATGTAGGATTATTAATATAAACATATTAAATTTAAAATATGATGTTATATGTTTAAGTAGGTAGGTGTTGAATAGGTTAAAAAACCAAAATTGAATTGTAGTCTTCCTTATTTTTATAAATTTAATTTGTGTTGAAATGACCATTTAAGTAGTATTACACTGACTTTTAAACTCTTCACATCCATTAAGACGTGTCCTTTCCTAGTTGGACAAGGTGCGACCAACTGCTTCCATGTATAGGGGAGAAAGATATTCCCATAAAGAGGTTCACTCTGCCCCAGCCAGTACCTCTACACTACATCTTATGACAAGTGCTCAGATCACAATTAACAGTTGCACCTTCTCGGGCTAGTACATCACAAGTTGGAAGGGGCAGGGTGTCATCTCTCTCTGACTCATAAATAGAAGGGGATGTTGTCCCTATGAGAGGCTTTGTATCAACAAAGGACACATCCACATTCTATTGGATGTTCGTGATCTATTCCAACAGTCACATGCTCCTCAACTGGCTAAGGAGCAACCTAACCCTTTGAGTTGGCCTCTTCTAGAGGGTGCATGTTGGTAGAGAGTACTGAATACATTGTGGTTACATATTCCAGCAGGAGGATGGGCACATACTGGAACCTATGGTGTTGCTTCTAATCTCGTTTATGGTACTAGCTTTCAAGAAGACCAAGCCTTTTCTCGGCGGACGGTGTTGAAGACCGCGGGCAGGATCATGAGGAGGTTGTGCATAAAGTTGATCCAACAGTGCTCGATACAAGGTTTTTGGGAGGCCATAGCATCAAGATGAACCTTCTTTTGTTGCACACTTGTCAGGCAACCAATATAGAGATGCTCATGCAAGGTTTTTGAGAGGTCATGCGTATGGGCACCTTATATGATACATATTGTTCAATTGTCAACGTTGTGTTGCTGACCCTCAAGCTCAAACTAACATTCCCCATTTTTCTAGATGTTGTTACCTTGCTCGATGTAGACGCGAAATCTAATTCATTTGTTCTTCCATAATCGGTGTCTCAAGATAACCATATTTTTTCAGTCCCCACATAATGAGCCTAACCTTTGATATTCTTTTGGTCGGACCAAACACCGACAAGCTGAAACATCAACGAATACTCGATGACTCCAACCAAAGATTAATGTTGACTCTGTATTATTTTAGCAATAACTTTATTAAATAGCATTGTATTTGTTTTACACATAATCTAGACTACTTCTATAATACAAAAACATATTGGTTTCGAACGTTCTATAAACCATATCAAATGTCATATTACTAGTATAAATTTTAACTAAACTAGATTATATAGACATTCATTACAATGTTGTACCTATAGGTTCCGAACAAGTTCCTGAGGGTCACTATCATAGTGGGGATAGAATGATACCTCATCTTGTTCTGCTTTTGGGGACGACATGATCAAGAGAGTTTGATAAGCTTGAAATCCAATTTCTTCGGTAATCGAGTGAAGGTGGTGAAGGTGATTTTTGTAACTTATGGGAACTACACCATCCGGCTTCTGTTTATAGATGAGTACACGTCGGTTGACCCATCGCCTCTAACGGTTTCAGGAATTGTAGTTGGCTTTAGTTCCCACGGTTTTCAAAACCATACTAGCAGATATTTTCACATTTTTTTAAAATCGTAGTAATCATTGTATCATTGACGATATTTTAATCGTGTAAAAAGTAAACTGGATAAACAATCATGTTTTTAAGGAAATATGACCCCAAATAATACAAAATATCGGCCGTGAACCGAAAATAATACGAACTTTGAAAATCACCAGTTGGTATATAAACTATTGCGAATTAAACCAATTTCGATACGAAACCATTTATGACCAAATTTCTAATGACTTGTATGACGTGACAACTAGACTTTTTTTAATGACATGGTATGCCGTGTCATTATATTTTTTTAAATGACTAAAAAATGAATTTGTATGAATTTAGGAATTGGTTGGAACCCTAAATTCACTATTGATGAACGTTGAGTAAAGAAGAAGCTCTCGGTTCAACCAGATTGAAGACAAGGAGAAGAGAAGAGCAGTGTGATGAAGGTTGAGCAACATTTGATCAGGAGAATTCTTGTGGCATTCATACAATTTTCTCCTCCGAATTTGAGAGGTAAATATAGCGATTTTTTTTCTCTATGGTGGTTGTTAGGTTTTGAAGGTAGAGAAATATGCTTGTGTTGAATCAAATCGGATTTTTTAAAATATATTTGGATTATTTGATTGTTGAGAATGAACCTAAAATTTGAGGGATGTGTTTTCCTCTCTTGATTTTTTAATATTGATTTTGAGATGCCTTTTTTATTTTTGAATTTTTTTGGTTGTCTAATGAGAGCAAAATGGATGCTGAATATATTAGATGATGTGTATGCTTTGAATGACCATGTGAATGATGCTAATGAGGATGGAAAAAGGGCCTTTGAAGAATCTATTGAATGTAACACAAAATGGGAAACGCTTTTAGATGAGGGTGTTGTTGATAGATCATCCAATGAATCTTATTATCAACCTTCTGAGGTCCCATTAAGTGATTATGGTTGAGATATTATTGTGGATGAGGGAAAACATGTGACAATAGATTTTGAAGAAGATTTGGATGAAGAAGAGTTGGCAGCTCATGGTGTTGATGCACTTGAAATGGACTCTTCAGATGAGGAACTGAAAAATGCAAGACAAAGGATTCAGAAATATAGAGAACAACTTGAGAAGGAAAAAGAGGCTCATTTAAGTGAATATGAAGACTCTGATAGTGATGTTCATATTTTATCCGATAATAAAGATGATGACAATGCTAAAAAGAGGATGAGAAGAAGAAGTAAGATGAATGTTGGTGGTAAAATTGAGTACAAGAATTTTGTGTGGGAAGGTCTCGATGTAGACCTAGGAATAACAGTAATAGCAGCATACCTGTTGAGAAAAGGTCTCGAGGCAAAATGAAGCATCAAAGGCCAAATGCATACACCCTTGTAGGTGAAGTTGGTGGAGCTTCTAGTAAGATTTCTATTTAACAAAAAAAATACATAACTTGAAATGTTTCAATTTTCGGGTCTGATTTTCCACAAAATTATATAAGTGAATCTGTTGCAGGAAGAGAAAGAGGGAGAGGAAGAGGAAGAGTTGCAAAAAGAAGAGGAGGGATGACGGAAGGTAAACGTCGTTAGATTTCACCTCGCCAAAGAAATAACCCAAACTAACAAACTAAACTAGCAAACTAGTATAGCGGATAAGTAAGGGGTCGAACCCACAGAGAAACAAGTACTTCAATTCAATATGTGTTTATCAATTATGACACTAACAAAGGACTAGGAACACGAATGAAGAAACACAACACAAATAAACTAAGATAAATATATGGATAGGAACAAAGAGAAGATAAAAGGTAAGAGTGTGGTTTGCCTACAATTCGCAACATTGGTTGATTTATATTTGATCCTTGAGATGATTGCAATATTATTCCTAAGCCTATGTCGACTTGACTAAAGTTGAAGGATTCGCAGAGATACAATCACCTTATTCAATATCACTAAAGAATAGCATTAAGAACTCAAGTACTTAGACTAATTAGCACATTGATTTAATGCAATTAAGACAAATAGGCGCAAACCGAACTTGACCCTAATCGAACCTACACAACATAGATCAATTGTTATCATCCACTACAAAGGCATAGAAATATCACTAAATCAATGACTTCGTTTGCTATCGAGAAACCAATAACGGATTCATAGCATAGATGTGAACTCTAACTAGATGTGTGGTTATAGAAAGAATCACAAATATAAACAATGAAGAACAAGATGATAAACAAACTCATGAATAATAAAGAAACCAAGTCTCACAATCAACCAACCAAGTCTTGAATCATAGCAAAACCACAAGAATTCTAGGTAAGCATGACAAATCATGAATCTCTAAACTTAAATCCTCTCATTGTAATGAGTTTTATGGGGAATAGAACTTTATTAGTTGTGTTAGTTGATTGAATGAATGCTGGAAATATGTCTAATATAGGGCTCAAAGGCGTCGGCCAAAACCCTAGAAAAGATAGATAAAAGTTCCCACAAAGATAGGTTGGGCCGTGTATTGCAAATCCGGACCTGACGAGGCGGCGGGCGTCGTTCCTACAATGCTGACAGCTTCGGCAGACTGAACTTGTAACACACTTTTTGGAGTCATTCTTTGTCCGATTGACGCATATAAATATGCGTTGGAAATCTCTTTTCAAGCACTACGATTCTCATGAAGATTTCAGAAGCTAATTCCAACTTATCAGAACCTTAAAGATGGGATTGCTCCATGTTCTCCATTTCTGTTCTTGTTCCTTAACTCTTCTTTGTTGGAAATCCACGTTTCGAGGCCAGATCTTATAACCTACAAATAAACACTAGAAATCATAGATTCCGCACTTTGAATATCAAATGACCAAGAATATGAATAAGCTTATTAAACACGCAATATGAATATTTAATACAACTAAGACTACCTATAAATGACCATATAAAATTTGCATTATCTAGGTACTAGATTAGCTACTGTAAGAATGGGTATTATTTATCATGAAGGGGGTTCAATCCTATACAGATCTAGTGTCTCTGAACCTTTGGTGGAATTGAATCCATGTCATATAGGGTCTTTCCATGTACATTTTGCAACACATAAAGCCAAACAAACAACTATTCTGATTTTTACGAATTTGAATTCACTTTTTTTAATTTACTATTATGCTTTTATGACATCTTATCGGGTATCTCAACAGGTGCAACACTCTGCACCTATTGTGGACAACTAGACATGAACTCAATATATTGATAGAAGCAGGGAGCATGGGCTACTGACTTTTTTGTTACAACAACATTTTGACGAGCCTTTATGGCTCTTTATATGTAATGTATATAGAAGACCATGCTTATGATGCTCTTTGTTGGCTACTACTTTATTATATTCAATGTAAAGGTCGCACAAGGCTCGCCTTTCTCGTTCCTAAATCTTGCATGGTAAGTAATCCACAAGGCTCGGACTTCACTCGATCTCGGCTCCGATTGCTTCTGGATAGTACTCAACGTCGACCAAAGTACTCGACGTCGAGTGGCGTTGTCTTCTCCTCGTGTGCACTCGAGCTCGGGTAAGATTACTGGCATCGATGGGTACTCGACATCGAGTAGACTCCTCGACGTCGAGTAGTCATGTGCTCTCGAATGTGGCTCTGCTCGTGCTCAACATGCTGAATTCGACTGGATGTACTCGACGTTGACTAAAGTACTCGACGTCGAGTAGAATTGTCAGCTCTCAGCATTCTGCTCCGTTCTTGAAATGCACTTTTCCGAGTCCTCGGTCGTCTGATTGACGCATATGAGTATGCATTGGAAAGCTCTTTTCGAGGGCTTCAACTCTCATGAAGACATCAAAACTTGATTCAGAATGATGAATGACAAAAAGTGGGTTTTTCTCCTGATACGTTTGGGATACCCGATCATTCGCATGTAGGCTCAAGATCAAGAACCATGCCGTATATTTGCCCGATCTTGCAATGGTCTTCTAATATCTTCTGATTAACCAATTAAGTAAATTAATTAGGAAACTAATTAAAGCAATAGTTCTTAACTTAAGAAATTCAAACAACTAATAGCGATAGAAATCAATTAACTAGATTTAAACTAAAGAAATATCGATGAAGGGAAAGCAGGGAAAGTGCAGGAGTGAAATCTTGCGAGGACGAGAGCGTCGAAGACAAGCTCCTCAGGGCGCTGGGGTTGCGCAGGAGCCGTCGAAGTCGAGAGCGGAGCCGAGGAGTCTAGGCGCACACAGGAGCAGGTCTCCTCAAGGTGTGCGGAAGCCAAGCCTTGACATCATCTCCAGCTGCACCATCCTTAGCTTCTTTATGACTTTCTTTTAAGCTCCAAAGTGCGTCCAATTTCTGCAAAATTAAACAGAAACTAGTGTAAACTCCATAATTTGACAAATAAGCATAAACTACATAGATTATGTATTATTCTAACCCCGAATGTATGAAATATATACAGAAATCGATATAAAAGTTAAGGTAAAACATGGTAAATTAGGCTCACAACGTATAGTAAGACCCATTAGCGTTTGGCTTATTAATTATCCCTATTTATATGGAATGACAAACGCATGCAACCTTAAACGAATTTATCCTAATCTTTTCAAAAAATGGCTCATGAGAATTTAAAGTAGTTGTATGGTATCTCAAATCGGTGCAAATCCTCTACCCCAAATGCCTACCCCAACTCCCTACCCCACAAAATTATTTTACATCTAAATTAATATTAAAAAAAATTAAAAAAAATATATTTAGCTTCTACATACTTATGATAATATATTTGAAAAAAAAAATCTTAAAAAATCAACTTAAAAAAATTATAATAATTCACAAGAGATAGAAAGATTTTTTTAAGTTTTAAAAAGATGTGAGTTTACTATATATTTTTTAAAAAAAAATATAAGTTGATTTTTTAAGATTTTTTTTTTAAATATGTTATCCTAAGTATGTAGAAGCTAAATATATTTTTTTAATATTAATTTAGATTTAAAATAATTTTGTGAGATAGGGAGTTGGGGTAGGGGTTTGGGGTAGAGGATTTGCACCAATCTCAAATTGGTTTGTGTAGTTGTTATTAAATGAGTTTAAAAATTGCTTAGGTGACGAAAATAAAATTGGCATGATTGAGAGTACTCGTTAACTTCTCCGTATAAAAGTATTGTAAAGAGTTGAGTCCCATCTATCTGGTCTATATCACATTTGTACGATTGAATGATGGCCTTTTATTTTCAATTTTTCATGCTTTAAAGGAACCCCCCTATTGAGGACGACGTACTTTACTCCATCGAAGCGTAAATGGGAGTGAAAGTGAAACCCACAAGAACATTTGAAAATAGGAACATCTATAGACAAGACAAGTAATCTTTGAAAGGCCGTCGACATCTTTTTCCCTTCTTTTTAATTTAATTTCTCCCTTCTAATATAACAACTGTTTCCTCTGAGTATCCAATTCTTCATCGAGAATCCATCCAATCTAGTTTTAAAAAATGTTTGATAGATGCTCAACGATAAAATAGGGTCAAAGATTTAATCGTGTTTCACGGTTAATTGGCTAATTTTATTGGTATAGGTAGATCTTGGTAACTTTGACGGCCTTAACGACAGAGTGAGATTAAAGATTTATTCAGAATCTAAACGAAACTTGACACCGTTTTTTTAGAATAACAAGCTCAAAACTGAAAACCTCAATCATATACGAGTATGGAAGTTTGCAAGTTGAAGAGAGTTTGAGATTGAAGAGGTGAATGATTGATGGAGGAGGAAGATAAGGGAGTGGTGTAGAGTGGGTTTTGGGAGGGTTTGACTTTGGAGACGTATAAAGTGGTGGGCTTTTGATATTCACATGGAACCTTGCAAGGCCGCTTCTCTAAAGATGGTTTTCCTTCACATGCTTGGTCTTCTTAGGGAGGGCCCATTCTTAACTCTCTTACCTTTATGTATTTAATGATCCAATTGGCCCCACACCCTCCCCTCTGATCTTGATGTTTACCTTTATGATTTTATGATACCTTACTCCAAATGAAGATGAAGATGGTATAGGTTGGTCTCACGGTCTCACCTGCACACTTACCTGTTAATCAACCGCATAAGCTTCCAAAGTTAGATGTTATAAATGATTTAACCAATTCTCGAGTTTCCTGTCACAAACTTGTAACTTACAAAAATGATTCTAGTGTAAAAAATTTGAGTTTTATTGCGTGTGAGTGATTGGGATCCTGAAAACTTGGAGGCAAAAATAAGTAAAACAATAGAAAAACTAAATAATAATAAGCAAGGGGACCAAATGCAGAACTCTAAAATACATTAAAAAAAATTGGAAAGTACCTATCAAGAGTTGACAAGTGTTATTGGAGTTATTGGGCATATTTAATTCATCGTTGAAACTTTCCACTCTCTCAAATGGAAGTATTGCTAGTTTCCTCTCCCTTATCTCTACACCCCTAAGCCTAGCCATAATCGATATTTCCTACTTCGTATCTTTTGATTAGATTATAAATCAAATCATATCACAAAGATAAAGTAACCATATACTGAAATTTATTTATGTAGAACCATGGCTTTCATCCAACTATTAGAGTTCTATATACCGAATTCGTTAATGGTTTAATGGTTGATGCATAGGATAAAGGTCGAGGTGTATACACTCGTTCCTTATAAATAAATAAGAAGAAGAAGAAGAGAAGAGATGATATGTCTGCAAGATGGAATATATTAATCTATTATCGAACAAAATTCTTAAAAAAATGAACAATTTCCTAGTAGTTTCAAATGCAACTTGCTTCCCAAACGATGGGAAAACTTTCAAAAGTGGGTCTGAAACGGGCATGTAATTTTACCTAATCTGGAATCACCTAATCTTAAACGAACAAGGTGATAGATAGATCAAATGGCTAAACATTGGATTTACTTACCTCAACTTGTTCAATTACATAGGGTTATAATGGTTGTAAAGATAATCATAATCCTCAACACTTTTAGGACAAATTATCTAAGAAACCCCTTTTATTTTCCATAATTTAGACATGGAAATTATGAACCAAAATAAGAGATAAAACACCAAGGACATGTTAGAAAAAATCAGCACCTATTTTACTTTTTCTTTTTAAGGCCATAACAATCTATTCTTGATTCTTCCCTTTATCTTGAAGCAGTGTGAAAACTGTAAAGTGTCAAAGAAAATAAAAGGACATACAATAAAGCTAAAGGAGCAACGTGCCTGCATATAATAGTTGAATTGCCACCAACAAACTGTACAAGTGTGCTATTGATTTGGTCCACTTTCTCAAAAGGTGAAACTTGTCATTTTGTGCACAAAGCAACGAGATGACAGCCCATTTAAGAGGACATCATTACACCACGCCACGGAGAAGAACGCTTCTCCTCCGCGGGTTTAATTTAAGAGGACATCGAAAGCTCATGTCGAATTCGTTTATTAATTAAACAATTCTGTTTAAGATTAAAAAAAAAGTTCAATTCAAAAGCGTTCATTTGTCATACAAATTAAATATGAGCAATTTTTTAAACTTGAATCCAAATTTAAGTTCGACTTATATTTAAACAAGGTACGTGTGAACAAGTAATGTCCAGCTCATTCAACTCGAATAATAATCCTACTCAAATCACAACATGAAATCTACATTCACACTCTTGATTGAGAAAAGTGTGTACTCTAAGAGTGCACTTAAGATAACCCAGAGTGGGGTGGTTTTCTTTGAATTAAGAAAACCTATTGCACTTTAATATAACACTATTTGTGATTAACCGATAAATTTACGAGTTAAATAGAGAATTATTTTAATTAAAAATAAATTGATAAATATGAATAACTGAAGCGAATCAAAATTATGCGGCAAAAAAGTGCTGCATTTTTTTTTTTTGCTACAGAGAACTTGACTGCTTTTGTTTGGGTTAATTTTTCTTTTTTTTTTCTCCTTTGGAAATAATTGAGGGAAATTATGATGACTCCTGCTTTGTTTTGCCCTCTCAAGTTCCCAACTATAAATATCAGCAAACAGGGAAGCCAAAAATAATGCAAAGCCCTTGTTGTAGACTAGAAATTCAGTAGCAATTCTAAACTCCCATCAAAGCTCTCTAACAACTTGAATTAGTTTAGGTTCTTTGAGTTTCTTGTTCACCTTTCACCAATTCCTGAACTCTTTTGCTTCTCTGATCCATAGTTCTTTTTTCCCTGCTGTTGGATCACCAGGTTTTTTTTTGGCCCTCCCTTCAATTTAATCACTTCTAATTCATCTTTCCTAGAGGAAGACAGGATCAGTTTTTCAAGAATCCCTCTTCCTACCGAAAGATTCAGAGCTCATCTTTTCAAGTTTCTTCAGCTCTCCCCTGTAAGAATCAACCCATGGGAATGGAGAATTTCCAAGAGAACGGCTTTCCATTAGCTTCCCAAGAAGCCAACAAAATCAGAGACTCGCTCTCCACACTCATATTAACCGGTGGTACAACCAACACACTGGACTCCATCTTCTCCGACTGCCCACCTTCAAACACATTAAACTCAGACACCACTACTCTTGAGCCTCTAGGCTCCTCTGTCTACCTCAGGCAGAGAGATTTGATCCATAAGTTCTGGCAAGAGAACAGGCCAAAGGGCTCAGTATCTCTCCCCTCTTCTCTCCTGAACCTCCAGTACCAAAACTCGCTTGCTTCGCACAACAGCATCTCGGGTAACTGCAGTAGGAAAAAGTTGTACAGGGGAGTTCGGCAGAGGCACTGGGGGAAATGGGTCGCTGAGATCAGACTCCCACAGAACAGGATGAGGGTCTGGCTCGGCACCTATGACTCTGCTGAGGCTGCAGCCTATGCCTATGACCGTGCTGCTTATAAACTTCGAGGCGAATATGCACGACTTAACTTCCCCAATTTGAAGGATCCAAGCAAGCTGGGTGTTGGGGATTCCGTAAAAATGAACGCGATAAAGCTTGCTGTGGATGCCAAGATTCAGGCCATCTGCCAAAGGGTGAAAAGGGAGAAAGCAATTAAAAATGCAAGGAAGAAGCAAGCAACTCCTGTTGGTGATAATGGCGGTGAATGTGGTGGGGGCGATGGTGGTGGTGGTGGTGGGGGTGGTAATTTACTGCAGGTTGACTTATCATCATCTTCTTGTTCCTCTGCAAGTTCCTCATTAAATTCCATGGTGGTCAACGAGAGCAGCTGGATAAGTGAGATGGGGTCATCACCTTCATCATCCCAGGCAGCTTCTGAAGAGGTGTTTTGGAGTAACTATAATGGCAGTTCTCCAGCTTCTGATTCCATCTTCCCTGCTGTCGACCTGGAGGAGCTGTTGGAATACGATGGAAGTTACCCACTGGCTAGGATGCCATCTTATGACCCAGATCTGATCTGGGAAGTCCTAGCTACCTAGGGTGGTGTGGTAATATCATAAGCTGAAGTCTAATACTTCTAAACTGTTGTATTAATAAAGTTTTATCGAGTGTATCAGGGGAGGTTAATGGCCTTGGCCTATATAAAATCGAGTTTAGATATTGTCCTTAGTACAAGTGTTTTATAAGTTTACTAAAAGTGTAATCAAACTGTGTTGGTACTATTTGCCTATTTGGTGCAAATCCTAGTTTGTTCAAGAAATATTCTGTAATGAATGTTTCATTTTTTGTGGTTTTCCTAGGACTAGGAAAAAGAAGATTTATTCTATTGTGGTTGTTTTTATATCCACCTTTGTATCCATTAGCTGGATATTCCTTGAGCAGAGATGGCTTTCAAGGTTTCCACAGAGAGGTAGTGTTCTCTTGTGACTCCCAGGTAGTGTAAAAGGGTTGCTAGCTCTCTGGCAGAAATTAATACATAAACATGTTATTTCCGTGTTCTCTATGTTCCTAACCTAAAATATAAACGAGCAATCAAACACAAACCAAAAAATAAATGTAGCTTATTCTAACTTGCCAGCAAGATTATTAATCTATAGTCAACATGCTTAAAATGAAACAAGCAAAGAACACGGAAACTCCAGAGAGAGAGAGAGAGAGAGAGAGAGAGAGAGATATGAGGGATGATGTGCACCTGAAAGGATTTTTGATAACGTATCCAATCTGGTTTCCCTGAAAGTGAGAGCAGGAAGCTGCCAACTGGCTTATCTATTGTAGCATATTAATGACAGAAAGGTGTTAGATAGACCTAATACTCTTGGTGGTCCAGTCCAGCCTTCCTTTTTGTATCCATCCCTAGGTGGTAGCGAAGTAGCCAACTCTTGAGAAGGCAACAGCACATTTCGTAAACAATTTTGAGCGGCACAATGCATTTCAGTATCCACCACAATTTTTGGATCTGCTTCTGATAATAACGGAAGGAGGACACAAAAAGAGAAAAAAGGGAAGTTTAGAAGCGAAGTTCCAAAGTATAGATTTCCAGTAGCCACTAATTCCAACAGCAATTTGCAGAAAACTTCTTCCAATTGCATCATCTGTTTTGTGTAAATCCAATTATAGAAACAAAATGCTAGACAAATTTTCAACATCTTTGGGTCTCATAACAATTTAGATTATACTACAGATATAACATTCTACAAAATGAAAATTCATTGTTTGTTAACTCACAACATGGGGATGCAACCAGTGAGGTCTGCCCTCTCATGTGTTCTAAGCAGGCAAGAAGTACAGAAAAGAAAACGGAGCCAGAGGGAGGCAGAAAATGGGGAAACCATTTTTGAAATTTGAGAATCCTTGTTCTGCTAAAACTTAGTGAAAGACTCAAATGAAATTGAGTACTTGACATAAGCTGAACAATACAACACCAGCATATATTCTTGATCGTGCAGTGACTGCAAGAATGATTGCCAGAAAACCAAAGTAGCTTCCTGTTGGTTATAGCATTAAATATATATAAATATATTCCTTGCATCAATAAATCCCTTAAGTGATGGTCATTCTAAGTCTACCATCAAATTATATAACAAGATGTACATACTAGTGGACAAGCCTTTGGTTATATAGCAAAGCAAAGCAGCTTCCTGTTGCAAAGGTCATGTTTTGACGCAACTTCTAACTTTAAGGTAGGGTAATGCAATATTGCAACAACTCGTTTACGATATTGTATAGAAATAAAAATAAATTTTTTTTGCAAATGTGTCACATTGACACCCAAATAATTGATCAAACCAAAAGAAACAAAACTCTATCATTGCACTATTGCAGATCAATATGCATTAGAATAGTAATTACAGATTTTATCAGGGCAATCTCTCTCTGCATCTTGAACTGACTTACCACTTTCACCAGTCTATAACTTCCAACATCTCTTCCATGTTCTCCCTTGTTGAGTTCCTCAATAAGCTGTGGATTTAAAAAATAAGAAATTCATGAGATAGATCCAAAGCAGAAAACAAAAAGTAAGTACAGATTTGACCTCCAATATTGAAGTCTGAATGCTTACCTGAGAAAGGTTGGTGGTTTAATGCCGTTAGTTGTAGGAGGATCAATTTATAGCAGGAAACAGCCACTCAGATTATGCTGGAAATTAGATACCAGAATCAGCTTTAACAAATTAGGGCCGATTCCAATTTCCACATATTGTGAGATTTCCCTGTTTAATAATATCAGGGCTATGTGCTTCAGAACGATCAATTTCCATTTTATCTCCTCCATTCAAGTCTCTTCTCTTGCAATTTGTTATATCTTTTCACATTTCAGAATGAACAGCACTCACATCTCAGATTCAGGAACGAAACTTTTTAATAATATCCCAAACAGCTCCAGTACTTAAAATTTTCCAATTCCCAAACGCGAAATCGATGTCTATGATTCTCCTAACCGAATATTCACGGAATTCCGAAATCTAAATTGTCCGAGAAACGAAAAACCCTAAATCCAGCAAACCCTAAAATAGGCAAACAAAATCGAGGAACATCTATTCAATTACATCATACTGAAGAACGGAATCAGAACATACTAACGAAAAAGAAAGCAAAAATCAAAATATCAGTGCGCGACGCTTCATCCAGTAGACCTCTACACCGGTGATCGACGACGAGACGAAGGTAGGGAAGGGCAAAGGTGGATGGTTTGGCAACGCCGAGAATCGAGATTCGAGATAGTTTTGGCGATTAATTAGACATGGCGGGAAATGTAAGTAAAAGCAAAACAATGGGCTTGGGCTTTGGATTGGGAGTTCAGACTTCAGGGTGTGGTTCTTTACATCTGGCCCATTGGACTTTGGATGATTAGACATTCTACTTTTAACTAAGATGTGTCTTACTCTTAGGTTATGAATTGATTATGAATTATCATAGATCTACAAGACCATATCAATAAATTTGAGAAGCTCCGACTTAACAAGGAACTCTCCTCGTATAATTGAAGTATCACTTTGGATCACTTATTAATGTTCGACAACGTACTATAGTGTGATCGAACTTGTCAATGCTAACTGCTAATTCCATAGTTTTTATTATCTCTCGTGAACACTATTGTTATAGTTTAGTTGACTAATTTGCAAAACATGTTATGTGATGCTTCAACTGTAATTTGACTCCGCGACAAGTGGCATTATGGAAGTCTTAGCAGTGTGCTCAGTCCTCTGATTGGTTGCGTGCAGTACCTATTTCCGGGATAGGCTAGACTATGAATGGAATGACCTATCGTAGTGTGCTTAGCTGATGACTGAGTGTTCTGTTGTTTACTGTGTCCAGGCCATGTCCCTCTTGTTCTCGGGTCTTTGATGGTGATGTCTATGGTGACCATATTGTGTCTTGCGCTGGTGTCGTGGGTATTAAACATCGACACAACCTCGTTCGTGAGACCTTATTTGATATTTGCTACAGGTCTAGGATTTCTGCTGGTAAGGAGGTTGATATCAGTTTGGGTGATGGGTGAGATAAGCTCATTCGTCCGGCAGATTTGCTCCTTTATTCCTGGGATGTGTGTGTCGATATGACAGGATCCTCCCCTTTGAATCAGCCTGAGATGTCTAACTTTGCGCCCGACCGTGTTGTTATTGATGCTGCTCAGTGTAAGTGTGTCAAGTATCGGGATTTGTGCATGTCGGCTGGTTATGGTTTCTTATCCTTCTCCTTCTCTTCATTGGGGGAATTAGATACGAATGTTGTTGCCTTGCTGAAGCGGATTCATAAATTCTCGGTATCTCAGGATATTGGGGCTCGTCCTGCAGCTTATATTTTTACTAGACTTAGCTTTGTTATCGCTAAGAGAGTGAGCACTCAGATAGTATCTCGGTTGTCCACTCATTTCTTGTAAATCTGTTTTTAATAATAATAATAATAATAATAATAATAATAATAATGCATGTTTTTTTGACTTAGAATAAAAAAAAAATTGACTTAGAATAAAAAAAATTCATTTTCGATTCTGCAACTTTTTTTATTTGTAATGTTTCTATTTTGATAAATAATGAATTAGGTACAATAGCTTTATTTTTTAATTAAAAAAAAAACAATTTTATACACCGATTTAATAACTAGGCGTATAAAGCCTCTCACGTGTCTACATAACGCATGTACATCGATTTTAATTGGTTTTATACAATGGGTCATAAATCAGTGTAAAAAGTTTTATACACCAGTAACCTCTACATTGGTTGAAAACCGATTTTATATCTTTAATAATAATAGGTTTAAAACACCATTATGGCCTAGTGAAAGAGTTTATCATTCCGTGTAATTCATACAACCCTCTTTTATCATTCCGCTCGATCCCATGGATACTCTTCAAACTTCGCATCATTGCTACGGCCTACGGTTGTGCATATATAACCGAGTACCCGACATGACATAATTAATCGTGTCGGGTACCCGAAATTGATAAGACCAAAACCCCAACACGAACACAACACAGTTTCTACCTAGTACCTGACACGAAAATACGAAACGATTCTATTTTGGATACTCGTGTAACACGACACGATTAATGGGAAATTGTAATTTTTTTAAAAAGAAAAAATGAAGATAGATTTTAGTTAAAATTGAAGGGGGTGAGAATCGAACCCCAGACCGATAGATTTTAGTTAAAATTGAAGGGGGTGAGAATCGAACCCCAGACCTGGTGAATAATAGAGGATAGATCCTCTGTATAAACAGCCCTTACGGTGTAATTTTTGAGCAAATTTAGAGCGTCGGATTAAGAATATCAAACGGTTGAGATAAAAAGTAACTTGTGAACAGTGACATTATTCGTAGGTACCAAAGGATTATTCGTATATATGTACATGCGAATAATCCTTTGGTACCTACTAATAATTGCACTTGTTGATATATACGAATAATTACATTATTATGCACGAATAATTACATTATTATGCACGAATAATTGTTTGATGCCAACGAATAATTTCATTTCTTACAAATTGCACCGTAAGGACTGCTTACACGAGAACCACATTCATGTATGCAACCTTAGATTTGTGAGAAAACACGAGAAAACCACATAGGCACAAGAACAAACAAACAAACAATAAACCCTAACTCATGAAACCAAAAAAAAAAAAAAAAAGAATCACAAAACAATATATCCAGTCACGGAACCAGGATTACAATATTGGGTGGGCTAGATTTGCACATAATTTTATTTTTTCGCCCCCGTATTTATCACTATATCTTTGGAGTTAAAAATTTTAAAATAATTTTTTTATCTATATTTAAATTAGTAATAATAGAGTTAATTACATATCAAAGATAATTATAAAAAAAATTAGGAGTAAAAAAGAAAGATATAAAGGGAGGGAGAAATTTTTTTTAGCAGATTAGTAGTAATAGTAAGAAGAAAGAAAAAGGAGAAAGTAAGACAGAAAACAAGAAAAAAATTAGCAACCTTAATCATTATTCGAACCCGCGTCTCTACACACCCCACCAGTCCTCGCTACCACTTGTGCCAACCAATCACCATGTTCAATGATCACCCCTGTAATACCTATATTATTTTAAAATGGGGTGGGCTATAGCATATACCAGCCCACCCCTGAATCCGTCCCTGAATATATCGTTTGTGTTTTTGTTCCTTGCCATTTCACTAGGTGGCTTGTGTATTCGAGCATAATCAAGATTTGATGGAAACCTTAATCGATTTCAAGGAGATCACTATTCTTCGTCGATCGCTTTCGTGAAGAATCAGTTTTTGAAGTAATGAACTGAAAAAAAAAAATTTGTCTGACACCCATATATATATGTGAGGGGTATTTTTGTCCAAAAAATTGGGATAGACTTAAACATGGCGTGTGAACACTCCAATAGTTCGAGTAGGTTAAACGGAATGTGGAGCAAGTTTTCTCATATTTTAATCTATACTTTATTAAAATGTCCTTATAACGAGTTGTAGACTCGTAGTTTTTAGAAATTAAAAAATTGTGTAATAATGAGAGCATAATAATATATCGATTTTTTCTAAAGAGTTTAACAACTGGAATGAGAAGTTGAATCTCCATTTTGCTTAATACTACTTAAAACGAAAACCCCTTTCCAGGGCCAAGAACGCGCTGTGCCTTTGTCACACGCTCCCCCAATTTTGAGATTCCAACCCCAAATCCCTAACTCTATGCGGGAATCCGGCGAGTTTCAATCGTCTTCAAGCCTTACAATCCATCTCGATGTGGAATCGAGTCTCAATCATGTCGTCCCCACGCTTCTGAAACCACATTCATCTCCCCTCACCTCTGTCTTTCGGGTGCCTCTCATGGAATGCGAGTATGGTGGTCGTCCTCCTGAATGTCAGGATCTCGGCTGTTGTCGAATTGTGAAGGTGGGAAAAAACTTCAGAAAAAGGAAAAAAGATACTCGCCGTTTGGGGTGGTGGTGTTGCGCAGTGATGTTGTGTGCTCCGAAGTGTCCTGTCGTCGCCGGCGCTTTGTACTGCCCTGGTAGGAGGTATGGTGCGACGCCTTCTCTAAATTTTCCTCTTCCTCTCTTCTATTCTTGGTTTCTGTCATGGGTTGGGTTGGCAGGGCTGAGTTTCCGTTCCTCTCTTCCCTTTCTTTCTCTTCCCCTTCTTTCTTTCATCATAAAATCTAACAAAGTATTGTGGCTTTGGTTTGAGTTGAGCTCGGTCGGTGACGACAAAGGTAAACAACCCATGGATTATGCGACCTTCTCTAATCCATCAAACACCCCCCGAAAGGGCCCCAAATCCCGTTCTAGCGGGTTGCACTGCTCTCAGGGGAGTTTTATCCTCTTGGTCGGTGCTGTTCCCTCTCTGCATCGCAGGGCTGGTTGGAAAGATTGGCGACCATTCATTGATACAGATGAACTCAAGACTCCCCTTGATGTGGTCCAGGCGACTTTGTTGCTCTTGTAATGTTTATTCCATTTTTTTGCTTGAGTAGCTCCCCAAACCGCCTTTGGTTGCGGTCTGTTTTGCTGCTAATTTGGGGTTTCTCCATCTTCTTTGTGATGTATGGTGGTTTAATCCTTATAATTAAATTAATGCTATTAGGGTTAATCCCCGTAGTTAAAAACTTGTTGTCGACTAAAAATAATAATAATATGAGATTAATTTCTTGTCTGTTTCAAAAAAAGTCTGTCTTATCCCTGCTTCCTGGTGTTAGTGTTTGCAGGGTTTTGGCTTTCAAGTATGTTAAAATCAAAACTCTTCCCAAAATTAATGGCATGTTTTGTAGAAAAAGGTTTGAGAACCTATCTTGCTGTCTTTCTCAAAACGAATTCGTTAAGGATATTAATTATCTTTCGAATTCATCAAAAACAGTGACTTCTAGTCACAACCAAATCCCTTTAAAGGGCCCAAAAAATGGAGTCGGGCAAATAACCAGTGTCTCTCACTAGTGATTGCTTTGCTTGCCTTTGTGTAACAACATACTCACACATGGCTTTTGTGGGTACGTGCTTTATTATCTTGATTTCACCTTTGTTCTAGTTTACTTATTGAGTTCAGCACAAAATCTCATCACTCACGAAAATATGGTGTTAGAGGTGATTGTCTCTTCACCCCCTACCCCCCGAAAGGGCCTCGAACATACTTTTGTCAATCATAACTGGTTTAGATTTTGGCTTGTATGCTACAGTCATTCCGATATGTTTGTATCGGTGCTAAGAACTCTATCTCATCCTATTTATTATCAACAATGCCCATATGGCTTGCATCATATGATCCCGCCCACGGTCTTTGCATCTTGTTTATTTAGTTTCTGGTGGGGGTTGGTTTTGCTAAAGGTAATTAAGTTTTCACAAAGCATTGGCTCATCAAATTGGGTTGTAGTCTTCTGGGTTAAGTTTTGCCCCATTAGCCATGAATGGCTTGGATTTGCTGATAAGAATCTTACTCTACACCTAATTCTTTTCATAATAGTTTTGCTATTGATAAATAATATATGGCTTGCTAGTGTTGGTTTGCTAATATCACAGTACCTCTACTCGAATTACAGATGTAAAAAGTGGTGGGTTAAGTGTTTGAGGAACATTTTCACACCCCGGATATTGAATAACATCCGTTCATTAATGAATAAAAAGCGCTTACAAAGGGTAGTTTTTTCCTGCCTAAGAATTGCAGTTTATGTCTAGCCCGTAAAACGAGTGTTAGTTGCTAGAACTAACTTCATTTTTCTGCTGCCCATTCTTAAAATTTATCACCCCTATCTCTCTTCTTGGCTCTTTTTTCTCTTGAATGTTCTCCAGCTTTTGGGACATGTGGTTTTATGTATTATTGATTCTGTTGGTCATGGGTCCTCAATTCACACCCAGTATGGGGGAAAACTAGACTCCTTAAGGCCTTGCGGCTTTGGTGAGGTTGAATACTCCTTCAAACATGATGTCGAGCAGGTGTATCCCAAGTCGGATGCACCTTTGTTTGACCTCATCCTTAAAGAAATTGGTGGTTTTGTCAAATTGGCCTTCTCCATAGCTGTTATCGTTTTCAGTTTTATGTCTAAAATTCATCTAATTGTTGTACACAAAGTTGGTCTACCGACCTTCGTCCCTGATAAGAGTGAGAGTGGTGTCTATAAAGTGGTTTTGGATTCTCCCGAGTGGTTTGATGGGCAAAACAGTAGGAGGCCACATGGAAATTGTCTTGTTTGCTACATTATCTTGTCTTTTGGACTTTCTAATGAAAAAACTCTCACCTTTTTAAGCATAAATGAACTCATCGTATGGTTGGAAAAAATATTAAGTGAATTTTACAACACATTTGGAAAATATTTCACAAAAAAAGTCTTATTCCCAAAGTCGATTTGATAATGCAAGTTGGGGTTGCTGGACTAAGGCTTGGTGCCCCCCACAACTCCCCATCTCTGATGTTGGTTTGCATTCACCATGGTTATTTAGTATTGTCTCTTACCTTGGGTACCTTCCCCTCCAAATACATTCCGAAAAACTTTTTGATACGAGGAATTTTACCTTTTCTCCTCATATCTTATTTGGTTTCTCATGAAAATAAGTTATTGGAACTTTAGAGGCATTCGAAAGAAAACTTTCTGGACTGAAGTTGATGCTTTGTGTAGAAATGAACACATACAATTGTTAGCCCTTGCCGAAACAAAATCGGAATCCTTGCCTGATGAAAAATTATGAAAAAATGTAGGATTCGATATGGCTATTTGGTCTCCTAGCATTGGCCGTTCGGGTGGCCTGGGTGTTTTATGGAAAACCCACCAACTCTCAAATGAAACCTTATCAATTTCGTTTCATTTGCCTAGAATACTTGGAATACGTTATGAAAATATTAGTGACAATGTCTTGATCCTTCTTTTGTTCGTATACGCTCCTCCTGATCCTCGGGATAAGGACCCGTTATGGACCGAGTTAACAACAATTGTAAACGATTCTCCCATACCGTGCATCATCATGGGGGATCTAAACGAAATCCTGTGTAGAGAGGATAAACTTGGCGGTGCTAACACTCTTCCCGCCAGGTTCACACGTCTACTTCATTTCAAGAATACTTGTTCTCTATTGGATTTGCCAACCTTCGGAAACCCTTTCACATGGAGAAAGTCTCCAGAGGCCACGGATAACATCCACGAAAAACTGGATCGTGTACTTGTTCATCACCAAATTCTTCACAAACTACCGAATCTCATCACTAAAAACGGTGCGTTTTCTTCTTCAGACCATTGCACCATAACAATTACACTGGACTGTAGCGCCACCTTTAAAGCACCTCCCTTCAAATTTGAGAACTCTTGGCTTCAACGCAAGGACTTCCGTAATATTGTTAAACAATCCTGGCGCGCTTCTTGTCCAGGTTCTGCTATGTTTAAACTAATGTTCAAACAAAAAATCCTAAAGCGAAAAGCTAAAGTTTGGAACAAGAACTCATTTGGAAACATCTTTCGTCAACTTCAGGAGGTGGAGAACGACTTGCTACAAATCTAATCGGTTGTTCCTGTTAGTAACTATCCTTCTAACAACAGTAAAGAAAGTCGCCTTTTACATAAAAGGGACAAACTGTTACTTTTTCAAAAAACATTTTGGAATCAAAGAGCTAAAACAAAACATCTTAAGCTTACAGATTCTAACACATCCTACTTCCATCGCGTCGCTTCTGGCCGAAGACACAGAAAACAAATTCGTAACATTACTACTACAGAAGGTACCCTGATAATTGGAGAGGAAAATGTTAGGCATGAAATTAAAAATGATTTTAAAAAACGCTTTAACAAGGAAACGATTGAGGATAGACTTCTTAATGAAATGACTAACATAATTCACCCTTCAATCTCCCCTGTTGAAAATGAATTCCTTATACGAATCCCAACAAATGGTGAAATTAAGTCTGTTGTTTTCAGCCTTGGGAAAAATAAATCACCAGGTCCCAATGGGATGACGGCCGAATTCTACAAGCATTATTGGGATATTTTAGGGAATTCGATTATCAAAGTCATCAAAGGTTTCTTCAAATCCGGGAAAATCCTTAAACAAACAAATCATACATTTATTTCCCTACTACCAAAGCAAGATAATCCCTCGACTACTAACCATTACCGGCCTATAAGCTTGTGTTCCAACCTATATAAAATCATTTCAAAAATTCTAACAGAAAGACTTAAAAGTAGTAATTGGTAAGCTCATTCACCCATTACAGGGGGCGTTTGTGTCAGATAGGTCAATCCAAGATAACATCCTAATAGCTCACGAAATCTTCCATTCCTTTCGATCGCGTTTGGGTTGTGAAGGATGGCTGGCAATCAAATTGGACATGGAAAAAGCATATGACGGGGTTGATTGGAACTTCACCAAAAAGATTCCTGGCAAATTTGGGTTCCACCCTACGTTCATTTCCTGGGTTATGGAATGTGTAACAACAGTCTCATATTCTATACTTGTGAATAACGGCCCTACAGATATGTTCTTCCCTTCTAGGGGCCTTCGTCAAGGGGATCCCCTTTCCCCGTTTCTATTCATCCTAGGTGCAGAAATATTGGCACGCCACTTGTCTGCTGAGGCAAATAGTGATAGAAGCCCAATTGGTTTCACATTTGGGAGGAATGGACTAAGAATTCCCTTTCTATCATTTGCTGATGACATTATCATCTTCTCAAAAGGCAGCTTGGATGCCTGTAGAAGAGTCAAAATAATTATTGACTCCTATTGTAAAGTCTCGGGCCAAAAAGTAAACTACCAAAAATCATGCTTCCAAGCTACTAAAGGCATCACACAGTCTAGACTTCTGGAACTCAATAGTTGCCTAACTATTTCCAATGTCAACTCCCTGGAAAAATATATTGGATGTCCAATTATCAACGACAGAGTAACCAAAGAAACCTTCGAAGATATTGTCTGTAAATCTAGAGAACAGTTAAGTAAATGGTGTGCTAACTCTCTATCTCAACAAGGTCGAGCTATCTTAATAAACTCCAACCTATCAGCCAAACCCCTATATACGATGCAGAGTTTCTTACTGCCGTCTTCAATTCATAAAGAACTTGATCAGATTAATATAACTTTTTTCTGGAATAAAGATCTGCAACACCGCCCGTTGATTAGCTGGGATAGAGTTTGTAGAACAAAGAAATGTGGGGGCATGGGGATTAGAAAATCTAGAGAAATGAATGAAGCACTACAAATGAAACTGCTATGGAAAACGCTGGCTGAGCTGGATAATGCTTGGGTGCAAATAATCAAATATAAATATCTTCGTGCGGATGATATTCTCCATTATAAGAAAAGTAGTGCCGCCTCCTGGCAATGGGCGAAACTTACAACTCTAATTGATAAGTTCAAAAAGGGGCTTATTTGGTCAGTTGGCACCGGGACCGCTATCAAATTCTGGTCTGATAACTGGATTACAACTTCTTCTATTCAGTCAAGGGATGATTGCCCTAGAATTGATAACATCGATGATAAAGTCAGTGACTATATCTTGGGTGGTAAATGGTGGGTGGATAAACTCTCTAATGTTCTCCCACACAACATTGTGGAGGAAATCCTTGACATCCCGCTCCCAGTCTCAAATTTTGTGGATAGATTATACTGGTGGTCGGACCGAGAGGGCTGGTTCACTACGTCAAGTGCGTATAAATTGGTTTCCGCAGAATCCTCGACTCCCTTAGACAACAACGCCTGGATCTGGCGTCTCGACATCCCACCTAAGATCAAGAATTTCTTATGGAAAATCTGTCAAAATGGCCTTCCCACAGCCGCTAGGCTCGCCCAACGGGGGGTCCCTATCCCCCCTACATGTAACTTTTGTAATTGCTCTTTGGAAGATGATGTTCATCTACTGTTCGAATGTCAATATTCTAGATCTCTCGTTCAATTCCCGGAGCACATAAACTCCACTATAGTCAGCCAAATCACACTATCAAGAGATATAAACACAATCATATCATTAATTGGTAATAGCCTTCCAAAGGATGCTCTAAGTAAACTTGCTTTCGCTTGGTGGACGGCGTGGTATATTCGAAACCAACATGTGTTTAGGCAGGTACCAATCCCTTTTAGGGACGCCGCATTGAAACTTATTACTACACACGAGATAAACTGGAGTAACACTCACCAATATGATAGTATGTTAGATGATAACACCACCCCTCATTCACGAAGCGTCAAGCAGCCCGTAAAAAGGAACAAGGCCCGTCATATCAAGTGGCGCAAACCACCAATAGGTACATTCAAACTCAACTTTGACGGGTCGACTCTCGCTGATAACCGTAGTACCGCTGGTGTGGTTATCAGGGACTGGAATGGAAACCCAATACACATAGGCTATAAACAATTAGGTGTTAAAAGCGCGCTTCAAGCTGAAGCCTTAGCACTCAAACTTGGGGTACAACTGGCCCTACAACTACATATTGACAAAATCCATATTGAAGGAGATTCCAGCATAATCATCAACTATCTCAACAACAAGTCCAGATGCCCATGGGAAATCAAACTCATCTTGTCTGACGTACAATTTCTTCTATCGACTATGAAAGAAATTTCTTTCATTCATGTACCCCGTCTTGGAAATAGAGTGGCTGATAAGGTTGCACACCTTAGCCACTCTGCCAGGGGTATTGATATTTGTAACAATTCCGGTCTTACAGACCTCATCCGCAAGGATGCTTTCGGGTAGAGCGTGCTCACCCGAATTTTTTCCTAATAAAAAAAAATCAATTTTTTCTATGTTATTCCCCAAAGGTACAGGATAATAACACTAATTTAAAAATATTTTTTAAATTTGCTAATATATTTGTTTATTTTCTTTAAATTTGTAAAAAAAAAAGACTAAAATAACATGTTTTGAGGAATTAAGGGTGTATTTTTTTTATAATGGATTGAGGTAATTTTCCATTTAGTTTTTTCGTCCACCAGCAACCACCCAGAATGTAATCGCTAACAAACTCGTTTGCATCATAAGAGTTCGGGAAGTCAGGCCTAGCAATGATAGGGGAAGTTGACACCCAATTCTCCCGCTAGCAGTTTATTGATTTACCATTTCCAATGCACCATATAAGTCTAGTCTTGAATTTTTCTAGGAGGGGGCTAAGCTTAGCCCATTTCCACGATGAATCACCCCTCCTATGGTAGTGCAAAATGTCAGTTGAACTAAGATATTTATGCGTTACTATTTTCAACCAAGCGTTGTCCAGTTCAACCAGGATTTTCCATACAAGTTTCATCTGAAGAGCTTTATTCATTTCTTTAAATTTCTGCATTCCGAGGCCCCAATGTTTTTTAGGTTTATAAATCTTATCCCAGCTGATCAGTGAGCGGTGTTGAACGTCTTTATTCCAAAAGAATGTCCTATTTATTTGATTTAGTTCTTTGTTCACCGAAGCGGGAAGCATACAACTCTACATCGTATAGAGCAGTTTATCGGCCAAGTTTGTTCCAATAAGAATTGCACATCATTGTTGTGAGAGGGCACTGACTCTCCATTTACTTAATTGTTCTTTAGATTTACAAATAATATCCTCAAAGGTTGCCCTATTGACTTTTCCGTTGATAATAGAACATTTGATAATGCATATTTCATATAGGCATTATAGGTATTTCTTATTGCTATTAGGTAGATATTTTGCTATGTTTTAAGTCTAGTTCCGTATATTGCTTATGAAGTCTTTGAGTTCGGAATCTATGCGTTTTTAGTATTTATTCTGTAGAATTAAATTCCGACCTTGGATGGACTTTGGGAAGAGCTTAAGAAGCATGTTTTGGAGCATATGGAGGCTACGGAGGAGCTAGAGAGGAGCAAGGAGGCACGACCTTAATTGGAATTTATTGAAGACAAGTGAGGAACGACGGATACTGCATAGGCGGCGCCCGCCGCCCCTTGCACGACGCCCGCCGTTGACCAGTTTTTCGGATACGCGGTTTTGGATCCGAAGACATTATTTTATATTATTCTATTCTATTTCCTACTAAGGTTTTGCCGACTTTGAGGAGGCTTTATTAGTTGTTTTTCAGTTCTTTTCATAGTAATTGTTGTTAGATAAAGAGTTATTGTGAGACTATGAACACAATTAGAGAGAATTGGCCTATGAGTTGCTAAACTCATAGTTTCGCCTATGATTCGAAGACATGGTTGTTTGGATCGTGATGATTTGATTATATTTGATTATTCATGTTCTTAGTTATCATCTTGTGCTTAATTTATATTTGTGTTCATTTCTATGCATGTTCAACATGTTAGGAATTGCATCTTAGCTATGAATTCGTTATTGTTTTCTCGATAGCAAACAAAGGTATTGATGATAGTGATGTCTCTTTGTCCTTGTAGTGGATGATTTTAATTGATCTATGTTGTGTAGATTCGATTAGGGTTGAGTTCGGTATGCGCCTATTAGTCTTAATTGAGTTGAGTCAATGTGCCAATTGGTCTTGATTACTTGATTCTTTAATGCTATTCTTTAGTGATATTGAATAAGATGAGTGAATATCTGCGGATCTCTCCACTTTAGTCAAGTAGACCTAGGAATATGAAAAATTAATAGATCAATCCGAGGGCCATGAATTCCAACCATTGTTAGAGAATTGCAGGTGAAATGTTCTTTCTACTTTGATATCAATTTACTTTGCGATCATAAATCTGGTTACTTTTACATCTTTGCTACTTATCACAAATCATTGCTTTGCTATAAGAGTCTTTGCTTAGAGTTATTGAATAGAAAATCGCTTCTACCTGTGGGTTCGACATCGGACTTCACCGCTATACTAGTAGTTATTTGGTTTATCAAGTGATTGATTGCCTAATCTATTGGTTTGTGTTTAAGTTTAGATATTATTACTATTTGGCAAAGGGCGAAAGTGTCAAAGACCTTCGTCCCGCACCAAATTATTGGCGCCGTTGTCGGGGAGAAGAAAGAAGTTTTCTTTTCTTTATCTCTTTCAATTACTCTTTAGTTTGAGTTATTTGTGTCCTTGTATGGTTCAAATTAGATCTTCTAATTCATTGCCTTTGTCTTTTGATCCGGAGGTTGAAAGATCTCTTAGGTTGAAGAGGAAGCTTTTATTTGAGACAGGCGAGGAGATGGAAGAAGACGATGTTGTTGATCTGCCAAGAAGAACCTTGAGAAACCTAAAGGAACCTAATTTGAGTGCTCAACCACTTGCAATTAGTCTTCCTGATCTCCCTGAGGGTTCAAGATTTGAGTATAAGTCGAATTGGTCTTCTATTTTTCTTTACTTTCATTGATTGCCTGGGGAGGAACCAAACAAGCACCTTGCTACCTTTGTGAGTGTGTGTGATAGAATAAGACCCCAAGGCCTGAACAATGACCAATTGATGTGGAGAGTGTTCCCTTTTACTTTGAAGGATTCTGCAAGCGATTGGCTTTATTACCTACCCCCAGAAAGCATTACTACTTGGGTGCAATTGGAGAAAGCTTTTCTGCAAAAGTACTTTCCTACCGAAAGATTCAAAGCTCATATTTTCAAGTTTCTCCACCTCTCCCCTGTAAGATTCAACCCATGGAAATGAATAATTTCCAAGAGAACAGATTTCCATTATCTTCCCAAGAAGCCAACAAAAGCAGAGACTCTCTCTCCACACTTATATTAACCGGTGGTACAACCAACACACTGGACTCCATCATCTCCGAGTGCCCACCTTCAAACACATTAAACTCAGACACCACTACTCTTGAGCCTCTAGCCTCCTCTGTCAACTTTAGTCAAGTAGACCTAGGAATATGAATAATTAATAGATCAATCCAAGGACCATGAATTCCAACCATTGTCAGAGAATTGCAGGTGAAATGTTCTTTCTACTTTGATATCAATTTACCTTGCAATCATAAATCTGGTTACTTTTACATCTTTGCTACTTGTCACAAATCATTGCTTTGCTATAAGAGTCTTTGCTTAGAGTTATTGAATAGAAAATCTCTTCTACCTGTGGGTTCGACATCGGACTTCACCGCTATACTAGTAGTTATTTGGTTTATCAAGTGATTGATTGCCTAATCTATTGGTTTGTGTTTAAGTTTAGATATTATTACTATTTGGCAAAGGGAGAAAGTGTCAAAGACGTTCGTCCCGCACCAAATTCTTGGCGCCGTTGTCGGGGAGAAGAAAGGAGTTTGCTTTTCTTTATCTCTTTCAAGTACTCTTTACTTTGAGTTATTTGTGTCCTTGTATGGTTCAAACTAGATATTCTAATTCATTGCCTTTGTCTTTTGATCCTGAGGTTGAAAGATCTCTTAGGTTGAAGAGGAAGCTTGTGTTTGAGATAGACGAGTTGATGGAAGAAGACGATGTTGTTGATCTGCCAAAAAGGACCCTGAGAAACCTAATCTAGTTTGAGTGCTCAACCACTTGCAATTAGTCTTCCTGATCTCCCTGAGGGTTCAAGATTTGAGTATAAGTCGAATTGGTCTTCTATTTTGCTTTACTTTCATGGATTGTTTAGGGAGGAACCAAACAAGCACCTTGCTACCTTTGTGAGCGTGTGTGATAAACTGAGACCCCAAGGCCTGAACAATGACCAATTGATGTGGAGAGTGTTCCCTTTTACTTTGAAGGATTCTGCAAGTGATTGGCTTTATTGCCTACCTCCAAAAAGCATTACTACTTAGGTGCAATTGAAGAAAGTTTTCCTGCAAAAGTACTTTCCTGCTACTCGCCTCAACAAACTTAAGAAGGAGCTGCCTAATATTGAGCAATCACCTACGGAGAGCTTTATGAGTATATTGAGCGGTTCAAGAAGCATAAGGGTAGTTGTCCGCAACATGGTATATATACTCGATGATGATCTAGTGTTGTATCTTTATGAAGGCTTGCTTGACACCGATAAGAGTTTTATCAATGCTACTAGCGAAGGAGATATTTTGGATAAAACACCTCAGGAAGCAATGCAGATTTTTAAAGGGTTGACTAATGCATCGCAACAATATAGGAAACACCAAGGAGTTAGAGGAGTTCATAAGTTGGATAGTTTGAGAGATGGACACAAGGATGATATCGATAGACTTATGGAGATCGTGAACAAGATGGCTATGCAAATGAATCAACCCCATCAGCCTAGACCTTGTGGTGTTTGGGGAGATCCAACTCATCCGAATGATAAGTGTCCCTTGATTCAGAAGGACACTGCTAAAGTGAATGCTATGGATTATGGACCTCGCTGCAAATTTGGTAATAATTACAATCAGGGCTACAATTCAAACAACCAAAGTGGATTCAACGGTAGAGGCCAGCAACGACAAGTTTCTTTTCGGATGGGACAATTTGAGAATCGTCCTAGAAACACTCAACAAGAAGATCGAGATGAGACATTGAGGTTGATATTGGACAAGATGATTGTTCAAGAAAATTTGCTGAGTCAGATGGCTAAGGAGATTGGTGAATTGAAAGCAAAAGATTCGGGAAAGTTACCATCACAGGTGGTAGTGAATTCGAAGGAGAATTTTAGCGCCATGATCCTTATAGGAGGTAAACAAGTGAATGTTCCCACTAGGAATGTTGAAGAGAGGCCTAGAAAAGAAGTTGATTTGGGAAATAACGAGGAAGAGACGGAATTGGAGACACATTGCATAGACGGCGCCCGCCGCCCCTCACCATGGCGCCCGCCGCGTCCTCTAGTGACGGATCCGACTTCTAACGTTGTTCAGTCCCCGAAGAATTCTTCTAAAGAGTGGTCTTCTGAGATTTCAAGACCTTCAACACCCTTTTCTCATGCCTTAAGATCTTATCGTAAAGTGGGAAGATGAACCACTACAACAGAAAGGATTATTAGCGACAAATGTTTCAGTGTCAAATTATTTTTCTTCGGTAAATGTGGCCTTTAGCGACGAACATATACGTTCCTCGTAAAAAGGGCCATGAACTTTAGAGAGAAACTTATATTCCTCGCTAAAAGTGATATTCAACGACAAAGTTTTTGGTTCGTCGTTAATTGTTAACATGATATGGTCGCCTAAACCATAAGGAAAATAGCGACGAATTTGGAGCTTTTAGCGAGGAATGAATTCATCACTTAAAAGACATTCGTCGAGGAATTTACATTTTTGTCACTATATGTTAGGTGAGAATTATGTAAAATCCGTCAACTGTATTAGCAACAAAAATTGTGATTTCTCGCTAAAAGTATGTGTTTCCCGAGAAAATAATTTGTCGTTTAACGTATAAGTTGGCGAGGAAATTCCATTTTCGTCGTTATTGCTTGGGTAAAAATAGAGAACATGGCTCAAAGACATTAACGAGAAAAGTTTAAATTCCTCACCATAGGTTCATCTTTTAGGAGAAATATTTTTGTAATTGAAACAACTATTTACGAAGGAAATATCACTTTTGTTGTTATATATAATAGATAGATAGATATAATATATATTAATAAATTAAACTTATAGTAATGTTTAATTTTTTTAGTATAGTGCATGATACATCTAGAATACTATGTAATATCACTTCATATCTATGAAAAAAATCTATAATAAAAAATACATGATATTAAATGACTTTGTAACACTAGGTCAAAAAAGGTGTTTTACATCACTAAATATACAGCGGTTCCATGTCCATTTGATGTATTAAAACACGTTTTGCTTTTATACATCGGTTACTTATTATAACCGGTGTAATAGGTGTTCTTAAAATATATATACACGATGTGTAAAATATATACATTGGATGCTAAATAAATCGATGTAAAATGAGGGGTGTATAAAGTTTTTTTTTTTTACGGAAAATAAATCTGAAAAATGGGCTAAAGACGAGAGTCCGAGACCAGTTACAAAGTAGGTGAGTAGGAGTCTCTAGTTCGATCCAAACCCTAGACTTGTGAGAGGCGCGATTGCTCCTTCTCCGACGGCTCCTGCTCAGCCCGCTTCTTCTCCGGCTGACGACCACCCTTTCTTCATCTCCGGCACTTGAACACTCAATCCACCGTCGTTGCTACTTCGTCTTCGGCCACTCCTGCTACTTCTTCATCGGTCGCCCCTGTCGCATCTCAAACCCTAAACGTTCAATCCACCGTCGTTGCTGCTTCTTCGGTCGCCCCTACATCTTCTCCGATGTCGCTGCTCGTCCGCTCACCCCACTGGAACCCTCCATCTTCGCGTCGCCCCTTGTCAGTACCCTAACCCATGACATCCTCACACCACCACTTCCTCGCTGTTAATCCACCACCACGGCTCCGTTCATCTCCGTCGTCCTTTCTCTTCACATCTCTAAGAGGTACGTCCTTTCTCTTTCTCCTGCAATCAATCGAAGTTTTTACTTGAAGTCGACTACCAATTAGGGCTAATCGTGTTCCTAAAAAATCAGTTTGTACTTGAAATCAATCGAAGCTTAATAATCAGCCATCTAGTTATTTCATTGAACTTGTCATTAGGGCAGTCATTTTTAGTTCTGAATTCTGCTGATGTTCTATATCTTGCAAACTTATTTCTCCTCTAAAGAGCTATGTGTTTGTCTCTTACTTTGAACACTGTTAGAATTGCTTGTATGATTTCCTACTCTTGGTGTCAGAGAACATTGTTTGAGTTATCTTTGTTTCGGTGTCGGATGAGCATATGCTATATCTAAAACTGTTTTAGTATTGTATCAGAACGAGAAGGAAATTTTGAATCATACTAAGTTTTGGCTGACTGCCATCAACATCGACAATTTGGTCTGATATATGTTGAATCAAATTCATGACTGTGAGCTAGTTTTATCAACCTTACTGATTTTCTATTATTTGAGAAACATGTCCTCCTTTTTTATGCTTTGAAGCTAGACAAACTATTGGATCCTGCACATAGTCCGTCTGTAGTGTAAAGGAGCTAAATCTAATTTTGCATTGTTTAGGCATACCTTACAGAGGAGACTCTAGGTGTTGTGAGGGAGTTGCTTCCTGAATCTGCTGATGGTGAACTAGCTGTTGTTTGCTCTTGGGCTGATCAGATGCATTTCCACTATCCCTGAAGCAGTGCTTTGCACTATGTTGATACCCCGGATTTTAAATGCTAGTATGATTACTACAGTAAGTTACACTTCTGATAGATAGGTGTGTTTTTCAATGTGAGTGGTTAGTTTCCTTGATTTCTATTCCTATTTTACATGGCTATGTGAGCGTCTTCCATACCCATTTTACTTTTGCCCATTTCTTTCTCTTCCATACACATTTCTTTCTCTCTTGACTTTTAGATATGCTATATATAAAATAGTCTTTTGCATATTTCTTGACCTTTCACCACTTCGGATAGATAGCTGTGTATATTTCTTAATTTCATTGTTTGATTTGAGGAATAAAAAAATATATAAACATAATTCTAAATTCCTAATCTTCTACTCCACTAATCTTCTCATGTTTAATGTTATTTAAAAAAAAAAAATCAAAGCCCTGGATCCACACTTCCACAGTCCAAACACGTATCAAAACCTACTCTTCAACCCTCCATTTTCAGATCTGAGTCTCTCTCTCTCTCTCTCTCTCCTCGTCTCGCTCTAGCCTCCTTCTCCGGTACCTCTTATCGTCGCTACTATCCAGTTCATGGCTTCATGCAATAATCTCTTCCACCATCTTGGGTAAGTTCCTTATTCTTGATATATTATGATTATGAATAGATATTTTTGATATGTCTAATAACATATTTCTTAATCTCGGCCTTTGTTTGCAGCTTTACTGACATTTTAAGTTGGGTAACGCTCCTAGAAATTCACGTTTAGTAGTTGATTATTTGGTTTGTGCACTTTTTGCAGCTTCATATCCGATCTTGATCTATCTACGCATTTCCTTCTTGTACAAGGCTTCAGATGCAGGTACATTGATATCTTCTCTTTTTAGCTTCAGCAGAGCTGTAATAAGAGCATTTCCTTCTTGTACAAAGCTTCAGATGCAGGTACATTGATGTCGGTAGGCAACCTCGATTTTATGGATAACCCAGCGGCATGTTTTAACTGTTTATTCCTACTTGCTTTTTATGTCGAGTATGTTCTCTATAGAATTCAGTAATTGGTTAATTATGTGTTGATCCTTTACAATTAGTTGCATGCCTACACTTTGATTTTTTTTAAGTCTTGTATATATTATTAATGATTGTTAAACTAAAGTTATGCTATGGTTGTTCAAGAGGGAGTGAATGGGATGTCTTTAGCTCTAATGTGTTTCTAAATAGAAAGAATGCAAATTATAGGGCGGGGAAAGATAATATTATTTTATTTAAGCCTATTAGCTCAAATGATAGAGCGATGTGCTTAAGCACAATGATGCAGGTTCAAATCCTGCATAGGCTACTATAATAATTACAAAAAAAAATATTTATCATTAATGAGGAAATAAATCTTTTAGCGAGGAAATCATATTTATCGATAAATATCATCATTAACGAGGAAATATACAATTTCGCGAGGAATTAAATTTTATCGCCGTGTGCATTCAACGACTACTATGGAATCCTTCTGCGTATTTAGCGACAAATATAATTACCTTTTACGATAAATTTAATAGTCTCTAAAGACCTATAGCGACAAATGTTGATTTCCTCGCAAAATATTTTTTTGCGACGATTTCATTTTTCCACGTTAGATTCTTTTGTGAGGAGCTTTCAGTGACCATTTAAAAAGGAAGCATATTTCCTCGCTAAATAGCTTTAGCGACGAAATATCGATGTTCAACGAGGAAAAATTTCATCGCTAAAATTGATTTCTGTTGTAGTGAACAAATTCTTTATGACACCTTTGATCATTGTGAGGTAAATATTACACTCTTCAATTTGATTAAAATTGAGCCTCGCTATGCAAAATTCTTCAAAGAGCTATGCACAATGAAGCGAAAGCAAAGGATGCGAAAGAAAGAAAAGGTAAGTTTAAGTGAGAATATTTCTGCTTGGCTTCAGAAACGATTGCCTGAAAAGTGAGAAGATCCATGTATGTTTACAATCCCATGTACAATAGGTAAAGCTAGCTTCACCAAAGCTATGTTAGACCTAGGTGCTTCAATTAATGTTATGTCTTATAACTTGTACATGTTTTTGGGTCTCAATTCATTGTCTGAAATTGGTGTTACTATACAACTCGCTGATTGTTCTAGTATTAAGCCTAGAGGAGTTGTTGATGATGTTTTGGTTAAAGTGAATGATTTAATATTTTCGACTGATTTCTTCATTCTAGACATGGAACAAGGTACGCCTAAAACCCCGATTATTTTGGGAAGGCCATTCTTGCGAACGGCTAAGACTAAGATTGATTGCTTTGAAGGTTCACTAAATATGGAGTTTGATGGTAAAAAGATTGAGTTTTCTATATTTGAGCCTATTGTTTCTTCTGCCAATGATTCCGTAGATGTTCTTGACTCTAATGATAGTAATCATAGGAATGAATCAAATGGTTTGTTAGATGCTTCTTTTGAAACTGAATCTATGAATCATGAGTTTTCTAACAAAGATGAAATTGGATTAGGGAAAGATGACATTGAAAATAAAATTGAGAATTTGTTTAAGTCACATGACAATGTGTCTAATTCAAATGATTCTATTGCTATTTCATGTGAGAATTTGATTTCTAACAATGTCGAGGTTTTTGCAATTGCAGGACAACCTCCAAGAGTAACTCATTTCAAGAAGGAATCAATCAATGCAGTTGAAGGATATGTTGGAGAAGTTCCTAAAGTTCCACCTCTTGTCTTGAAAAGGACAAGTGTGGGGGGATCTTGGTGGAATAACTTGATCAAAAAATGCATCACGTCAAGCCAAAGACGTGAAACAAAGGTGCTTCTTGGGAGGCAACCCAAGGTAGGTAGGTAGTATTTCTATTTTTGCAATTAGTTTTCAATTCAATAAAGTAGGATCAATTCTGTCGCTGGATTTCGGAAGTTACGGTAAGCTGCAACTTGTGTCGGATTGAGTTTTGATTGATTTGGAAGAACGGATTCACTTTCTGTGGACACGGCGCCCGCTGCCCCAACCACGGCGCCCGCATTCCCTCTGTCCGCCAGACGGGTCCGAATTTTGGTAAACATGGAAGGGAAGTTTCTATCTTTCTTATTTTTGGTTATTTTTCGTTTTAGGTTAGTTTTATTTATTTTATAGGATCAGATTGTTTTCTTTTTTTTTTGTTCTATGATTAGATTATTCTCTATCTATCTAAGGTTAGCATTTTATCTTTTACCTATTTTCTTTCTATCTTAGGATTAGATTTTTCTTTTTAGGATTAGTTTCCTTATTTCCTTGGACTAGTGGTTTTATCTTTTCTATTTCTATTTTATCTAGTTCTAATATTTTTCTTTTTGATAGATATTCCTTCCAATTCACCATATATTGCTACTCCCTATTGTGAATCATTCAAGCTTGCTCAAGGAATCTACAAAAAAAAAAAATAAATTCAAAAGCCTACTGGAATCCATTCCAAACACCTAAAGCCTTGTGTTTCAATTGATTATGTCCACCAAAACACTTTCCACCATTACCCCACATCTACAAAATTCAATTTTTCCATTCCATTCCCCTACCTATCACCAAAGAAGTGAAGAACCCTTTGAAACCAAGTTGTTCGTGAAAAGTTTGAGTTTGGAGAAGTGGACGTCGGTTTTCCAATGTTTTCACTCGGATTCGTGGTTCTGCATACACGGCGCCCGCTGCCCCAGCCACGGCGCCCGCCGCCGCTACAACAAGCCTGTCTTTTGGTCGTTTTTCGTGGTTTTTCTTCGGTTTTTCTCAAGATTGCATTATGTCGTCTGCTCCTATTAAAAAAAATGTGCCATCTTATTTTGATAATACTGATGTGCTATGCTGGAATGCATTTGGAAAGTGCACCTACACATCCATGATGTTCTTTGACAAAATCACATTGAGACGGTTGGGCTTGTTTGATTCGGTGATCGCTTTGATGGCACATGGAGGACTACGTGATTTTATTGGTAGAAGGGCCCCTATCTACCCTTGCTTGGTTAAGGAGTTCCTTATTACTTTGGAGGTAATATCGCCCAAGAATGTTCGATTTCGATTACAGGGAAGAGCCTGCAATTCCTCATATGTTGCGATGGGAGTTTCTTTCGGTGTTACGAAGAGATGCTCTAGGAAGTGGAATAATGCCATGCTTGTTCTTGATTCAGCAAAGATTTGAAGAAATCTGACAGGGATGCCCGAGAACTCCAAGGACTTCAGACTTGATGATATGATTACTCATCCCGCTCTTCGTCTCTTTCTGCGGATTTTGGGCTCTACTTTCTATGATTCTGAGAGCTCTACTATTGTTGATCCCGGTGTGATTGATTTTATATATTGCTTGACTCCTGAGTCTAATATAGTACCAGATTGGGTACTCTTATTTTTGAGGATGTGTGAGAGCGTTTGTGGCCATCACAGCGAGAATTATCCTCTTGTCACCCCTTTCGAAGGCATAATCACACTTATGGCTATGTTTTATGGTGTTGATGTTAGTTTAATGCAGCCTGTGAGTCATTCGGATACGTGGGACATAGATGCTCTTGTGTCTGCATGGGTATTAGAAAAATTGCAATTGTCATATGCTATTGAGAGATTTCAGTGGTTATCTGGACCTCAACAGTCTCATCATCAGTATCTGCCTACTATTTTACCCGTGGGGCTGAAATTAGTAGACTTCTGCCGAAGCCATGTTCCTATTGACACTCATTTGCAGAAGTCTGATGATCCTATGACCCTTGTGAGCGATGTTAAAGATATGTAGATCGAGGTGTCACCTACGGTTCATGATGTCGCACGTGTTACCTGCTTGGAGAAGAAATTGCCTGAATTTGAGAAGCAGCATGCAGACGAGTTGATGAAGCTAACAAAGTCCCATGCGATTTTGGTTGGGAAGATCGATCAATTACATGAGACTTGTCTCTTGTTGATGGATTTGATCAATCAGCGGTCTAGACCCCAGACCCCGCCTTCACAGTAATATATAGGTTAGTCATTTGCTTCTTTCAGATCCTTTATTTTTATATTTTTCAATGTTCCTTTTTGTGTTTCTATGCATTGAGGACAATGCTACATGTAAGTGTGGGGTGGGGGGAGAATGAAGTGAATTAGTTAGGTTAGTTCATGTTTGACTTTCTGTTTTTGATTCTTTTTATTTCTCTTATGTTATATAAAATGTCAAAAATGATAAAAAAAAATTTGGAAAATGTCGAAAAATTGAAAAAAAAAAGTGAGTCTTGTTTTGTTGTTTTGCATATTGTGTTATCAAAGATTTCCATCTTAATTTTAGTTTGTCCTATTTTAAATTTATACTGGCATGATCTTATAATTCTCATGGAATTCTGGAATGATTTGATCTTATCTTGAAAATTGTTTTTTTTTGTGAAATATGATTAAGCATATGTAATTGAGCATGTACGATCTAAGTTTGGGAGTATGCTTGAAATTCAACAAAAATTTGTCCCAGTGAGATATTTTTGGCCTTATAAGGGATACATCTTTATTCCTTTTGCTTTTCCTGTGTGATTTACTCATCCTATGCATTTATCATTTAGTGTTGCCATGGTTATCTATTTTCAAGACCGATTATATACATGTTCATTGCTTAATAAGTTCAAATGATAGAGGCAACTTTTTAGCCACATATTTATCCATGTCTACCTTATGTTATATCTTGCTTTGAAGTCAATTTGAGCCTTTAGCCTTTTTATTGATAGCTCCACAAAATTATTATTCCTAGCCTATGATGAGCCTTACCCTCATTCCGGGGGAATTGAGATTTTGAGTGGGTTATAGAATCTATTTTCGAGATTGAGGAGAATGAAGCTAAAGTGTGAAGTTATGGTTTATGGTTTTGAGAAGATGTAAAGGTATGTGCTTATTTAGTCCATCATTTTTATGGATTTGATTTTCATGAATTTTGGCTCAAGTGGTTATAAAAAAAATCCGAAAAAGAAAAAAAAACCATTTATTTTATTTTTGCATAATGAGAAAGAATTGGATGTATGTTGGTTATGACTCTTGTTGGTTGGGTGTTGAGATTGCATGATATGTGAGATGATGAGATGAGATGAGATTTGATGGGTTAAGAGATGTTTTTGGAGTTATTTTTGATGATGTTAAGAGATGTTGTGCATTTGTGAGCTTGATGATATTGAGTTGGTTTGTGTTATGTTGAGAGTTTTGGAATCTTATTTTCCCGGAATTTATCACACCACATGACCAAATACAATTTCTTGCCCTTATGTTTCTACCAAACCCCATTACAACCCCGCCGAATGGAATCTTCTATGAAAGTTTCCATTGAGTGAAAGTCCTCTTGATGTCCTTATTTTTGCATTGACGTATCTGGTGGAGATTTTGTGATATAAATGTCAATACTTGAGTTGATGCTTGTATATGGAATTGAGGTGAGTGTGTGCTTAAAGCCTAAACACATGAGAGTGAGAGATACACATTTTATCCTTGGTAAGGTTGATTTTTGAGCATGCAAGCAACTTGATCTCATATATACATGTGATAACGTTTATATGTTTGATTATAATTGCACTGGTTATGATGTTGCTTTTGATGAGTAAAATTATGAAAGATTTCATGTGGGATGCGTATATGATGTTTTGCTTTATGGTTGCTTGAGGACAGGTAAGAGTTAAGTGTGATGGGGATTTGATAATGCATATTTCATATAGGCATTATAGGTATTTCTTATTGCTATTAGGTAGTTGTTTTGCTATGTTTTGAGTCTAGTTCCGTATATTACTTGTGAAGTATTCAAGTTCGAAATCTATGCGTTTTTAGTGTTTATTCTGCATAATTACATTCCGACCTTGGATGGACTAAGGGAAGAGCTTAAGAAGCATACTTTGGAGCATATGGAGGCTAAGGAGGAGCTAGTTATGAGCAAGGAGGCACAACATTGGAATTTATTGAAGATAATTGAGGAACGACGGACACTGCATAGGTGGCGCCCGCCGCCCCTTGCATGGTGCCGGTCGTTGACCAGTTTTCCGGATACACGGTTTTGAATCCGAAGACATTATTTTATATTATTCTATTCTATTTCCTACTAGGGTTTTGCCGACTTTGAGGAGGCTTTATTAGTTGTTTTTCAGTTCTTTTCATAGTGGTCATTGTTAGAGAGAGAGAGAGAGAGAGAGAGAGAGAGAGAGAGTTATTGTGAGACTATGAACATAATTAGAGAGAATTGGCCTATGAGTTGCTAAACTCATAGTTTCGCCTGTGATTCGAAGACATGGTTGTTTGGATTGTGAGAATTTGATTCTATTTGATTATTCAGGTTCTTAGTTATCATATTGTTAGTTTATATTTTTGTTCCTTTGTATGCCTGATCAACATGTTAGGAATTGCATCTTAACTATGAATTTGTTGTTGTTTTCTCGATAGCAAACAAAGATATTGATAATAGTGATGTCTCTTTGTCTTTGTAGTGGATGATTTCAATTGATCTATGTTGTGCAGATTCGATTAGGGTTGAGTTCGGTATGCGCCTATTAGTCTTAATTGAGTTGAGTCAATGTACCAATTGGTCTTGATTACTTGAGTCATTAATGCTATTCTTTAGTGATATTGAATAAGATGAGTGAATCTCTGTGGATCTCTCAACTTTAGTCAAGTAGACCTAGGAATATGAATAACTAATAGATCAATCCGAGGACCATGAATTCCAACCATTGTCAGAGAATTGCAGGTGAAATATTCTTTCTACTTTGATATCAATTTACTCTGCGATCATAAATCTGGTTACTTTTACATCTTTGCTACTTGTTACAAATTATTGTTTTGTTATAAGAGTCTTTGCTTAGAGTTATTGAATAGGAAATCGTTTCTCCATGCGGGTTCGACACCTGACTTCATCGCTGTACTAGTAGTTATTTGGTTTATCAAGTGATTGATTGCCTAATCTATTAGTTTGTATTTAAGTTTGGATATTATTACCATTTGACAAAGGACGAAAGTGTCAACAATGTTCGTCCCGCACCAATATCCAAGACATTTTTTCAGAGAGTTTTCGTTTATGATGCCTAGACAAGTAGAAAGTTCTTATATTCTGGGAGTCCATATGCCTTTGGTACTTGGAAGGTTGATTCATGGTGGAAAGTTAACGATAATAAAATGGGCGCTCCTTCTTACCCAAAAAAAAGGCGCTCCCGTGCCACGCACGTGATCCCCGCCGACACAGCCAATTGCTCTTTCCCGTTGTAATCAATTTTCGATTATCTATCCCCATTTAACAGAAATCTCTCTCCTTTTCAAATTTCATCAATCTTGGATTTCCGACTTCTCACCTCGTATTCATCCCCAATCCAATCCCCATTTAATCAAAATCTCCAAATTGAATACGGAGTAATAAAAGAAGAAAAAGAATCGAGAAATGATACGTGTCGTGTTATTCACACATCTCTGCGTTTCAATACTGGCCGCGTCGGCCTCGGTGTCGGCGGTGGTGGAGACGTGCGCCGGGATAGTGCCGATGAGGGAGAGGCCCAACACGGTTTCAATATCAGACTTCGGCGGTGTAGGCGATGGGAAGACTGTGAACACGAACGCCTTCAGGGAGGCAATTAATCGGATTCAGCATCTTAGGAGGAGAGGAGGAACAGTTCTCTATATACCCTCAGGGGTTTACTTAACCGCCAGCTTCAATCTCACCAGTCACATGACTCTCTACCTTGCTAAAGGCGCTGTCATCAAAGCCATTCAGGTAAATTTCATCTTCAGATCAATTTTTTTAGTGCCCCATTCATGATTCGTTGCCCTTCAAAATTGATACTTTTTGTGGGTTCATGTTTGATTTCCCCCATTTTGGCTGATTTCTCAATCTGGGTTCTTGGCTTCAGTGGTGATTTTGCAGGGGTGATGCTTGAATTGCTTTAATTTTGTAAGATCATAGAGTTGTAGTACTTGTCTTGATGACTTGGGTTTTGCGTTTAGTGATATTCTTTTGTTTGTTATACAGGAATTGGTATCGGTTATTGGATTGGGAATAAACCAACCCGATACCATGGGAATCACTCACCTTCAACTTTTGGGTTGGGTACTGATTCCACAATTTGAAGCTTGCCAAACATCACATTTAGGAATGACATTCCAATCGATATCCCTTATTCTAACTCGACCCCTGACCGTAAAAACTTCAAAGTATTCATGATTTGCCATTCTATCAGCTTGTTCTTTTAGAATATAATCGGATTCCTGGTTCCCTTGTTTTGTGAGTTCGAGATCCAACTTAGTTTAAGCAAATGTGTAGGTTTTCACCCTAACTTATAAGGTATGTTATTACTTTTTACTTCTTCTGCCCGATGTGGAAATCCTTTGCAACCTCCCAAGAAATTTGAAGAGAAAAGGGTCAAATTTGGAGAAAGTGAGAGTGGGGTCCTTGTATGATCAATGACCTTGTAACTACAACACTCTTTATTGATAACATATGTGGCTCATGGTGATTGCCTGCTTGGTATATTACTTTTATGCCATTTCCAAACCCACATGCCAACTTGTTCAGTAGCATCTGATAAACAACTGTTGCTATTGGTCAAAATCTTGGTGATTTGAGCCCTTGTTAAAAGGGAGGAGAGGGAAAAAAAACACGAGTTACTGTCATATTTAAAAGATGAGTGGTCTCAATCTGTAATGGAGAGGCTTAGAGGAGGTGTGGGTGCAAGATTTTTTTGGTGGGACAAACGGTGAATCGTATGGCACCATACTGGTTTCAAATGCACAAAGAGTGAGAGACAAAACAAGTGGATGGTGTTAGTAGGTACATATCCAGCTGGGTTTTGGAGCTCAGTGTTTTGTGTGGGTTCTACTGCATTTTTTCTGAGTGGCATGTTTAAAAAACATATATACAAATTAGGGTGATTTACACGTAACCATCTGTTATTTAGGCCAGTTTTCACTTAACCACCCCTAGTTTTTTAAACTTGTAAAAAAAAAAATTCCTTATATCTTGTTAGCAAACAAGTAAACAACCCCCTTTGGGCTCTTTTCTGTCTGAAATGTCATTAATAGATGTAGAAAAAACATAATTCTCATCTCTCCCTCTCTGTTTCTACATCTGTTAACAGACGGAAAATAGTACCAGGATGGTTGTTTACGTGTTTGTTACCAGATAACAGCAGGGTTTTTTTTTTTAATATATAATTTCCATAGTTAGGGGTGATGAAGTGAAAACTGACCTATATAAAGGGCAGTTTATGGTAAATCGCCCTTTAACTTGATAGTGTGTTTGGGAGATTGAATTAACTATTGATATCATCACAGACATAGTTGGTGGATTTGTGGTCCGCTTTTGATCAATTAATATTTAATAGTTGTACTTTCATATATGGGTATGGCAAATTGGCAAGAGCATGTTGTTGCAGTTAATGTGTTAGTTTATTATGACTTCACAGTGTTGCTGCCTAACTTCATACAATCTTAGCTTTGTCAAGCTGATTTCGATGTGGGTTTATTTTTTTCGCTTTTCCTCGTAGATTATTTTTTCAAGTTTGTAGATCAAGCTTTGCTTTGTCCCTCTTTGGTCTTCATGTAATATGTCTTGGACTGATGTATTTGTCATCCATTCCCCTGCCAAAATGCCTTTGATCTTGTCTGCAAGCAAGGAATTGAATCAAATAATAAACAATTTAGGGTTGATCATAGCTGCTAGTTGTTTATTAGCAATTACAGAAATCAATTTGTACACCGTGACCAGCCTCTGGATTTTTTAAATTCCCCAATTTAAGATATACTCATTGGCTTCTTAACAAGGTTCAGATTATATCATTCCATTTTTTAAACAGTGAAGAGCGAAGGGCTATGACAAGGTGGTAATAACCGAGTTGCTGTTTTAATGCAGTGATCTGTCATTACCTTTTAATTTGTGTTTATGATTTCTTTTGAAAGCAAAATCTTATGCTTTGTGGTTACTTGGTGCCCTTTACTTGAGTAATCCTTGTGTTCTTCAGTGCTTCGTGTTGACTGCTTGGTGGTTTTGACTCAATGAACAAGTCACAACTCACAAGTGTATATTAAGGTTGAGATTTGACATTTTGACCAGCTGAAAAGACCAGAACTGTTTTTGCTTGAATTGTTTGGAAATCAAGTCAAGATAAGAAACTTCCCTGCTGTAGATTTAAAAAAGTATGTTAGGAATTGGGATGCCTTGAATTGAATTTTTGACAAAATAGCAATTGGCATAGTTTGAATTTCAATTTATGCAATTCTAGGATACATCAGATTGGCCCGTAGTTGATCCACTGCCGTCATATGGAAGGGGTAGGGAGCTCCCAGGAGGAAGGTATGCGGCCTTCATCCTTGGTTACGGACTTCGTGATGTTATACCGGTGAGTTGGAAATAAACTATTCTTGTTACCTACTTTACACTATGAAACGATTATCATATCAGTCTAAGATACACGTGTCTCTAAATGTAGGGTTGTTATTCAAGTCGAACGAGTCGAGTATTGTTTGTTCATATTCAGCTTGTTTAGAAACGAGCTAAGCTCGAGCCGAGCCTAAATTTGGACTCGAGCTTCGTTCAAGAATTAAGCAAACAAAATTGCTCAAAACACAGTAATTTTAAGTAAATTTTAGAAATTTCACAAAATTCGAGTTGTTCAAGCTTAAAAATGTGTTGATACTTGACTTGTTTAGAAAATGAACGAGCGTGAGCCGGACTTTTATCAAGTCGAGGCCGAGCCGAGCATATAACAGCCCTATCTAAATGGCTAAACATGTTGATGGTATAAACAAGATAGTATAACTGGAGAGCTCAGATTATGACCCTATGATTTAAGGACAGTTTGCTAATGATCTGTGTTATTTCTGTTTTGTGTGGTTTTCGGATTTGTAAAGGCGAGAATGGGACTATAGATGGGCAAGGAAGTAGTTGGTGGGATATGTGGGCACAGAAGACTCTTGAGTATACACGGCCGCATCTCATCGAATTCATGTACTCCAGACACATTCTCATTTCTAATGTGACTCTCAAGGATTCTCCCTTTTGGAACATCCACCCTGTTTATTGCAGGTAATCGTAACTTATTTGCTAATCGATTTGGCTTGATCCGGTTCTTGAATCTCAACACTGTAAAACCCGTGAATACTGATTCTGTGCAGAATGAATCCCAACTTGCATATAAGAACATAAGAGTTCATCACCAAATTGACTTTCTGAGTCCTCTTTGCAGCAATGTGGTTGTTCGATTCGCTACAATACTAGCTCCACCGAGCTCACCCAATACTGATGGAGTCGATCCAGGTAATAGTTCATTCAGGTAGATAACAGGGTCCACGCCCTATGCATTCTGACATGTTTGTTTCGATTTTACCTTACTATCGATGCAGATTCTAGCTCCAATGTCTGCATCGAGGACTCGTACATTTCCACTGGTGACGATCTCGTGGCGGTGAAGAGCGGCTGGGACGAATACGGAATCGCATTTGGCCGGCCAAGCACGAACATAACAGTCAGGCGGATAACAGGGTCCACGCCCTATGCTGGATTGGCTGTAGGGAGCGAGACCTCGGGCGGGGTGGAGAACGTGCTGGTCGAGCACATGAACCTTTACAGTGTCGGTGTCGGAATCCACATCAAGACGAACATGGGCCGGGGAGGAACCATAAGCAACATCACCATAACTGACGTCTACATCGAGACCGCAAGGAAGGGGATCAAAATCGCAGGCAATGTCGGAGATCACCCAGACCAGAACTTCAACCCAAACGCCATACCGGTCATCAGGGGCATTTCGATCAGGAATGTAAGGGGAGTGCAGGTCCTGCAGGCAGGGCTGATGGTAGGTATCAAGAATGCACCGTTTACGGACATTTGCTTGTCCGACATAAACTTGTATGGACCGACTCATGGCTCGCCTTGGGAGTGCTCCAATGTGGAGGGATCGGCGCTTAAAGTAAGCCCTTCGCCTTGCTCGGAGCTGGTTGACACACACAACACAAGTTCATGTTCTACATACTTTTGAAGTCTGACAGAAATCTAGACTTGATTTATATCATAATAAGCGATCTTAACACGATCAAACTAACGAGGAAAAAAGCCTTATTTCTTCTCTTATACACGATGTTTTCTTGTTCATATAAAATCAGGTTATTTGGATCAGATTCGGGTCGGGTCGGGTCATTATCAGGTTTATACATGGTAAGATCGAGTCGAGTTGAAATGGGATATATTGTTATTAGGTGAAGTCCATTTCAGGTTTGAATCATTATGTAAGTATGAATCCTTTTTATGGGAAAGGAAGATGCAAATGTTGAAAGTGATCAAGTTTGGAAAGGCGTTCATATTTGGAGTCGACAAAGATATATAAATTTCATTACTCCATGGGAAATTTCCCCAACACACACTCGCTAGGAAATCATCTTACATAATATAATGGGATTGAGAGTCAACTAATGAATTCCTTGAGAGCCCCAAAAAAAAAAGGAATTCCTTAAATCATCAAAAATAAATAATAAGAGTAGTCGTAAAGATAAGGAAATCGTAAATATACAAGCGAAATTACTCAAACTAGTACGATTTTCTTGTCATGACGCGTTTTTTTAAAACAAAAATATTATATATAAAAAAAATAATAAGTTTTAAGATAAAAATCATAAAAAATAAAATTTACGATAAATGTATCTTATAATTATATCAGATTTTTTTTTAAATCTTATGTAAAGTTTAATACATAAATATAGATGTTTTAAATTACTCTATAATAATAAAATCAATATCATGATAACATTGTTTAAATGTGATGTGTCATAATCAATAGTCATATTTAATGTTTTGAATTAAACTCAATAGTTAGTAAATATATTTGAGTTAAGTCCAATAGTTATATTAGATTAAATTCAATGTTTTGAATTAAGTCCAATAGTTAGTAAAATTAAATATAAAAAAAGAATTAAAGGAAAAAAGAAGAAAAAGGGAGAATTAAATAAAATCAAAGAAAAATGGAAAAAAAAATTGGTCAAAACTCCTAAAATACTTCTAAGCTTGACACATCATACTAAACTCTTCTAAATTAAGAGTTTATATAAATAGTTAGTAAATATATTTGAGTTAAGTCCAATAGTTATATTAGATTGAATTCAATGTTTTGAATTAAGTCCAATAGTTAGTAAAATTAAATATAAAAAAAGAATTAAAGGAAAAAAGAAGAAAAAGGGAGAATTAAATAAAATCAAAGAAAAATGGAAAAAAATTTGGTCAAAACTCTTAAAATGCTTCTAAGCTTGACACATCATACTAAACTCTTCTAAATTAAGAGTTTATATAGATAGTTTTATTAGATTGAATTCAATGTTTTGAATTAAGTTCAATAGTTAGTAAAATTAAATTAAAAAAAAGAATTAAAGGAAAAAGAAGAAAAAGGGAGAATTAAATAAAGTCAAAGAAAAATGGAAAAAAAAAATTGGTCAAAACTCCTAAAATGCCTCTAAGCTTGACAAATTATCCTACACTCTACTAAATTTAGAGTTTATATAGATATAGATATAGATAGTTAGTAAAATTAAATAAATAAATAAAGAATTACAGGAAAAAGAAGAAAAAGGGAGAATTAAATAAAATCAAAGAAAAATGGAAAAAAAAATTGGTCAAAACTCCTAAAATGCCTCTAAGCTTGACACATTATCCTACACTCTTCTAAATTTAGAGTTTATATAGATATAGATAGTTAGTAAAATTAAATAAATAAAAAAGCATTAAAGGAAAAAGAAGAAAAAGGGAGAATTAAATAAAATCAAAGAAAAATGGAAAAAAAATTGGTCAAAACTCCTAAAATGCCTCTAAACTTGACACATTATCCTAAACTCTGCTAAATTAAGAGCTTATATAGATAGATAGTTAGTAAAATTAAATAAAAAAGAATTAAAGGAAAAAAGAAGAAAAGGGGAGAATTAAATAAAATCAAAGAAAAATGGAAAAAAAAATTAATCAAAACTCCTAAAATGTCTCTAAGCTTGACGCATTATCCTAAAGTAAACTCTTCTAAATTAAGAGTTTATATAGATAGTTAGTAAATATATTTGAGTTAAGTCCAATAGTTATATTAGATAGAATTCAATGTTTTGAATTAAGTCCTAAGTCCAATAGTTAGTAAAATTAAATAAAAAAAAAAAGAATTAAAGGAAAAAGAAGAAAAAGGGAAAATTAAATAAAATCAAAGAAAAATGGGAAAAAAAATTGGTCAAAACTCCTAAAATGCCTCTAAGCTTGACACATCATCCTAAACTCTTCTAAATTAAGAGTTTATATAGATAGTTAGTAAAATTAAATAAAAAAAAGAAATAAAGGAAAAAGAAGAAAAAGGGAGAATGAAATAAAATCAAAGAAAAATGGAAAAAAAAAATTGGTCAAAACTTCTAAATTTCCTCTAAGCTTGACACATCATCCTAAGTTCTTCTAAATTAAGAGTTTATATAGATATAGATATAGATATAGATTAGGAAAGGGTCATTTGAAAATAAGAAAAAAAGGTCCAACAAAAAGGTCATCGTCAGGGGACATCTATATCTATATACATATACTAAAATCGATGCATAGCGTCTTATATGGTGCGTTGTGGTTGAATCTAGGATAAAAATTCTTATGTGGCGCGTTTTGGTTGATTGCGGGATAAAAATTAATAAAATAATATGTTATCATAATTTATAGAAAGTTATATAAGCCACAATCTATCTATCTATATATTTTAGTTGATTGACAAAAATATAAATAAAAAATATTTCATAGTCATACTTACCAAAAACATTAATAGATAAATATTTAGTATTTGATAAGTACTATTTTATTTATACCTGTATTATATTTTAGCCTAAAATGATTTATAAAAATATTATGTAGCCACAATCCAACCATGCATACCTATTTTAGTAAAACTAACATAATAAATATATTATATATAAATTTATTTATTAAATTACATGAGATTCAATTAATGTTAGGTTAGAAAAAAAATACGTTTACCTCATAATGTGAAATTTGTTTATATTTTGAGAGAATCTAAATAAAAGATATTTAGATTATATATAATCCATTGAACTAATTTTATTTATATCTATATTATTTTTTGGTGAAATTTTTTATATATATTTAGATTATTTTATTTATTTATTGAAATCTATATAAATTATTGATAATATTGTATTTATGTATTCTCCATAAACGGGACGGGACCTACACTAGTTTAAATGATAAAATCACTATGGATTTTTCAAACTAAGTATTATTCTTTTCCATTCTTCAAAGCACATTTTTATTTGTTTATTGAAAATTTCACATGTTGTACGAGCGTGGATAATTGACGTAGATATATGTCAGGATCTTGGTTAGTTATTCAACAACCGAGAGAGAGAAACCAACTGATTTGTATTTTCATGAATGCCCCTTTACAAGTTGTTCACCACACCTATAGTGTTCCAAGGCCAATGTTAGCCATCAATTGTCTAACATCGCATATCCTAACACAACCCCCTGTCTAAGAATAACCTTGTCCTCAAGGTTCTAAGAAGAAGAAAATTTTGGGAATTCACTAGTACAAAACAAGTATCTTACGGGACAAAACTCTCGGGGGTTTTAAAAAAGTCATGAGAAATAAATTTCGCAAGGGTTTTTTTTATAGAAACTCCCGTTAGATGTATATTAAATATAAAAAAAAAACTCGGTAATATTGGGCTATACTATTACGGGTATTTTGGTTTAACTCCCGTAAAATGTTAATTCTCTCAGGAGCTAAAAGACCCGAAAAATATTACAAATAATTCCCGCGTTCTATCTACAATAGAATAAATATATCTTTTAAAAATTAATTATATCTTTACAAAAACTTCTCGAAAGAAAAAACCTAGAAAATCCATCTCGATCACTTGGAGTGGGCGTCGCTCAAAATCGAAGTACTGAAGGGGTTTGCCAGAAATTCTGTCGATTCTTCCCTCCTCTCACCCTCTTCGATCAATCTTGCTGCTGAATAGGGTCGACGGAGAGGGTCACCCACAATCGCCAGAAATTTTGCTGCTAAAGAGGGTCGACGGAGACGCCGGAGAAGTTAGAGACTGGGCTGCTTCGCTCCTCTTGCCGTTTTCGATCAATCTTGTTGTTTAGGGCTGTATTCGCTCTGAGGTTGGTCATTCAATTCTCTTCAGAAACATTATTTGGCTGAAATTGTAGAACGGTTGGGTGAAATCGACTCTAATCAAATCCCCAATTTGGTTGCAGAACTGCTTTGTTTGGCTTCTCAGTGTAGGGTCTTTGTTTTTTCTCACGAAAATCGCCCAATTGTACTCTGGTATGTCTTGCTCTCTATGCTTAATTTATGATAGTGATATGTGCTTGGTCCTTTTTAGTTTATGATGGTGAAGAATTGTATCATATGGGCTGAGATTGAGTGCTCTTATGGTGGAAAATTCCCTTTTTTGTGATTGTTGAATTGAATTTAGGTATGATTCTCTTAGCACCTAGGGTTCTAGAGTTTCAAGCCAATTTTTGAATGAAGTTACAGTGTGTTAGAAGCTAGGTTTGCTTTTATCCAAGGTGTAACTTTATATGCTAATTGGGCACTAGAAAGCACATTCATAGATCTTTACCCATCTGTAGATTAATCAAGACCATATAGAGATGGGTATGGAATTAAACATGGATGTGCAGAGTATAAAAAAAAATGGATGTCAAATTAAGTAAAAAAAAATTGATGTGGAAAGGCATATATTGTTACTGCTGAAAATAGGCATATATTGTTACTACTGAAAATGAGATAAGCCTGGTCCTGCTGTTCAATAATGGGCTTATGTCGTAAGCTTCTGCTACTCAGTTATGGCCTTAAGGGTTTATGACACAAAAATTATTATAAGAGCAAGGTCTTGCTGTTCAATTGAAACAAAATGAGCTAAAATATTGGTTAGTCATGGGTTTATCAGTTTATGAGAGCAATTTAATGCAAGTTATGACATCAAGCTCATGCTAAGATATTACATGGTTAAGCTAACGGAAACATGTTTTACACTTTTATCCTTCATTAAAATTACAAGGATTAAACTGTCGGGTTACATTTTGCCATCAGCAAGCATGTTCAGCTTCAATTTCATATGTTGTGCATTTTTCATTGTGGACTTTTTTTTTAAATAATTATTTTTGGGTTTCAACAATTAGACATAAATTTGGCTTCAACCTTTGCTGTTGGATTCTTTTTAATCATTTTTTTTGCTGCTGGATTTTTTTAGACTTGACTTTTTTTTGCTGTTAGATGTTTATAACATCTACACAGGTTTTAGTTAAACCTTGCATTATTAAAATGTATAAAATATGGGGCTTTGTTTATACAATAATAGGAAAACAAACCATTTAAAGGCTGCACATTCAACACACAATGTCTAGTTTACAACAATTTGTTTTCTTTTACTTCGGCTTCTTACTAACAAGCTACGAATAGTTCTACTGCCCAATTTTTTTCATTGCAAGTTGTCTTTATTCTTCACCATCTTTTAGCTGCAAAAATCAAGAATGTTAAAGAATGAGTTGCAAATGACTATTTTTTTTGGGTGAAAAAGTAGCGAATAACTAGCTAGTTCTCTCAATATTCTTCCTGCTGAATTTTTTTTCCTTATCAATTATCAGAAATTATCACAATTTACGCTATCTCCGTGATGTAGATAGGATAGTTAGTACTTTTACAACCATTAATCCTCTTAGCCTCAGAGTTAATGAAATTGATAGTGTTGTAATTCGATGAAAGTGGTTAAATATTGGCTTTTGTTGTTATTTAGACTATTATTTGGACATTTAAAAATCTTGTAGGTGCAATTTTTTCTTTGGTTCGTATTTATCAAGTCCGTTTCTAAGCATGTTTTGAATTATTGTTATATAGCATTTTGATTAACTTTTTTTTTTAATCATTATAAGGGTATGATGGATCGAAAATGGATGTCAATGAACCGTTTGACTAAGGAGTATAAAGAAGGAGTAAATGATTTTATTAAGTTTGCATTAGAGAATTCGAAAAACTCTAGCACAATACTATGCCCATGTACAAAATGGTGGACAAGTAAGTTATTCATGTAATTTGGATCTTAAATTAGATACATATATGTTCATATTCTAATTTACAAGTGCAAAATGACCCTTTTTTTTTTGCAGTGCTATTTCAATGTTTTTAACCAATATCAACAAGCTTAATAGAAAAAAGACACGTTGGGTTAAAATTTCGGTAAGTCTTCCTAGAAGTGTTGTATGTATTATTTTAGAATCACGTTGTTTTAGGTTGACATGTGTTGTTTTTGTTTTTTTGAAGTGTCCTAAACAGCCAAACAATATCGATTGCGGTTATTACATTTGTCGATACATGAGAGAGATTATAGATCAAAAGTGCACCATTGTCCCTATCACGGTAACTATATAACATATTGGTTTTTGTGTCATTGTAAAATATACATGAATGTTAATTTTTGCAAGTGTTGACTCGTAATATTTTTTATTTTGTAGTATTTTCGAGATTCAGGGGAAGTCTACGACAAATCGAATCTTGATGAGTTACGAGAGGAATGGCTACAATATTTGGACACACAACGGTAGCTTGAAAGTTAGAAGGTCTTTATGTTAGTGAGGGGTTGACATTGCTATATGTAGATAGTTACATTGATGTGTTACTGTATGTTCGATCCATACTTTTAGAATAGATGGATGGATTATTTGAAAATCATTGACATTCTAGGTGTTCACATTGATTTCTGGAGTGATTGAATCTTGCAATTAAGAGTTTTGCAAAATTTTACATTTGTGGTGGTGTGATGACAATTCAAGTTCGTAGGTTTGTGTTGATGTTACTGTAATACAGGTAATGTTTAGTGCAATACGTACAGGTGAGTAAATTTGAAAAATGAATGGAACATTTAAAAAATATATATATATATTTCTCGGCGGGTTTTTGAAGCACTCTCGACATATTCCAAGAATTACCCGCCAATAATGTATAGTATATCTCGGGAGTTTTTAAAAACACTCCCTAGAGAGCTAAAACTAAAATGGCGTTTTAAAAACACTCTCTCTCGGGAGTTTTTTAAAAACCCCTGACCGAACTTATATATCTCGGGAGTTGTTTAAAACCCCCGACAGAAATCTCTCAGCGAACAAAATAAAGGGAGGTTGGAAACTCCCGTATGCTTTGTTAAAAAACCCCCGAGAGAGCGCTAATCTGCACTAGTGATTGGTGGATAATATGCCCTGCTGCCTCCCATGTTGCTTCCTCGGCTGGTAGGTTGATCCACTTCACTAACCACTCCACTACCGGGTCGTCATTAGTGAGGTGAGTGACCCTGGAGTCCAGTATAGCCTCTAGTGCAGCTACAATCACTCCTTCATCACCAGTGACAGGCAGCTCTGGGTTCACTGTCCTAGCATCCCCAATTTTCTTCTTCATTTGAGAAATGTGGAACACAGGGTGGAGCTTTGATGAAGGTGGTAAGGCCAGTTTGTAGGCTGTTTCCCCCATCCTAGCAGTGATCTCGAATGGGCCATAAAATTTTGCACTGAGCTTGAGACACTTGCGTAGAGCTAATGAGGTCTGTCTATATGGTTGCAACTTCAGATATACCATATCACCCACTTGCAGTGTTCTTTCTGAACGTTTGTGATCGGCGAAGAACTTCATGCGCTCATGAGCAGCAGCTAGCCCTTCCTTCAACAAGGTCAGGGTCGTGTCTCTTTCCTGAAACCAATCTTCAACTAAGGCTGTAGTGATGCTACTTGAACGAATTCCCAGTTGGGGTGGTGTGTAGCCATACAGAGCTTGAAATGGAGATGTCTTTAAGGCTGTGTGATAGGAAGTGTTATACCACCACTCTGCTAGAGAAAGCCCTTTAGCCCACTGTCTTGGCATTGCTGAACACATGCACCTCAGGTAAGTTTCAAGGCACTGGTTAACTCGTTCCGTCTGACCATCTGTTTGTGGATGATAGGCTGTTGACAGCTTCAGTGTTGTGCCTAGTGCAGTGAAGAGCTCTCTCCACATATGACTTGTGAAAACCTTATCCCAATCAGACACAATATCTCTCGGAAGGCCATGCAGCTTGTATACATTGTCAAGGAAAAGTTTGGCTACCTGGCTAGCTGTAAACGGATGGCTCAGTACTAGAAAATGACAGTACTTAGTACGTCTGTCAACAATCACCAGGATCACATCAAACCCGTTTGATTTAGGTAAACCTTCAACAAAATCCATACCAATTGACATCCATGGTTTCTCTGGAATCGGAAGAGGTTGTAGCAAACCTGGGTACGCTATGGTTTCATGTTTATGGCGTTGGCAAACATCGCATTCTCTGATGAAAGTATCAATGAATGTTTTCATCTGTGGCCAATAGAACAAGGATTTGATCCTTTGGTAAGTGGCTCTTAGCCCTGAGTGTCCTCCTACTGCCTCTGAGTGAAATGCCTGGGTAATTCTCAGTTTCATTTCCCGGCTATTTCCAATCACCAATCTCCCTTTGTAACGCAACACATCTCCTTGCCATCTGAATTTAGACTGAGGATCCACAACCGCCTCAGTTCTTATTCTGTCAATCTCTTGATCATTCATATAAGTAGCTACAACTTCCTGGATCCACTTGGGTTTGACAGCTACCAGTGCATTACATGACCCCCTGATGCAGCTAATCATCTCCTTGAAAGAGCATCGGCAACAACATTGCACCTTCCCATCCTGTACTGAATTGAGTAAGAAAGGCCTAAGAGTTTCATGATGGCTTTCTTTTGGAGATGTGTTGTGACCTGTTTTTCCAACAAGTATCTCAAGTTCTGATGGTCAGTGACAATTATGAAGTGATCAGGCTCTAGGTAGTGGCGCCATTTGTCTACAACATACAAGATTGCTAACAATTCCTTCTCGTAGGTGGAAAGGAGAAGGTGCTGGCCATAAAGAGCTTTGCTAATGTAAGATAATGGCCGACCCTGCTGCATTAGGACTGCCCCAATTCCATCCTCACAAGCATCTGCTTCTACTTGGAATGGCAAAGAGAAGTCTGGAAGTGTGAGAACTGATGGTGTTGATAGCAGTTGTTTGATCTTCTGAAATGCAGTCTCACTGTCCTCACCCCACAAAAACTTCTCCTTCTTAAGTAATTCAGTAAGAGGTCTGCATATCACTCCAAAGTGCTTGATGAACCTCCTATAATATCCTGCCAATCCCAGGAAACTTCTCAATTCTTTATCATTCTTTGGCACATGCCATTTGACTACTGCCTCAATTTTAGAAGGATCAGTAGCTACTCCTTCTAAGGAAATCAGGTGGCCTAAATATTCCACCTTACCCACAGCAAAATTACACTTAGACAGTTTAGCAAAAAGCTGGTGTTTTCTCATAATCTCCAACACAGTCTCTAAGTGTACTAAGTGTTGCTCAAGTGTGCTGCTGTAAATCAGTATATCATCAAAGAAAACTAGCACAAATTTGCGCAAGAGCTCAGCAAATACCATGTTCATCAGGGATTGAAATGTTGCTGGCGCATTTGTCAATCCAAAGGGCATGACATTAAACTCATAATGCCCATTATGAGTTCTAAAGGTTGTCTTAGGAATGTCAGATTCAGCTACTCTCACTTGGTGGTATCCTGCTCTCAGATCTAGCTTAGAGAACACAGCAGCCCCATGTAGCTCATCTAACAACTCCTCTATGTTAGGTATAGGAAACTTATCCTTCACTGTTGCTTCATTCAGCTTCCTATAGTCCACACAAAAACGCCAAGTCCCATCTTTCTTTTAAGCCAATAAAGTTTGAGAAGCAAATGTGCTCTGGCTATGTCTGATCAACCCACTGGACATCATCTCCTTTACTTGCTTTTCGATCTCATCCTTCTGCCCATGAGGATATCTATATGTCTTTGAACAGATTGCATGTGTTCCTGATTTCACTGGGATCCCATGTTCCCAACCCCTCTTTGGTGGCAGTTTCTTGGGTTCAACAAACACCTCTGGGAACCTCCCTAAGATAGTCTGTACTGCTGGTGGAGTTTCTTCCATCTTAGCATTCAATTGAAACACCTGTGCAATCTGAGAGATGGACTCATGTTCCTTTCCTCTGATCAGTAATTGCAGTTCTTTCCCAGTGAGCTGCCTGATCACAGCTTCTTTCTTGGTCTCACTCACCCCTTGCAATTCTACCTTCTTCCCTTCTTTAAAGAAAGCAATAGTCATCCTGTTGTAGTCGAATTGGACTGGACTATGCATCTTCATCCAGTTGACTCCCAACAGCAATTCAAAGTCCCCAATCTTCAGTGCTCGAACATCAAATCTATAGGTGCCCCCTTGCATTTTCCACTGAAAGTTCTTGCACTCCTGACGACAAAACAGCTTGCCCTTGTTGAGACCCTCCACGATCATCAAATTGGCTGGTAGCAATTTGAACTCAGCTTCCTTTGCTACCAAAGGATCCAGAAAGCTATGAGTAGACCCACTATCGATCAAGATCCTAATCATTCTGTTTCCCACAAAACCTTTGACCATGATCGACGTGTCTGAACCATTTCCAGTTAAAGCTCTCACAAATCCTTCCTGATCATCTTCTTCAAGTCTGGATTCCTCTATTATTACTTCACCAGTCTCTTCCTCCTCATCCGGATCCAAGTCCTGAGTGGTGACATACTTCACCGAGGAGTTCTTGCATTTGTGGCCAACATAATACCTATCACCACAACGGAAACACAATCATGCTGCCTTCTTGAATTCTTTCGAATTCTTGGGATCCTGGGCTCTTTCACCTACGAAACTTGGTTTCCATGGAGGTTTGCTAACTCTAACTAGTGCCTGGACAGCATCGTTGTGCAATCTAGCGAGCTCCAAAGTATCCGCCAGATCCTTTGGTCGACCAAGCTTAACCAATGGTTTAAGCTCAGCCTTCAGGCCACTGATATAACTAGTCACAAAGTAACACTCAGGCAGATGCGGGTTGTATGAGAGCATACCTGCTCGGAGCTCCTCGAATCTTTCATTGTAGTCTTCCAATTCCCCGATCTGGCTTAGCTTGTTGAATTCTTCAACAATTTCTACTCCCTGCTTTTCCCCAAACCTGCAACAGAGAGCCTCGCTCATTTCCTTCCATCTCACTCCCTTTATTTGCATCAAATAACCCTGAATCCATGTGTCCGCTCGATCGTGCATGTACATGGCCGCCAATTCCACTTTCTGATGATCTTGAATTCCAAATAGAAGAAAGTATTTCTCGCACTTTCTCACCCAGCTTCTCGGCTTGCTTCCATCGAAGACCGGAAAATCGACCTTGGGAAAACGATTTTGAGTGTTGAAGGCGCCATCGTTCCTCATTGGTGGAGGTCTGTACGCGTTCGTCTCCTCCGGAATTGGAATCTCCCTGTTGATCCCTGGAGGAGTCTTCTCTTGGTGCTCCATCGGCGGTGTGACGAATCCCGATTGGAGAGCAGCTTTCTGATTTTGCAGACGAATCCAATTGGCGATTTGTGTCACGCTTAGCTCAATTTGCATCTGGAATTGCTCCGTCCTTGTCTGGAATTCCTCCGTTGATCGCTTTAATTCGATCATCGTTTGCTGTTGATCTTGAAGAGTTCGTTGATGATCATCCTGCTTCTGAATTGCCTCCATTAGACGCTCGTGCGAGCTTGCTGTGAATGTCTGTAGGTGTTGAAGCTGAATGTCCATCTTCTCCGTTGCCTTGTGACGAGTAGCGTCCGCCATAGCCGAGAGAACGCCAGCTGTTGATACCACTTGTCAGGATCTTGGTTAGTTATTCAACAACCGAGAGAGAGAGTAACCAACTGATTTGTATTTTCATGAATGCCCCTTTACAAGTTGTTCACCACACTTAATAGTGTTCCAAGGCCAATGTTAGCCACCAATTGTCTAACATCACATATCCTAACAATATACCAATTCCTATTTTGTTTCTAAAAGTGTAACTCATATGGTGAAATTGCAAAGGAAAAAAGTGATATTATTACAAATTTAATACTCCCTCGGTCTCAAAATACTTGTCATTTTATTTTTAGCACGTTTTTTATTAATGGTAAAAACAATATAAAATATCAATAATTTTATTAATTTAACAAAATAATTTCATACTTAATACAATTATCTATAAAATTATGAAAAAAAAATTATTAAAAAATTAATATTTTATAGAATTTTTAACTTCTTAAAAAACTTGCGAAAAAGTAAATTCGCTACAATACTCTATTTATTTATTTTATTTTTTATTATTTTACTGAGTTTTATAAAAATGCAAATTTACTCAAACCCAATCTTTTAAACTAAGATGGAGATAAAGTTATAAAAATTTAAGTTATTATATTGAAAAGATTAATTTCTAGATGTGAAGCATAAAAAGATAAGTTTCTAACCAATTAATATATATGGTTAAATATTCATGATTAAAATTAAATCATAATACGACACATATGTGAATTGCACCAGAAGCCAAAGGAGCCGAGGGAGCTATCTAAATCTCGTGTCACTTTCCTTGGTCTTCGTTTCTCCTAATCAACCCTAAGAAAGCTTTTGCACACAACAAGAATAAATAAGGGGAAAGAAAATCATCTTGCCTAAGCTTTCTCTCTTTGGTACAAACACTTACGAGACAACCCACCTACCAATGTCGAGAATGTAACAAATGTCACACCGCATCATCAATCTCCGTCAGTCTAGTTGAAATCCCATCTTTTTCATATAATGCTCTAGGAAGCCCTACTCCACCATATCGCGTGCCTTCTCCATATCTAACCTCACATACCCCTTCTTTTCACCCCTTCTTGTTCTTCACATAGTGGAGCATCTCAAAGGCTGATATCACATTGTTTGTAATTAGCTTCCCTTAGCTTACACAAAAACACTCATATCTTCGAAAAATAGCCTTATTGAGACACACCTTCCAACGATTAGATAACATTGTCGAGATGATCTTATATCAAACATTACATACGCTTATCAGTCGAAGGTCCTTCATCCTAAACGGAGATGAGACTTTCGACATAAGCGACATGTATGTGCGATTAAGATCATCCGAAAATAAAGCACCAGCAATAATATCATAAATGAAAGTAGTGGTCTCATGCCCCATAATATGTCAACAACTCAATATTATTGATAACCAATGCTGATAAACATACCATCGAGTCCGGGGATTTTGAGGGGTGTATAGAGAAAAGCGCTTCTTTTATCTCCGAGCTAGAGAATGGAGGCAAAAGCTCAATGTTGTCCTCTTCTAAAAAGATAGACAAGATTTTGTGAGAAGTCAATTCGAAAGCGCGTTCACATTTGTTTTAAACAAATTCTCAAAGGAATCCACTACCATTTTCGTCATCCCCTCCCGGCTCCACCACTCCATCCCCTCGTCATCCACTGGTCGGCTCAATTCATCCTCCTCTCGCTTCGGTTAGCCAGTTAGAACCACAAGAGCTCTTCCTCGTCTATAAGCCTCTACTCTTCCCTTCCCAACTCCTTCTACGCCCTTACTAAACTTCCCAACATCGCTTTCTTTTGCATTTCTCGCAACTTCTCAATCACCTTTTGTAATTGCTTCAAAAAATTCCCAAACGTAAACTTATTCCATTCCCCGAGGTCCCTAAACATCAAACCAGTTTCTTCGTTAGCACTTTAACTGCAGAACTACTACCTGTGATCAACTAACAATTTCGAACAAACTCATAACTCCCTTCATGCTCTGCCTATAATGCCTCAAACCTGGAGGGTCTCTCCCTCTTCTCCCCTACCATCAAAATAAATTATGTTTTAGTCATTTTTATAAATAAAAGAGATTTGATATTCAAAGGTGATTGTGTTTTTTTATTTAAACAACCTTGAATTAGTTTTCTAATGTGTATTTCCTATTTAATTTTTATAATATAATTGATATAAAATTTATGTAACATCTAATGCGTAAATAGTAAATCAAGTGATAACAATATTAGAAGTTTAGGAGAAAATTAAAAAGGGAAAATGAATTTTTGGTCACAATATTTGGTTAAAAAAGCCAATCAAATGAGACTATTGAAAATTGTAGGTTAAACAATCTACAATCTATTAAGATTTTAAATGCTGAATTAATTTGTTATAAGGATCGAGATCAAGAGGAATTGTCAATTTAGATCACCAAAAATCCAGAGATGATAGAAATAGTGGTAAGTGAAGAGAGATATTTATGATTACCGTCCAAAAAAACATATGAATGTCCTCTTCTCTTATGTGCCATTATTCTCTCATATAAATAACCATAATATACTTATCATATAATATTGTTGTTATCCACAACAATAAAACACAAATATTTCCAAAATCTAAATTCAAATATTTAAACGTTAATGAAATTAAATTGACAAAATATAAAAAAAATTGTTTAGGAAAACACTGTAATAATATCAAAGAATGGAAAAATAAATACATTAATATAAAAACAAATTAATTATAAATGTTAAATTATAAAAAAAGAAATAAATTAAAAGCATTAATTTTAATTATAATTTATTGTGAGGTCAAGTTTAGTAAAAATGTGTCACATGAGCCCGCAGTTAGGAAAGGTTGTCATGTGACATCTTCAACAACTATTTTATTATTACATATTAGAATATTAGTTTTTTTTTATTAGATAAAAATTCGAGATCAGGTATGTCTGAACTTCGAAGGCCGACAAAAGAAAATGTTATTCAGGCAATAACACCCTATTATATATTGTATCAGTTATTCAATATATAATAGACTATCAAGGAAAATGTTACTAATGTTTAGTAGCATATGAATAATCATATTCTAATTCTCAATAGTTTAATCACAGAATATTCAAAACCCCCCCCCCCCCCCCCCTCCCCCCAAAAAAAAACACCCTAATTCCCCATTACATATATGTCGACAAAGATTTTCTCAAAGAAAAATGAATATCAGAATTCGAAATTATATCAACTTTAGTACAGTAAGATTTTATAAAAATGATGAGAAGAACTGAGTTAGCTTTGTCGAGGTTGGTAACTTTTTTATGCCATTGGACGGCAGTGGTGTAAAAAAAAAAGAAGAGATTATTATAAATAAATTCAAGATTATATCAAGTTTAGTATGAAGAATATTATTTGTACATTGTTGATGTTAGAAACGTTCCCTACTATATACTCCGTAAATAACAACGGCTGATATATTTTGCAATTTTTTTTTTTACAAAAATACACTGATTCTAAAATTCTGAATATCTTTTTTCACTATGAAAGATTAGTGGGAAAAAAGATTATATGTAGTAGAGGTGACAACAACACAACTGATATTCTAGAATTACTTGCTAACACAACGACTAAAACTACAATGGAAGACCTGGGTTTCATTTAGCAAGTGCTATGGACCTCAAGAATGAACTCATATTCAAGCAAAATAAATTGCCATATATCCCCGACTTGGTGTCTGGTCCAAATAACATACCATAGTGATTGGAAGCATGATGAAAATACGCAAGTATCCATTCATTAAAGAAGAAGAAGACGGAACACTAAATGGAAAAGACCGGACGTTAATATTTTCAAAATCAATGGACATTTCAGCTTAAAAAAAAAAAGATTTTCTTGAACACTAAAATACGTTAAATGTTTACCTACTATATACAAAATAAAAAATTTACTTTTTGAGATGTCTATGTGGCATGTCTAATGGTGCGTGGTTGAGGTGGAAGGTTTGAATCGGTCAGAGCATTACATTACCCCACCTTTTACAAATAGTCTCTCCCTTTAATACATTTTCTTGACCATAGACTAATTCAGTCTTCCTCTCCTGGATGAATAACTCGGTTTCTTACAGTCAAAACTTTGACCTCTCCCTCCCTGTCTCTTTCAATCCATTCCAAAATATCAACACAAGCAAATGCAAGTGCTTATAAAAGCAAAATCTTTCATTCTCCTGCATAAGCCGAGTCTCCATAAAGGGGTAAAAAAGCCTAAAAACAAACCAACCATCCAAGAAAAAAGATCCCTTATTAGCTAATTTTCATTCTAACATCCCAATTTGATTTGGTTTCGAACATCCCCTTAAGAACCAAAAACCCACCCATTAGAAACACCTCATCTTTTAACTCGGGTTCATGCTCTTCTTTTAACTCGGGTTTCATGCTCTTCTTTTAACTCGGGTTCAGTTCATTTCAGCTCTCAATCACAAGCATTAGAATCCATTAAGCCCATCAATGGATTTCAATACTTACAACAGTCTTGAGCGGTCCTCGCTGATCAATGAGCTAACCCAGGGGATGGAGGTGGCGAAACAGCTCAAAGCTCATATGGGTTCCGAGTATCCTGTTGAAACCCAAGAGATGCTTCTGCAGCAGATAGTATCCTCGTATGACAAGGCCCTTTTCATCCTAGGATTGGCCAGGGCTGCAGAGCAGCCACATCAGCTTCTATCTATGCCATTGCCTGTCATGCCAGGCACACCACTTTCCACCTTGGAAAGCCCGAAGAGTGAGGATCTACAAGCACCATTTGACTTTCATCAGGATAGCAATGAGTCTTCAAAGAAGAGGTATATATATACATTTGCACACCGATAATTATGCCATGACAGTCTGATTTATCTACAAGATGTATTGACGGGTGAAAATCTTGCAGGAAAGCGGCGTCTAAATGGACAAAGCAAGTGAAAGTGAATTGTGGCAGTATCCACGATGGTCCTCCTACTGATGGTCATAGCTGGAGAAAGTATGGGCAGAAGGATATCCTTGGAGCCAAGCATTCCAGGTGAGACAAGCTTTCCTCCGCTACGGCAAAATGACCATTTCATAAAAGAGGAATTCCTAATCCCTCTTCTACGGAAGACAATGATGGTTCTTTCCAATTAGTTTCAATGGATTTGAAATTCCAAAAGTGTTGGCAAAAAGAGAACTTACCGTCGAAGTAAAGAAGCCGACCACATTCTAACAGTATTTTGTTCATTGTTCTGCAGAAGCTACTATAGGTGCACCTATCGAAGTGTCCAAGACTGTTGGGCCACAAAGCAGGTGCAAAGATCAGATGACGACCCCATGGTGCTGCACATTACATACAAGGGAAAGCACACGTGTACGATGGCTCGCAGGTCCAAGTCCGCACCAACATCACCAGGAACAGAAGAAAAAAAACCACATGACCCTACTATCATGGAACACCAACAAAACTGTACCATGGCATTGAATTTCCAGAATGCAATAGGTGCTGATACACAGTGCATAGGCAATAACCCATTTGCTTCAACAGAACTTGATTACTTGATCGGTGAAAACCCAAGTATTCTACCCTCTACCGTCAACGGCACAAACAACTTCTACGGAAGTTTTTCCTCATCAATTATTTCTCCTTCCACATCGGATTCTAATTACTTCTCCGTTTCTCCACGCACGATGGAGATTTTAGGTACCGTTCAGAATCAACATCAGAACTTGGAGAGGGTTATTACAGAGATACCCTCAGCTGCCACCTCAGCTACCGATTCCCCAGCCATTGAACCGGATTTCTCACTTCACCAGTGGAGCTTCAGCCAAAAGTTCTCATTCAACAACCCGTGATTTTCCCCTTGAGAAGGATTGGCTCTCTTGCAAGACATTTTTTTTCAAAAGATAAAAAACCATGATTCAATTCATAATTTTGACAAGTACAGTAGCAAGCAAATATGGCTTCCGCTAGTGTGACATAGTAGAAGAGAGGAAGCTCAAAAGGAGCTTGTTCACTAGACTAAGTGAAAGAGGAAAAAAAATGACTAAACTTTCTTTTTATTTTTGTTTCCCGAATTATGTAAAAAAATGGGGAAGTAGGCTTTCTTGCTACATCAGGTATGTATGATGATTTTTTCACTCTTGGTTTCCTTTCTATTGTTCATACAATGACATCAATGCTCTAAACAGCATTATAGTACATAACATCTCCATTCGATACAAAGCAACCTAGATATGATCATAGCTCCACAATAAACAAAATGATCAGATGAAAGTAAACACTGAAGACAACTAGCAAGACAGACGAAATGTGCATGAATGAATATATAAAATAGGCTAGACGATTATTGAAGATGTGGGGACCATGTAACTGAGAGAAACCATTAGGCTGTGAGGGAATATGCTAAAGTGACCTTAGGTTACCTAACAGATAGGAAGTAGTATAAATAAGGCAGTTGCCTTCATTGTAAAAGGCATTTACCTTGGAGATAGAGCAGCTCTCTTGGTGGCCAGTTTGAGGGGTGCCCTCATCTGCTGGCTTAGTGGATTCATATCCCTACATTTTGTCTCCCATTTTGTGTTCAAATCCAAAGTAATCAGGGTTTGTGTGTGATTCTGGATCTCATCTGTATCAGTTCATTTAGATCAATAAAAAGAAGTATCAATATTTATTACTTTGTAGTTTGTACATCTACAAATGCCAATAATATGTATTCAGAATCTGAATCTCCTGCAATATAATAAGCCTCAATAGTGCAACATATATATTGTAGATGAAGGAAAGAAAAAATAAGCCAACAAACTGCAATGAAAGGGCAAAGGGGAAAGAGTAACAGAGACCTAAATAACCCCAAAGTCAACCGATTCTCTATTTCCATTCAAAGATTTAGAGCTTTCAATTGGTCCAAAACAACAAAAATGTTGGTTAGAGTGAGTAGTAGTAATGACTAGGCTCCACCGTACAAACAATTTATATTTCCCACAGCGCACTTTGCAATGGAAAAATCAATCATAATCAGGCAACAACTAACTCTACAATGGAAAAATACATGATCTTAGCAAAGCTATATTCCATCTGCAGGTATCAAAGCATAAGCAAAGATTGATATTAACCAGACTGATCTTGCCATCAATATCATAAACCGTATAAGTGTCTAACTCGAGCAAATCTCAGTTTCCCTATGGTAATGAAAGGAAGGCATTCACAATTCATCCACTAAACTTAGAAGATAGTATAAAGTTGGAACAAACCATTATTGCTGATCAGACCTCACAGTTCAGCCGAATATGTTGACGAATCAACCTAAATTTCCAGAATTCAAACAATCAGTTCGAAATTGAACTCATCCTCAAGTAATCTCATACGAATCGCAGAAAATTACGAAAACAAAATGCGTTCCAGGAAAATTCATGGAAAGATGATCGAATATTTCTAGGTGGTAAATTGATCATGCAGCGATTTAATAAAACAAGATACCGGTTTATGCAGTGCAATCGAGTTCTTTTTACACCGAAGTAGATCGTTAACATACCTAATCGATGAGTCATCTCCTCCCAATGCGTTGTCGAGCACCTAAATTAAACCCTAACCTCCTTTCTCTATCCCCAAATGTCGAGACGCAATTGCATCGAGAATGAGCCCGAAAGCCCATGGGCTGGTTAATGATTGTGGGAAGCCCAATAATCCATCACTGGCCCAAAGCTCACAAATATGTTTATTAATGCCGTAGAAGTGGCAAAAACCCAACCCGAACCTGTCCAAAATCGATTGACTCGAATCTATGAAAATTTGAAATAGTATATCACTATGATCTTCCAGATCAAGCTCAAGAGAGATAGATCGAAAGAGAGAGCAAGGAGAAGGAAAACAGAAAATCTATTATTCTGTTTCTTGATTGAATGAATGAGAGAGTACAAAGTGAGTATATAAAGGGGTCAACCCATTTCTAATTACAAAATATAACCCATACTCTCTATATTACACAAAATATCCTTAACACTCCCCCTCAAGTTTGGAATGGGAAAATTGATTTACCACTCCTAACTTGCTAAGATTATTCATATATGGATCATAGGCAATAGCATTTGTAAACACATCAGCTGGTTGTTCTTTTGTAGGAATGTAACCAAGCTTCACTTGTTTATGACTTTGTTCCTCACGAGATGACAATCCCCTTCAATGTGTTTCGTTCTCTCGTGAAACATAGGGTTCTTGGCTTTGTGCATTGCAACCTAATTATCACAGTACAATCTAACATGCATGCTTATTTTGCTGAATTCCCAAGTCTTTGAGCAACTTTATAATCCAGGTGATCTCACAACATGTAGTTGCCAAGGCTCTATACTCTAACTCAGTAGAAGATATGGCCACACGGGTTTGTTTCTTAGTCCTCCAGGAAACAAGTGAAGTCCCTAGCATCACAAAATCCAGTCAAAGATTTCCTTGTCATGGGGTAGCTTTGCCAATCTGCATCATATAATGCATTCAACTTTGGAAATCTATAGGGTTGTGCATAAATTGGCTCGAGACTTGCACATCATAGCATATGTCAGGTCATGTGATAGTTAGATAAATCAATCACTCTCTATCATCTTTCTGTATGTTGATGTATCCACATGATCTCTTGGTCCCTGATCAGTTAACTTGATCTTCGGATCCAATGGAGTTGCTACAGGTTTGGAGTCTTGCATCCCTGCTTCTGCTAACAACTCCAAGGTATATTTTCTTTGATTTAGATATATACCTTCTTCTTTCCTTTCCACTTCAATACCCAGAAAGTACCTCGTGTCTCCTAGGTCTTTCATTTGGAAAGATTTGTGTAGATGAGCTCTCAAATCTCTGATTTCCTTTGAGCAACTTCCTATAATGAGCATATCATCCACATCAACTAAAAGAGTTGTGAATGATTTCTCAATTTTCTTAACAAACAGAGAGTAATCAACCATAGATTGCTCATATTCTGGATTCTTCACAACCTCAGAGAATTTAGCAAACCATTATCGTGGTGCTTGCTTTAGCCCATACAAAGATTTCTTTAACTTGCACACTAGACTTCTATCATCTCTCTGTTTGTGCTCATTCAATGTCTTACCCTGAGCACAAGGTTGGGATTATTTGAGATGAAAATAAGTAGGTGACAATTTCATATACACCTCTTATTCAAGCTTACCATGTAGGAAAGCAATAGTCACATCCCTCTGTGACAGTTCCCAATTCCTAACAGTAGTCATAGAGAGCAAAATTCTCACAGAAATCATCTTTGCAACAGGTGCAAAGGTCTCACTGTAGTCTACTGATAATGCATATTTTAGATAAGCATTATATGTAGTTCTTATTGCATTTAGATAGGGGTATTGCATATGTTTTGGTCTATTTCTATATCTTTCTTGTGAAGTATTCGAGTTCGGAATCTACGCCTTTTTGGTGTTTATTCCGCAGTTTTACATTCCGAGCTTGGATGGGATCTTGGAGGAGCTTAAATGACTGATTTTGGAGCATAAGGAAGGCTAAGGAAGGAGCATGAAGAGAGCAAGGAAGCATACCGTCGAAGCTAAGTAAGGATTGTGGAGCCTGAGGAGCGGTGCCCGCCAGTCTTCCGTGTCAGCAATTGCCGAATTAAGTTCGAAGATTCTATTAAATTATTATCTTATTCTCTAGGGTTTTGCACGACTCTATTTAGGTTATTTTCATTTTATTTGTGTCGTGTGCCACATTGTTGAGAGAGATGTGAGATACATTGAGAGAGATTATTGTTACTTTGGCTATGAGTTGCTAAACTTATAGTTTCGCTTGAGATCCGAAGACATGGTTGAATGAATTAGGAGGATTTGATTTCAATTAGTTATTTATGAGTCTATTTATCATCTTGTTCTTATGGATATGTATTTGTGTTCTTTTCTATGCTTGATAACCATTTTAGGAATTGGATCTATGCTATGAATCCGTTGTTGGTTTCTCGATAGCAAACGAAGTCATTGACTTAGTGATATTTCTATGCCTTTGTAGTGGATGATAACAATTGATCTATGTCGTGTAAATGTTCTTAGGGCAAAGTGGGTTGTTCCATCAATTTCTAATTGCATTGAATTGATGTGCCAATTGGTCTCAAGTACTCGAATAGTTAATGCTATTCTTGAGTGACACTGCCTTGAATAAGAGAGTGTATCTTTGCGAAACAATCGATATTAGGTTAGTCGACATGACATAAACTCTATAAATAATATTGAAATCAATCATAGGATCTTGAACCTCAACCATTGTCAAGAATTACACGTGAAACGTTTTTCTATCTTATTATCAATACTTTGCAATCATTACTCTATTTACTTTATTTTGCTATTTCATTAAGTTTCCATAATCTATTTGCTATTATCATAAGAAATCATTGATAGAACTATATAAGTGAAACCTGTTCTCCTGTTGGTTCGACTCCGGACTTTATTTCTATACTAATCTTTTGGTTGAGCATTGAGTTAGGATATTATTAATATTTGGGAAAGAGCGAAAAGCCAACGACATTTGCCCCGCACCATCTACCCCTTCCAATTGTGAGAAACCTCTGGTCACTAGCCTTTCCTTGTGTCTATCCAAAGTACCATCAGTCTTGAACTTGGTTTTGAATAGCCATTTGCAGCTAACAACAGAAGTGTTTGGAGGCCTAGGCAATATGGTCCAAGTGTTGTTTTTTTTTTCTAAAGCTGCCAACTCTGTGAGCATAGCTTCACACCATACTTTCTATTTGAGTGCATTGGCTATAGAAGAAGGCTCAGAGACAGTAGCAACATTGCATATAAACTTGTGATAGCTGGGAGAACAAGAAGCATTAGAAAGACATGATGAAATGGGATAAGGTGTGGTTTTGCAAGAGGTCAGTGATGCAATAGGTAAATCAACTGAAGTATTACACACGTAGTCCTTCATCCAAGCAAGAGACTTATGGCTTCTTGTAGAGTGTTTGATAACATGTGGTGAGGGCTCAACTGTGACAAGAGACTTATGGTGAATAATCAGCTAGATTATCACAAGGTAATGGAGGGTTGAGAGTGAGATAAGTGTTGATGTTAGACACATCAACATGTTCAAAATTAGGGAGATTAGAAGATGAGGGAATATCATCAGTCTATTGAGAATTTGTAGCTTGAGGTGAGAATTATTTTGGTTCAGTGGGCCATTTGTAGGGAAAGATATGTTCATGGAATAGTACATCTTTGCTAATAAATGTTTTATGAGTTCTAAGATCGTAGAACTTGTAACCTTTGAAACCAAAAGGATATCCCAAGAACACACAAGGATCTTATCTGGGCTCAAACTTTTTCCCTGTGGTTTTGGCTGTGGACACAATGCTCAGACAACCAAACACTCTCAGATGTGAGAAGGAAGGAGATTTATGAAAAAGAATTTCATATGAGGATTTATGGTGATGAAGAGGATAACATGTGGTTGTTAGTATGCAGTCTCCCCAAAAGGAGATTAGGAGAGATGCTTGAAACCTGAGTGCACGCACTATCTCAAGTATATATCTGTGTTTTCTCTCAACTCTACCATTTTGTTGGGGTGTGGCAGTACAAGAACTCTCATGGAGAATGCCAAGATCATGCATTAGTGTCTTGGTGTCCGAATTAAATAATTCAGTGCCCTAATCACTTCTGATGATCTTGACATTGGTATTGAACTGAGTTTGCACCATGTTGATTAGGGTTGGCAAAATGTGACCCGACCTGAAAACCCGACCCGACTCACCCGAACCCGACCGAAACCCGAAAATCTAAAGTCATCTGTAACCCGAACTGGAGACCAAACTCGACCCGAACCTGACCCAAACACAGATATACCCAACTCGAACCGACTCTAAATCCGACCCGACTTTGAACCCGACCCGAATCTCAACCCGACTTGACTCTCAACCCGACCTGACCCGACCACTTGAAATGGTTATTTAACATCAACATTGTAATGCTTGAATGTTAAATGTTTTTGTTTATTTTAACACAAGTTTCTGATTATACTTTTAACAACTAAAACACCAATTATTTTTGTTAATTGTTATCATATGAATAAGAACCCAAGTAAAATCAATAGATAAGCGGATAAGTCAACGAGTCAAGTAAGTCAACCGATGAGTCAATGACCATGAGTGTATTCAACCGAGTCAAAATTACATATTCAAGTATTCAACCGAGTCAAAATCATTTATTTTAAGTAAATTACATATTTAAGTATTCAACCGAGTAAAAATCAACCTAATTATATAACAGGTAGAATACGATTCAACCAAAAACTCAAACAAAATATACGCACTTTGATTCGAAACTCAAATGAGACCGACCCGCCTCTTGACCCGAAACCCGAACGAGCTTGACTTGCTTTGACCCGAACCTGAATGGGCATGACCCGATTTAACCCGAAACCCGACCAATGTAAAATTCATTATGATCGAACCCGACCAATGAAAATTTTACCCAAACTAACCCAACCCGTCAGTGACTCGACTCGAGCAAGCCTGACCCGAACCCGACCCGAACGACCGAATTGCCAGCTCTGATGTTGATGAAGGATTTTAAAGGAGACAAGGTATCAATTTTAGACTTTAAGAGATAAGCTCACACACTTCTACTATGATCATCAACAATGGTTAGAAAGTATTTGTGGCCACTATATATGGGAGTCTCATAAGGTCCCCAAAGGTCACAGTGAATTAATTCAAAAACATTTGTAGCATGAGATGTACTATGATGAAAGCTGGTTCTAGTTTGTTTAACAAGAAGACAAATTAACAATGTAGATAAAGTCATCACTTTCATTCAATTCATGAGAAACAAAAGATACATCTTGATCTTGTCATAAGGAGCATGACCAAGTCTTAAATGCGAAAGCACATTCATGTCTGCATTACAAGGCTTGGGTAAGAACATGGGAGTAAAGGACAAAGTTATAGCAGACATGTTAGAAAAAGGTGTTGTGGCAATAATGTCTTCCATTTTGGATTCAGGAACTAAGTAGTATAACCCTTCAAACTATTTACTAATTTCTGTCACTTTCCTCTTGACAGGGTCCTGGACAAACAAGTTATCACCAATAATGTGAATTGTAAGTCAAAATCATAGACAAGTTTACTCAAAGAGATCAAGGAGATTGAAATGAAAACCAGGTATGAAGTAACAATTGTTTAGTTTCAAGGTTTTCCAAAGAGTGATAGTGCCAGCAGATTGGATCAGGTTTGTTCTCCCATCAGGTAAGTGAATTTCGATGGCATGGTCAGTTGCTCTTGAATCTAGAATCCAATTATTTAGACATGTTTTGGTTGTTCAAGGTTGGTTATATCACAAGTCATATGGTCAGTTGTTCTTGAATCTAGAATCCAATTATTTCTAGCAATTTGAGAGGCCATACAACAAACATATTTACCTGCAAAGCTCATTTCAGGAGCCTTGTCATTAGCCTGAGACATTTGGCTCGTTATTTGCATCAAGGAACACATGAGTTTCTGTTTGTCAACTGACATATTTTGGAAGAGTTAATCATTGGTGCCTCCTCGAGCTTAATTATCAAGATTCACTCTATACTGTGCCTTCCTGTCTCGAACTTTTTCTTCATTGCTTTGAACTTGGGGCTTCACCTTGCTCTTGTTGTGCCAACTTGGGTAACGCAGTTTTGCTATCCTACACGCTTTGGGAGTCCTTGGATCCGATTTTATCCAATTTTGGCCGAGATCTATCCTACAACTATCAAGTTCTATCTATGGAGAAGACCTATCAACACATGGAAGATATTCTACCTATTTTAGATTTATTTCCCTTTTAGATTTAATTCCTTAATTGCATTTATTTATCTTAAAGCCTTTAGATATAGATTTAGATAAAGATAGATATATTCTATCCTTGAATAGCAAGGAGTAGAAGGCTATAAATAAAGCCTTCGGGGCTGGTTTTTCATCATTGAATTTCAGAGAGAACAAGTAAGTAGTAGAGAGAGAGAGAGTTTGTGGCGAGCAAGGTGGAAAGGCGAAAGCGGATTTGTCTTGTTTGGTTGTAAGCTCTGTTTGGTTTATTTTAATGCAAGTTAGTTTCTTTTGTTATTTAATGTCTTTCTTGATGATGAAGAGTGAGTAGTCCACCCACTTCTGGGGCTGGGGTGAGCCCGACGGTGGCCATGTGAGGTGATGCGGTAAAGGTACAATCTTTTGATGCAATTCGTCTTCTATCCCTATGAGCATGATTCTTTTGCGAGAGTTGAAGGTGATCCTTGTTTGTATTATTGAAGCAAAAGTGATCATAATGCAACTTGGGTTAATTATGTGAAAAGGGTTAGTAATAATTAGGGTTTATGCGAAAGCCTCTATATGCCTATTTGTTAGTAACGAAAGTTATTTTGATGAAAAGCATGATCTTTTATGCCTTTATGTGTTACTTTGCATGGTTATCGTTGTGGCGTTGATACCCTGGCTTTGCAAGTTCTTTATATATTGAGTTTATTTCTGTCGAAATCTGAGTTCTGCGTTCGAAGTTTGCATTTATAGTTTCTGTGTTTTTAGTCGACCTAGAGGAGTTCTTTGTCGAGATCGAGTAGGCTGTTGTCGGTCTCGAGTTGGCTTTAGTCTAGATCGAGTTGTATGTCTGAGTTTCTGCTTCTGTCGTCAATTCTGAAGTTTCTGTTTCTGCTGAGTTTTGTCGATCTCGAGTAGCTGTCGTCGAGATCGAGTAAGTTTCTGCCTTTGCTTTCGTTTTTTTGCTTTCGTTTGTTATTTCTGTCTTTCTTTCTTTGTTTCTGTCTTCAATTTGCTTTTCTGTGAGATTTACAGCTACCTAGGATCCGCTGACACGCTTCCTCGTGGATTCAATCCTGACTTCTCACTACTGCATAGGGAGGGAGTCTTGTAATCATTTGCAAGGGACGAAATCTGGTTTGCTGTGATTTATTTATATTTTATTGCAAGTCTTAATTTCCTCTTACAACAAATTGGCGTCGTTGCCGGGGAAGCTATCATTCGCGCCTTAGGTAGTCAGATCTCACTTTTCTTTTTAAGTTACTTCGCAGGTGTATGCGCCGTTCTGGTCAACCACCTGAGTTTGACGACTTAGATGAATCAGAACACCTTCTACAGATCAGAGCTAAACTACAAAGAGTCATGGCAGCTGCAGAGACACAGGAACATCTGATCGACAGGCTCACGAGGGATCTAACCGCTAGGGATGCTGCTCTCGCCACTGAGAGAGCAGGCAGGCAACAGGAAGCTGAGCGTGCGAGGCAATCAGAAGTTGAGCTTCCCCTATACGCAACTACTGCAGAGGATTATATGCACCCGACTCTCGTCGTGCCTGAATCAGCCATTCTAATCCCTGAAAACAACTATGAAATTCGAACTCAATTCCTTATTGAAATTAAAAATCATGCTTTTCATGGTAGATTTAATGAATGTCCTCTAAGGCATATTACAAACTTTACTGACATGTGTCGCACTCTTTCTGAAGGTACCACCTTGGAGTACATCCTGATGAAAGCTTTCCGTTGGTCTCTGGCTGGTCCTGCATTGAAATGGTTGGAAGGGCTGAAACCACGATCTCTCACGACATGGGCTCAGGTGAAGCAGGAATTTTTGAACAAATTCTTTCCTACTGCCAAGACAGCACTCCTGCGCCAAAAGATCACATCTTTCAAACAGCAGCTTGGAGAGACGCTAGCAAAGGCTTGGGAACGCTATAAGGATCTACTACGATCCTGCCCTACACAATGCCGCATGCAGAAGCATGGGCTGCTCTCGATAAGCTGACCAACTATGACAACAAGTATGGGACTCCAGTCAACTATGAGGAGAACCCCTACGCCAGGCCAGCACCATCCATGCCCTTATATCGCCCCCTAAAGAGATTGATCCAGATGTTATGGAGCAGTACTACAGAGATTAGAATAAGAAGCTCCTCAAACAAGTAAAATATCTTTATGTCAACCAGCCTTGTATTGAATGCGGATCACAGAGGCACACCACTACTGAGTGCCCACACACTGAGCAAGTCAGGCTGGCTCTAGACTTGGCTGCAAAGGACAGAATCAACACATATACTCACTTTGAGTATCTGACAATGCCGCCTGCAGAAGCATGGGCTGCTCTCGATAAGCTGACCAACTATGACAACAAGTATGGGACTCCAGTCAACTATGAGGAGAACCCCTACGCTAGGCCAGCACCATCCATGCCCTTATATGAGCCCTCTAAAGAGATTGATCCAGATGTTATGGAGCAGTACTACAGAGATCAGAATAAGAAGCTCCTCAAACAAGTAAAATATCTTTATGTCAACCAGCCTTGTATTGAATGCGGATCACAGAGGCACACCACTACTGAGTGCCCATACACTGAGCAAGTCAGGCTGGCAGAATACCACGAAGAGGTAGCTTACGCAGGGGGTCCCAATCGCTACATGGGGGACCAAAGGTTTCAGCAACCACAATGGAACCAAGGTGCCCCTAGGAACCCCCCCCCCCCGCCCTACAGAGCTCCAGGACATCCAGAAAGGGACCAGAAAAGAGATGATCTACAGACAGTCCTAGAGGAAATACGGAGGAATCATTCAGAAACTAAGCAGTCATTCAACTCCGTCTACACTCAGATGCAAGGTGTCAACTCTAGGCTTGGGGAAATTGATATATGGCGGAAATCAGTTGATACACAGATTAGCCAGCTAGCAGCAGGAATCCCCAGACAGTTAGGTTCGCTCCCTGGATCTTCAGAACCAAATCCCAAGGGAAAGACTGGACACATCGCTGCTGTAAAACTCAGAAGCGGCCATCAACTGCAAGAGCCAGAGGTCGGAAAGCAGCAGAACGAAGGAGAACAACAAGTCGACCAGCAGCAAGTCGATATCGACAAACACTTAGTCAATCTCGAGGAACAATTGGGCAACCCTTCGTCTGCACAGCACAACAACTCGACACCACAGAAGCTGGTCGAGATCGAGAAGAATTTGGTCGAGATCGAGGAAGACCAAGTCGAGATCGAGAAGGCTGCTACACCTCCGACGTCTGTTCTGGCTCCTAATCATAAAAAGAAGCTGCCTTTCCCCACAAAATCTCCAAAGGACCCAGTAGAGAAGAAATTTCAGCGCTTCATCAAGATGCTTCAGAAGCTCAATGTCACCATCCCCTTCATAGAAGCTCTCAATGAAATGCCATCCTATGTCAAGTTCGTGAAGGAGATTCTGAGCAAAAAGAGGTCAATGGCTGAAATTACAGAGGAGTGCAGCCATTTGGACATACTTGAGAAGAGGCCAGATCCAGGTAAGTTTGCTATATCCATTGGATTTGGTCCATACAAAATTAATACTTTATGTGATCTTGGAGCTAGTGTGAGTATAATACCCTTAACAATTTGGTCCAAGATTGAGATAGGTGCCCTAAAGCCTATGGATGCTAGACTTTATATGGCCAACAACACGGTGGTCATTCCAATAGGCATGGTGGACAATGTGCCAGTACAAGTAGGTAAATTCTTTGTCCCTGCTGATTTCTTAGTTGTTGATATGCAAGAAGACCCTGCTTGTCCAATTATTCTAGGAAGGCCCTTCGTGGCGACGGTGGATGCCAACATAAGCGTGAGGAAAGGAGTGCTCACTTTCAACATCAGCGATGAGGTAATTGAGTATTCCTTTAATAAAACTGAAAGGCATACAGGTCCAATGGAAGAGGTCAAATCTATCTCAGCTAGCTACATCACTTGCGAGGAACCCAAGGTAAGAAATATGACCCCTGAGGAGCTGGAAAAGAGGGGTATGGAGTCCCAGGTGGAGGAGATCATGGCCATCCTAAAGGAAGAAACAGAGAATCCACTCGACACGGACCAAGGTACGTCCTTATGGACTAACTATTTTTCGGATGCCTTGACAGGAACCAAGTATGGGGTCATAGTCGACCAAGATTCCTCGATATCGAGGACTCTAGTCGATCTCGACCAAAACCAGGAGCCTCCACCAGCACCAGCGTCGTCGAGCAACAAACCTGAAGATCAGAACTCCTCGAGATCGAGTAGAGTACTCGAGATCGACCACGACTCAGCTAACTCGACTTCACCTTCCTCGACGCTTACTCCACCAGAAGGGCAAATCTACTCGAAATCGACCAATCTAGTCGAGATCGAGCAACTCTCACCGCCCCCAGCACCTGCATCCTCGAACAGCAAGCGACCAGAACCTGAAAGTTACTCGAGATCGAGTACCCCTACTCGAGATCGACCAAACACCGTGGCCCCCGATTCGGTCTCTACGAAGGTAAGCCAAGGTATGGATCTTTATTCTCCTATTTCCATTAAAGATCTATCTATACATGGGATAGGTTTGCCTTGGTATGTGCGCTTATGTAGGATATCCAATGATGAACCCAAGGAGTATGAAGTTGGAGACAAGCTCTATGTCTCTAAATCAAAGGATCATTGGTTTCCTAACAAGTTCAACAAGAAGAGGATGGGGCCTTTCGTGGTGAACAACATCCATTCTGGAGGATTACAGCCGATGGACAAGAATGGAGTCCTATTTGAAGCCCAAGCTACATGGGCCCTGCAAATGCCACCTTGAGCTTAATGGAGAAAGTCGGCCTAGCGACTATAAAATCTAGAGCTTGTAAATAGACATTTATTTTTGGGACTTTTTGGACATTGTTTTGTTTGTTTTTCTTGGTTTTGAACACTTTTAATTTTTCTATTTTGGGTATATGTCTTCTACACTTTTCAAGTCCATGGATAGAAGCAAGCTATATTCAGACTCGGCCCAGGCGATTCTTTCATTCGATATTAAGAGGCCCTGCACACCTGTCTAGTGAGTTTCTTTCTTTACCCTTGTTTTTTTATACAATGAGGACACTGTAATGTTTAAGTATGGGGTGGGGGAAGGACTTACTTTATGCATATTTTCCATATTTGACATTATGTGTGCATATTTAGAGTTTAATTCTTGGAATTGCTTATACATGGCTGTTTTGGAATTCATTTATGTACTTATATGCATGTTTTCCAAAAGTTTGAGAAAAATGACCCCCATTGAAATTTTTTGATAAATGTCATGGAAGTTTAAAATTGAACTCAACGATGCAAAATTGGATTCATTAGAGATATAGCATGAAATTGCCTAGTAAAAGGAAGTCCCAATGAAGTGCATTATTTTTATGAAAACCATGAAAGGAGGTAAAATTTGATGTTGCTTTTGACATGTGCATGATAAAAGGATGGAGGACTTTATATTTCCATATAATGCTCATATTTTAAAATCCTAGCCTTACCTATGCTTATGCATCACAAAAGCCATAATATGCCTTATTTCATAATTGCTCCACATGTTCCAAAATATTGCCCATTCTTTACCTTATCTTCTATCCGGGGATTATGTTGAGAATGTTGTTACATTATGGAGATACATTATATGGTGTTTGTGTTGTTATCATTATTGGAGTTTGGAAGGAAATGTTTGAAAAATATGGAAAATTTAATGAGTGAGAAAAAATCCAATCACCTTAGGAGATAAAGGTAGATTGACCCTGCTTGCTAAGATAATAGTTTGGCGAGATGGGACACATTGTGAAGAGTCCAAAGCACTAAGTATCCGGGGCCATTCATGACACCCATGTTTGCGACTCGCGAGAAGGCAGTGCTGAGGTTAGAAAGGTAAAAGCATTATTATTGAGAAAAAGCATTACGAAAGGTGATGAATCTTGTGATAAAGAATGAGGTATGAAATTCAGTTTGGAAAGTACTCCATTTTCCCGGATCATTAGCACCACATGGCCAAAAATTGCCCACCTTTAGCCTTTTACCAATCCTACTCCTTATTTGAGCCTAAATTAAAGTTCTCTTGATTATTAATGCTTTGTCACATGAATTGTTTTTGCATAACCCTCCTTTTGTGAGTAGATGTTGCTTTTATTTGCACATGCATAGATCTGTGACACTAGTACTTTTTCAAGGATGGTAATTGACTGCAGGGTTATATGGCAATAAATCTGATATGTTGAGAGTTTTGATTTCTTCCCCTGAATGACAAATAAAAGTATTGCTTGAGGACAAACAAGCTTAAGTATGGGGTGTTTGTTGTAAGCCAAATCTTCCATGTTTTACAGTAACTTTTATATCGTTTTCTGCAAACATTTCATGCATTTGGGCTAGGATAATAAAGAATCTATGTAGTTTATGTTTATTTGCCAAATTATGGAATCTACACCAGTTTCTGTTTAATTTCGCAGAATTCGAGGCAAATTACAACAGTTTTGAGAAAGGCCGAAAAAGCTCGAAAATCAACTACAGAAGTCCAAGGTCAAGAGGCAGAGGAACCAGTCGAATCAAGCTAGGAGCCCAGTTTTACTCGATCTAGAGTACTTTTACTCGATCTCGACGAAGGTTTCCGAGCACATGCCTTGTCGACTAAGCACTGATCGAGAAACTGAGTTAGAGACAACCCGACTCCGGAAGCCAACTCGATCTCGAGTAAACTTTGTCGAGATCGACAAAACCTTGACGCCATGTCCGGAGTCGACGAGCTGTGCCAAGTCGAGAAGTCGAAGACGGAGAAGCCGAGCACCACTGTACTCGATCTCGAGTAAACAACTCGATCTCGAGGACCACCATAGCGCCGGTCCGAGTCCGTGCCGAGGAGGAGCTACTCGACAACACCAGGCCACACAGAAGTCGACATGTCTACTCGATCTCGAGGACCCAGCACCGCACCTGTCTGAGCATGTCGAGGAAGAGCAACCCGAGACGTCCAGCGAAGCGACCGCGTTACGCGGTTTTGCTATCCTACGCGCTTTGGGAGTCCTTGGATCCGATTTTATCCAATTTTGGCCGAGATCTATCCTACAACTATCAAGTTCTATCTATGGAGAAGACCTATCAACACATGGAAGATATTCTACCTATTTTAGATTTATTTCCCTTTTAGATTTAATTCCTTAATTGCATTTATTTATCTTAAAGTCTTTAGATATAGATTTAGATAAAGATAGATATATTCTATCCTTGAATAGCAAGGAGTAGAAGGCTATAAATAAAGCCTTCGGGGTTGGTTTTTCATTATTGAATTTCAGAGAGAACAAGTAAGTAGTAGAGAGAGAGAGAGTTTGTGGCGAGCAAGGTGGAAAAGCGAAAGCGGATTTGTCTTGTTTGGTTGTAAGCTCTGTTTGGTTTATTTTAATGCAAGTTAGTTTCTTTTGTTATTTAATGTCTTTCTTGATGATGAAGAGCGAGTAGTCCACCCACTTCTGGGGCTGGGGTGAGCCCGACGGTGGCCATGTGAGGTGATGCGGTAAAGATACAATCTTTTGATGCAATTCGTCTTCTATCCCTATGAGCATGATTCTTTTGCGAGAGTTGAAGGTGATCCTTGTTTGTATTATTGAAGCAAAAGTGATCATAATGCAACTTGGGTTAATTATGTGAAAAGGGTTAGTAACAATTAGGGTTTATGCGAAAGCCTCTATATGCCTATTTGTTAGTAACGAAAGTTATTTTGATGAAAAGCATGATCTTTTATGCCTTTATGTGTTACTTTGCATGGTTATCGTTGTGGCGTTGATACCCTGGCTTTGGAAGTTCTTTATATATTGAGTTTATTTCTGTCGAAATCCGAGTTCTGCGTTCGAAGTTTGCATTTACAGTTTCTGTGTTTTTATTCGACCTAGAGGAGTTCTTTGTCGAGATCGAGTAGGCTGTTGTCGATCTCGAGTTGGGTTTAGTCTAGATCGAGTTGTGTGTCTGAGTTTCTGCTTCTGTCGTCGATTCTGAAGTTTCTGTTTCTGCTGAGTTTTGTCGATCTCGAGTAGCTGTCGTCGAGATCGAGTAAGTTTCTGCCTTTGCTTTCGTTTGTTATTTATGTCTTTCTTTCTTTGTTTCTTTGTTTTTGTCTTCTGTTTGCTTTTCTGTGAGATTTACAGCTACCTAGGATCCGCTGACACGATTCTTCGTGGATTTGATCCTGACTTCCCACTACTGCATAGAGAGGGAGTCTTGTAATCATTTGCAAGGGACAAAATCTGGTTTGTTGTGATTTATTTATATTTTATTGCAAGTCTCAATTTCCTCCTACAACACTCTTCCTCCTTTCTCTAAATTGTCGTAAAATGCCTCGATTTCTGCGAAATTAAACAGAAACTAGTGTAGACTCCATAATTTGGCAAATAAGCATAAACCACATAGATTATGTACTATTCTAACCCAAATGTATGAAATGAATGCAGAAATCGATATAAAAGTAGGTATAAAACATGGCAAATTAGGCTCAAAACAAAAACCCCATACTTAAGCTTGCTTGTCCTCAAGCAATACTTTTAATTGCCATACATGGTGTTAATGCACATTTCTAATGAGCATTATAGGGTAGTTTAGATGCATTTGCATTGTAGAATATGCATGTTTAGTGTCAAGTTAGATTAAACTCTTTTTCGTGGCAAAGTTCGGAATCTACGCTATTTCGGTTGAATTGTGCAGAATCGTAGATCCGACATGGTGGAAAGCAAAGGAAAGGTGAACAACAAGTCCAAGTGAAGTCAAGAAAGCAAGCTAAGGAAAGAAAGAAAAGAGGCAAGAAAAAACGAGGGAAGAATGAAAAGAAAACAAGCTTTTGGGCATTTGTCCCTCCCAGCTAATGTGATCTCGCTCCCAGCGAGTGGAGTCAGTGGGAGCATGTCCAGGGGCCAGCACGTCTCGCTACCAGCAAATGGAATCTCGCTGCCAGCGAGTGGAGTCAGTGGAAGATGTCTTGGAGCTAGCATGTCTCGCTCCCAGCAAATGGGAACTCGCTGTCAGCGAGTCGAGTCAGCCCGGGAGCAAGCGCGAAGACACCATGCGCTGCCAGCGACTGGACTCGCTACAACGAGCCACTCGCTACCGCGGAAAGGCTTCGCTGCCAGCAAGATGCACCAGTTCGATGAAGACTCGGCTACTTACAGGTGCGGAAGGAAGGACTCGCTCCAGCGAGTGGGAGCTCTCGCGACAGCGGAAGGAGTGGCTCGCGGAAGCGAAGGACCCGAGGAGGCTTGAGAAAATTCTAAGGCATGGGATTTCGCTGCTACCGAGTATGGTAGCGAGGTGCTGGCGAAAATCCAACAGTAGCTCTACCAAGGCAATTCGCTGCTAGCGGAAATTTTCGCTGCCAACGGAATTTGACGCTGAACTATACATGGAAAGTCTATCTTCTATCTTGTTTGTTTAGGAAGTTTCTATCTTATTTGTATATCTTTTACCTTGTTTATGCTAGACTTTAGGCTTATAAATAGAATGTTTAGGGTTAGTTTTCTTATGAATGGATTCAAGTAGAGAAATCACCCTTAAAGAGAAGAAAGTTTAGGTAAGCAATGTTTGGTTAATTTTGTAGTTTTCGCCTACACTTTCGAGACTTGGTTGGGGGTTTGTGAGTTTCTAATATAAGTTATTTTTTCTCTATAATTCTTTCAACTTTTTTGTGTGATATTGATTATGTTATTGATGTGATCTTGATTCGTGACCTTGATAATATTGATTTCATGCTAGGATTTAATACTTTTGTATTTGTATTATTTCCGTAGTAGCACGCATAAGAATGTGGATTCCGTGTTTGAAGCATGATTATGTAGGGAGTTGACATATATCTTAAGCATTGATTTACCGTGTTTAATTGGTGTTATTTATATGCTCAAGTTCTTGAGACTATTTGCTATCTCTTTGTTAAATCTTGACCGTGTTAGGGTTGCATTGAGGTGTAAGGGATTAATTGGACTCGTAGGACTTTTAATCTACTTATACCAAGACGGGAGGACTTCGTAGGAAAAGATAATAACTTGAAAAGGATTCGATGACCAATAAAACCAACCAATGTCGAGAACTTGTAGGTGGAAATGCTTTTCTTCTATCATTTATTTGCTTTTGTCAATATTATTTTATTTTATTTTCATTCATAAAAAACTTTTCTTTTTATATTAATAAATACACAGTATTTAGAAATACTTGATTCTCTAGGGTTCGACCTCTTACTTGCATACTATACTAGTTTGTTTGTTTGGGAATTATTTTTGGCGAGGTAAATCAACGACTTTCCCTCTGTCACACGGGAAGAAATCAAAACTGTCAACATCTTAGATTCATTCTCATATGTCCCTGCAATCAATTACCATCATCGAAAAGGTATCAATGTCACAAATTCGTGCATGTGCAATAAAAAGCAACATCTACTCACAAAAAGAGGGTTAAACAATTCATTCGTGACGAAGCATAGATAATCAAGAGGACTTTAATTTAAGCTTATGGTGAAGAAAAGGTAAAAGGTAAAGTGGTGGGCTATTTTTGGGCAATGTGGTGCTAAGTCCAGGGAGAACTCTTCAAGCTTGCTTTCTTGCTTTGATGCACTTTCTCCTTCATAATTTCCACATCATTCATCCTCTCATAAATCATTTTTTGCTTTTTTTCACTTATATGCTTTTACCTCTCTAACCTCAGCACTGCCTTCTCGCGAGTTGCAAACATGGGTGTCATGAATGGCCCCAGATACTTAGTGCGTCGGACTCCTCACCTGTGTGTCCCATCTCGCCGAAATATTATCTCAGCAAGCATGGTCGATCTACCTTTATCTCCTGAGGTGACCGGATTTTCTTTCACTCATTAAATTTCCAACAAAATATCAATTTCCTGCCAAACTCCATATATGATAATAATAACAACACAAGCACCATATAATAATCTCCATAATGTGACATCATTCTCAACATAATCCCCGGATGGAAATAAGGTAAAGAATGAGCAATATTTAGATCACGTGGAGCATACTATGAAATAAGGCTCAATATGGCTTTTGTGATGCATAAGCATAGGTATAGGCTAGGAATATAACAATGAGCATTATATGATAATGTAAAGTCCTCCATCCTTTTATCATGCAACATGTCAAAAGCAATATCTAATTTACCTCCTTTCATGGTTTTCATAAAAATGTGCACTTCATTATGACTTCCCTTTACTAGGAAATTTCATGCTATATCTCTAATGAATCTAATTTTGCATCGACGAGTTCTATTAAAGCTTCCATGACACTAATTCCAAAATTTTGATGGGGGTGATTTTTCAAACTTCGGAAAACATGCATATAAGCACATAGATCAAATATGGATTCCAAAATAGCCATGTATAAGCAATTCAAGAAATAAGCTTTCAATATGCACACATAATGTCAAATATATCAAATATGCATGAAGTAAGCCTTTCCCCCACCCCATACTTAAACATTACAGTGTCATCACTGTATAAAAAAAAGGGTAAAGAAAGAAACTCACTAGACAAGTGTGCTGATCGTCGGAAATCGAGTGTAATGTTACTGGAGAGGTAGACGATGTCGAGGAGATTGGTCGACGTTGACCAAGACTACTCGAGATCGAGTAAAGTGTTGCCTCTAGGGTGGTCTTCTCGCCCACAGGCTCCTTTCTGCTCGATATGTGTGGTCGATGTCGAGGAGGTTATTCGACGTCGAGTAAGTCTGCAACTTTTTTTTTACCTGCAAGATTCGTTAGACGGAAAATATCCATAATAGAAAAACTTAAAAACAATGTCCAAAACTAAAAACCTAAAACAACAATGTCCAAAAATCCCAAAAACTAATTGTCTATTTACAAGCTCTAGACTTTATAGTCACTAGGCCGACTTTCTCCGTTAAGCTCAAGGTGGCATCTGCAGGGCCCATGTAGCTTGAGCTTCAAATAAAACTCCATTTTTGTCCATCAGCTGCAATCCTCTTGAATGGATCTTGTTCATCGTGAAAGGCCCCATCTTCTTCTTGTTGAATTTGTTGGGAAACCAATGATCTTTTGATTTGGCGACATAGACCTTGTCTCCAACTTCATATTCCTTGGGCTCATCATTGAAAACCCTGCATAATTGCACATACCATGGCAAACCTCTCCCATGTATAGATAAATCATTATTGGAAATAGAATAAGAGATGTCCGTACCTTGGCTTACCTTCGTAGAATTGGAATCGGGGACCTCCTGTTCTACTCGACTTCGAGTAAGGTTACTCGACATCGAGGAGATTGTCTCGTCTGATGGACTGCTCGAAGAGGAATGTGAAAGTTGGTCGACGTCGAGGAGCTTGGTCGACGTCGAGAAAATCTCGGGTTCGGGTGGGTTGCTCGACGAAGCTGCAGTCGGTGGTGGGCTCGAGTTCTGGTCGATGTCGACTAAAGTACTCGACGTCGAGTAACTCTGGTCGACTTCGACCCCATACTTGAATTCTGGCAAGGCATCCGAAAAACAGTTAGTCGACGTCGACTTACCTTGGTCGATGTCGAGTAGTTCCACTGTGTCGTCGTTCAGGATGACCATGATCTCCTCCACCCGAGCTTCTTTGTCCCTCTTTTCCACCTCCTCGGGAGTCATATTTCTTACCTTAGGCTCCCTGCAAGTGATGTACCTAGCTGATATAGACTTGACCTCTTCCATGGGATTCGTGTGCCTTTCAATTTTATTAAAGGAATACTCAATTACCTTATCGGTGATGTTGAAAGTGAGAACTCTCTTTCTTACGCTTATGTTGACATCCACCGTCGCCAAGAAGGGCCTTCCTAGAATGATTGGACAAGCAGGGTCCTCTGACATATCAATAACTAAGAAATCAGGAGGGACAAAGAACTTACCTACTTGCACTGGTACATTATCAACCATGCCTATTGGGATGACCACCGTGTTGTTCGCCATGTATAGCTTTGCATCCACAGGCTCTAAGGCACCTATCTTAATCTTGGACCAGATTGATAAAGGCATTATACTCACACTGGCTCTCAAATCACATAAAGCATTGAATTTATATTGACCAAATCCAATGGTTATAGCGAACTTACCTGGATCTGGCCTTTTCTCTAGTACGTCCATCTGGCTGCACTCCTCTGTGATCTTAGCCATTGACCGCTTTTTGCTCAAAATCTCCTTGAGGAACTTTACATATGATGGCATATCATTAAGAGCTTCTATGAAGGGTATTGTGACGTTAAAATTTTGAAGCATCTTTACGAAACGCTGAAACTTCTTCTCTGCTGCCTTTGGAGATTATGATGGGAAATGCAACTTCTTCTTCGTCGGAGGTGTAGAAGGGTGGTCGATAGGGGCAGAAGGCTAGTCGACGTCGACTAGGGTTTCCTCGACGTCGAGTAGAATGGTCGACTTCTGGTTGGGCGCAGCGTTCTGGTTGATATCGACCAAGGGTTCCTCGATATCGACCAAGTTGTGGTCGACGTCGACTGGGCTGGTCGATGTCGAGGAGTCCTTTGCCGCCTCTCCTTCTGTGTTGGGCTCGTGTGTTTACATCTATCGCCCACTCCTTAAGTTCATGGCAGCCACTGATAGGCTAAAAACCTACACCCACAAGTGTATGGGGTTCAGTTGTAGTAAATCGAGTGTCGAATCACAGGGACTATGTGGTATCGATCGTAATTTTAAACCGATTAAACTAAGCCATGAAACCAAGGAAGAAATATTAATAAGGATGGAGAAAGTAACCGACTAAAACTAAATAACTATACAAAAGGTGGTATTCAAACACAATAGCTACGAGGCAAATCTAGGATAAGGGATCCCCACAACAATTATTTAGTAGATTAATAGCGATATTCGTGCCACATTGTCTGAGTTTGTTGAAGGTAGCTATCTAAGGTACTTACTAATCTCCTTTCGGTCTCATAGTAATTGTGTCTAAATTGGTTAACCATCCCCTTTCGGTCTCAAGCAACCAATTCAAACCCTTTACGCTCTTAGAATCTAGATCTCAATTGCATCAATATCCGCTTTCGCGCTCAATCAAATACAGTCTCGACCTAGAGGTTCTACGATAGCTATTAATCCACAAGGAATCTTATAAAGTTTTCACAATAATAAAATTCCAGGTTTAATCCTAATGTTCCGATAGTAAGTTATCGCCTTTCGGCCTCAAACCCTTATCTAATTGCCCTATTAGTCTTATCTCCTTTCGGACTCAAATTCTAATACGAACTCCAATCAATTACAAAATCAATCAGATTAAGCACATTAGGATTGAATCTAACAAGTTCCCAGACAAACGAATATCAATCTTAACAGTACCAAATAATCATTGGGATCACCCCAAACCCTAGAACGGAGAATTCAATCAAACATAATATAATAAACGATGAAATAAATTATAGACAGAAATAGATCAAAGTTTAGAATAATATGCAAACCGAAATCTTCGTCCTCGATCTAGAGTGAAATAGCGAAAAGAAATAAAACAAAACCTAATCTAAATGTAAGAACGACGGTCAAAGTCTTTGCGGCGGCCAAAATCTGAACAAAAGAGAGCCCCCTTCTCTTTTCATGCGTGCATATATATAAATGAATTTGATAAAACTACAATTCCACCCCAGCAATTTAAAGAATTAAAACTTAGCCCAACACCTAATTACAAATTCAGCCCATAGGATCTCAATTTGGCAATTTTTGCACTTTAGCTTTCAAGGTCCGATTCAATCATGCTTGCTCCTTCGTATCAACTCTTGAATTCCCACAATTTTAGCCTTAAAATGCCTGAAATAAATAAACACTCGGTGTAGGCTCCGAAAATACAAAATAAAATAAATAAAGTATAAAATATGGCAAATATGCATGAAAATGCCCTAAACTAATATGCAAATGCAACCCTAAAATATGACTAAAATAGATGTTATCAGCCACCTATCCTGTATATTTAGTTTTAGGATTAGGTTCAGAGGATCCAAGGAGCGTACCTCATTGCTTGGGGACGGATGTAGCCAATTGACCAATCTGGGTTTCAATTGATTTCCGCCATATATCGATTTCCCCAAGCCTAGAGTTGACATCATGCAGCTGAGTGTGGATGGAATTGATAGATTGTTTGGTGTTTGAATGATTCCTCCGCGTCTCCTCAAGAATGGTCGGCAGGTCATCTTTCTTACCTTCTCTGTCAGGGTGACCAAGAGCTCTGTAGGGAGGGGGATTCTGATGCTGGGGCTGGCGATAATAGCTCCAGTTCTGGTTCTGATGTGGTCCTAAGTAGTGTCCCCCTGCATACCTTACTTCTTCGTGGGTTTTCGCTTGATGTACTTGATCGACGTGTTGGCACGCAGTGGTGTTGTGCCTTACAGACCCACATTCCAAACAAGGCTGATTTTTAGATAGAAATTTGACTTGTTTGGTAAGACGGCGTACCTGGTCATTCTGGAATTGCTCCCTGACGTCTGGATCAACCTCCTTTGGTGGCACGTACAATGGCATAGATGGGGCAGACCTTTCATACATTTCGTCAAAAGATGCCGCAGAAGTCCCATGTGTGTTGTCGTAGTTGGCCACCGTCTCAAACACCTCCCAAGTACGGCATGGAGTGTATTCCAAATACCCATAGGCGGTGTAGTTGTTGATCCTATCCATAGTAGGCGCAACCAGGAAGTTGAAGATGATCTCCTGGATGACATAGGGTGGTTGTCCATGCGTAGGACCGGATTTCAGAAGCCTTTTGTAGCACTCACAGACATGTGCAAGTGTTTCCCCTGGCTTCTGTCTGAAAGACGTTATTTGTTGTTTGAGTGTTGTTGTCTTTGCAGGGGGAAAGAACTTGTTGAGGAACAAGTCCTTCAGTTGGTTCCACGTGCGAATTGATCGTGTAAGCAATCCCTCCAGCTACTGTTGCGCTATTCCTGCAAGGGACCAACAAAAATCCTTTAGTTTTAGATATTCCAGATTAGCACCATTTGATATAGCTTCACATAATTCTATAAAAGTGGTGACATGCTCTAAAGGACATTCATTGATTCTTCCCCTGAATTGACTCCTCCTAATTTCAGTAATAAAAGAATGACGGATTTCAAAATTAATAGCGGGAAGAACGATCGCCCATTCTGGAACTTCCAGAGTAGGATGCAGATACTCCTTTGCGCTGGCTGGGATATGCCCCATCTGCTCCTCAAGTTTCCTCCTCGCGTTAACCTCGCGATCTACCCTTGCCTCCCACCGCTGCTGATTCTGTGTATATTCCGCCTCTCGTCGGGCGTGTTCTGCTTCTCTGGTGGTGAATTCCTCTATCTGTAGGCGGAGTTACTGATGGAGGGAAAACCTGGCGTTGATCCGCCAAAGAAAACTCAAACCTATAGCTAGTATAGCAATAAGCAAGAGGTCGATCCACAAGAAAAGTTATAATTTAAGTTTGAGTCAATTGTTAATCAAAGTAACCAAATTGGGGGGTTTTTGTGTGTGAAAGTTCCGTCTTTTATCAAAGCGGATTGAAGCAAACAAAAGTAAATGATTTTAATTCAGAAAATTATGAGAAGCAATTCTACCTACAATTTTCCACTTTATTTGGTTGAAGCGATCCTTGTAACTTCTTCTCGTCCTATTAAGTTTTCTATGAATGCCCTTGTCCCAACCTAATATAGTTACTAGTCCAATCAGTTCTAGAAACCCTTATCAATCGAACAGTTCCTAAAGAAGGATTTAACCCAATTGATAGCTTTAAGTTCAGAGATTAACCAAGGTATTGGCAGTCCCTAAAGAGGGATTTAACAACACATCCAACTTCCTATTTGTTCAATTAGTTCAATCAGCCCTAAAGGAACAAGTTTGCCACTTAGGTTAAGGTTCACAATCAGGAATCTACAAAACCTTAGCAATTGAATTGATCTAACTAGTTGGTCAGACAAGGTAGAACAAAAAAATAAACAATCAAGCACAAAGAAGTCGAAGCATTCAAATATAGGAAATAAGGAACGAGAATTAGAAACTCACAATCAATCCAAATAAAGCTTCAAATTGCAGGCAGAACAGATGAGTTTAGTTCCTCATGGAAGACATCGCTCAAATCTCTAAAGTGTCTGATGAACGTAAGAATAGAATAGAAGTGCTAGAAAAATAACTATAATCGGCCTTATAAACAACTCCAAGTCGGCCATGAAACAAATAATAACATCTAGGGTTTTTAATAATCAAAACGCAGCGTCTACGCGCTGACGACCCATGCCGCGGCCGCGACATATGATGCGGCCGCAGCATAAGCAACTTTCTCCAACCCGCTGCAGCGGTCCCGGCTGCGGCCGCAACATTGCTTGTTGCCGTGTCTTCTTGTCTAGCTTTGCGGGTATCTCCACTTGTCTTGCTTCTCTTCCTTCCTTGCTTCTTTCCAATGTTTCTTGTATTCCTCTTTAAGATATTGCATCTCCCAAATGTGTTCCGATTCAATCTGCAAGATAAACACAAATTTGCGCATAATCCAAACTCTTCTAGAATAATCAAAAGATGCAATTTAGCAACAAAGTATGAAAAAAATGCAACCTAACTAAACTAAAAATGCCTATAATGCCTATCTAAGATATGCATTATCGAATTCCCCCACACTTAACCTTTGCTTGTCCTCAAGCAATTATAGAATGAACATGAATCAATGTATCTTACAGTAAATCCCTTCAAGTTTCAACCTCATCAAAAAGCAACATCATAGCAGGTGAAAACATAAACCAAACAAACAAACGTCATAGCATGTATTATAGTGATCAAAGCTTAGAAGTAGACATTATCCAACCTTACCAGAAACATGTGTTTCACTCATGTGTTTAGGCTTTAAGGTACAACTCTCAACTCAAACCAAAGTGCACTAAGCTCATAGACATTGATCACCATATCACCAAATATCTATCGAAATGTCATTACTTGCGGGACACAATAAAGACAACAAAGTAAAATGTGACACTTTTTCTTTTCTTTTCCTTTTTTCTTCCTTGGTGCTTTCCTTACGCGAGGCGCAAACATGGGCGTCATGAATGGCCCCGGTCTATCAATACCTCAACCTACTAATATGAAGTCCACTTGAACATCTTTTGACGCAAGTTGCAAACATGGGTGTCATGAATGAACCTGGTTACTCAATGATCAAGCTTTCTTTCCTAGTGGATAGTTTTCAACACCTTTTTGCGCGAATCATACCCATGGGTGTCATGTGTAGACCCGGTTACTAAGTGCATCAACCATTGCCACCTTATTCACTAGATATGTACAAATTCAAACAAACGACTCAAAATATAACATAAACTCCGCAAGCAACAAACATGTGCATCGGTCTTTAAAAATGATATTGCAGTCAATGCCAAGATTTAGCAACACAAGGAGAGTAATTCAAACAATTGAGCAAAAGAATTCAAATCAGGCCAAACATTCTCACATGGTCATGTTTTGAGGACTTCAATCATACTTTAGCTCAATCATACATGCTCAATTATATTTGCTAGCTCATGTTCCACAAAAATCAAATAAAAACAAAACCAAAACATCCAGAACTCCATGGGATTTATATGAACATGCTTGAAATTTAAATTAGAGGACAAACTAAGCCAGATGGGTATTTGAATAACACATATGTATGCAATGCATGCTTATTTTTTGATTTTTGATTTTTTTTTTAATTTATCTTGTAAAACATAAGAAAAGGCGACAATTTTGATATGCAGCGGCCGCGGCATTATGTTGCAGCCGCCGCATTGGGTATGTGCTGCGGGTTTGATGTGCGGCGGCCGCCGCGTATTATGCTGCGGCCGCCGCCAGTGCCGTGGCCTTTCCTCACCTTTTTTTTTTATTTATTTTTTAATATTCGAAATCCTAAAACAACTAGTGATAAAAAGAAACTACCTAAGAAAACAAAAAAAAAAGAAAAAGAAAGAAGAACTTACCCCGAGTTGCCTCCCGAGAAGCGCCTCTGTTTCATGTGGTTGGCTCGGCATAACGGACCTTGAATGGCCTAATTGGTTGGTTCCACAAACACCAACTCCTCTTCTTCATTATGTGAGATGGTCTCAAGGTACGACTTAACTCTATGGCCATTGACCTTAAAGAGCTCATTAGACTTAGGGTCATAGAGTTCAATTGCTCCATGAGGGAATATCCTTGAGAAGGTGTAGGGTCCTTCCCACCTTGATCTAATCTTTCCTGGAAAGAGTTTCAGGCGTGATTGGCATAGGAGAACCTTGTCTCCTACATTGAGTTCCTTCCGCAGGATATTTTTGTCATGCCAAGCCCTTGTCTTCTCCTTGTAGATCATTGCATTATCATAGGCATCCAGACGCAATTCCTCCAGCTTTTGCAATTGAAGCTTCCTGAATTCTCCCACTTCATTTATCGCCATATTGCTGTTCTTTACAACCTAGTATGCCTTATGCTGAAGTTCCACAGGAAGATGACAAGCCATCCCAAAAACAATTCGATAAGGAGACATGCCAATGAGAGTCTTGTAGGTCGTCCGATAGGCCTAAAGAGTGTCATTCAGCCTTAGTCTCCAATCCTTCCTGTTATGAGCCACTGTTTTCTCCAAAATGCTCTTAATTTCCCTATTTGATTCTTCTGCTTGACCATTGGTCTGAGGATGATAAGCAGTGGACACTCTCTGTGTGACATGATACCTCTTTAACAGGGCGGTGATCGTCCTATTGCAGAAATGTGTCCCTTTGTCACTAACTAGAGCCTTAGGCACCCCAAATCTTGCGAAAATTGTGTCTTTTAGGAATTCTGCAACCATTTTGGAATCATCCGTTCTGGTGGCCTTTGTCTCCACCCACTTGGAGACATAGTCCACCGCAAGCAAAATATAGACATTCCCAAAAGAACTAGGAAAGGGACCCATAAAATCAATACCCCAAACATAAAAAATTTCACAGAATATGATCTTAGTTTGTGGCATTTCATTTCGAGCTGATATGTTCCCAATCCTTTGAAATCTATCGCATGATTTACATAAAGCATTAGCATCCCTAAACAAGTGAGGCCAGAAGAAACCTGCTTCTAAAACTTTTCTAGCAGTCTTTTGAGGACCAAAGTGGCCTCCACATTTATGAGCATGACAAAAAGTAAGGACATATTGTACCTCATTGTCCGGCAGACACCTCCTAATTACCTGATCAGCACAATGTTTCCAAAGGTAGGGGTCATCCCAAACATAGAAGCGAGAGTCATGTCGAATCTTGTCCTTCTGAGCTTTCATGAAGTTCGGTGGAAATTCTCCCTTAACCAAGAAATTCACCATATTGGCAATCCAAGGGCGAGGAGTATGGACACCCATCAATAATTCAGGAGCAGCGGGACTTGCCTCTTCGGAACAAAGCAAAAAGGGCAAAAGGGGCGCCTAAACAGCATGCGGCGGCCGCGGCACGATTGATAGGCTGCGGCCGCGACATGGTTGCTGCGGCCGCGGCATCCTCCGTTTCCGTAGCTTCCTGCAACTGCAAAGATATTGTGTGAGTCAAATAGAATAATGTATCATCAGGGAACTCACCGTGAATAGGTCTTTGATCTTCCGGCTTGTCCTCTCCTTGGACAAGTCTGCTTAGGTGGTCCGCTACTAAGTTCTCTACACCTTTCTTATCTTTGATTTCAATGTCAAATTCACTTAAAAGTAAAATCCAATGAATCAATCATGGTTTTGCTTCTTTCTTAGTCAATAAATAGCGAAGAGCAACGTGATCAGTGAAGACAATTACCTTAGCTCCTAGGAGATAGGAGCGAAACTTCTCAAGTGCAAAGACCACAGCCAGGAGCTCTTTCTCAGTGGTTGAGTAGTTCCTTTGCGCTCCATTCAGATTCATAGAGGCATAGTAGATGACATGAGAGCTCCTTCCTTCTTTTTGTCCCAAGACAGCACTCACAGCATAGTCGTTAACATCACACATAATCTCAAAAGGTTGAGACCATATGGGTGCTTGAATTATAGAAGCGCTTGTCAGACGGCCTTTTAGCTCATCAAAGGATGCTTTACATCTATCATCAAACTCAAAAGCTACTTCCTTTTCAGTAAATCATAAAGAGGTGCAGAAATCTTAGAAAAATCCTTAATAAACTTGCGATAGAACCCTACATGGCCTAAAAAGGAACGAATTTCGCGCATATTGGTGGGGTAAGGTGTTGTGAGCTGAATTTGCCATATTTTACAGTAACTTTAATATCGTTTTCTGCATACTTTACATACATTTGGGTTAGCTAGTACAGAATCTATGTAGTTTATGTTTATTTGCCAAATTATGGAACCTACACCACTTTCTGTTTAAATTCGCAGAATTCGAGACATTTTACAGCAACTCTAAGCAAGGTCAGAAAAGCTCGGAAAACCACTACAGAAGTCCAAGGTCAAAAAAGCAGCGGAACCAGTCGAATCAAGACGAGAGCCCAGGCTACTCGATCTCGAGTAGGCCTTACTCGATCTAGACGAGCATGTCCGAGCACCGGCCTTGTCGACTAGGAGCAATGTCGAGAGCCAGACCAACCCAGCTCCGGAGCTCTACTCGATCTTGACAAGCCCTAGTCGAGATCGACGACACCTCAGCACCACACCCGGAGTCGACGAGGAGAGGAGGCAAGCCGAGGACAAAGACGACCAGGCAGCACTCGCTACCAGCGACTAGACTCGCTGCAGCGAGCCTCTCGCTGCCGCGGAAATCTTCGCTGCCAGCGGGATGAACCAAGACGAAGCTCGCTAAACTCGCTCCAGCGGAAGGGGGCTCTCGCACCTGCGGACGGACGGACTCGCTGCAGCGGAAGAAGCGGCTCGCTGCAGCGGAAGAAGCCATGTCGAGGACCTGCTAGCCAAGACGACAAGCCAGCCCAGTCGACGACTTTCCTACTCGACATCGACGAGCCCTAGTCGACATCGACGACGAATTCAGAAGCTGTTGACGTGGCTTGACGAATCCTACTCGGAGTTGGAGTCCTTGGAGCCGAGGATAGCCTAGTCTATCCGAATTATCTACCATGAAGAAGAGAGTTTTATCCACTTAAGACATTTAGATATATTTAGATTTAATTTCTTTATCGCTTTTATTTATCCTTAAGCATTTTAGATATAGTTTTAGATATAGATATAGATATTCTATCGTTGAGTAGCAAGGAATAGAAGGCTATAAATAAAGCCCTAGGGGCTGGTTTTTCAAAAATTCAGAAACAATTCAATTTCAGTTAGAGAAGTAGGTCCACAGAGACGGTTTAGGGAGTTCAGAGGTTTTAGGGTTTTGGCAGTTTACGAGAGTTGATTGCCAGGATTGTAAAGGCTTTGAATTTAGTTAATGCAAATTTCTTTTCATCAATCAATGTCTGAGTTTGCGATGAAGCGCGAGTAGTCCACCCACTTCTAGGGTTGGGGCAAGCCCGACGATGGCCATGCGCGCTTGAGGTAAAAATCCGACCTTTATCATGTTTTGAGCATTTTCCTACTTGTTTATGTGTTTATTACCCGTCTAATGGAGATCCATGTTAACAACTTGGATTATAAACATAAAATTAGTAGAGACAATTAGGATTTCTTGAGAGAGTTGTCTAATTGTTGGAAAAGGCGAAAGCTTAGTCCTTTGATGCGATTTACATGATAATTTGTTTGGTTCTACCTTATGCATGCTTGGTTATCGTTGTTGCAAACCCCAATCTTGGAAGCTTTTTACATACAGTTTATTTCTAAAGTCCCAAAGCATTTGCCTTTACTTTATTTCTTTATTTCATTTTAATTCCCTGTCTACTCGATCTCGACCAAGCCTGGTCGACCTCGAGTTACTGATCTTCGATCTAGCATCGCTGTAGCTTACTTGTGCAGGTACTCGACGAGACGAAGCAAAGTCGACGAGGACTGTACTCGACATCGAGTAGCCCCTCATCGACATCGACAAGCCTCTGCCTGCGACTGCTACGCTGTTCGACTAGCCTGATCCCCTGTCGACTAACCCTCGGTCGAGATCGAGGACCCTGTTGTCGACTTCTGACCATGAGATTTCACCGCTACCTAGGATCCGCTGACACGCTTCCTCGTGGATCGATCCTGACTTCCCGCTGCTGCATCAGGAGGAGGTCTTGTAATTATTTGCAAGGGACGGAATCTGGTTTGCCTTATTTTATTTACATTCTATTTTGCAACTCGATTTCCTCCTATCAACATAAGGCAGAGACTGAATGACATCAATCTTAGCCTTGTCCACCTCAAGACCCCTTCTAGACACAATATGTCCCAAAACAATGCCTTGCTCAACCATAAAATGACACTTTTCAGAGTTAAGAACTAAGTTGGTGTCTACACATCGCTTAAGCACAAGTGACAAATGGTGTAAACAAGTATCAAAGTCATCTCTATGCACAGTGAAGTCATCCATAAATACCTCTATGAAGCGCTCTACATACTCAGAAAATATGCTTACCATACACCGTTGGAAGGTCCCAGGTGCGTTACATAGCCCAAAAGGCATTCTGCGATATGCAAAAGTGCCAAAGGGGCATGTAAATGTCGTTTTCTCTTGGTCCTCCGGTGCTATTGGTACCTGAAAATATCCTGAGTACCCATCTAAAAAACAATAAAAGGAGTGGCCGACAAGGCGCTCAAGCATTTGATCAATAAAGGGGAGGGGGAAGTGGTCCTTGCGAGTAACTGCATTCAATTTACGATAATCAATACAGACTCTCCATCCAGTTTGTACCCTGCTAGGGACCAACTCACCATCCTGATTCTCAACAACATTAATACCTCCCTTTTTAGGGACAACCTGAGTAGGACTCACCCATTTGCTGTCAGATATGTGAAAGATCATACCTTCCCGAAGGAGCTTCAACACCTCCTTCTTTAGCACTTCCATCATTGGTGGGTTGAGTCTCCGCTGAGGTTGTCTAGATGGCTTGGCATCATCCTCCAATAGTATCCTATGCATGCAGAGAGTAGGACTGATGCCCTTAATGTCTGCTATCGTCCATCCTAACGACTCCGTGTTCTCCTTTAGAACAGTCACCAATCGCTTCTCCTGCCCAAAGGTCAGTTTGTTAGAAATAATGACAGGCAGAGTATCATTTTCACCAAGAAAAGCATATTTAAGGTGATTAAGAAGTTGTTTCAATTCAACATCAAGCACTTGGATAATGGATGGAAGAAGCTTTTCAGTAGGCATGGTCAGCTCGATGCGATCTCCCCTTGGTGGCACATAGGTGGGAGATCGATGGTCTAAAGCCACTATAGCCTCCTGCAAGTTAGATGACAAGACATAATCTCTAGCAATTTCATCTATAGGGGCCTGTAAAGCGACTTCCATCTCATCAACACATTCCAAATCAAAGCAATCTTGTGCCATAGTATCAATAACATCCACAAAGCACAGAGAAGGATCATCAGATGGGAATTCCATGGAATCATAAATATTATATTCAACTCTTTGACCATCAAATTCCATAGTAAGGGATCCTGAATAGACATTTATCTTGGTCATAGCAGTTTTCAGAAAAGGTCTGCCCAACAGAATATGGCCTTCATTGTTACCAGGACCCATGTCAATCACAAAGAAATCAGCAGGGAATATCAAGTTGTCAACCATAACCAAGACATCTTCAACAATCCCTTTCGGGTGGATAGTAGATCGATCAGCAAGTTGAATTACTACCCGAGTATCATTGAGAGGTCCCAACCCCAAAGCATGATAAACATGAGAAGGCAAAACATTAATAAATGCTCTTAGATCTAACATGGCTTTGTCAAATTTAGCATCACATATCACAAAATGAATAGCAAACATTCCAGGGTCACTACACTTCTGAGGCATACGCTTTTGAAATACAGCAGTGACATGTTCGCTTACCTTCACCTTTTGCTTACCTTTCAGCTTCTAGTTCCGCTTGATAGTGCAAAGTTCCTTCAAGAATTTAGCATATCTAGGAATGATTTTAATCAAATTAAGCAAAGGAATGTTTACCTCACACTTACTAAACGTCTCAAAGATTTCCTCGTCGTTCTCGTACCTTCGTGTATCCTTCAAGGCTTCCGGGAATGTTTACCTCACACTTACTAAACGTCTCAAGGATCGGCCTTATAAACAACTCCAAGTCGGCCATGAAACAAAATAATAACATCTAGGGTTTTTAATAATCAAAACACAGCGTCTACGCGTTGACGACCCATGTTGCGGCCGCGGCATATGCTGCGGCCGCAACATCAACAACTTTCTCCAACCCGCTGCAACGGTCCTGGCTGCGGCCGCGACATTGCTTGTTGTCGTGTCTTCTTGTCTAGCTTTGCGGGTATCTCCACTTGTCTTGCTTCTCTTCCTTCCTTGCCTCTTTCCAGTGTTTCTTGTATTCCTCTTCAAGATATTGCATCTCCCAAATGTGTTCCGGTTCAATCTGCAAGATAAACACAAATTTGCGCAGAATCCGAACTTTTCTAGAATAATCAAAATATGCAATTTAGCAACAAAGTATGAAAGAAATGCAACCTAACTAAACTAAAAATGCCTATAATGCCTATCTAAGATATGCATTATCAGTTGCTCAAGCTCCTGTGCTGGTGCAAGCTAGGGAAGTGTTTGGGTTTGGGTGATGTCGATGGTAAACAAGAATATAAGATAGTGAGAGCCTTTGGATTGAGAAATTATAGAAACATTTATTCCTATAAAGGTTCCACAATATTAATTCCAATCCAATTTGAATGAATGAAATACAATGTGTTTAAATAGAAAATAGGAACCAACTAGTGTTATACCCGCGCCATGGCGCGGATGCGATGGAAAAAAAATAGAATATAAAATATTTATTATAAGGAATAACAAAATAAAATATAAACAAATGTTTGGAAATCCTAATACAACACTGTTGTTCTTGAACGACATAGGTGTTCACAAAATGCACAGAGTTGGTGCTATAGGCTTCATCGATGCAAATCTTGAAGACAAAAAATATAGATTAATATAAAGGGATGAATTCGTATGATTGCTATCATTTATAGGTTAATAATAAATTATATACATATTAAATGGTAAATATAAAAAGTTGAATAATTCTTCACCAAAAAAATAAAAAAATAAAAAGTTGAATAATGAATCAAATGTGCAACATGGTATAGGAAGACAAATAAATAAAGATGGAAAAGAATACTTTGTTTTATTTAATTTAGATGAATACAATGTAAGGGATGATATAAGAGGAAGTCAAACCGATTAGGAAAGAAGAGCAGAAGAGTATATATGAAAATATATTTGAAAGAATAAAAATAAATATAAAAAAAGCATAGTTAAATTAGGAAAGAGTAAAAGATTTGGGATAAATTATACGTACAATTTACCTCTAATAGATAGATCATAGATACAACATCAAGGTAAATGAATTTCACAAATTAAATGGTAGAATAAAATAACATATATGAATTTTATCAACTAAGATATATGAAATGAGTTGTAGAAACCGAGTTAATGAACTGAAATTTAAAAAGGACGAAGAGCTGCAAAATTTCAGAAATAAAATGACAGAACTAAAAAAATTATGTTTTATAGATTAGATTGGATTGCTAATTAATCAAATATGGTTTCAGTTGTTGTACTGTATTGATGAGATAACCTTTTCCAACAATCTGTAGGTTGAAGATAACTGAAGCAAATGCAATGTGAATCTCAATTTGATACAAACACATTGACTAAAATTGACAACCAATTCATCAATATGTAGGTTAAAAATATTATTAAACTAGCATTATGAAATTCAGTTTCAAGTTTTAGCAACTGGGATCTCGATTTTCAGTTTTGGCAATCTGTGTTAGGTTTTGGCAATCAGATTTGCAGAGATTCAATGTGAGAAACAGAATTAAGGAAGACAAAGAAAATGAGGACAAACCTTAATTTCTAGGACATTGATGAATGCAGGACTCAGAGTAGTCGTTAGCCTCCGCGATTTCCATAGCCAAACCTCGGCGATTTCCATAGCCTCGGCGATTTCTAGTCGCACGATTCGGTGTGTGAGATCTACTTCCACTTATCTACAACAACTCTTCGGGGAACCGGCAGAGCAAGGGGATCAAAATTCGATATCAGATTTGAAAATCTTGAATTTTAGAAACATAATTAGGGAAGACAAAGAAAATAGGGACAAACCTTATTAGGATAAGAGGAGGGGTCCGACAGAGGCAAGGGATGTGGGAGGAATTAACCGGCCTGATGAAATCTGTCAAAGGTTGTGAAAGCCATGAACGATGGCAAGGAGGAAGAAGAGTTGGAATCGACGAAGGAGTAAGGCGTACGAATCGCGAGAGGCAAGAAGGAAGCGAATTTAGCGTAAGCCGAGAAGCGACGAATGACCAAGAAGAGGAGAAGGGGGTATAAACTCACCGGCGGAGGAGGAAGAGAGAAGGGGGTATAAACTCACCGGCAAGCCGAGAAGCGCGAAGGAGGAAGAGAGAAGAAAGAGTGATGGAACAGCGGAATGGAGACGAATCAATTCAGGGAGGGGACGGGAGAGAACCCTAAGCAAGATGGAAAGATGAAAAAAAAAATTGATTGGCCGAAAAGGATAGAATTGTGGGGAGACTGCCACGTCAGCGAAAGTATACTGAATTAAGTAGTTACTAGCATAGTGCTCGTGCGTAACGCACGGGATTTGTAAAATATATTATTTTTTATAGAAGATATTACCATAATTTATTTACATTATATATTAGATATATTATACTATTATAATAATATGAAAACGATATAGAAAAATAATATAAATTTGGATAAAAAAAATATAATGCTTATATTAAATCAATATATAATATATGTGGTCAAATGTCAATGTCTCACCTTCCTAGCAGGGACGGGTTTGAGATTTGAAATGCCTGGGACAGGATATAAAAATGTGGCTCTCTACTATTATTTTTTGTTGTGTTAATGGATTGGAAAGTAAGACTAAATAATTTGATAGTTCGACTACAAAGTTTAGGTGAATGGAGTTTTAAGAACTTTTGGATGGAGAGCACGTAAAATGTCGAATACATCAACGGATGAACTGCATGTACAAATGGACGCTGTAAAATATAAATGTAAATGGATTGAATTGGATGAGTATGAATTATGGACCACTTTGTAATTGGATCGGTCTTTCAAGGTTTTGAAAATTAAAAAAAAAAAGAAAAAAGAGAGGAGAAAACGATGAAAAGGCAGCACCAGTGCGACGACTCATTTCTTCCTCCTTTCCCCCAGTTCCAATTCAGTCATCCTCTTCTTTTCAGTTTCTATTTGAAAAGTGAAATAGACCCTTCTGATCCTTCCGATATGTCGATATGAAAAATCAAAGAGAGACAACTTCTTTCTCCCCAGCCTCAATTCAGTCACCCTCTTCCTTTCGAAACCCTAAAATCAATTTCTATGGTCTGTCCTCCAAAGCTTTCATAAAATCCAGAGATTCGACGTTATTCTTGCAATTAACCTTTGTCAATTTCGATTTGAAAAAGATCCTTCCTCAATTTCGATCTGAAAAATTAAAGAGAGACGAAAATCGAACACCGACATTACACTCTGGGATGAAGGTAACAATTCTTATTTATTTATTTGCTCCTTAACTTTATCAAAGATTCATACCATGCTCGAACAATTCATGTCTTTGCATTTTATTTTGTCGAAGCATCAGCCCTCTTATAACCGATTCGAAGATTCGAAGGCAGTTGCACGATAGGGTGGATTTGTAGTAGTTTTGTTGTCACTAAGGAACTTGATTATATTCGTATGGTAGGTAGTAGATTATTAGTTATGAGGTTTTGGAGGTTGAGATTGGTAATAGTTTATAAAATTCATCTAAACTTGCTTCATCTATACATGTATGATTGAATTAAAGAAGATCATATTAAATTTCTAATTGAAGAATAAAATCGATAAAATTGGACAGGAAGATGAATCAAAGAAGTTGGATAGGTATCCTTGCTGTCGGGTTTGTGAACTTGTATGTGCAAAAACCTGAGCTAAAGATGCAACTCAATGGTGCTAGAAGCTGCCCACATCCCGTTTCAATGTTTACATGTTTGCCTGTTAATTTACATTATTAAGGGCATTACTTTTATAGTTTTATGTTGTTTGCCATTTAAAATACACAAATGTTGAATATGAGTTTAATCCTATTAGCTCAAAATTGGAAGAGTGTTTTCATAAATCACAAAGATGAGGGTTCAAATCCCGCATATGCTTCGTATACGTGATGTTAAAGTATCATAGGTAAAATTAGTCAAAAATGAGATGGAGATGAGATAATGTGATTGCATAATCTCTAGGCTTTAGCTCTTTATTAGGGATGTTGACTTCAGGAGTAAGGTAAAAATGGTTCTGTTTTGAGGTTGTTATGTTTTACTTGATACTTGGTTCCGTGAATGATAAATTTATATGGTATGCAGTTTTAAAAGATGGTATTGTGAATCTAAAATCAATGAAATTCATTTAATGAGTTGATTAAAAAGTGAAGTATCAACTATCAAGGCATCAAGATGTTGAAATTTGGGATTTTATAAAGGCATTGAAAGGAAAAAGCTCTAAAAGGGGGAATTTTGATATACTTTTAAAAAATATACTGCAATCTGAATTTTGTCATTATAATTTATAATTGTTGAGTGACTTAACAAAAGCATGTGAAAGATTCGCAAAAGTATACATAAAAAATTGCTTCTTGATGGAGCATACACTGAACTGAAAAGTAAAGAACAAATGGTGAATTTGATTATCATATGTGAAGGAATCTAAAGTAGTATAAATGTAATTCTTGTTCAAAATAACAATGTAAAATGAGATGGCTCCAAGGAAATGTGCTTACATGATCTTTAAAAGATCCTAAGTACCACTTTCAAAGATCCATTCTGGTTTCATATTCCTATTCTTGTTATGCATTATTCTACTTATGAAAACATGAACCTAGTAATACACGAAGAAGGTGATTTGAAAGACATGAAAAGATAGGGAAGGTGATACTAAGAGGGTGCAAGAAGGGGAAAGCAATAGAGATTGCGATCCTGAAATAGATAAATGTAAAACATTAGTAAGTAAAAGACTAAAAGTGGGTTGAGAAGAAGTAGAAAATGAATGAAGATGAAGCAGGAAAAAGAAGAATGTAAGCCGCAGGAAAAAGAAGAATGTAAGTCGTTGTAGGTGGATGAAAATAGGTGAATTACTTCCTATATTTCATTATCAATCTATATAGATGAGTAAATGTATGATAGTTAAAGTGAATGGATAAATATTTGTTTAATAATTCAGCAGTAAAAATCCCAGAAAATTTTCTAGAAAACCGTGAAAATCCCTATATTCGAGATTGATATTTTTTTTTTGTAAATAAATAAACATTAGATTTTAACAAATCATTCAAGCAGGTAATTAGGCGGAAATTTACTATCACATATAATCCTTTTTTTTAGTGTTACGGGTAAAATCAAATCTTTGTATTGAGATTGCAATTTTTTTTGTTTTGTAAATAGATAAACATTGGATTTTAATAAATATCAATTACTATGTTTGAATCGGCTGCTTTAGTAAAGCCCATGTATATTCAACCGTCCCCGATAATGATTTGATTTGATTTTCTCAGGAAAAAAACTTGAAGTGCAAGTCCCCAATTGAGCTACTGTCGTCATTCATAATATGGCTATCTGATCTAATTTTATGGCTGGGATCTAATTCACTGTACGTTTACTACTGATTTTCTGCCGTTTCTGTTTGATTGAGTTTATGAGATCTGGATTTCAAATTAATTTGGTTGTTCTGGATAACCAGAGAGGACTTCCTTCCGACATTCAAGAAGCAATTCAGGGAAAAAGACCCTCATGGATGCATACTCGATCCGATATGAACTTGTGTACCTATAATAATTCTTAGTTTTTGTTGCTTTTAGTTTTTAGACTACTTGAGATTTGATGAATAATGATCATGTATGCAGCTTCTTGATGCTATTGATGCAAAGTGGGAAACTATGAGGGAGGCTGAAAGAGCAAAGATGCAAGAAGAATTATTGAAGAAGCTCCCTGAGATTATTTTTTGTAATTCATATGAAATATTTATTTTTTGTAATTCGTTATTTATAAAATCATCAAATATCTCAAGGATTTGTGTGGAATAAAATCATCAAATATCTCTAATAAAAAAAATCATCAAATATCTAATAAAAAAGTTTTAAAAATTAACAAAATAAATTTCACGTGACAATCATTCAAATGAGTTAAGTGAAATTTATTTATTAGTAACATATTGATTTATTATTTTCTGGCTTTAAAAAATCTTGGATAAATAATAATCTGTAAATTTGGAGAAGTTGTTATGATTTGGTCAACAAATTCAAAATATTTTTATTAATAAAAATGATTTTAAGTATATTTATTTTAAATATATATGGAGGTAGGTTAAGCGAATGGCTGCCACGTGGCACTTTCAATGTGAGGCCGCCACGTGTATTCTTCGCATCTGTTTTAGTATTATATTAGAATTAGATATTAGATATAGATTCTACCTTGCAAAGGATAGAGCTTTGGTTTGATAAAAGATAGATTAAATAACCTAAAGATAAACCAAACCTAACAAGATAGAAAACTAATAACTTGGTGGCTAAGAATTATATCTAGGAGAGATATAATTAATTCCACAATTTATTTCCTAAATTGCATAAAATATATCTAACATAATAAACTAATAAAATCGACCCGACACCTAGAAAAATCGACAAAACCCATTGTCTCACTCGACATGGCACATGCTTCACTCAATATGTGTGTAGGCTGAGTGTCACATGTGTGCCGAGTGATGTGTTTTCAAGGTGGGTGCTAACGAGTCTTCATGAGCTCCGTTTGTGGACGTAAGCCCAACTCCGGTGCTGGTGGTCTAGTCTTGAGCAAAGTGATTCAGGGTGGCCTGAACCCTAGCTTCATAGTTCCTTGTTAACGAATGAGAAGTGCCTTTGCATCTTGAATCTTCTTGGCCCTTGCATGAGTGATAGGACCGTCAAATGACACCTTCATGTTGTCCTCAATGTCACCAGGAGTCATCGAGATTTGCACTGCATCATTCTCCTCCACTTGAGTTCGATTTGTCCTCAAATCATCGTCAGAGTCATCGTCAGGAACGAACAAAGATAGATCGGCGACGTTGAAGGTGGAATGCACGTTGTACTTTTCGGCAGGGAGATCCAGCTTGTAAGTGTTGGAGGGTAAATTTTAATGAATTAAATAGATTCATGATTTCATATGCAAAGTCTGTCACATTCTTTATATGTTGAAAAATGTGGTGAGTTTACTAAGTTTAATTAAAATCGAAATTGGACTTTGTAAAATGGGATGCAAGGCTTAAATTATATAAAAGGCCCAATTAGCCCAATCAATCCATCAACTAGTTACAACTGCTTTAAAGTGCAGTTAACACAAAAGAAGAAGAAAAACTGTCAGTACGTGGGATTAAAGGTGGTTTTCTTCAGGTAACTTCCTCAAGTTTAGCCTATAAAAACTATTGGTGCAGACTGAGCGGGGTTAGTCATCTTCTTGCTCCTGGGCAGTTACTTGCAAATACACACAAATCATCAATACGTACTGCAGATACAATCAGGTAGCGATCCTAATTAAATTTGGTTCGATTCTTGAAATCAGGCACTCGAGAACCTTCCGAGCTTCGTCGGGTGTTTTGGTGTCAGAATCATAAATCCCTTAACCGGGCTGGGTTGCTGTCAAAATTGGATCAACATGGAGACGTATTCCTTTTTTTATTCCAGGAATCCCACCATGGAAAACCTTGCGAGCTTTCCCCATGGCCTGGGTTCCGGAGTTTGTTAATCGCTCAAAATTGAGTCGATATGCTGCCTGATTTTGCTCACTAATGAGTCCAAATTAAGGGTAATTGGTGACTGATCAAAGATGGCAGTCTCTCAAAATCTTAGACAAAACAAATGGTTTTACAGCAAACCAAGAACTATAAGGAGGGAGACAATATGGCCAAACAAGAAAAATGTTTCCAATTGAAACTCAAATATAATGGATTCCATTAATTCAGTTGAACCAGGCTAAAAATAAGTTATTTACATCCAAGCTAATCGGCGGGGCTGCATTCAAGATAATGTCTGAATTGGTACCGAAAAGAAAAAAATTAAAGAAGAAGAACAGGAGAGAAAGGAGGAGAAGGAAGAGAAAAATCAAATATATAAACTCATCTGACATACAGAGTTTAAATCTTCAATTATCGGAACCCGTTCGCCGCTGCTTGATTCCGGTTTCGAGGGCCGCTCCATCGGTCGTCGATTCTTCTTCCTTGACTGAATCACCGATTCTTCTTCCTCATCTGAATCACGCCGGGATGGTCTGAGAATGTCGCCGGCACCGGTAGATGAGGGCACCTCTAGTCGTCGACTAGCGGCCGATGTTCCCGTCTTAAGTACATGGCTAAGCGGTGGAATTCTATCGGTTGAATCACACGAGCTGTTGTGGGTTAGGGTTAAAAAAAAATTGATACCGTCAAATCAACAGAACAAAGATGAAAGAATTGAGACTTGGATTGGAATCGGACTTCCCAATTACATACGGGCTTTGTTGGATTTCACCAAACGTAGTCTGAATTCATATTAAGATGTATATATATATGACATGTGAATATATATGACAATATATATACATCACACGGCAGGAGCTTTTGGTTTGGTAAAAAAATGTGTGCTTAATTGCACAACCTACCCACTAAAATATAAAAATTATAATTGGCACAAATTAAGAATTCGAGTTATGTCAAAATATAAAATTAAACTCGTCAAATATTCTTTTCCAATTAATTCTAGCGGGTCAATCTCAAATCGAATTCAATAAAAACGGAGTCAAAACCTCAAATCAAGTTTCACCAAATATAAACTTGGTTTTAGGCAGAACTACGTAAAGACTTGACGCCTCCTATCGGCTACGTAGGTAACCCGATATTAAATTCTAAAAATATATCGGGTACAGTCGTCAACCTCTAAATTCCTTTTAAATGAATATGAGGTCAAAATCATATAAATTAAATCGCTCTCGTTTAGAACTCCGGGTGATTTGATTCTCTTCTAAGAGATACGTAGGACACTCGATACAAAGCCGTGGCTCGTCGAGTTCAATCACCATAAACAAATTCAAATTGTCCATTCCGACTCGATACAAGGCTTCTGCTCGCCGAGTTCAATCACCACCCTCAAATGATCTTACGATCAAATCCAAATACAAATTTTATTTTTGTCCCGAACTACGGTGACTTGATTCCACCAAACAAGTGGATACGTAGGAAACCCGGTGTAAATCAAATTCTCACCGAGTCCAGTCACATCCAAACTTTCAAACAAATCTTTCCAAATTCATTTGTTGACTCTAGTTGTCCTAAATGTCAAATTTTCCATCAAAATCAAAATGCCCACTCTAACTCGATACAAAGCTTCCGCTCGTCGAGTTCGGTCACCAAACTCGAAATCAAATTCCACCATCCCCAAATTGACCTTTAAGTCAAATGTAAACAAATCAAACTCCAACTCCAAGTCAAATCGTTTTCTATGCAAATGATAGGCGGGTTATTTGAGTTACCCTTCCGAGAAGGTGGGCTCGGGTTAATCGGGTGGAGTGTAGTTCAAGCTACCCTTCCGAGAAGGTGGGCCTGAGCTTCATCATATGATGCATATAAGAGAACAAAACCAAATCCAAATCAAAACCAAACACAAAATCCAAAACACTATGAACTACGTGAGGCTTGATTCTCTTCCAAGAGATACGTAGGCAACCCGTTAAATTTCGGGTGCAGCCCAAATCACCAAAACCATTCAAATCATGGTATCAATTGGACTTCGAATCAAGAGGATAACCAAAAGGGGTCGAACTCAAATGTTAAAAATTAAATAAAATGTGTTTTACAATTATATCGCACATTTTTGTCCAACATATTTTTGGCACGCCTAGTGGGACCCTTTTTGCCTTTTCATCTCTTAGTTGTATTTATACTAATACATGGTTATATGTTTTTGGAAGGTACAAATGGCACCAAAAGTGATTGTTAACTTCAACGAGCTTCTCGCAACCTTCATTATCAAAGGAGGTCGCTGGATCAAGAAGAGAACGTTTGAAGCCCAATGTGACATCACTATAGATTCGATATTTGCAACGATCCCAATCAACAACATCTATGGGGTTCTTCAAGCTCCAGAGGACAAGATCGTTGCAAAGTAGGTGTCAAAGTTTCCGGTAACGCTTTCAAGGGAAGGGGGCATGAAGCTTAAAGGCCTTCCAAGCCATGGGGACAGGAAGTTCAAGGTCACCCAACTCGGCGACAACAAGCTCAACAACCATCCCAGCTGCAACAAGCTCAAAATGCAGGAGGGTGGTTGCAACGGCACAAAGTCAACTAATGAAGTCGCTCAAAGGCCCATCATTCGTGCCATTAAGAAGAATGAGGGGCCAATCGCAACTGCCGCACAACCCGTCTTCATTGCCAAGAAGGCAAACAACTCCATGAAGAGAAGGGGATGCAAGTGTGGATTTCAACGCGACAAGACAAGACCTCTTCTGGTGCTAGCTCGTTCATCAACTTTAGAGCAAGCCAGTGCAACCCCGTCAAAAGATCTTCTTAGATCGCAGGGGGCAGGAGAAATTCCCCTAGTGGCTTCTCAGAAAGTGATCCTCATTGGTTCTATGTCTATCTATCTGAAAGAGGTTGTACAAGTCAACATGACCTCATACTCGGAAGAGACGGAACTCCTAGCCACAAAGGTTAAACCTTCAAGATCCAAGAAGGGCAAGAAGGTTCAAGAAACATGTCAAGTTTCTAAAGGTGATGCAAGAGAGAAAGACCGATTGAAGTTACTAAGTTCAAATACGTCAATGGTTGAATCTCAAGCAAACATCCCACAAGATGGACTAGATGTGATGCCGGTATTGACTACTAGCACACTAAGTGTCGAGGAGAAGCTTCAAGAGTTACAAAGAAAGCTTGATGAAAAAAATTCTCAAATTGCATCACTCCTCGCTCAAATCAATATTCATGCTCAAGCAAATAGGCAAGAGCAATCAGAGCCAAATGGTGAAGGGCCAAGCGGTAGCACATCGATCACTCCACAAGAAATCAAAGAGATGATCGCTCAAGGGATAAAAGAAGCCTATGGATCACAAAATCCGATAGTGCTCGGGTATAAAAAGCCATATCCGACGCACTATGATTCGATTCCATTTCCCCCAAGCTACCAAAGACCGAGCTTTGAGAAGTTCGATGGCCTTCACGGCTCACCTCACGAGCACCTTGCTCATTTTTATTCTGCTTGTGGTGAAACCACCTTGACTGATGCCTTATTAATTAGGCAATTTGTCCAATCTTTGAAGGGATCGACATTCACCTGGTACAATCAACTTCAGCCAGGGTCGATTCAAACATGGGAAGATCTACAAAGAGAGTTCCTAGCTCAGTTTGTAAGCTCGAAGGCAAGAGTTTCCATCCTTGACCTCGCAAACACCTATCAAAGGCCTAATGAGCTCGTCAATGACTTCATCGCTAGGTGGAGGAGTATAAGACTTCAGTGCCATGAAAAGTTAAGTGAACATGCATGTGTTCAAATGTGCACAAACAACCTAATACCAGAATTAGCGATTCATGTTGGAAGTGCCGAACCTCGTTCATTTAATGAGTTGGTATCTAAAGCGTGCAATGTTGAAAAACAACTCGCACGAGGATCCAACAGGCCTCAAGATAGCCAGGCTAATAAAAATGATGGTGATGAGGTACAAGATGAAGATGAGTCAATTGCGACTTTTGTCAAACATGATCGAGAGTTCGTTAAAAAGGAGCCAGCCAAGAGACTCACTCTTCATGAAAGAAAGAAAAAGAAATATCCCTTTGACGATGATGATGTACAAGGGATATTTGAGGAATTAATGAGTGCAAAACTTTTAACACTCCCGGAGCCAAAAAGGCCAAAACAAGTTGGTATGACGAGTGATCCAAAATACTGCTCGTACCACCAGCTTGTTAGTCATCAAATCAAGGATTGCTACGTCTTTAAAGACATTGTAGAGGAGATGATTAAGAAAGGAGAAATTGAAATCGAGGGGGCAACATCCTCAACTCAAGCAGCTTCATCAAATACCATTTCAGCGGTAGATGTTGCAGAGTTTGCTCCCTCACTCCAAGTGTCTTCTCAAGCAAAAAAAGCATCTTCTACAGCTACTAAAACTGGGGGCAGCCCCACAGTTTCATTGCCTCTTAAAACGTTGGTGAAAGATGACACTTCAAAAGAAAAGTTCTTAGAAGAAAAAGAAATCACTCAATGTTGTATGGTCTCATGGACCGATGACTTGTGCGAAAATGAAGCAGGAGTTAATAAGATTACTCTTCGCTCCAAGAAGCAAATCCCCTCCTCAAAATCAAAAGAGAAACCAAAGGGAAAGAAATCAAGCTTCGGTGAAGCTTCAAAAATGCACAAGAAGCATAAGGTTCAAGTGCAAAAGCTAAAACCCTCTTTCAAGGGTAAAGCTCCACAAAAACTTGTCGAGGAGGCTTGTGTTAAAAATTTACAAATCTCATACGAAGACGGTTTTCTAACTGCAAGTGTGATAGAGCCTAAGATGTTAGCATTTGAAAGGCTCGGGACGGCTTCATGTGGAACTCTTAAATCTTCGGTGTTTAAAAGCCTAGATCTAGCATCTGCATATGAAGCACCGAAATCTTCGGTATTTGAAAGACTCGAGCTAGCCTCAACAAATCAAGAATCCAAACCTTCGGTGTTTCAAAAGCTTAATATAGCCTCGACAAGTGGAGAATCTAAAGCTCCGATATTTGAAAGACTCGGAAAAGTTGATGAGTCTAAAAGCAAGAAGGTCCAAATGAAAAAGACCAAAAGCAAGAGCTCCGGAAGAGACGGTCAAAAGTTCTCATCCATAAGCTCAACCAAATCAAGGACACCTAAAGCCAAGTAAGGGTGTCAAAATGATCAAGTAGTTTCCAAGGCGGAAAAACAAGTAGTTCTGCCTAGAACTACGTAAAGACTTGATCCCCAACAAGGGGTACGTAGGAAATTTTGCATGAAAAAAATCTATGTCAAATTCAGTCCCACAAAAAAAAAAAATAAAGGTTTCCGGGTTCGCACATGATAGTCAGGTTATTCGGGAAACCCTTCCTAGAAGGTGGGCCCGGGTAATTTGAATGATGCGGTAAAAAAAAAAGGAAAAAAATCCCGGTTTGCAAATGATACTCGAGTTATTAGAGAAACCCTTCCTAGAAGGTGTGCTCAAGTAACTCGAGTGATGCATATATATATATATATATATATATATATATATATATATAAAAAGACTTGAAATTAGTCCGAAAATCAAACAACCCGGAAGCATATGAAAAATGGGTTCACAAAGAACTACGAGCGGCTTGATCCCTCATAAAGGGGGTACGTAGGCAGTCTAGCTAGTCAAGGTGCTAGGTGCAGCCACAAAAATAAACAAAACATCTTTGTTTCTCAACAAAGAAGAAGAAGGAAATCAAATTCTCTTCCTTTTGTAGTCATATGAGCATTTTCTCAACTACAAGGAGAAAAATCAAATATAGTCTTTCAAAGACTTGCACATTTTGTGCCTGTATTGAAAATGAGGCAAAAGAAAAGAGAGAAGAAGAAAGAAATGGTCTTTCAAAGACAATCTCGCAAAGAGAAATAAATAAAAGGCTTATGGCTAAATTTTCCGACTTTGATTATCACGTCCAAATGTGATAGTCAATTCAAGTTCTATAAATCAAAATTTCCTTCCAAGGAGCCCTAAACCAAAAGTTGCTTCAAAACTCGACTAATCAAATGGTCAATGTGTTCTTCTCTCTCAAAAACAAAAAGATCCAAGCCTCCCAAAACCCTTCAAACCCTCTCACACAGAAATTGGCCTACATTATCCGCATATGTACGGTCATTCAAAGCCCCCAAAATTCAAAACTCAAACTCAAAGAAAAAAAAGCCATCAAATATCTTGGTTTCAAATGGTATGGGTATAAATATCAAAATCATGTCTTATGATGTTTTGATCACAAAGCTTCAACCACAAAGGTTACAAAATCTAAGCCCACGACACCAAGTCGTCAAAACCTAATTTAATCTATGACCGAAAATCAAAATGAAATCGGTCAAAAGACAAAAGCTCAAACTTACAACACCAAGTCGTCAAAACCAAACTCTTGTCCTTCACAAGAAAAATCTCAAATCCAAATTCAGCTTGAAGTCAAAAAAATCTCCGACCAAAAGCCAAAAAAAAAAAACTCAAATTGGCTAAAAAGTCAAAGCCAAAATTGACTCAAAGCCAAAAATCCAATCAGTTTGAAAGCTCAAAAGATAAACCGGTTGAAAAGCCACAAATGCAGAAATCAAATTTAGAGAAGGAAAATTGTTCCGACTCTCACCTACCCATACCAGATTGTATCGTATTGGTCATAAGCAAATTCTAAGTAGAATTGATTTTCTTACTTGATCGATTTTAATCGGTACAATTCAAGCTCAAACTTTCATCGGACTACAAATCAAACAAAAAAGCTTTCTTAAATAAAGTCCGCTTGAAGCATAAATTATGCATAAATAGCGCGTATGTCGAACTTTGAACGCGTTCAATATTTCACACGCACAAAGTTCGGGGGGCAACTGTTGGAGGGTAAATTTTAATGAATTAAATAGATTCATGATTTCATATGCAAAGTCTGTCACATTCTTTATATGTTGAAAAATGTGGTGAGTTTACTAAGTTTAATTAAACTCGAAATTGGACTTTGTAAAATGGGCTGCAAGACTTAAATTATATAAAAGGCCTAATTAGCCCAATCAATCCATCAACTAGTTACAACTGCTTTAAAGTGCAGTTAACACAAAAGAAAAAAAAAATTGTCAGTACGTGCGATTAAGCGCATGTTTGGTAAGAGGTTTGGTTAGGTTTTATTAGGTTTCATCAGGTTACCAAAAAAAAAGCTCAGCCAATGGTGTTTGGCAATCAGGTGCAAAGAGGTGGAGTTGGAGGTTTGAAGGGGTTAAATTTGGCTAAAATTTAACCTTGGGCTACCTAGCTTTGGGAGGGGTTTTTTTTTTGGCACCCACCTCATCTCAATTTTACCCTCTTCAGTCTATCTTCCCCCCTTTGATGGTGTTATTATTAAGGGCATTTGGGTAATTTAACGATAAATTCATCTCCCAATTCATATACCCACCAAACACCATTCAGGTTTTTTATAAGGTTATTTTAAAAAATAAACTCCACCTCTCACACCTCCATAAACCCCATAAATAATATCCACCTCTTAAAAAAACTCCAACCCCTAAAAAACCTCCTTTTTGTCAAACACGCGCTAAAGGTGGTTTTCTTCAGGTAACTTCCTCAAGTTCAGCCTATAAAAACTACTGGTGCAGACTGAGCGGGGTTAGTCATCTTCTTGCTCCTGGGCAGTTACTTGCAAATACACACAAATCATCAATACGTACTGCAGATACAATCAGGTAGCGATCCTAATTAAATTTGGTTCGATTCTTGAAATCAGGCACTCGAGAACCTTGCGAGCTTCGTCAGGTGTTTTGGTGTCAGAATCATAAATCCCTTAACCGGGCTGGGTTGCTGTAAAAATTGGATCAACATGGAGACGTATTCCTTTTTTGATTCCAGGAATCCCACCATAGAAAACCTTGCGAGCTTTCCCCATGGCCTGGGTTCCGGAGTTTGTTAATCGCTCAAAATTGAGTCGATATGCTGCCTGATTTTGCTCACTAATGAGTCCAAATTAAGGGTAATTGGTGACTGATCAAAGATGGCAGTCTCTCAAAATCTTAGACAAAACAATGGTTTTACAGCAAACCAAGAACTATAAGGAGGGAGACAATATGGCCAAACAAGAAAAATGTTTCCAATTGAAACTCAAATATAATGGATTCCATTAATTCAGTTGAACCAGGCTAAAATAAGCTATTTACATCCAAGCTAATCGGCGGGGCTGCATTCAAGCTAATGTCCGAATTGGTACCGAAAAGAAAAAAATTAAAGAAGAAGAACAGGAGAGAAAGAAAGAGAAGGAAGAGAAAAATCAAATCTATAAACTCATCTGACATACAGAGTTTAAATCTTCAATTATCGGAACTCGTTCGCTGCTGCTTGATTCCGGTTTCTAGGGCCGCTCCGTCGGTCGTCTGTTCTTCTTCCTTGACCGAATCACCGATTCTTCTTCCTCGTCTGAATCGCGCCGGGATGGTCTGAGAATGTCGCCGGCACCGGTAGATGAGGGCACCTCCAGTCGTCGACTAGCGGCTGCTGTTCCCGTCTCAAGTACATGGCTAAGCGGTGGAATTCTATCGGTTGAATCACACGAGCTGTTGTGGGTTAGGGTTAGGGGTGGGCGCGGGACGGGACAGGACGGGATGGGGGTCGTCCCGCGTCCCGTCCCGCGTAATTTTGCGGGACCAAGACGGAACCGGGACGGGACGGGCCTTGTCCCTCAAATAAAAACGATTATAAAAAAATAAAAAATTTCATGTATATTTTACGATTTTCAAAGACATAACATATATAAATCTATAATTTTTTTATATTTTACGAGTTCCCTTATATACATACATATACGTGTCTGTATATATACACACTGATGAATATTACGTACAGTATATACACATACATATCGATGTGAATTACAGTATGTGTGTATATATAGATGTAGTAGCAGCCACTGTTGCTTTCAAGAAAAAAAAGAGCATTACGTACATATATATAGATATGCTCACTGTTGCTTTCAAGAAAAAAAATGTACATATTGTATATTTAATATATACTATAATATATTATGTATAATATACATATTGTATAACATAATAATTTTTTATATATAGTTTTACATTATTTTATTTATCTATATATGTATATGCGGGACGGGACGTGATTTGCGGGATTGAAACGGGTCGTCCCGTGTCCCGTCCCGCACAATTTTTGCGGGACGGTACCGGGACGGGACCGGGATTTGCGGGATTTGTGCCCACCCCTAGTTAGGGTTAAAAAAAATCGATACTGTCAAATCAACAGAACAAAGATGAAAGAATTGAGACTTGGATTGGAATCGGACTTCCCAATTACATACGGGCTTGGTTGGATTTCACCAAACGTAGTCTTTTAATGTATATATATGACATGTGAATATATATGACAATATATATACATCACACGGCAGGAGCTTTTGGTTTGGTAAAAAAATGTGTGATTAATTGCACAACGTACCCACTAAAATATAAAAATTATAATTGGCACAAATTAAGAATTCGAGTTATGTCAAAATATAAAATTAAACTTGTCAAATATTCTTTGCCAATAAATTCTAGCGGCTCAATCTCAAATCGACTTCAATAAAAACGGAGTCAAAACCTCAAATCAAGTTTCACCAAATATAAACTTGGTTTTAGGCAGAACTACGTAAAGACTTGACGCCTCCTATCGGCTACGTAGATAACCCGATATTAAATTCTAAAAATATATCGGGTACAGTCGTCAACCTCTAAATTTCTTTTAAATGAATATGAGGTCAAAATCATATAAATTAAATCGCTCTCGTTTAGAACTCCGGGTGATTTGATTCTCTTCTAAGAGATACGTAGGACACTCGATACAAAGCCGTGGCTCGTCGAGTTCAATCACCATAAACAAATTCAAATTGTCCATTCCGACTCGATACAAGGCTTCTGCTCGCCGAGTTCAATCACCACCCTCAAATGATCTTACAATCAAATCCAAATACAAAATTTATTTTTGTCCCGAACTACGGTGACTTGATTCCACCAAACAAGTGGATACGTAGGAAACCCGGTGTAAATCAAATTCTCACCGAGTCCAGTCACATCCAAACTTTCAAACAAATCTTTTCAAATTCATTTGTTGACTCTAGTTGTCCTAAATGTCAAATTTTCCATCAAAATCAAAGTGCCCACTCTAACTCGATACAAAGCTTCCGCTCGTCGAGTTCGTTCACCAAACTCGAAATCAAATTCCACCATCTCCAAATTGACCTTTAAGTCAAATGTAAACAAATCAAACTCCAACTCCAAGTCCAATCGTTTTCTATGCAAATGATAGGCGGGTTATTTGAGTTACCCTTCCGAGAAGGTGGGCTCAGGTTACTCGGGTGGAGTGTAGTTCAAGCTACCCTTCCGAGAAGGTGGGCCTGAGCTTCATCCTATGATGCATATAAGAGAACAAAACCAAATCCAAATCAAAACCAAACACAAAATCCAAAACACTATGAACTACGTGAGGCTTGATTCTCTTCCAAGAGATACGTAGGCAACCCGTTAAATTTCGAGTGCAGCCCAAATCACCAAAACCATTCAAATCTTGGTATCAATACGACTTCGAATCAAGAGGATAACCAAAAGGGGTCGAACTCAAATATTAAAAATCAAAAAAATGTGTTGTACAATTATATCGCACATTTTTGTTCAACAGTAAGTATTGGGTCCCATCTGCTGAACCACTCGAAATGGTCAATCTCCCGTTGGATCCAGCTTAGATTTCCGTTGTTGCGGAAACCTTTCCTTCCTGAGATTCTCCTCCATTTGAAATTGACTCGTCCTTGAGTCGTCGCCTGGATCAAGATCGTTGTTTGACCCACAGAAGGCTACCTTGACCCGTATCACTAATGAGATTTGAATTCATGACAAATACCACTCCTTATATCTTTGAAGGGTTTTACCCTTTTTACACTATTTTATCCATAAAATTAGTAAAAATTATTTTTAAAAAATCCAAAATAAATTTTTTTACATTTTTCTTCCGGGCTAATGGTAGCTTCAGCTACCCCAAGCCCCATAGATCTACACCACACCAACCCCGAATAAAAACATTAATTCTATTTTGACACCTATTGAGTCGTTTTCTAGAAAAAATGCAATATACGTACCAACAATCAAACAATAAATTATCAAAATAAACTGATAGAAATTGAATAGAGACACAATACATTTATATAAATATAACTTTGTGGCAGCTTGTTGCCTTCACATGATCTCGCTATTCGCAATTCATCTCTGAGTCTTATTGGACCGATCTGATTTTGGCTATGCTCTACTAAACTCACCTTTGGTGGCAAACTCTAGACACGTGACCCAATCGGCAAGAGCCACGCACCAGATAAACTGGTTTGCACCGACCGGCTCGACAACAGGACAACCAATTGAAAAGGCTTGTTTCATTTTTCGTTTCATAATAGTTTGGTCATCTACTACTCCCTCCATTCGGAAATAAACGATGTTTTGACTTTGAGCACGTAGTTTTAGGAGCTAAAAACTATATAAAATCTTATTTATTTTAATTAATTTTTTTCATAATGTAATACTTATTACTAAAAAGTATTATATTATGAAAAAAAATAATTAAAAAAAATAAAATTTTATATAGTTTTTACCTTCTAAAACTACGTGCCCAAAGTAAAATGATAATTTATTTTCAAAACGATGGAGTAACTTTTTTTCTACCTCTCAATTTAACAAATATCGGCATTATCTGCTCTTTCAAATCCTTCATCTTAAAAAAATATAAATATAACGCACCAATTTTATTTATAATGACAGTTATGAAAGGAAATTACAGAAAAGAAGACACCGCCATTAGCGGTTGAAATAGGCTGGTGGTTGATCTAACCGCGTTCTATAATTCACATAATAACCAAAAAAAAAATCCTAATTAATTAATTAAGGTAAAGTAATTTTTTTAATTAAGGTAAAGTAATTACGCACGAGAAGAAATGGCATTCACACTGACAGAACGCGTAACGAATCGCTCCGACACGGTCTTTCTGACCACCGCACTGATCTCCGGCGACACCAATGCGGCCTTCATCTCAGCTTCCGGGGCCTCCGGGATCGCCGAAAGCGCCCCGCCCTTGTCAAAAACGACGTCGTCTTCGATCACCACAAACCACCTCCTCACCTCCTTCCCCTTCTCCTCACCACAACCGCCAGTCGTAGCCTTGGATTTCCGGCGGAAAAAGACGGATCTCATAAGCTTCTTGAAGGATCTTGATATCCTTGAGGAGCCGCTCCCGTTCGGCTTGGCTGGGGGCGGCGGGGGCGGCTCGAGGTGGGGCATGGAGAGGGAGCGGGCGTGGCCGGCGGAGAGGGCGGAGTCGAGGCGGCGCTGGAAGGAATGGAGCTCGAAGGAGTCGTAGAGGGCGCTCCCGCAGTCCCATATCGGCGGACGACGTGGGTTCGGCTCCGAGTCGATCGGCTTGGGGACGGGGCTCGGCTTCCATGGATGCAGCTTAGGGGTTTGGAGTTTCTCCATCGATCTCGATGTACATTAATTTCTACAGGGCGATCATCTCGTATTTAAATACAAATACATATATATATGGTTCATAATTAATTATAACTATATCCACATGGCATTCTTAATTCTGACAAGTGATTTTTAAATCATTTTATTATTTATAGGATTATAATTTATAAGTTTATAATGTTTCTTTGCATCTAATGCATGTTGTATTAATTAATCACGGAGTTGTCAGTGTTGATCTTCTTTGTTTTTTTTTTCCATGTTGTATGAATGCATATTAATTTATTCTTTATGTTTTAATTTTTTTCGTATAAGAGAACAAAAAAGTCAAACTATCATGTGTTATATACCAAATCAATATCTTGTGAACATATTACCTTATCAAAAAAAATATATCTCGTGAACATAAAATAAATATTTTGTGAAGATAATAATAAATTTTTTTTTGTCAACTCCTTGTATAAAACATTAAGAACCTATATAAATGAATTTGGATTAATAAAACCATGGAAAAAGGTTGATGTGGAGGTTTTATGGTGCAGTGTATTGGGATGTTTTCTGGACGCTCGGTTTTCGCCAAATGCGCGAACAATCGTAGGGTGCCGATCTCAAGAGTCAAAGACAACGTCTGGGCTATCACCAAGTGATGTGCAAGGTTTGTGATGCCCGTGTTGCATAAGGGGCCGGACCGCCGGAGTGTTATGTAATGCTGATATCGGGTGTCGGAGTCGATGAGTGCGCGCTTTGCCAATATCGAGAGTCAACTACGAAAAAGACCATACATTTGATGAATTATTAGCCGTGCTAATAATAGTGCCCTTAATAAACCACAAGTCACAAAACATAATATACTGATTGTATTAAAAAAGATGAAAAAATATTTTTTTAATCCGTCAATCTTTTTTATATCATAAATCAGTATTATAAAAAGACATATAATTAAATTTGACTTAGAAGTATGTATGGGTTTCGGAATCGGGACTTAGTGCCGAATGCTGAAATTCCAATGATCAAGCTTTTCAGGTCAATGCAATTATTATTATTATTATTATTATTATTATTATTATTATTATAGAACTCCAAATAGTATAGAAAACAAACAATCAAATGTTTACAAGAAGTTAGCCGACAACCGAGACACAAGTTGCGCACCAACCCCTTTAGCAATGGAAAAACAAACTCTGGTAAAAATATGAGCAGCTAGACGAGAACTAGAATCTAAGGCTAAAGAAAAAAAGCAGATCCGTCCCAGCAGCGCAACAGCCTCCACATCCAGCTCACCAAAAGAAGAGAAAGAAAAAAGCAAAAACCCATAACCAGCAGTATAACACACATCCCGATACTTGGTGAACTTACGCCGCGCAGCGTCAAGTACACACCGTCCATGAGCGAAGGAAACCAAACAAGTCTGAGTGAGGGGGGAGGAACCAGTGATATCCACACACATATCTCGGCCCCGATCCCAAGAGTAAAGAAGAATGTCAGCGGGCCTAAGGGGTCCGCCAAGACCGTCAACAACACCAATATCCATCTCCTTTCCAGAAGGGATCCCAGCACGGAAGCAAATGTCGAAGAGGGTGTCACGCACAAGATTATGCCGATGTTTGAGCCCAAGGGAACTCGAGCACGACACGACATGATCCCCAAAAATATCACCCTCAAAAACCCGTCCACATGCAGAGCAGGGAAGACCATCCCGAAATAAGGGGATACCCAAACGATAAGAGAGCAAAGACTTGTAAGTCCTACCATTCATGGTCTGACCGAGCCCCGAAATAGGAACAGCTCTGAGCCAATCAGACGAATGGGGCCCATGCTGAGACCTCCACAACATCACCTGTCGCGGGGTCAATGAAAAAACTGGCTCAGAAGAAGCCACAACCTGGGCGAAGTACACATCTGCCAATTTCTTCATAAGTTTGGGGGCAGCAAACTCGCAAGAATCACGGCTGAAATCAGAACCGGTAAGACCATTGAAGTCACACAGTGCAGCATCGAAAGAGGGCCCCTCACCCACGGGCAGCCCAGCAAAGCAGAGGAGCGAGGACTGCAACCCAGAAGACTGCAGGCGAGAGGCTAGAAAAGAATAATGCATGACGTCACCAACAACATAAACACCAAGCCCACCGTACTGAAACGAAAGAGTAGCCAATCTCCACTGCCAATCACCAAACCCGGGTCCAGAAGCAACCACAATACGCTCTAAACAAACACGGAGGGCACAACCCTTCTGAATAGACATTACATAAAATTGGATGGGAGCCGGCTAACAAGCTGAGCTCCACAACCCTTCTGAATACTAACTCTAGTCAAAACATGACTTGTATCTAGTTATTACATGAAATTGGATGGGAGCCGCCTAACAAGCTTATCTCTGCAACCTTTCTGAATGCTAAAGACAACTCTAGTCAAAACATGACAAGTATATATCTCTACTATATCCAGGTAGCCACTTTTGCGCGAGACTCTTCTGTATAGTCTTGCTTTTGTATCTTTGGGTTGATTCCCTTATCTATATATTTACCAGTTCATAACTATATCCAGGTAGCCCTCTAGCAATCACACATATTCGTTTGAGAAGTCTCATGACCTCATCCCATAAGTCACCAATAATAGAAAAGGAAAACGGCATAAAGTGATACTATTCGTCTCCGCAAACATTCTCATACTTCTTCTTTTTGTTTTTAGCAGTCACCCTAGCCGCTTTACCTGGGATGAAATATGAAAGACCAGAATTGCTAAAGATAGAAGTACTCGTAATGTCGACACAAGTGTCAATCTTTTCCCTATAACCAGTTGTAGAACAGAATATCAACCGGACGAAGCTCACCTGATCTCTTGTCATTAACCATACCAGTAGATGCCTTTTTACGCACAGAAATCCCGGCCTTCAAGCACTCATCATACAAAGTATCACGCACCATATTATGACGGTGTTTAACACCGATGTCAGCAGCACATGCAAGGGCGTGATCTTCCCACGAATCCAAAATGCCTTTCTCGCAAGTAGGACATTTGGCTCCAGCCTAGAACAACTCAGTTCCAAGACGATACTTAATAATAGACCGAAAGGTGACGGGATTCATAACCTGACCAAGATCGGGCATAGGTGCATCCTTTAGCCATTGTTGGGCCATAGGGAGCTTTAGGTTTGCAATCAGAGCTTCTTGCCTCCCAGTAAGAGCAAATTCCATCTTGAGGGGCTTGTCAACATTTTTGTAATAACACTTAGTCAATTTTTTCATTAGGTAGGGGGTTGGCTGTATCACAAACATATCCAACTCATCCTTACCAATTACATTATTCCAGCTAGAAGTCACTGATCCAAAAGTAGGCCCATCACCAGACACTCCAAAAGCCCTCAAAATACAATCTTGCAGACCATACGACTGGAGCCTCGAAGCAAGAAAAGTATAATGTAGTGTGTTGGCAGCGGTGTAAACTCCAAGCCCACCGCAATCAATAGACACAATAGAAAAGCGTCACTGTAAAGGGCCAAAGTCTGACCCCCAAGCGGCATTATATGTTCAAGTGACAAACCTCAAATAATTATCGAAAACACCCTGTGCATTTATGAAACATGAAGTCGAGGTTGTTCGCATCGCAAAATAGATCGGCGAGAGACTCCCGATAGCATCTTGACGGATGAGGGACTCTACCCGATAGCATCCTGACGGATGAGATCACGAAGATTTGGATGGTTGAGAAGATCAGAACCACTGATTGTGTGCTAAAGATGTGCAACCTTATCGGCCACTCGATTACCATTGTGCTTTAATTATGTGAGAGAAGGAGACTTTTTTCACACTTAATAATAGAGTTTTAATATCTGACATGAGGAGTGCGATTTTCCAATGACATTTTTTGTCTGCTTTAAGGTTATCAATAACTATAAGCGAATCACCTTCGATAATCAACTTACTAATCCTTATATTAATCAATCCCTTGTATAATGCAAGTGTCTCGGCTATAACCGAAGGTTGTCGGCCAATCTTCTTGTGGTTTGTAGCAGTAGGACTACCTTCCTAGTCTCGAAGAATGAATCCAATTGTGCTTTCGCCCTGTGCTTTTAGTGACCCGTCAAAATTAATTTTAAATGTTCTAGGGGGTGGTTTCCGCCATTTTAGTGTTTTATCATGATTGTTTTGACGACATGTCCTGGAATTACTCATTGAGCATATTTTCTTATCATTCATATAATGTGGATCTAATCTACACGCTTTACGCCAATTTTCAATATGTGTGTTCATTATGTGTATAAATCCCTTCGTGGAGGGAGGCTTTTCCATTCTAAAAAGAAATTGGTTGCTAATTGACCAAATATATAGTCCACCATTTGAAAGCCACACATTGCTTTTCCTTTTTCGAAAGTTTAGATACTAGGAGATCGAAGATGCAAAAAATGTCTCTCGAATACGTAATAATGGTATCAAGGGAGGGAATGATATGTGCGGAAAAATGTGGTTTGATACTGCTATAAAGACATTAAAAAAGGATATGGACATCGTCTTTCTACTGCTTGGTTGCATAAAGAGCATGCTGACGGAATAGGAAACCCTTTTTGAATTAATCGTGCAACAGTTGGGAGTCCTTTCTGACATACATAGTGTATAGGAAATTTTTTATTTTATGTGGGATGTTAACATCCCATATCCAATAATTCGCAATAATCCTAGTGTTAGCATTGGAGGTAGCCGATTTGAAGGGATGTAACGGCAGTTGTGAACCAGCCGTTTTTCTCTAGCCACTAATATAATCTGTACGTCTTCCATTGTATTTGAGGGAAGATGAATGTCTAAGATTTCTTTAACAATGCTTGTTGGGAGGACATCATCCAGTTTCTCTTGCCACCACTATCCGCCTAAGATATATTCGTTAACCTTTTCATTAATATCAATGGAAGAGGGGTAGTTGTGATTGTCTATGATTGGGATTGAGGAGACCCAATTATCACTCTAGAATTTAATCAATTTGCCATTTTCTATGGACCATATAAATCCTCTTTTAAAGTTACTTATCATGGAAAACTATTTTGACCATGACCAATATGCATTATCCCTATATTTGTAATCTAGGTGATTGGTTTTGAGGTATTTGTTTTGGATTAACTAACCCCACATTTTTTTTTATTCCGCCAAAAAATTTCAAAGGAGTTTCCTTTGTAACGCTTCATTCATATCTATTAATTTTCTAATTCCCAGGTCCCCATAAACCCTAGGTTCACAAATTTTATCCCAACTAATGAGCAGTTGATGTTGGAGATCTTTGTTCCAGAAAAAAGTTCTAATTATTTGGTCAAGTTGTGTGTTAACTAAGCTAGGTAGCATGAAACTTTGCATTGTGTAGAGAGGTTTTGATGCTAGCTAGGTTTGTTGAAATTAAGGCGGCTCACCCTTGTTGAGACAGTGTTTGCACTGAGTAAAATGATCTTTGGACCTGCATATAATGTTCTCAAAGGTATCTTTTTTTACTCTACCGTTAATGATTGGGAAAGAAAGATATTTGTCCAGATTGGTTTCATTTGAAATATACAAACAACCCTCTACTTTGGTAATCCTAGAACGAGGAATTCCAGAAGTGGTGTGGAATGCTGATTTGTGATAATTCACTTTTTGGCCTGAAATTTGATAGTAATTATATCTACGATTTTTTTTTACTTTGGCACATGCAGAAGAAGTGCCTTTTGTTAATATGATAATGTCGTCTGCAAAAACAAGAAAGGGAATGTGAGGGACAAATCCACCGAAACTAAAATCAATCTCATTTTCCTCAGAGTCGGCTTCACTAGCAAGTTTTCCAACTAGTATGTCGGAACCTATAGAATGAACAAGAAAGGGGATTGGGAATCCCCCTCGTGGAGTCCACGAGTTGGAGTAAAAATTTCTTTAGGTCAATGCAAATGTATGGTAGAGGGAAAAGAGAAAATTACAATTTAATTACTTAAGGCAGATAAAAAAATAGTTAAAGACATGCATTAGAAAATCAATATTTAGCTTTAAAGATTAAATAGTATTGGTTGAATTTAAGTATATATCGGACGTTCTATTTGATCGAGTAGATTGTAGAAATGTTCGTTGTTTGCAAAGATCTTGCATTTAGATGAAGAGAACGCCATTGATCAACATTTCTCTTGTAGTCGCCCTTTCCGGTGGAGGGTTGTTTTTACCTGTCTCTTTGGTGTCGATACGCCGAATGAGTACTTGTAATCTCCGTGTTCTCGGCATTCGCACTCTTTTAGGAGTTTTCCTCGACTTCCATGTGGGACGGATATTTTATTGTGATGGTTAGTTTATTTGTCAATTCATCGCCTTTTTTAAGTTATCAGACATTATGTTGTTTGCTATCTTAAATATATTCATCTATTTTTAAAAAAGTCTCCTTTAAATTAATAATTTTCTTTTTGAATACATTACTCCCTTTGATTTACATTCACATTAGAACTTTTCAATTTTATCCAAACTAAGTTTCATTTAAATTTTTTTAGACAATTAATTAAGAGTGATTTATAAAATTGTTTAGATTGACTTTATTGTTTCAAACTATTCACTCATTGGCTTATAAGATTGGTCGGCAAACATTTAAAAGTGATAAAATCTAGAAAAAAGCTATATAAAATCAATATGGTATTTAATACTAAATACTTTACTTACAAATTGTGTCAAAAGCTAAAATGTCACTTCATTTGAATAAGAAGGAGCAAGTCTCACCATCAAGATACATTTAAACACAAATTTATCGGATCTACCCTCGCGGACAACAATAGCTACCCCGGGATTATTATTCGCGATTAGGAGGGAAAACCTATACATATTGGTAACAAAAATCTGGGAAGACATCTCATTTCAAAGCAAAAGCTTTGGCTCTGAAACAAGGCGTAACAGAAATCCAGACCCATGCATTAGGCAATTCATGTGGCACAACGGAGCAGGGCCCTCAAAATTTTGGAGCCCAATATCAATTTTATTTGGTATATAGCAAAGGTCTTCCCAAATGTGCTAAATGTTCCGAGTAGCACAGTGGTAGGCGCTACTCATCTAATGCTTTCGCATTCGTGTTCGAATCTCAATAATGATACAAATGTATAATATTTTCTAGGCGTGGGCACAAATCCCGCAAATCTCGGTCCCATCCCGGACCCGTCCCGGTCCCGTCCCGCAAAAATGATGCGGGACGGGACGCGAGACGACCCGGCGGGATCCCGCAAATCCTGTCCCGTTCCGCACACACATATAATAATAATAATAATAATAATAATAATAATAATAATAATAATGTAATACTATATATAATATTAGGATATAGAGTATGTATTATACTCCCTCCGTCCTAAAATACATTGCGTTTTAGCATTTTGCACAAGTTTTAATAAAACACCTTACTTTTAAAAAAAACATTATCATTCATAAATTTTATTATTTTTTAACACCCACTACACATTTTAACCAATCAAATTATTTTAAAAAGTCAACAACACACAAACCAATACAAATCATTACAACTTTTTACCTAAAAAACCTAAAAGCCCATCTATTGTTGGACAAAATTTAAATCTAAAAACTTATGTATTGTTGACGGAGGGAGTAGTATATATATTACATACGTAATACTATATAGTGTGTATACATAGTGTGTATATATATACTACATACTGTAATACTATACATTACATACGTACGTACAAACTGTATATACTATACATTACATACTACATACTGTAATACTATACATTACATAATAATAATAATAATAATAATAATAATAATAATAATAATAATAATAATAATAATAATAATAGTTTGTATATATATTACATACGTACACACTGTATATATATTTCATACACACTGTAATACTATATAGTGTGTATATATATACTACATACTGTAATTTAGCCATATATAGATATACACTGCATCCTCCGCTATAAGGCCATATATATACACACTGCATCGGTGTTTATATACATTTACACACGTATATATGCGTACGCATATATGGAAACCTGCAAAATATAAAAAATTATAAATATATATGTATTACACCTTTGAAAATCGCAATATATTTAGGGCGTGGTTATATACACCACAAATTCAAATGCTGAAAATGCACGTCCTTAAGGACGTGCAAGCCTTTTGACTAATTAATTTTTAAAAAAATTAATTAACCCCTTTTAACCATGCACGTCCTTAAGGACGTGCATGATTTGGGGTGTATATACATAGCCAACACGTATATTTATGAAAAATTTGAGTTTTTTTAATAATTTTTTAATTTGAGGGACAAGACCCGTCCTGTTTCGGTCCCGGTCCTGTCCCGCAAAAATTACGCGGGACGACCTCCGTCCCGGTCCCGTCCCGCGCCCACCCCTAATATTTTCCCCCCTTTCCAAACACTAATTTTTTCACAGATATTTTTTTTAATGGAAAAAAAATATGAATCCACAATATTTTTATGTAAAAAATTAATCAAACCAGTACCTTTAACACCAAAATTTTTACAAATATATATTTTTTAACGGAAAAAATTAAAAAAATTACCATATTTTTATGAAAAATTTTAATAAAAAATAAAAAATTATCATCTTTTTTCTTTTTGCTCGTAAGGGTATAGCCTTCTTTATAACAACTGAAATAATGAAATATTACACATGCACAGTATTGGGTCATTATGCAACATAGGCAAACAAGCTGAAGGTGGACCCCACTAGTATAGAATAGACATCTGTCGGGTGTTTTTTTACAAAGCAAACGGGGGTTTTCTACCTCCTTTTATACGCTTGGCTGAGAGATGTTTCTCAGGAGTTTTATAAAAAGTCTCGATAAAAATATCTCGCTCAGGAGTTTTTTTAAAAACTCCCGAGAGATGCCTGAACCGTGGCAGGGAGTATTCACTTTTCACTCTCTCGGGAGTTTTAGCGTTATATTTTGTAAAAAAAAAAAAACGGGGGATTTCTACCTAGCTATAACTAATCCCCTTTTGAAAAATTCTTTCAGAAACAATGCTATAACTAGACATAATTATTAATTAATAAAGTAAAAAAATCCATAAGAACAAAGGAGTTGTCTCACGAAGAAAAAAAAAGGTGTTTCAAATACAAAATATTATTGCCGACCAATCTCTTTTTAGAGGTTCTGTTTTCTGTCTCATAGGCTACCTGTTGTTGCTCCTTTCACCTAGCTCTTCGGTTCAACACAACTCAAATTACCTTCTTTGTCAAGGACCTGATGCACCATCAGAAATGAACAAGGAAAATAAGGTTGCCTTATTACTAAGCAACAATCAATCAATAATAACAGTACCATACATAAAACCCATCATCATTACATAAAACCCATACTCCGTAACAAACTAGTTTAATCCCCATGTATAGACAAGATATATGGTAATATGGTAAAACTTTAAAAGATAATAGTTACACCATGCAAAAACAACATGCACTTTGCTGATTTAAATTAGATGCAACCAGAAAATATCACATAATGCAATGTATTCAAAAGTGGCTACTTCATTCATCACACCCTCAAACTAATCCATATAACAAAAACTTAAAATCATGTTTAAATTGAGAGAAACCTGTCTTCAGTTGCAGTGTCATCCCCAATGCTTCATCGATCATTAGCGGTGTCTTCACTTCCAACGTAGATCATATCCCTTTTTCACTATTTATTAAAATTAAATAAGCACATCTATAAGGATAGAAGTTTCAAAGGCAAAGAAAAAACAGTACAGAGATATGTAATAGATAACTTGTGACTCTTGGGCTCTAGATTGAACCAAAATTTTCACATGCTGCAAAATTTTTGATTTCACCACGACTATGAGGGGCTATCATCTATACCACTAAGCAGTAATAATTTTCCTTGAATCAATGTTGAGACTTGACTAGTTGACTAACCTCCATATCACAATCTATGCAACTTAACCAAGTTTTATTCCTCCTCCCCACCAAGATAATAATTTGATGTGAGCTATTATTGTGATTAGGAAGACAAAGATGACTATTATTGCATTACTAATCAGAAAAAAAGGAACCAATCAAATCTGTACAAGTGCAATATTTTCAAAACAAAAGTATTTTCCAATGGGGCATAAAATTATATAGCTCATAATCCAAAGAGCATAAAAAGATAGAGAAAGAGTTACCTTTGTCAACTGAGAACGTATAGAAGATGCCATTGCCTGCATAACATCAACTGCTGAGCTGACAACTTCTTTCACACTTTGTACATCAACCTATTTTAAGAATTGACCAACCTTTCAGAACATGCATCAAGCCATGTGCAATACAAGATGGAATAGAGCTAACAATTGAATTACGTACAATTGCTGCTCCAACTACAGGAAGATGAAGAGCGCTAGCTTTCAGGGCCTCAATTGCTCCTTGCAAAGCACTGGAATGATCCTTGTCCATGAGGGACCACTCATCCAAATAGTTAACCTACAATAACACAAAATACTTTTTTTAGAAGAAAACATCCATCAATGTAAATGCTGATTTATCCAAAAATATAAAAGAAAATGGATAAGCAAGAGCAGAAAATCTAAAAGGAAAAACTAACAGAAGTTACAGTTCCATAGAACAAAATACCCCCAATGTGTGTTTATCTTACAGTACATTTCAATAAAACTCACCATCAACAAAAATAACCCATCAGTATAACCAAATTATTAGATCAGATATTTTAATTATAATTGAAGCAAAAAAATAAGCATCAAGTAAGGTCATAAACTACAATAAAAATATCCTATAGCTCCTGTGTAAAAGAAAGAAACAAGATTTGCTTCCTTTTTCGCTTCAATCTTTCAGAACACTCGAAATTCAAACATTACCTGCCCCCTTAAGGATGGAGGTTAGCTTCAATAGCTGTAAATGCGCTCTTCAGAAACTTAATCCATCTAAATATCTCTATGAGAGGCTATCATCTATACTACTAAGCTTCAGTTTTATATCCAAATATCGCTGAGCATATACAAGGCCACCAATTGCAACTTGCAAATCTTGACTAAACAAATTGCAACTTGAGTAAATTGGAGCAAAAGTGCAAAACGGGAGGTTCTTATGCTTAAAATGGCCAATTGCAACTTTCTAAACTTGAGTAAACAAACGAAATCAGCAGTCAAAACTATATAGATAGACAATTATATATAAAAAAGCGCGAATGACTCACCACAAACCAACTATTAGAAACCCTAGCAAACGCAAAACCCCCGAAATCTTCGATGATCAGCCCTCTTTACAACCCCTTAGAGCTCTTCTCTCAAGCAAATCTTCAACAAACAATCCTCGATTGGAGAGAAGACGAACAATCCTCAATTGGAGAGAAGACGAACGACCCAGGGCTGGATCGATGGAACAACTGCTCGCGGAGAGGCGACCAAGCACTTCGGCGGCGATTGAGAAGTTTTTTAGCAAATAGGCGACTGGGCGGAGATTGATCGAGCTCTCCACTGGAAGAGATAGGGCGGTTATACAGCAACTGAAAGACTCTCACCGGCCTGTGTTCGCCACTTCGCCCTCTCTCTGTGTTAATTGTCGATCGCGAATAGTACATATCCATTTGGTAACATGGTTTCGGGAATTCGGGTGTTCTAACTGATAAATCTCGGGGGAAAAAAATATGATTATCAGGAGGTAATAGAAAAACACCCGACTTATGTTTTTCATGATGTAAGGAAAAACATAAAAAAACATTTATCGGGAGGTTTTATAAAAACTCCTGCCCGAAAGCATTCTCTCAGGGTTTTTTCATAACTCCTGAAAACTTTCAGCCGAGAAAATGGCATTTTATACCAAAGAGATAGCGACTCGATTAGTTTCCCGATAAAAAAATTATCATCTTATTCCTTAAGTCTCATAACATATTTTATATAACACATTTATATAAAATACTAGTGTAATTCTCGTGCCTTAAAGGCACGAAATTTTGATTTATTTCAAATTGAATATCATTCTATATATCTATATAATACTATATTAATATATACTTGTTTACAACAAAAATAATATGTATAAAGTATTTTTTTAATTTATAAATTAGTTGGAAAGAGATACAATATAAATTTTTAAATGATTTAATAAGGTAAAGTAGTAATAAAACTCAAACCCGATCCGACTCTCAACTAACCCGACATTCGGAATGATAGTATCCAAAATTGTGGACCTAATAAATATATAATATTATTGATATGAATGAAATGTATGAAGAAAGTCATGATATTAATGAAATAATGATATAAAAGACCACACGAAATATCCAAAATTGTGGTCTACGTTTCAATGTACATAATCTTTTCTATGAAAAAAGGAAATAAATATATTTAAAATAGATCACAAATTGATATAAGCGTATCAATTTAAATAATCTTCAAATGAAAAATATGAAACAAATATATGTCAAATATGAAACAAATAATTTCAGCAATAATACTGACCAATAAGAAAATACCATTTGAATAAAAAATTCAAGTTTAATTGTGGGTGTGACACGTCAGCAAAATGCTAGTAGAATTAGTAATATTAATAGATAGATATTTACAAACAATATAAATCAAGCACATTATTTTAACACAAGCCCTCGAAAAGGTCGGCACGGTCCTGCAGAAATCTTGAGACTACATCTCCGTAAAGTCCTTATTGAAGGAGACTCTCCCTCATCATAATCAATCACTTATTGGGTAAACAGTCATGCCCCTGAGAAATACAAATGGTCATGACTGATATCAAAATAATACTATCGACTGTGGATGAGGTTTCCTTTCTCCACGTGCCTCGTTCTGGTAATAGAGTGACTGATAAGGTGATATCGAGTAGAGTTCTTCTCGCCCGAAACCTTACCTTATCCAAAAAAAAAAAAAAGAGTTTAGGTTATTTAGAAAATCTGTTAGTTAAGAAAGGTAATTTAAAATTATTTGAATTGAATTATGATTAAAGGAATTACTATTATTTTTTATACACTTATGATCAAAGTAATGACATGCTATAGCCAGCTAGCCAGCAAAATGATTTAGGTGACTTACCATACCTGCCGGCCAGTTTACTTCAACGTTCATCATTTGTCGAAATTAAAGATTAAGTTTGGATGGATGCAAAAATTAAAGAATATTTTTTTCGAAATATTCAATAATTTATAAATAATTTGCAAAATGTGTATCGGTTGAAACCATTTGTTGAAATGTTCGAAATCGTCAAGGTATATATAAAAACGCAATCAGAGACAATGTTATGGAGCCATGTGGATAACTGCAGATAATTTTTTTTTATACATAAAAAAAACCAAGAATTGCGATTTGTTCTCTCTCTTTTAAATGAAAATTGTCATTTTAGTTTGGCATTAACATAAAACACGGTTTCTGGGACTGTAAAGAGACCGTGTTTTACATAATTACATGTGTATGTTTAATAAAGTCAACCAACTTACGAGGAATATTTTTAGGTGAAACGCGAACCCAGATCACTTTTCTTTTGTAAATTCCTGCAAAGATTCCCAAATCAGAAACCCTAAACTAAAATGTGAATATTAAATTTGTGTTTCTATTGCATTTCAATATTATCAACATGAGAGCCATATTTGTAGAACCTTCACACCCTCCGTCCATGATTTCTGTTCGTCTTCTTCTCTAACACATAAATTTCGCACCAACACTACAGTACAACAACACTAAAAGTGTTTTCTAACTCATTATAGGGGTTGATTTGAAAGGGTAGGGTGAGAGCATCCGCACTCATGGGTAACCTCGTCCCTCTCTCTTCGTAATATTTTGACACCTCATTTTCCACTGACTCTACCCCATTATTTAAGAATTTTAATTTTTAGGAAAAATTAATTAAAATACCCCCACTTTTGGTAGTATGGTAAAAATATATCCTCAACTTTCAAATGTAATAAAAATATCCCGACCTTTGAGGGTAGTGGTAATATATTACCCTGTGTTTTCTCACGGGTAAAAAATGCTGACAAAATAGCCTACATTGATTTTTTTTGACAAGACAACATACGTGGAATCCTTTTTTACAAATTAGCACGAAAATTGAGTTTTCTTCAACGGTTTCCTTAAGGAAAAAAATAAAACGATAACAAATTAAACCCGAAAAATGAAATTGATTCAATCAAGCAACTAATCTAGTCAAAATTGCCTCAAATTAACACAACACGGCTATTTCTAAAACAAAACCGACAACAAAATTAAACCGACAACAACAACAAAAACAACAATAATGAAGAGGGAAAAAAATAAAACTTATCCAACCAAGTACATGAACGAATCAGAGGTGAAGAAGATGTGAGAGAGACAACTCAAGATAGTCGACTACGAGGGAGGAAGACTGACATTGAAGATGAATCATGAGCTACCTGGATGATCTGGAAGCTAATTCAAGAGGTGACCACGGAAGAAGATACGAGGGAGGAAAAAGCATTATGTATGAACCCGGTCAAACTCTTTATTTTTTTTCCCCTAAGGACATTGTTTAAGAAAACCTTTGTAAAAAAATCCAATTAAGTAGGTTGCTTTGTCAACATTTTTGACTCGTGAAAAAACTTATGGTAATATATTATCACTACCCTCAAAGGTCGGGATATTTTTATTACATTTTAAAGTTGATGATATATTTTTACCATACCCCCAAAGGTGGGGGTATTTTAATTAGTTTTCCCTAATTTTTATCCCACATCCATAAGTTTACCCCATTACTATTTTTTTAACTTTAATTATACCCCACCACATATTTTAACCAATCCAAACTTAACCCAATCCTCACTTTTATTAAATTTATTAAACATAATGGGATGGGGGAGGGGATGAGTTTAACCCATTCCACTAGGGTTGTCCCTTCCCCTTGATGGAATGAGATTCATCCCACCATCATGGGACTCCCTTTTAGCAAGAGAGAGAGTAATATGGGGGAGATCAAACCCCATTAGTAATGATGCTCTCAGGGAGTGGGTGAGGGTAGAGTGTTGAATTGGGTAACCAATACTCGGAAATAAATCTCGAATCCGCGAATTTTGAATCCCGAAATTAGTTCTCAAATGTTAGTTTCTTCGAATCCCGCTTACTCGATCAATTAGATTTTTTTTAAATAAAAAAAAATGATATCGTCATCCGATAATTGTTTTTAATTTTCGAGGTCAAAGGAAGGAAATTGTTCTTCAAATTTTACATTCTGATCGGAATCCGCTAAACGAGTTTTAAATTCAATTTAAATTCATTTTTAATTCTCTATTTCCGAAAAAAAATAGGATTTGAAAATCCGAGCCTTTACACTGCAGGTGATGTTACGATTATCCAACTGCAAAACCTCTCCAACACAATTGGCTGCATGAGGCCCATTGTATTTGACGACCATCCACATATCAACAGTTCGATCAACACGACGAGCACATAGTCGCCATGTGCATCCACAACTGTCCTTCCTATCACAAAGAACTGTGTACCATTCTGGACTCGCCTTCTTTGTCCTGTATGGCTTACTCATACGCACAGAATACTCAGTCAAATCACATTTCAGCTCCTCCAGCGAGTTGAACATTTGTCCGCGAAAAATTACTTCCATCATCTAATGGAAAGTGTGAATTTAACCCTGGCCATGAAGTTATTATCATTGGATCAGCTTCAACTATATTCCAGTTCAGATTAGAGGCCTCGCCCCTATACGCCGCCTCCCTAGTAGCATCATCGTCCTCTTTAGAATTATCCAAGTCGTCTTCGTGATCAACACCAAGAGCGTCAACATAGATCTCACTCAGTTGTTCAAACCCTTGCTGAGGTATGTTGTTATGCTCATTCGTCCTATATTTTCATTAACATTAAGTTAGTTCATCAACAAATATTAACTAAAAAATTCTACAAGTTCAACAAGTTATTCATGATAACAAAGACAAGTTCATATAAATCAATATAATCCTCCAACAACAATTAAAACCATTATTTCTTTAGCATATAATCTTACATCTTACTCACGATAAAGATTCAAAACACATAATCTTACATCTTACTCACAATAATAACTACGTAATCCTACGATTTTTAATTAAGGATTCAAAACACATAATCAATCTTAAGCACAAGTACGGGAGAATGAATATTAAAGATTTCAAACATCTTAATCATTCAAATAAGAGCAAAAAAAGTCTAATAAGAGAGTGAAACTAACCTTAACTAAATCTTCAGGCAACAATGTGAGAGTATATAGATTGAATATTTGATAGTTTCAACCGGCACTATTTTGAGAGCTTCATGCGAGAGAAGCAAGAGCAAAGGGATAATGAATAGGAAGGGATGAAGTTCCGGGTTTAAACTACAACAGAAAAGTCTTTTAGCAACCAAAATTTTAGCGATGAATTATTTTTCCTCGGTAAATGTGGGCTTTGGCGACGAACCTATCCACTCCTCGTAAAATGGCACATGAAATTTAGCAAGAAACCTATATTCCTCGTTAAAAGTGGTATTCAACGACATTTTTTTGACTCGTCGCTAATTATTAGTATAATGTGGTCGCATAAACCATAATGAAAATAGCGCCAAATTTGGAGCTTTTATCGAAAAATGTTTTCATCGCTCAAAATACTTTCATCGCTCAAAATACTTTTATCGAGGAATTTTTAATTTTTTCGTTATTTGTTTGGTGGAAATTAGCTAAAACCCGCCAATTTTATTAGCGACAAAAATTATGGTTACTCGCTAAAAGTATGTATTTTTCGAGAAAATGTTTTGTCACTAAACATTTTAATTAATGAGGAAATTTTATTTTGTCGTTATTGGCTTGAGTTAAATATGGAAAATGGATCAAATTTTTTAAGGGGAAATTTCATTTTTACCCTACCTTATAACCCTCGCCAGTTCGCTCCAGCCCTGCCGCCACTCTCGATCTCCATTCTCCTCTCTCTGCTCTTGCTCTCATTTCTCCCCTGCTGCATGAGTTCTGCTCGCTGTCGGCGCCGCCCCTCGGCATTCTCCCGGCCCGGATTGACTCCCTCCTTCCCCAAATTGTCCAGATCCGGCGCCCCTCTTCTTTCCCCTGCTCGTCTCACCGTCTATCCTGCGTCCTGAGATATGCGTGTCGTCGGTGTCGCCCCTCTCTCTTTTTGTTCTCAATCTGTTATTGGTCTGATTTCTTCCTTTGTTGCCGCCAAAAACAGGTTTGTCTGCTCCTTGTATATGATTCAATTTTCCTTCCTTGTCACCTTGATTAGGATTTCTTTGCGCCACAAACAGGCAGCGATTCCTGCAAATGATTCGATTCCCCTTATATATAGTTGATTGTGTCTGATTCTTAGTGACATTTCTGATGAAACTTTAGTTGAGGCCTACGATGATGAATTATACTTAATGAGATTGTGTCTAATTATTAGTCTGATTGGTGATTTCAAGAAGTATCATGAATTGTTGTGGCCTCATATGGAGTTTCACCTTGTTTTTGTGCATATAAACTTGCAATGAATTGCAGTTGATTCTATAGTTTAATTGTGTCAGATTCTGTCTAATTCTTAGTCTGATTGGTTAGTTTTTGTTCCAGATTATGTTATGATACATTGTGAAAAGATAAATGCTTCAAAACTGTCATTGCAGTGGCAAAGTTATGAAGGCCACATATAGGCACAATTGAGGGTTTTAGAACATGTATCTTTTCTATAGCTCTAACGGGGATGCTTTATGGTTGGTTGGTTCTGGTTGAGTTTTTACTTATGCTTATAGTGATCTATAATTTTAAGTGAACCATTGCATATTTATTGTTGCTTGAACTATAAGCATATCAAATATAGTGTTTATTGCCTAGTTGGGTGTACTTTGTGGAAGAAATGCATCAATATCGACACTCTTAAATTAGACCTTAGCTTTATAAGATGAATTGGCTCCTTCTCAGTTTGACTTTCAATGGATCTTCTATAAATTCTCTTATGGTTCCTTACTTGTTTAAACATCTTGCAAATGGTTATATTTAGCTTTAAAAGCTGCTCTTGTGATATATTTTTCTTGATTTATTTTAGTTGATTGAAGTTTTTATGTATGGTTATGCAGCAAATCTTGTTGGTCCTGGATCTTTTATAAAATTTCTGATTTATTTTAGCTGATTGAAGTGCTATCTATGTTCTTAAACTTTCATTTTTCTAGTAACATGGAATATATATCTTGTTGTATCTGTATATCTACAATTGAACTAGTATTTTCAATGATAGACATGGTCATTGAACTTGAATATCACTATTTTCATATATTATATTGTCGGTTCACGTGTTCATGAAAGATAAGGGATACATGTTGCTACCTTGATCAGTTTAATATTTTTACCTTATTTCTGAACTTAGATTCACTTGAGCAGTTGAACTAAGGCTCAGTAAGAATTCATCTAAGCTTAGATGAAGCTTTTTTACTTTTTTTATCTTTGGGGAACTTCTCTCGTCATTTTTTTAGTATATTTTTGGGAATTATTAAAGGCTACAGTTTGGCCAGAGATTATCTATAGCTTAAATTATTTATTGGTATATTATCATATCATTTGTATGTATAGGTTAAAAACATCTTATAGTATTTAGGTGAAAATGATATAAATGCTAAAGTAAAATTCTTTTATTTGATATATTTGTGCATACCATCAGTAGTTAACTACTCGTGGCTTTATCTGCTTCAAGTTCATTTATTTTGTAGTAGAAGGATTCATCTATATACTCAGCTGGCCTGTTTTATTTTTTTGTAGAGGGTAGACTGCTTCTTTTGAACAAATTCAGTAAAGCATTTTTTCTATTCTTCTGGGCTATATTTTTCAGGTCTTGTTAATCAGTTAAGCTAGCTGACTTTTAACAAAATCTGTTAAGTTTATTTGCATATTTCTATGTATGAGGTCTTGTTTATGGTTTTATATTTAAGGGAGTTTGATTTTGAAAAGTGTATCATTTCAACTTTAGGAGATCATGCTGATAACATTGGCTAATACATGAAGTTTTTCTCTGGAGAATGTGTTTCACAATAAGTAGCTCCATCAAATGCATTAGATAATCAACATGTCTCATGACAAACTAAGTCAAATCAAAACTCACTAGGAATAGCTTGAATTTTAGAAGTTGTTGCCTTTATACTCATGCTGAACTTTATTTGCAGGATGAAATTGTGTTAATTTGAACCTAGAGAACTCAAGAAGATTGAACTCGCAGAATGGCTGCAGGTGAAGAAAACTGACAACAAGTTCTTGGAACAAATTCAGTATCCATCAAAGGTTGTAGTTTGGACCTCGACCAATACCCATTAAGTTGCCTCAATCATCATTACATGATATATCTAAGAATAACAAAGCCTTGGAAAACAAGATCAAAGCTCAAAACGCGCTGATTAATGCATTATAATAGATGGAGAAAAAGATGGAAGAGGTCATGGTAAACTTTGATGGCCAACAAGACAATTAAGGACTGAGATGGATGACTTTGATCTCCCAAAGATGGACAAGTCAAGGCTGAATTTTTTAGTACACGACAGAGATCATCTTGTGATGAGAGGTCAGTATTTTGAGAGCATGCATTCTCTCGAGCGAGTCTGGCTTGGCTTTTGGATACTTTTGCTTCATCTTTGAGGAACTTGTAAACACAAGTTTTGGATTATAATTATTTATATGTTATAGTATGCATTTTCTTTGTAGGCTTACTAGCTATTACTTCCTTGCTATAAGTAAAGGTCAATAATGATGGAATGATATTTTCTCGCCAAAAGATATATAATACAATGAAATATAATTTATCTTGAGTTAATAATTCCTCATTGATAGTACTTTTAATGACAAATATATGTAAGTCGGAAAAATAATATTTAAAATTAATTTTTTTATTTCAAATGTTATAATTACAAGTCATCATTAACGAGGAAATAAAAAAAATAGCGAGGAATTTTATTTCGTCGGCAAATATATTCAGTGATCGTTTTCGATGAAATATATATTGCCAACAAAAATGGCTAACTTTCGACGAGAAAAATATTAGTCGCTAAATTATAATAGCGACAAATTATAACCATCGAAAAAGTTGTCTGCGAGGAATTTTTTTCTTCTCGTTAACACTTTCCTTGACGAGCTTTCCGCGACCACCTGACAAGGAAATAAATTTCCTTTCCAAACACTTCAGGCGACGAAATCTCTATATTCTACGAGGAAATATTTTCTCGCAAATAGCCAGTTTTGTTGTAGTTGTATATACCTAAAAACGCGGACCAAGTCAGCGCTTTTCTGTCTAGATTCAGATTCCCCTAACCTCGTAGGGGGAATCATTGCAGAGGGCTATGGACCATAAAAACGCGGTCTAGCCCCGCGTTTTTTTTGTAATAGCCCTAAAAGAACCTTTGACCATTTTTTTCTTCTGAAACCGAACAGAGAAACCGCGTTTCTCTATGGTGTCCAATCTGACTGAGCAATAGCTGATCGGTGCGTCCCAGTCAACACTAGAAACGCGGTCTGAGACCGCGTTTCTAGTGCCAGGTAGGCAGCTGCTTTTATTCTCCATTTTTCATTTTATTTTATTTTAAAGTAGAAACGCGGTCCCAGACCGCGTTTCTTTCGTAAATTTCAAACCTTCGAAAAAATGAATATTTCGTAATTCACACAGGCTGACAGGCGCCAATTCTCTCTCATGCTCTATGAATAAAATACGGTCTGGGTCTACGTTTTTCTACTCCACCTGCAAAAAATGAATATTTCTGTAATTATTTTAAAAGCTTGAATATTTTCGTAATTATTTAATTATTTATGAATATTTTGAAAAACAATTCATAAAAATAGATTCATTTACCTATTTACCCGTAAAATTAGGTTCATTTACCCATAAATTAAACATATTTCAATTATAAATTTTTATAATTGAAATAAGTCCATTTACCTATTTACCCATAAAGAATTATTATGTTTGCACAATATAAAGTTATATTTGCACAATAAAATGTTATATGTCCGCATCATTAAGTTATATTTGCACAACAGAAAGTGACAACAAAAAAAAATGTTGGGGCATAACAAAAAAAAAAAACTGACCCGATAGGGGGGGCACAATGGGGAGCACATGGCAGGGGGCACACGCACGGGCAAGGATGGCATATGGGGTTGGCATTTTTACTAATTAAATTAGACCCATTTATTTATAAATTAGGCACATTAGCAATTTACTTACAAAAATTAGGCCCATTTAAAAGCCTATTATATGTGCACAACATAATATTATATTTGCACATTTTAATCTTATTTATGCACTTTAATTTAAAAGCCTATTATATATGCCAAACAGAATATTATATTTGCACAACATAATATTATTTTTGCATATTTTAATCTTATTTATGCACTTTAATTTAAAAGCCTATTATATATGCACAACATAATATTATATTTGCACAACATAATATTATATTTGCACATTTTAATCTTATTTATGCACTTTAATTTAAAAGCCTATTATATATGCACAACATAATATTATATTTGCACAACATAAGATTATATTTGCACCGGGGAGCTCTGCCCCGCGGACCCCCCGATGTGATGCGGTCAAATATGATTCAAGGCACATTAACAATAATATTAATTGTGCACTTCATATTATTATTCATAGACCTCCTCATTTTATGTTGGCAGTTTATCATTTTATTTATGCACTTTATATTTGTACAACAAAAAGTGTTGAAAATTTTAAAAAAAATGCATTTACCCATAAAATTATGCCCATTTACTTATTTACACATAAAATTAGGCTCATTTACCCATAAAATAAGCATATTTCAATTATAAATTTTTATAATTGAAATATGTCTATTTACCTATAAGGAATTATTATGTCTGCATAACATAAAGTTATATTTGCACAACATAATGTTATATGTGCACAACAGAAAGTGGTTATACGGAAAAAAATCCTGGGACATAAAAAAAAAGCCCGAGAAAGGGGGTACATGGTGGGGGGCACATGGGATTAACATTTTTGCTAATTAAATTAGGCTCATTTACATATAAATTAGGCCATTAGCAATTTACTTATTAAAATTAGGCTCATTTTACACCTTAAAGATTTTACACCCTAAGCCAATTTTACATTTGAATCTTTGTCTATATATATATTGGGAGAGGAGGAGAATAATTAAAATTACTAATAATGTATCTTGAATTACAAATAGACTACATTCATGTCGTTTCCGTTTATCTTTCCAAATTTTATACTCCCTCCGTTCAGCAAAACTTGTCATTTTAACTCTCCACACAACTTTTAATAAAGCTAATAATTACACCTTTTTTTTTACTAATTTACCCTCAGATATTACTCTACCTTTTACTTTATCAAAAGCTACTACTCACAACACATCAATCAAATCAAGGGCATTTTAGTAAAGTAGAAGTAAAAATACCTAAAATAACAAGTTTTTCCGAACAAAAACAAAACTCAAAAACGACAAGTTTTGCCAAACGGAGGGAGTACTAAACGAGCCTTATTGTTTTCCAGGTTTAGATAGGCTGTGGGGGGTATGGCCATGGGATGTAGATAAGATGTGTAACTGTGTATGTGTTAGACTTAGATATCAATCACTAAAGGCCATTGCTATTCAGTTGGATACTTTGTTAGGACGCACTATACATTTATTTTGCATAACTTATGGCCTTTTTTAGATGTCAGGGAAGATTGATTTGCGTCATTCTTGGCTGAACCTAGGTTAGTTGATGGTTGAAGTATCAGTAAATGATAAGACAACTGGCAACTCATTCTTATTGTGAGGATTTCACATTTTGAAGTTGAATAGTGTATATTGTCTTGATGCAGAACATAGGGAGACTGCGTTTTCCATCAGGAAGAGGCTTCTACAAAAGGCTAAAGAGGTATGTGGAGGATGTTCTTCTTCACAAGCAAGCCATTCCTTTCCGTCGCTTCTGCAGATGAGTGGGAAGGACTGCTCAAGCTAAGAATGCCGAGAGCAATGCTGAGGCATGTTTGCTTGCTCCATCATATCATCGTTAGTTCTTTGAGCAGTTGAGATACTTTTGGTTGTGCTCCTTTCACCCCCTTTGTTGAGGTGGCTTGAAAGTTTTGTTGCACTTTCTCTGTTATATGACAGCTTATTTTGATTGTTTATCCAAACATGGATAATTTGTCCATCAACAGTAGAGCTGGCAATCCGGGTTATCCGGTCGGGTTCGGGTCGATCGCATTCGGGTCGGGTCAACTCGGTCAAAATTTCTGTGTCGGACTTGGTCGGGTCGGGTCGGGTCGGATTCGGTCAAAATGAAATTCAGATTGGTCGAGTTTCGGTCAGAATCGGGTTGGACCCATTCGGGTTTTCGACCAGAATCGGGTCGGTCTCGTTCGGGTTTCGGGTCGGTACTCGGGTCGTTCCTCGATATATCGGTGATATTTAGAATCCGCTACCAATTTTCCATATATCATACCATATTAGGTATATCGGATCAAAATTTAAACTTTTTATTTTATCAAGTTTATGGGTAATTTTACAATTTAAATATTAATTTTTCATGTTTATTTTTAAATTTTGAAGTATAAATATAATATGACCCCGATAAGCGATATTTAGAAGTTAGAACATTTCTTTTGGGTAATCAATTTTATTAAATTGAATATATAATTCATGTTATTTATGGATTTCAAAAAGCATTTTAGTAAAATTAAATATGATTCAATAAATAATCTACACATTGGCTCGTAAACTCAATGTTGTTAAACTCTCGATTCGATCATACAATATCTACAAATGGAAAAATGATCCCGGTCCTTTATTGCGATTATAACGATCCTATAAAATGTCTATTATAAGAAATTTCTAATATTTACCCTTTATATATTATATTTAGTTTATTTTTAAAATTTTACATCTTTATGGTTTTTTTTATGATTTAACATAATATTGATCTAATATTAAACATAGTAACTTCATTTAAAAGAAATTTCATCCATAAGGTGGGATCTTACGATCCTACGATTCGATTATACGATCCGATCCTTACACCTTTTTACCGATCCAATTTAGAATCCCAATTTTTATAATATTGGTAAGCTCATTCTATTTATCATCAATTTCAATGAAATTTGGCAATATATTGTTATCAAAATCATACTTGATTCCCTATCTAAAATTGGGTCGGGTTGGGACTCGGGTCAGTTGGGAGTCGGGTCGGGTTGGGCGTCGGGTCGGGTTGGAATTCGGGTCGGGTCTTATTTGAGTCGGATCCGGGTTGAGTCGGGTTTGTCTGTATTCGGGTCACTTCGGGTTTCGGGTCAAAGTCGGTCGAGCTCGGTTTCGGGTTCGGGTTATGCATAACGCTAAATTTTTCGGGTTCGGTCGGGTTTCGATTCGGGTCGGTCGGTCGGGTTTATCAGGTCGGGTCAGATTTTGCCAGCTCTAATCAACGGCTTACAATTTCAAAATAGTTAGTTTTACAAACACTACAAATTGAAAATCTCAGCTAAGCATTTAGTTTAGATGCAGGTTGAACAGCACCAGCACGAAAGCCTCCCTTCTGTGTTTTAATAAGAACTACAGTGCTAAAGAAAAAATCAAAGGGACAGAGCATATTTTTTTTTCATAGAAATGATAATGATTCATACATATCTGTTTTTTGTACTGTATTAGATCATAAAACAATAGACACATTCACACGCGAAAATTCCATGACAACGTACATACAACATATAACCTAACTAGCATTTTTATGGTATAGGGCTCTGTCTACTCATGCCTGATGTTTATTGCCATGTAAAATCTTGCAAATCAATGTAAAGTTAGGAGGCACGGTATATAAATTAAAAAATACAAAAATGAAAGAAAAAATGTAAGTAATTACAGGAACTGATGTTCTTCAACCATTCATTTCTGGGGGCTGCATGCCAAATCCACACCCTCTCCTCTCCACACTGTTGAGACAAAAAAAAAATCTGTTAGGATCGATTTGGTTAATGAAAGCAGCAATGGATGCCAAAATCAGTGACAAAACAATTTTACTTGATTCAAGTAAAATTTTATAGATTTGTGACAGAATTCGACATACAGCCAGTATGTTGTTAATTAAGGTTCATTGTGATGTAATCATCAAAACGTTCAAAGACTTCTTGACAAGATTACAAGGCAATTCTTACGGTCTTAACAAAGAAATATGTTGTTGCAACAAATAAGTTACTTGCATTACATGTACAAAGAAGTATAAGATTCATCAGCTAAAATCAAATTAATGGGAGAGTACACTTACTTTGGTGCAAGTTTTCCAAGGTTAACCACAAAACGGCCAGTATCTTCATCCTCAACCTTTCCGGATATATCAATGATATAGTATTTGTACCTAGTACGAGGGAGTCCTCTGTCAGAAAGCACGTCAAGATCCTTTTTGTGAAGCTCTCTCCCGTTCACATAAATGCAAGTATCTCCGCCAGAGCAATTTTCTGGCATTGGAGTTTTGAATTCTTTGATAAATGGCTGCGCACATCAGCAATATCTCATCAGCAAGTTTAACATGTAACAGGATACCATTTCCTATCTAGGAGGGAGAGAGATATTAATGAAAAAAAATGTTTAGGAATGGTTTACTTACTACTACTATTCCTAGGCAGGGACTTCCCATAAGACCCCAAAAACCAGCTCTTGAATCATACCTGGTCAAGAGAGCCAAACATCCATAACTATCACAATTCACAAGTTATATTAACAGCTCATTTTTTTGTATATCCGTATCCTGTAGTTCTAATTCATATATGAAAATACTTACCAGTACTCTCCTGGTTTAATAGATCCTGCCAGCTTCTCAGCCCTTTTTACATCATCATGAGTAATTGATTGTCCATTGACGAAAACATCAGCTTCTGCGATTGAAATATTTAAGCTGGGAAGAGATGGGTCTTGAAAGCCTGTATTATTAATAAAAGTAAAAGGAGACTGGCCCTCTTTACTAGTTCTGCCTTGATCTTTCCTGATCGACGCAAAACCCATTGAGCCCAGAGATGCGTCGATGTTCAAAACAACATCAGAATTTAGGTCGGCGATAGCAGCATTTTCCTCATAGTTCACGGAGGAGCTGTCACTCTCTGCAGTTCCCTTGTCTTGACTTGAAGCATCGGTTTCTTTTCCCCTAGATTTCCTTGCAGCAAGTATATCACTATAATCCAAATGGTACCGCAGTGGTGAACCAGGTGGTGGGCGAAGCGGAACTTTCGTCAAGGGCTTCTCTGTTTTGCTGGAAGAATCGTTAGCTTGACCAACTGCCTCTGAAAAATTTTCTTCCTTAGAAGCTTGAGAAGATGAAGGAGAAAGGCTAGGCCTCAGTTTAGTTGCACTTGGATTTAATGTCCTGTCTTCTAAATCTGTACTGGGTTCAGAATCTGAGCGTGGGAAGGTATAGCCAGTGCTCTTAATATCATATGACTCACGGCGTGTGATATCAGCAACAGAGTCATGAGGAGTATTTTTATCATCAGACTTACTCACCACCTTACTAGGGACATTGCACACATCAGTGGCAATGGGTTTGGAATTTGTCTGAACTGAGGCATGAGACTGCTGCTTGCCAAAATCAAAAGGTGATATTGTGCGGCAGGATCCACATTGCAGTTTATGTTGATTCTTCTTCATGGTTCTGAATCTCCGAGGGATTTTCAGCACTTGAGAGCAATGAGAGCATATTAAAAAAGGCGCACCACCAGCAATGGGGTGGCAAATTGGTTGATTCTGATTGACTACGAGTACCCTCTTAGCACGGTCATGAGCTGTAGAGCCCCCATCCGATTTACTGTCAACTGAGGTTCTTGAGCGAGACGATAGGTTGTTAGGAGTAGGATTACGAAATGTAGAATCCGGACTGCGCTTTCCATGTGCCACAAGATAATCTGGAGCTTGGTGAGTCTGGCTATTTGGATGCCTCTTATAGTCGTAGACAGCAGCATGTTGCTGGCGACGATTTTCTGCTCTAGGATCACACATGGAATCCATTGGATGTCTCTGAGCAAATTGCTGGTTATAGTAATGTGGTTCACTATAAGTAGTCCTCCATTGTGTCCGGGGAGAATCGGGATCCTCATGAAATGGAACTTCATTTGGCATATATCTCACAGGAAGGAAGTTGTGTATATCCTCGTCATAATGTCCACCAACAGGGACAGGACGGCCAGTGAGATAGGTGTGCCTGATTCTAGGACTTCCATTAGAGCCCCTCGATTGCACAGTTCCCCTTCTAACCCTTAAAAACTCATCATGCACATAATCATCAGGGTCACCGTAAAAATCAGCCTGAACACCTAGTCCACCATGGTTATATGGAAGGTCACCTATCCTGTGTAGTTCCTGCCCTAATTCATTATACTTTCGAATAAGTTCTGCTTGTTTCATTGCTACATTCTGGAGATTGGCAGGTCCATTATAATGAGGATGAGAACTTCGAAACTCATCATAACCATAATAAGCATCAGAATCAATTGGAGCTCTTTGTCGTACGCTAGGTAGTATATCGTTTCCATGAACACGAAACCCGACTCTATCAGTTTCCCTGTGTTCCATTCTTCCCCTTGGCCTCTCATACACTTCAACATACCCTTCTTCAAATCTCAAGTCTGTGTTCCTCCTTGGCCCTCCATAATCACCTTCCTCATCTGCCTGGCTCCTATCCTGCTCAGGTATTTGTTTCAGATCAAAACCAGTTGGGGGTTCTTCTCTGCTCCAAGTCCTCCGCTTTCTCGGCGAGACACTGGGTTTATTAAGCTCGGTTTGATCCTGATTGGCTGTCTCCTCGCCAGGAAGCCATCCATTGAAAGACTCAGTTGGATTGACCAACTTATTGGCATGTTCAAACCATGCCCCAACCTTATCCCTTGCTTGGACTTCCTCAGGATTAGCCGCCAACAGAGACTTCCTAACATCTCCGTCCGCAGATCTCCCAGAGGACTTACTCTGAGTATCTGAATCACCTGACATTCTTCCTCGTAGGGGCGATTTCCTCTCCCTCAACGGAGACTTGCTGACCCTTCCAGGAACCCTACCTCTGTCAGGATCAACCCCAACAATCCCACCATCAGAATCAACCCCTGCGGCTCTTCCCCTCATAGGAGATTTTCTAGCTGCATCTGCGTATCTGGATCTCACCGGGGATTTACTGACCCTACGAGGTGTACTCCTATCATTATTTCTAGCAAGGTCAACTCCAACAGCCCTAACACCGTTACCCTCTCTTCTAGAACCATCACCAGACCTTCCTCCATTTGATGGCATCTCTGATAGATTATCAGTTTCAGACGATCCTTTCTCAGCAGCTGCATCACTCAAATCACAACAAATGCAAAGCTGTATACATGAGACTAAGCTCGATCAATATACATATCAAGGCAAACAATTGAGAGAGAGAGAGAGAGTTCGGTTATCTACCTCGAAGAACGCCACCGCAGTTGCCGCAGCGATAGCTAGCAGACCGAGGAAGCTCAGGGAACAGACTCCGGCACTTAGGGCAACGAACCATCGGAACTCTGGACGGATTTTCCGGCATTTTCTCGGAGGAAATTAAGCGGAAAAAACATAAAGGAAGATCACTGGGACATACGGCGTAGCAAGTTTGAAACGAATTTCACAAGACAAGCCCCAAAACTTGGCTACTTCAGCAAGACGATTGAACAGTACTGCTAAAATCAATCAACGGAAACAAGGGGAAAAAAAACCTGGCGGCTGTTGAAGGATAGATTGGGGATAATTCAGAGGTTTGGAATGCAATCGGAAACGATAAAACACCGAATTCAAAAATTGTGAATCAAAATTCAGATGCAGTAATAATTTCTGTATCTCAACTCTCGAGAAATGGAGAATTTCGAGTTTGTAGATAAAGAAAGGGAAAGGGAGAGAGAAGGAGAACGAGCCGACGGGAAAAAAGGGTGAATTTGGAGGGAAATGAATTGGTCAGACTGAGGTGGGTCCGTATAATAAAATAATACGCCAGTGTCTGACCAGGATACAGGTGAAAGCGACGTCGTTTGAATAAAAACGTAAACAAAAGCGAAGGACTTTTATTGCCTTTAGTTGGGTAGGGGAGGGTTGGCCCACCCGGAATCTTCCAAAAATTGTCTCCGTAGCCAAAGTTTCTACGGATTTTTCGCCAAGTAACCCTGAGGTCTTGCATATTTTGCGTGGTATTCAACTTTTTTACATATTTAGTCAAAATAACCTTGAGTTTTTATCTTTTTTTTTTGCCAAATAACCCTGAGATTTTATCTTTTTTTCGCCAAATAACCCTGTCCTCCAAATTCACGTTTTTTTTGGGTTTTTTTTTAATAATTCCTTTGTTAAATACTACCTCCGTTGCAAAATAGAAGGGCTTTTACTTTTTGGCACATTTTTTAATGAGTTAAAAAATTTAATAAAAATTTAATATTTCATTGAGTTTTTAGCTCATTGAAAAACGTGTTAAAAAGTAAAAGCCCTTATATTTTGCAACGGATGGAGTAGCATTTAAAAAAAAACTACATGTTGGTGATTTTTGGAGATTGACCATGACAAAGAACGAGTACAAATAAAAAAAAAACAAATTTGGATTTGTACTGAATTCTTGGGTGGTGGTGTTTGTTTTAGTTGTAGTTCTTGTTGCATTTGTTAGATTTAAATGGGTGATTTTAGCTTATGTATTGGTTGTATCAAATGCGCCCACTTTGCAAAAAAAAAAGAATCTTACATCTATCAAACTTCAAAACCTACCATTTATATGTGTTTTCATTCAAGCAAGCAATAAGTTGTTTTATTTTCCGACTATAGTACAAATCCGGATTCATTCAAGTGCAACAAGAACTACAACTAAAACAAACACCACCACCCAAGAATACAGTACAAATCTGAAATTTTTTTTTTCCGATTTGTACTCGTTCTTTGCCATAGTCAATCTCCCAAAATCACCCATAGGTAGTTTTATTTTCCCTTTTGAAATGCTATTTAACAAAGGAATTATTAAAAAAAAACCCAAAAAAACGTGAATTTGTGGGACATGGTTATTTGGCAAAAAAAGATAAAACCTCAGGGTTATTTGACGAAAAAAGATAAAATCTCAAAGTTATTTGGCGAAATATGTAAAAAAAAAAGTTGGGTACCACGCGAAATATGCAAGATCACAGGGTTACTAAGCGAAAAATTTGTTCAATCTATTTACATTCTTACCAAATGTCCGGAGGATCTTTCCATCTAAATACCCCGGACCCGAAGTGATGAAAAAGATTTGACTAGAAACAAAAAAAAAATATAAGGCTTTGGCTACTATGTCCCTAAGAGCGGGTAAGATCTGACCGATTCGATCAATTCGAACCCAAATCGATCCGATCAAAATCTGAAAATCTAGTATAATACATAAACTAAGTCCGACCTATTTTGATCTGATATCCAAATTGACCCGAACATATGCAAAATCGATCCGATCCAAACCAAACCTAACCCGAACCGAATTGAACAATTCCTATATGGCCACCTTATACTAACTGTATAAACACTTGTGGAAGATCTACCTAATAATCGGATATGAATAAAATGATTAAGGTTATCTTGTTTAGTTGTTTTCATATAAACAATAGTTTGTTACTTTACGAGTATTTAAGATTACGTTACAAAAGAGTCAAGTTCACTCAACTAGCTACTTGAGATTCGAGACTCCAAAAGTTATCATACATTCATATCGATCAATGTAAATCATGTAATGAAATATAAATGATCAAATTGAAGTCTAAATCCTATAATCTCAATAATAGAAAAAAAAATGAATAGAATGAGTAAATTAGCTTGAATTATACATCATCCGTTAAGAAAACTTGTCATTTTAAAATTTTCACATTTTTTAAGGAAACAAATAAAAATACACTTATACCCCTAATTATTACTCTTCCTTTTCACTTTCTCAAAAACTACAATTAACAACTATATAATCATTACAAGGATAATTTCGTAAAGCGGATGATAAAATAACCTAAAATGACAAGCTTTTCTTAACAAGATTTACTTCCTAAAACGATAAGTTGGGAGTATTAATTTACTTAAAAAATATTAGTTGAATGACACAAATAACATGAATTATATTTAGGAAAATATAATTCAACACGCAACCGAGGATTTGGGCACATTCAACAAGTAACCGAGGCGACGCATAACAAGGACAGAAAAACGTGCCTTGCACGGCATGAACCGCTGACCGACCTGAACCCGCTCCAAGGATGTGTGGTGGGATGGAGGGGGAGGTTGGGTGGCAGAACGGAAGCTAGGACGAATACCAATGACTAGGAGTCGAACTGATGTGGAGGTTTGCCGAAACCAGATAGAGATCAGAAGCATCGGTGGACAGAGGCGGCAATGGAGGAAACAAGGATGAAGGATATATCCAATTGTCTGGAAACCAAGGGATAGTGGTCCAAGTATATCGGAAAAAGGTGAGGGACATCGATTTGGGGGAAAGAGGGCTACAGGGAAAGAGATGATCAGAGGAGGGTTTCAAGCCATGACGGAGATGATCGGAAAAGAATGCACACACTCCAGAGCCCAGAGGAGATGCGAACTGCAGTTCGAGCTCCCGAAGGTGGGTTTACTCATGTTCTATTCAAGTGATGTTAGTAGCTTTGTTCTATTAAAGTATTGTAGTTGTTTTTTTTTTTGGGTATTAGCTTTGAGGACAAAGCTTTTACCAGAGGTAAAAGAGATATTAGGGATTAGTAGAAATACATATATCTTGTATTAGAGAATGTATCAATGAATCAAATGAAATCAATATCTCTTTTCTCATTTACTCTCTCTCTCTCTTCCTTTATCTTTCCCCTTACTGTCTATGTCCTTCTCCCTCTTGAACTCATTCTTCAACCATAAACTCCATTGTATTCATCTTCTTCCCTTTACCTTTAAATCTCACATGTACATGGCTTAATTTGAGTCGGAAGATAACACAATTTACCTTGATTATCTTGTATGCTTAATCTACCTTTTGGATTAAACAAACACAAATTTGAATATCTTATTGTTAGTAAATAGGCGAAAATGCATAAAATCACCATTTATTCACCTTTGTTTGCAATTAACCACCCATTATTAAAAAAAATTCACTTAACCACCCCTTATAACAAATTGTTTGCAAGTAACCACTCATCCTCCCGTTTTTCTTTAAATTAACGGAAATTTTGTGCGGTGCTCCTGAGGTATTGCAATTTTCGCGAGGTATACAACTCTTTTGCATATTTTGCGTGGTGCCCCTGAGGTTTCGAATCTTTTCGCCGGATGCCCTCCCTCCTTAAATTTAACAGCCCAGTTGATGGCGTTAGTTTTCAATTAAAAAATAAAATAAAAAGAAAGAAAGAACGTGGCTTTGATTTGTAGAATATCCCTCTAGCCTCTAGGGTTTTGATTTGTCGAATCCAATAGATTTGAAACCACCAGACCACACCAGCCCCCATCGCCGGATTCCTCCTCCCCCAAGCCCGACGACCACCACCACGGGCACCACCATCACATGGGCGCCGGCGTCCCCAATTGGCTCAGCAACCCCATACTCTGCTCCCAGGGAGGCCCCTACTCCGGCGATGACGCCTCCCAAGACTCTGTCGGTAGGTGGAGGGACCAATTTTCTCAACCTGCAGACGAATTCGGATCCCCTCTCGCAACCCTCTCCCAACAACCAGTGGTTGTCATGGTCTACGGGACCGGCGATTGACGATTCGTCAATGCTCTCGATCCGCAACTACGGCGATGGCGGCGATGGCGGGGTGGGAGTAAGCGGAGATGGGCAACGACGACGGAGTTGGAGTGGCAGTTAGCCTGCCAAAAGACCGCGACGCCGATCACTGCCCTTTCTCTCGAGCTACAATCACCGCCCTTTCCTTGAGATTTCTGAAGCGGTCGATTGTCCTCTCTTCGCTCTCTCTTCCCAGCGCTTATGTTCTCCTTTCTTTTTTTCTTTTTCTTTTTTTTAATTGAAAACTAACGGAGGAGAATACTAGTCTGTTAAATTTAACGAGGGAGGGCATCCGGCGAAAAGATTTGAAATCCCAGGGGTACCACGCGAAATATGCAAAAGAGTTGTATACCTCGCGAAAATTGCAATACCTCAGGGGCACCTCGCGAAATTTCTGTTAAATTAAACTTCTATTAAATTCAACTTAAAAGTAAAAGACAAAAATGCCCCCAAATTTAGTTTTATAGTTTTTATTTATTATTATTTAGACCAAAATGCATAAAGCCACATTTTATTCACATTTGTTTTCAATTAACCACCCCTTATTCAAAAACTTTCACTTAACCACCCCTTATAACAAACTATTTGCAAGTAACCACCCATCCTCCCATTTTCCTTAAATTTCCATAATTTAACTTGAAAATGAAAGACTAAAATGCCCCTAAATGTGTTTTTAGTACACTACTATTTTTTTTATATTTTTATAGTCTTGTGAAATAAATCAAAGGTAAACATTAACACATTCAAGGCGAAGCACGAACAATCTCCACTTAGATCCCTATCAAGTAGAGTTATCAATCGGGTCATTCATATCGGGTTGGGTTCGGATCGGGTCATTTCGGGTTTCGCATAAAACGGGTCCCGTATAGATCCGAGTTGACTTTAACTCGAGTTTGGCCCTATTTTGGGTCAAATCGGGTCGATTTCGGATTTGTCAATTTTTATTTTTTAAATTAAAAAATCACGATTTAATAATTTTGTGATAATTTTAAAATGCTAAAATTAAAGACGTGGTTCTTAAGTTCTAGCGCTTGTAATCTATTAATATTACTAATTCTGGTAGCATTTTGCTGACGTGTCACGCCCACAATTAAAGTTGAATTTTTTATTCAAATGAGATTTTCTTATTGGTCAATATTATTATGGAAACTTTAAAATATTTGTTTCCTATTTTAAATATGATTTGAATCCATTCCCTTTTTTTTCCGGTTATATTGCCGTAAATATTGAGACATGTTTCCATTTTTTTTTCCGATTGCAATATATATATATATATATTACTATTTCTGCTAGCATTTTGCTGATGTGTTAAGCCCACAATTAAAGTTGAATTTTTTATTCAAATGAGATTTTCTTATTGGTCAATATTATTATGAAAACTTTAAAATATTTATTTCCTATTTTAAATATGATTTGAATCCATTCCTTTTTTTTTTTAATTTTCGGTTATATTGCCGTAAATATTGAGACATGTTTCCTTTTTTTTTTCCGATTGCAATATTCTCATAATTTGTCTACATGCATTGAACTTAAATTTGAATCTTGATATATTTTATTTTTGGAAATTTATACTCTACATAGACTCATATCCAATTGTCAATTTATAAAATGCTACGGAGTATAAATTGACTTTCACATATGTTCATATTTTCTCACCTACCATGCAAGTATTTCATTTTCAAATAAATTAATCAAAGATGTACTCAGATTGCCAGCATTCATTATCTTAACGGATTGAATTCGTTTAAATATTTGTTTATTAAATCACATTTATCCCAATCATGTTAAAATTTACTACTCTCTCTATTCGTTTAGCTAAATATGTTGTTTAATATTCATTCACGCTTTGTTAGGATGGTCAAAATTATATAAAATATTAGTTTTTTCAATTTTTTTTATAAATTAATTTCGATAATAGGTAATCTATTAATCTATTAATAATATTAATTCTACTATCATTTTGCTGATGTGTCACGCTCACAATTAAACTTGAATTTTTTATTCAAATGGTATTTTCTTATTGATCAATATTATTGCTGAAATTTTAAAATATCTGTTTCCTGTTTTAAACATATTTGTTTCCTATTTTTATACTAAAATATTATTTAATTTGATATGTTGTATGTAAATTTGTGATCTATTTTAATCGTATACGTACATTGAACATTCGTCAAGTCTTGGCTGATTTTATTCTTGGATATTGAAATTGTTGATTTATCATATTTAACCGATTGCAATATTCTCCACAATGTCTACATATAACGAACATGTAATAATCAATTTGTAAATATTCGATTTTAAAAATTAATTATAAAAAACAATTAGAGCCAAAAAAGTGTTTTTTTTATAATTTAATTATTTTAGACATCTTAAATGACTATCGAAAAATAAATAATATTTTAAGACTCACAAGCATTACTAATGCTTATTTTACATCTTGGATGAGGCTTCTTAGATCACTTTTCTACCTTTAAGGATCTTTTTTTTACCATCTTACCTTTATTTTCACTATTTATTTCTCTCTCTTTCTAACCATCTTTCTCATAAAAATAATAAATAAGTCATGTACATCCACATAACTTCAAAACTATTCACACAATCATGTGCTTATGATTTTTTAATATTTGTATGGGAGCTTATATTTTACTTTTTAGATCTATGCTAATGATAATAATTATATATTTATTTTAAATTATATTAGGTGGTGTGTTTGAGTATTATTACTACTTTACCTTATTAAATCATTTTCAAAATTTGTATCGTATCTCTTTCCAACTAATTTATAAATTATAAAAAAAATACTTTATACATATTTTTGTTGTAAACACGTATATATATTAATATCGTATTATATAGATATATAAAATGATATTCAAATTAAAATGGATCAAGCTCCCGTGCCTTCAAGACACAGGTATTACACTAGTTATATACTATATCTGATCTAAAATATTTGATTTTTACTATTTCTCATAATTTTTAATAAAAGTTAAAAATATCTAAAATATCAAAATTTTAAATAATTTTTTAAAAATAAATAATTTCATGCAATTAGTATTAAGCATAGAATTGTTTTAATATTTTAAATTTTTTTGGAGTTTTTTTATCTTCTTAAAAATGTGATGAAAAATAAAAAATCAAATATTATCGATCGGAGAGAGTATTATACAATACAAATAATTATATAAGTTGATTTGAAAATGAAAGATCAAGTGATTGTAATTATAAAATGTAATAAATTGGAATCTCCATAAAAAAAATTAATCATATATAATTATAAATCAATCGGGTTAATCGGGTCACCAGGTCAATTAGATCAAAATTACTGGGTCCATCGGGTCACCGGGTCTAAACCCAGATGACCCGGCAAATTACCCGGTTTTCGGGTTCGGGTAGGAAAAAAATTTTGTGTCAAAATTTTTGGCTCTTGACCAAAAAAATTTCGGGTCATTCGGATCAGGTCGACTGGGTCGGATCGTGTTCTGACAGGTCTACTATCAAGCATTGCCAGAGGAGAGTGCAAATAAAGCGTCAATGACCGAAAGAGGTATGACTACATCTGACCTACTAGCAGAGGTGGGCATAACTTGCATACATTAATGGTAATTTTGTATAAATAATAATAAATAAAAACTGTAAAACCAAATTTGGAGGCATTTTCGTCTTTTACTTTTAAGTTGAATTTAATAGAAGTTTAATTTAAAGAAAAATGGGAGGATAGGTGGTTACTTGCAAACAATTTGTTATAAGGGGTGGTTAAGTGAAATTTTTTTAATAAAGGGTGGTTAATTGTAAACAAAGGTGAATAAAGGGTGATTTTATGCATTTTCGTCTAGTAAATAATGATACATTTTTAAACTACTGCTATTATTTATAGTATATATTCCAAGATATTTTTCACAACCAGGGTTGGTTATAGTTGGAAGCGGGTCCAAGGGGGTTTGGGGTGGCTTAACAAAACTTTTTTGATGAACGTTGTGTTAAAATGTTCAATTGCAAGACTTCCATAGAATCAAAATACATTTTAACAAGAAAATAAGTTTTGTTGAAACTATAGTCGACGGAGAGAAGGACAATGACAAAGAGGGCAGGGGTGTGTAGAAAAACTCGAAACCGAAAACACGACACGAAAATACGACAACACGACACGAAAAAACTCGAAACCGAAAAAATACGACACGAAAATGACACGAAGTGAGTTGTAAACGGTTTGTGTTCGGATCGGAGAATTCGCCTTGTCGGATACCCGACACGAATTGTTTATTTTTTATTTTATTTTTAGGTTGGGTACTATAATACTAGTGTAAATAGAATCCCCTATGTATCAATAAAATCCGCTAGCCCAACTGGTTCCAAGTGAGCGCATCCCCTCTGCTCTCGCAAACAGGCCCGAGTTCGAATTCTCTCGGCTGCATCCCCCCCCCCCCCCCCCCCAAACAGTGACACAACCCGCCTAAGTAAGTCCTAACCCTATCTGCAGCGTAGCAGCCAGCAGAGCCGCTGTTGACGTTGTTCTTTTGAATCCTCACAAATTTCAATATCTCACCTCTCAAATCCTCACAAATCTCACCGTTGGGCCCTCTCGAGTCTCGAATCAGCAGATCTGAAACGATTTTTCGAAGCTCTCACCTCTCAAGACCATGGTAAGTCGTATCTTTTTTAAATCGACTTGCTTTGTTTTTGCTCTTTCCTAAGCCTTTGCTGCGTATTTTAGGCGATTTTTGGTTGTTTTTGCTCGAAACATGATTGATTTTGTATGATATTTGTGATGTATGCTCTGCGTTAGTGCTCTTGGGTCTTCGAAATTTCGATTAGGATTAAGTTGCTTTGTTTCGGTTTGAAATTTCGATTAGGGTTCTATTGGTTTGTCTCGGCATCTCGCCCTTACAGTCTTACATGCTTTTCAATTTGAATGTTTTTGTTTGAATACTTTGAAATTCACTCTTACAGTAGCCTAAGAGGGAGGAATATTAATGATGCTTCGATTTGAATGTATAGTTTTTATTACATAAACTGATTACAACCTTCATATCAAGCCAATCATTAGTTTTGATGAAAGCCAGAAAGGGAAACTTGTGGACTTTACGGAGTTGTTTGCTTCAACCTTCCAAAGTGAAATGGGTCATGTTGATTCCGGTTTGAAAACTGAGATGAAGAAGTATTTAGAAGAGGCACATGAGGGAATGTCCAATAGTTTCAATGTTTTACATTGGTGGAGGGACAATCAAAGACGATATCCTATTCTTTCGAAGTTGGCTCGTGTTGTGCTTGCTATATTGGTGACAACTGTTTCTTCCGAGTCGACTTTTAGTACCGGGGACGCATTCTTGATTCTTTTCGTACTTCTTTAACTCCAAGAATGGTGGAAGCTCTTATTTGCACCCAAGATTGGCAATGTAGCACTAACACTTCGGTGATGATAGAAGAAAACTTGTTGGCATTGGAGGAACTAGAAGAATATAATTTTTTGTTATTTACATTTTATAACAATTCTTAGTTTATATTTGACTATATTAACTTTGCTTTAATATTATTAATTCTCAAATATGTGTTAAAGTTAAAACTTATAGGAATGAAGGAGTTAAGTATTACGCAACCACAATTCATGCTTACTAAGATTATTGTCATCATACATATTATACCTCTTTAACTTTATCTTTTCAACTTTATGTATGGATTATTATAGTTTTAAGTTTTGAGGCTTCGATGCTATTTTTGTGATCTTTGGGTTGTGCTACAACATTCCTACTTCGTTTGGAACTTATGTATGGATTTATGTATGACCTTATGTATGGATTTATGTATGGATGATGATCATTTATGTATGGATTTATGTTTGTGTTCATCATTCTTTTTTCTTTTTTTTTTTGCATAAATAAAAGTAGCAGCACACGGATCATTCATTTTTTGTGTGTTGATCATTCATTCATTTTTTACATTTGTAATACAGTAGTTGAGGCATTGAGTAGCAGCAGCCACTTGCACAAATTGCATTTGCACTTGATCATTCATTTTTTACGGAGTATTTTTTTTTTAAGCCGATGCCCTGCAACAGCTTGTATTGCACTATTGCTGTAAGTGTAAATTTGTAATAGCACACACGGACAGCCAGGGAAAAAAAAAACAAAAAAAAATGGTTTGCGTCGGGTACCCGGGTATTCAACACGGAACTGAATATCTTAACCGTGTCGGGTACCCGGGTTAAAACGGTTCGGGTACGATTCGGCCATTTTCACTTTAACGGTTCCGGGTAGCCGACGATTGACCGGTTCGTGTCGGGTACCCGGTTATGCACACCCCTACAAGAGGGGTGAGGAGTCGGATCATGAGACTGAGACAACATCTCAATGGCCATGCAAATATGCAAAGCATCAAACACAATTCGATGTGTGAGGGGAGTGTCAAAATGTCATTGTTTTTTATGGTAAATCATCTCATGTTTGGGGCGTACCTTGACCCCCAGTCTATATAGATGTTGTCTTGCTGCACTTCTTCAATAAATGTCGAATCTCCATCAAGGGATGAAAAAAAATTACCATATCGATTTTTTATTTTATTTTCCCAATGTGGAATTCAATCACTATCCAAAATGTCTACACTTGCATTTGCCTGTATTTCACCTACTTCAACAATTTTATTGGAATTATATCCAGGGAAAAAATACCTCTATTTTTAACGTGTTAATAGTTTGACTATTACTTGATAATTTTACATGCCTGAAATATTTTTTTTTAGCTTATAACAAACAGGTTGTGTTATTCAGATTCTGGATAATGTTATACAGTATATTTTTAATTAACAATTGGTTATTATTGACTGTAAGAAGATGTAAGCTAATGTCAATTGCCAAATGTGAAAGAAAATGCTAGGAAAGAAGAAAGAGAGCACAAATGACAGATGCAGATCATGTAAATAGGACGCGTTTCTGACATTGAGAGACCATTTCAATCAAGTTATGGCAATCTTTGCTGTCGGGATTTTAATTCCACAGAGCATTTACAAAAATGAATTGGTCAACTTTAGATGGTTGCCCACACGACACTTAAATCTTGGAATAAGCAGTGTACCAGTTCAGGAGGTCCTACCCTTGCCTGCTACCCTTTAACCAACCAAAGAAAAGGCCCAAAAAAAGTTCAGAAGAGGTCAAAGGCCAAGCAATGCAAGAAGCCAAATTCAAACCTAGCCACGTTTATTCCAGGAAGGAGTGATAGTTGCTATGAAGAACAAGAAAAGGAATACTGTCATTTTCATCAAAGTTTAAAGGGAATAACAATCAATTCTGAGTTGATATGGAAAGAAAAGATGAGATGTTTCATATATTCAAGGATGTGGTTAAGGTGTGCTTACCGAAAAGAGCATGTAGAGCAGCACATAGTTAACCAGCTGTGAATTGATCCATTTGATCAAAAAGATAAGCTGATAAATTGATTTGAGAAGGCATAACTACAAAAAGAAACAACGTGAAATGTATTAGGATAAGAACAAAATGGGCACGCAAATAAGTAGAAACATCTAGGAGGGTAGAACAAAATCCCAAATTTGCTAATGATCATGAGAAAGAGAGGGGTAAATTTTGAGAGAGGATACAAAATCAAATACTCCTGTTAAGAAAAGATGGTGGTTTGGGGTTGCACTTTCAGCTCGAACTAGCTGACATGGAATGTCTGAGGCTTTCACACCCAGGGCAGTTACGTAAGCTCTCATGAATGTAAATGTCACAGTCAAGGCAGAAATACTTTCTGCATTTTGGGCAAGTAACACAATAGGCAGGTGCATTCCCTACATGAAAATGGACCATTTATATTAGTGAAACTAGCAAGTATACAAGTCCCCTCAGTTTCATGGATTTCTGCATTTCTGCCATGTTTTGATTTGATAACATATTAGTGTTTGTTCAGTAAGAGCTGAGAATCATGGATCTAATTCCTATTTACTATGATTCAAGACAATGATACTAGTGGCAAATAAAATGTAGTCGGTTTATTTAATATTGATAGAAATTAGAACAAATCTTACCAGGATTGACAAGTCTTTGCTGGCAACTGAAACATGTTTGAAGCTCTCTCCGAGAGGCATTTTTTAGATGCAGAGGAACTTCATCAAAGGTTGCAATTGGGAAGAGATGGTGATACGACCTTGCCAAATGGGGTGAAGACACAAGTGTCAGCCCACAAATGCCACATTCAGTAGGTAACTCACATACCCGTGCCTTGCACCTGGGGCAAGTATAGCCAACACCAATCTTGGCCTCTTTATGACATGCACATATTGATATTACACCTTCTGCTGCTCTTTGCGGGAAGCCCATTTTAATCAAACTAGCAACTGCATATTCCGCTATAGCAGCAGGTGGAGGGGCATGCTCTAGCAATACCTCTTTAAGGTGAGACTGCAAGATAATGTGAAGGGAAAATATCAGCCGAGAAATATATATTCATAGAAAATTGCAAACTCTCTACACAAGCTGCCTTTCCTTATTGTTCCATTTTCCTTTTTCTATGGAGACAATCTACCTTACACATGAATAAAAAAAAATCAGGTACACCAAATGGTGTTTTCTTCCCATTTTGTTTCTCATGATTGGCCTCCCTATGATGAAAAGGCTCTGACAAGATTTCCGTGCTTGATAGGAAATTGTCATTTGGATTAACATAAGAGCTAAGTAATGGAATGTATTGGCACCAGTAGTATTGAAATATGTTATGATTTACTACTATTAAACATGAAACTTGCAATATATGAATACAGTTCAATTACTTCTGATACAAATTTCAAGATGGCACCAACATGGTTTATATACGATGCAGTTCATGCAGCACACTATTTAAACCAACTTACCTCATCTGTAGCAACTGAGTACGACCCACCGGTTTCTTGGCAAATATGTTTGCATATAAATATCTCCGCAGCAAGGCCAACAACTGAGCACCTAATCTTTGATTTCTTGCATTTCTTTATAGTCTCCATTATATCTCCTGGATCACAAGTACTAAGAGCTGAATATATAACCAGAACCTCACGATGACCGTATGATGGAATCTGATTAAGGCATCCATGGACGAGTTCAAGGGCGTTCTGTAGGGAAGCATCTCCAGAGCACTCCAACTTCTTTGTCAGAGTGCTAATATGAGACTCTGGACTCCCACCAAGTTCAGTTAAGCAGTGGGCAACGCCATCTTTTAAAGTAATTAGGCCAAGTTGGCTAAGAGGATTCTGGTCAAAAAATTCCCTAATAAAATCCTCCAAATGTTTGGCAATAATTGCCATTCTGCTTGGGCGAAAATCCATCTCTGATGCTGCCTGGATAAAAGGAATAGAAAATAAATAATTTACAAATACCAGTTGTTCCCCAAGTGTTCAGAAAATTACTCAATTTCACATCAATTCAACAAACATACATAATTTACAAACACCGTAATAACATGGATTACTAAATGTATCATTGCAAATAAAAACAATTCAGCAAAAGAGGTAAACATCGAGTGTATATTTAGAGGATTGATCTTTGCCACTAGTTCGGGGAAGCTATCTAGTTGCAGGAAGCCTAAGTTGCAAAATTCAAAGATGCTAATTCCAAGGTTCGCTCATTCAAGAAAGCATTTTCTTCTACCCTTAGTCAAGGATGATATAGCATAATCAGTGAAGCCATCAACAAAATGACTAAACATTCAAAGTTTTGAACAAACAAATTATAAGCAAGCATTACCCGAGAGAAATCAACAACAATATACATATAACGAAGGAGGCCTTTCTGTATCCGAAAAGTTGTTTTAGCGGACATAGAATTAAGACGGCGTCGGAACTGTGCGTGATGGAGCTTCTTCTCGTCCAAAGGGAAAAGAAGACCAGATTCATCCTCTTGTAAAGACTCCCAAGACCTCTCATCGACATAAGTCCTCTCCCACGCTGCCATATCCTGATCATTCTCCTCGTCTTCATCTCCCACCGCTTCATCATCCATTCGTCTACTAACATCTCTGTGTTCAATGCCGTACATTCTCAAATACACTGTTTAAGAAGATCAGTTACAAACTAAGCAATTCCAATCCCGCGAGTTAGAATAAAAACCGTAAAATTAGTTAGCACGTGATTATAGAAATGCCGATAAGATGAAAATCAAATCTGTGCACCATACGGATCAAATCAGCATTGGAATGGCCATATGAAATCGAATTTCCTTATTCATTACAAGTTACAAGTGCACAATCCATGGATATCAAATCACATGTATTGTTAATAAGAATTTAATTAACAGCTCGAAGCACATCAAGAACAAAAACCCTAGACAAGTAATAGATTTTGGAAAGCAAAGTAGTTAATCAGTAAAGTGAGAGGAGACAAAAGATAGAGAGATCCGTACCGGGAACCGAATCAAATTGAATAAGAGGTTGATACACCAGCGAAGATTCGAAAACAGCGGACGGAGAATTCGAAGAGGGGATTGAGAGCTGAGAACTGAAGTGAGAAAGTAACTAGTGAGTTTTTGCTGCTTGCGCCAGTAGGGGAGAACAGACCCGTCGACGAGTTGGACCCTAGGAAAATCTCCATCTGAACCTAACTCGTAGGGTCGAAGTGACCTATTGGATTGCGGATCGAACCTAATCCTTACTTCTAAGAGCATCAACAACCAAGGGTAAGAGGTTTATAGAACAAAGTAGAAAAAGTGAAAAAATATTTAAATAAAAAAATAAATAAGGTGTAAAATTAGAATAGGATGAGAGAAAATAAAATGGGTAAGAGATCTCCCCATGATTGTTGATGGTCTTAGGCCATCCACATATTACTGTACTGTTATGATGTACTATGACAAAATTTTTAAAAAATAAAAAAGGAAATTGGAGTACACAAGACAAAATTTTTAAAAAATAAAAAAGGAAATTAGAGTACACAGGTAAAATGGGCTAATAAAAGAACATGTGAAATTGCAGTAGGGGTTGACAAACGACAAATGTACCCAATAATACATAGCCACGTGGAATGGATGGAAGACTTGAAGTATTGTATTTTTTTTTATATTTTTTTTATAATGTGGAGGTTCCGAGGTTATCGACTAATCATCCACGGGCCGAGCACTAGCATGCAAAGCACTCGAGCCGGGTAAGCCAAGGAAGCACCTCACTCTTACCACTAGGGCAAGAGGTCATTGGTGACTTGAAGTACTGTATTGAACACGAGAGGGCAGCAAAGGTGAAATGATTTTTTTAAAATCAATTTTTGACATGTTAAAAATACTGTTAAAAAATTATAAAAAATATATTTGAATAGAGATTAATTTTACCTATCTATATACATCTATTTTGCATATGTTTGTTGAAAAAAATTAATTAAAGTAATTTGCGTTAATAATATATATTAATTTATTATTTAAATTATATTAAAATAATAATATTCTTCTACTGTAAAACAATTGTATACGATGATATTAAATAAATAGATGTAATATGTCGGACAATAACACAAGTATTAAATGATTAAAAGATTGAGGTAGGGCCTGTAAGTGGAGTGCAGGGATGTGAGTAAAATTGTTAAAAATAGTAAAGAGTGTACTTGTGCTGACGTGGCACGAAAAAATAAGTTAAGTAAAAAATAAGTGTACAGGGGTGTGCATGGCCTTACTTCCTTCACTTCCTTAAAGGCAGCAAATCTGTCTGACTGTTTTTTAGAGCAGGCCCAATGATTACCCAAAATTTTGAAGAAATGGAGAAACATTTTCATCTTCCCTAAAAATACTGTATTTTGTACCAACACCAACCATTTCTCCATTTTGGAGAATGGTAAATTAGTTTTTAATTGTAAATTACAATTTTATTGACTTTTTTTGCTAAATTTTTTATTTAAATTTGATGTACTTGATTAACTAGCTAGAACTAGTGGTGGGCATGGTACGGGACGTGACGAGATTGGGATAATACCGTGTCTCGTCCCGCGTACTTTTTACGGGACAGGATTGAAATATTTTGTTTTGAATCCTACCGGGTCTTATCCCTCACGGGACGGGATTTATCCCTCGTGAAAAAAATCTAAAATAATCCAATAAAAAGGCTTTAATCTTTTTTTTATAGAAATGAAATTTCTTAAGTAAATCTGCTACTGAGTGAGTGTGTGTGTGTATATATATATATATATAGAGAGAGAGAGAGAGAGAGAGAGAGAGATGCTACTGCATATTATCAATTTCAATTTCTTAATCCAACAGCAACACAGAGCAAGACAGATTGGGACATGGTTCACAAGCTACAAAGCATGATTAATGTATTTAATCATCGCCAGAGCATGTAACATAAAACTATTTCACCAGTCTCTAAGGAATAGAACTAGGAACAGATTGGGACATAATGAAAGTAAGACTCCGAATTTTATGTAAACGTTTTGATAAGGCATAATCATGCTTAACATTTTTGTTCAAAAGAGCATCCCAATCTGTTCTGAATTGCTTGGTTTTTCAATTCTCAACTTTTGTTCACCGGCATGATTTTTGAATTCTCAAAAACGTTTTTGAATTGCTTCACAATGAAGGCTCAATTAACTTTGAAATTTCACCAGAGCATGAAAAAAATTTCACTAGAGCATGAAAAAAGTTCTTTGATTAATTGAAACAACAGAGGTGGTAGAAGTAGAGAAAAATAGTTCAAGAAGGCTCACTTGCAGAAGCAGAGTTTTCTTTGTTGACAACTTGTCGAGCAACAATCCAAATTCAAAATCGGTTTTTGAGAGTTGAAAGTGGAAAAACGTGGGAAAAAGGGTTGCTCCAAAAAATTTAGTGCTGCTGCACATTTGGGGAAGCTATCCTAGTTTTCTCATTCCCACTCTATTTTGGAGAACGGGTTAAGGAAGCTGTTGGACCTGAAAATGGCCCAAAATTCCTTAAATTCAGAAATTTCTCCAAAATAGGAATGCCCTTGGGGTTGCTCTTACTATTTTAGATGTCCATTTGTTGTCGGTGCAATTCATCAACTGTCTTCTTTGCCCCTGAAACCTTGAATTTGAAAATATTGATTTTTTTTATTTAGGTGGGCGTTTCAGTAATTTCAACTAATTCCCTTCTCTCCCCTAGCCACCTCTCGCTCCTCCTTTGAAGGTCTCACCTCTACGAAGCTTCAGGGAGTTTTATGGAGTTTTAGGGAGAGAAGTGTGGACGTAAGCTTCAGGGAGTTTTATGGAGCTAATGGAATAGCTCATGCAGGTAGCTTAACACTGTTTACTTATTTTTCTGCATCAGTCATCTAGAAATGTCCGAGGTTTTACTTTATACTAGAGGACTTCCTTTTTAACATTGTTTGCTTGTTACTCTCGGAAAGTAACATCATGCATTGAACTTGAATACTTGACCTTTTCATTGAATGGTTCTGGTTCATTAGCCTGGATATTGCTTTATAAAAAAAATTGACATCTTAAAGGTAATGACTAATGACGTAATAATTGAATATTTCTTTACAAGTTTTATCTCGTTCCATGGTATATCAATCTCTATTGCAGCTTTCCTTGCCAGTGGTACCAGAAAGTGCCACGCTCTCCATTTTTTTCAGCCATTTGATTCAATTCTAATTGCTTCTTGATGATATTTGTCATTGTCCCTTGAAGGTGGTATCTTATTTGGTTTCTCTTTTCGTCTCTAAATCCATTCAAGTAAGGATTTGTTCCCTTCAAGTGAATTCAATTCTGGATGTTTTCATGCTTTTGCGTTGCTGTATGATTTGATGTTTTCCAGTTCTTATTCAGCCCTTCGATTTCCACTTCCTGAATTCTGCTTTGAATTCCATTCTTAATAATCCCTCTTTTTTTTTCCCAAAACCCTCCAATTTTTTAAACATCTTAGAGGTTAATTGAAGCGTAGCAGCCATGGTCAGTTGCAGACTAGCGGATTAATTGATCAAGCCCTTTTGTTGGATTCCGCCTTCAGTTCCCTCTCGCTTTCATTCAAGAGAATTGGTACTCGGGTGTTTTGGCTCCTGTTCCCGCGCGCACACAATTTATGGTTCCTACTCATTCTCCTTGATTCATGCAAACGGGTGCTTATGACCAAACAGCTGGATGAGTACCTGGTTTTGGTGGGTGTTGTATTGAGCTACAATTTTTTTTAATCTATTTCTGCTTCAATTTTATACTTTTTTGCTAAAGCTTCTTTCTTTTCACTATAGGTTTTTCTTAAATTGCAACAGAACTAAGAACAGTTGTTCTGCTACTTATGTGCCGGGCTTCAGATCTAGCCTTGCAAGCTACGTATTTGGACTCTAGAGGTACACATTTTCATTTTCTTTGTAAGAGTTTCTTGTCATTCGATGTCATTTATTACCTATTTTAATCAGAAGAGTGTTTTAAGTCGGATTTTGTACTAGCGTGTGTGTTAGAGAAAGAGGGGTACATCAAATGCAACTCCTCCTATGTATGCACAATTATCTACTATGCATTAAGTATGCTAACCAGACTACAAATTCAAATTTTGTGGGCCATGATTGGCTCACTAACTACACTACGCCATAATCATATGTTGATTTTAACCTCATGCTTTTTACAAATTGGGTTTTTTTTTAAAAAAAAAATTGGGTCTTATAATTTATTTCTACATGGTTAGACTAACTCCAATGGTTTTATGTAAATGTGTATTTTATAGACATTTTTTAGCTCCATTGGTTACTTTTGGGGTGTGCAAATGTGCACATTTGAGCATGTAATGTGCAAATTTGAGCACATCAGACTAACTTCAATGGTTAAGTGCGCAAATGTACATATTTGCACAAGGTACTTAAAAACGCACATCACTTTTTGATGTTTTACTCCATTGGTTAAATGTACATTTTATACACATCTATCTCTAAGACTAACTCCAATGGTTGTGTGCAAATGTCTAAATGTGCATTTTTTTGACATTTTTGAGCTCCATTGGTTACTTTTGGGGTGTGCAAATGTGCACATTTGAGCATGTAATGTGCAAATTTGAGCACCTCACCTCCCCATGTGCAAAAACTTTTTCAAAAAACAAGATAATTTTATTGGTGTGTTTTTTATGATTTTTGTTTTAAATTAATTGTATTTGAATGGTGTGTAAAAAATACACATTTGACCATTGGAGCAAAATACCAAAAAGTAATGTGTATTTTTACACACCTTGTGCAAATGTATACATTATAGACAAAACCATTGTGGATAGTCTAAATAAATATGATTAAATTAAAAAAGAAAAGAAAACAATAAAAAACAACTAATAGAAATGACTTTACTTTATTGAAAAGTGATAAAAAAAGTTTTTGCACATGAGGGAGATGATGTGCTTATATTTGAGCACTTTGTGTGCAAATGTGCACATTTTAAACACTCAAAAGTAACAATTGGAGCACAATTTGCATCAAAATGTGCATATTTGAGCATTTGCACAATGCCATTGGAGTTAGCCTCACCTCCCCCACGTGCAAAAACTTTTTAAAAAAACAAGAGAATTTTATTGGTGTATCTTTTATGATTTTTGTTTTTTTTTTGTTTTAAATTAATTGTATTTGAATTGTGTGTAAAAAATACACATTTAACCATTGGAGAAAAATACCATAAAGTAAGGTGTATTTTTACACATCTTGCGCAAATGTATACATTATAGGCAAAACCATTGTGGATAGTCTTACAGAAATTACAGTGTTGCCAGAAACCATTAGGAAATGAAAACCTTAAAACTATCCCAATAGATAAGCTAAGGTTGCCTCTCGCTTGCATATTAGCTTAATGATATTCACTTAAGCAGCACATCATATTTGATGTCTCGTATCAGATTACTTACATGTGATTTAGATACTAGATTAGTGCTTACAAGGTTACACACTTACACAACATATACTCTCGAAGTCATTGATATGGTTGCCAGGATTATTTCGCAGTCCAAGTTGGAATAAGCCAGAAATGGTATTACATGAAGCTGGAATAAAGCAGCAGATAAAAACCTTTCATTTTTTGTGTAGATGTTTGCATGTTTCCCTTTTTGGGGAGTAAATACTAGAAGAAAAAGATACATCTGTTCAAACTTGAAGCCGGTTTCAGATAATACTGGAGTCAGTTGGCTGGAATATTTAGAGTTCTGTCATATTGCTTCTTAAAGTTAATACTCAAAACATTTTTTGCTTTGACATCATAGCCATAACAAGGCTCAATAGCTGACTGCCAACCTGCTGGGATATCAAATCGACCACCACCCACCAGAGTACAACCGCAGGATGAAGAGCCTCCATCTGCTACTTCTACCACATCCTCAAGTCAGCACCAAAGGGAGGTAGAATAGGAGGTGAGCAAGACAACACAAAATGAGGCAGATTGCCCGAATTCCTCCTCCTCCGCCTGCCCGAATTCCACCAAGAAGATTGATGTCCACCCCTGTAACCTCCACTTTGAAGCTGAACAAGACAACACAAAATTCTAATCCTGAAAGCTCTAACCAGTCAGCGCTAAAGAAGGCATCATCACAACCCGCACCTGAGAGCTCCAACCAATCAGTGCAAATGAGGCAGAATGCAGATTGACGCTGTTCCGTGAGTGTGATTTTCTCAATTGTAATTATTTATCTCCTTTTGTTATCCTTAAAAAATTTGTAATAAATTATAGGGGGTTTTTCTCAATCTAGTAATACCAATACAACAACTTGCCACTTAATACCATTACAACAACTTGCCACTTTTAATTCTATTATCAAATTATAAAAACACAATGGAAACTTATGTCTAAGCCATTCAAACATGTTTACACTTATAGTAATATTTTTAATCTTTTTATTCTTGAATAAATTTAACGATTTTAACCGCTAAACTAAATAAGCCAGACAACCGGCATTGCGCGAAGGCCTCGCACGTGTGTAATTACCTAGTAAACAAAAATACATAGTAATAATGCCAACCTTGTAGACTTGATGGCCTTTACCCATTTTCTTTTCTTTCTTCCTATCCTAACTAGCTTGGAGCCCGTGCCCTTTGTCCGAGATTTTTAAAATTCACTTTGTCCGAGATTCTTTCTTCCTATCCTAACCAGCCATAATTTTTGAATGGGAAGAAACTATGCTTTGTATCACAACCCTAATGAATTTTCTTTTTTTATATGGATTAACAAAATGGAGAATAGGAAATTAGAGAAAATGAAACTAAAGGCAGAAGAGACAAAAAATACCGAGGAGAAAAAAACCGCCCACCCGGTAATAATCACTTAGTTCTAAGAATCAGCAATGATTTTCTAATGGAAGGAACTGTGTTGGGTAGGACAATCCTAATGAGTTTTCTGTTTTAATATTGATTAAGAAAATCGAGGGAGAAAAGTTGGAGAAAATGGAAGAGAAGGTTGAGATGGAGAAGGATGAGAAAGAGACCACAGATCAGGTAAACTTAATCTAATGAATTGAGCTCTTTTTCTTGTAAAGCTTGGGTTCTTGCTTTAGTTTGAGTTACATTACGAATTTTGGTGACTGAATGGTAAATACTCATTATCAGCACTATCTGGGCATTCTTAAATAGAGCTAGCACCTTGAAACAGTTACGAAACCCAAAAGAGCATGAACCATAAATTTCCACATCTTCGTGAACCATAATCAACTTAAGGGACTGTGAATGTTGTCATTATGCGTGTTATTATGAAATCTGATGGGTGTTGGTTGTATTGTTGTTGCCAGGCTCTTACATGTAATCTAATGGTTTCCCTTTTGTTTCTTTCTCATTGCAGAAACCTGCACGAAAGAAGCCAGTTGCGTATAGATCTCCACTACTCCTTCTGCGATTCTCTGGCCAGTAACTAAACCCTACATATGGTATGCATGACTAACCAAACCCTTTTTTACAGTCTTGAAACATATTGTTTAAATTTCTCCTTTGAAACTCGCTGTATTTTTCTTTTGAAGGAAATTAGTGAAGGGCACTAATATATGCCCCCTGTCCTTTTTCAATATATTACAAATGTGGATAAGTGTATGAAGTTTAGGCCATTCATAAAAGGACTAAAGGAGTAAAGACATTCATAAAATAGTAAAGATAAGTTTATCCGAAAAATGGAAACGACCTCAGGTGCACGAGTGAGAATCAATTCAGGTGATAAGATCAGTGAGAACTGTCTTAGACCCTCCCTTAGAGTTTCTCAATAGTCTATTCTTTCGTTAAGATTATGAGAAAGAGAGGACACTATTATTTACATTCTTGATGCTCTTCATTGATTTTGCTGTATATGGAAGCTCTTTGATAATGTGGATGATAAACATAACTCAAACACACATTCCTTTGTCGACAGTTTATTTTTCGTCATTTTTTGATGAAGCAAGGATGTCATTCATAAGAAAATTCTGCTGTAGTAGACTAGATTAACTAACCTTGGCAGTTTTAGGTCAAGTGGGGATTCATTTATTGGTTTGACATGGTTGATGAACTTTATGGTAGGCTCTGAATTAGTTCTTGATGTCTATATTAGACAATTGTGAGAGCTTTTTTCTAGGAGATGTTGTAGAGACTGCAGGCATTGTATTTTGTTCGTTACCTTGAATTAGTTAAATATTGTTATTTCAGCTCTTCTTTTTTAGAAAGAGTTGGATTGGAAACTAATAGTAAGCATCTGCAACTGTCTCTGTAATGCTTAAAAAATTGAAAATGTACAGACATCTGCTTCTTTTATGTCACTTGACTTTTATATATGGCTTTGAAATGGCTGATGAATTTGAAATGGTAGGTTCTGAATTAGTTCTTATTGTTTTGAGATATCTTTCTAGGAGATGATGTATTGATAGTGTGAATTGTTTGTTGCCGGAATAAGTTCAATATATTTATTTCAGCTCTTCTTCTTTAGCAAGAGTTGAATCAGAACTGAATAGTCTCATAAGTTGTCTGATCAAGCATATGCAACTGTCCTTATGTCCAATGCACTATTGTAGTGATAAATAAATATACAATGTGCTTTAGATCTTAAAAGTTTCTATGCTTATACATTTTGAAAAAAAGAAAAGAGGTTCTATATGTAATATGCCTCATATTTAAATTTCTAAAATAAGAAATTTTGGTATTGATAATGCATATGTTTTTGTACAGTTACTGGCTTGCCATCTAAGGTATAACGTGACCTTGAACTGCTGGCTGAAGGAGATGAGTGTTCCAATCTTATGGATTTGCACATCCACCACAACTAGTGAACAGACGAGGATGTTGATGAGTAGTGGTGACTTAACGGTGCTGCTACAATTCCATCCACAGGTATGTGTTCCCGTTTGAAGCTATAAATTTGCTGAACATCAAGGTGATTTCAAATTGGGAAATTTTAACCATATTTGTGTATCAATTGGTCAGTTGGGTTATTTTGTTGAGATATTTGATTTGAGGGTTTAGGTTTTAGTCTTTCATTACATATTCTATGACTCCAATAATTTGATTGGGGGGTTTAGGTTATTTTTAGTTTTAAGGTATATGGTTACATATGGCTATTGATCGTCATTTAAAGGTTCAATCTTAGGAGATTCAAGTCATGTTCTTAGATTATGGCACTCCTGTAAGTTATATCAAATTTGGTGAACCATGGGATGCATAAAATAATATATAATTGGTGAAGGTTAAAATCTCTGGAGATTCAAGTCCAAAGTAGCAGTGATATTGATGTAATCGTGTTCACTGCTGCCCTTATGCCTTTCTTGAGTTGACATGCTGAATATTTAAGAGGATAATCAACTCACTAACCAAAACTACCACTCGGTTGGAAGAGAGAACAATATATATTATGATTTTCGATGAGTAGAGTAGGTGGTAGCATATGCGGCTGAGTACTTGCTTATTTACATTGTTGACTTGAAAAATGGCAATGGCCCAAGGATAACTGGATAAGGATACATGAATTACATAAACTTGAGTTTACTGATACACTGGCTAAGTACATGAATCAAGTATTCAGGCTTTTAACCTTTTCACCTTCAGGGATGCTCTAGATTGCTGCTCTTTTCTGCAATACTAAGAACTGAGTCAACTGCTCTTTTGGTTTCTTCACGTATGCCACCTCGAAGCCATCCCCATTGTTCTCATGATTCGATGAGGTAAAAGGACAATGATGTATAATGTTTCGTGTTCACAACTTTGAAAAGATATCAAAGCCCTTATTTCAGTTATTGTTCAATGTTTTTAATCAAGATATCAGTTCTAACTTCTAACTGCTTTCCATGCTTTGGTGAATGGTGATATATGAGTTTTCTGCTAAAAATATCATTTGATGTCTATGGGTTTTGCCTGTTCTGAGTTTGGTTTATTGCAATCTGGATGTTATGGTTATGTCTTTTTTTAAAACAACAAGCTTAGATAGTCCATAGATAACTACCCGAGCTTACCCACTCCTCCATTTCTTTGGTAGTTTTATAGGCAGTTTCTGAGTTAGTTTATTTGCTTAGTTGGTTGTTCACTCTTGCAATATAGACAAATCAGTGTCCTTTTTTTCGTTTATAATCAATTTTTATGCTTGGATTTTCCTTAAGTAACAAATGGTGTGTAGTTGGAATTGAAGGAAGAGTCCAACGGAGGCGATGAGAGGAATGAAGAGTTTGACGGATGTTGTTCGAATTAGAGGTTCGTTTCTTGCCTTTTTTGTTTTATGAGATTCGTTTTGAATTAGAGGTTCGAATTATAGCACAAGCAAGAGCAGTGTCTTGCATCTGAAGTAGTGCATTTGAGACAGAAAAGGAACAACGCCGTATGCAATGTACCAAGCAAGCAATTCTCAGCCGAAAGATGGTGATTAATAACTGAAATCTTCATTGATAATCAGTAACAATAAATTCTTTATGGATTTGCATTGGCTTAGAAAAGAAACATTTCAAAGCTCAACATAAACAAAACAAAGAATGAAATCAATTTCAGGATCAGAAACAAGTGTCAATCAGCAATATGCATCTTTTGTGATAAAACTGCAATCATCACATCCAACAAAAGCAGGCAAAGAACAAACTGAAACACATTCAAAGTACAAATTAGAGGGAAATCGCGATATGTAAGCAGAATTTTCAAGTAATAGAAAGCTTATGACAATTAGCTAACTGTGTCGCAATGCCTGATTTGTGAAGGTTTTAAGTGATCAGATCCTTTGTTTGTCCAGCCAGCTATGATTCAAATAGTTTGATATTTTTGTAGAGGATGGTGATTTCTTTGACATCTAATAGAGCTGTTTGGAATGCTATTTTGAACAATGACGCTGTACGAGAGCTTAGAGAAGCAATTCTGCAAAGGTATGGCCAAGCTTTTATGTTGCGAAATGTATTTTGTACAATGAGTCAATGATACAATTTTCATTTGTTTTGGCCTTTTAGATATTGATCATATGAATCTTCTATTTTCCCGATTTGTTTTGGATGAAAAGTTTCAAGCCATTAATTTGTGAATAAATTTATTACTGTTACTCCAAGATCAATCTAAGATTCGTGAGTTTTCTGGCCGTATAAAGAAAATCTCTTCTTAGAGGCTCAGTAAACCTCATAAGTGAAAATAGTACTTACTTTCAAGAAATAAGTTTGATGAGTGTTTTGGCCTTCATTTCAATCCTTTGATATGCTTGAAAAACTAGATTCAATTTTAGCGATTCATTGTAAATTGTAATTTCATAAGTGATAACTGGATGAAGAAATATGATTGCATGAAACTAAATTAGAAGCCCTGTATGACAAGCACAAATAGCCCATCATGTTTTCTTCTTTTTTCTGTTGCTGCTATCCTGGCTGTATTTGCTATATGGAATTGATGATGAATTGAGCATGAATTTAGATGATATCAAGCTCAATTCCACACGAAATGCAAGTGAAGAGCTCAATCAAAGAGAATGAGAGAGAGAGAGAGAGAGGGAAGCAACTGATTCTTTCATTTCTGTAAAAATGAATGACTTGAGTTCTACAGCTGAACAGAAGAGAGTATATAAGCTATGTACAAGGTGACGTGGACAAACAAGGACCCTAAGATCCTAACTGCTATTTAACAACTTGATCAAACTAAAATGTAGTGTAATGAACTTCAACACTCCTCCTCAAGCTTAGAGTTAGGCAAACTGATTTCTAACTCCAAGCTTGCCTAGCAGTTTTGCATGTTGTACTTGATTTACCACTTCGGTGAAGACATCTGCAGGTTGCTCTTTGGTAGATATGTATTGAGTATCAACTTCCTTACTCATTACCAAGTTTTTGACTAAGTGACAATCATCCTCTATGTGCTTCGTTCTCTCGTGAAACATTGGATTTCTGGAGATGTGTAGAGCTGCTTGGTTATCACAGTGTAGAGTCACAGCTTGAGTTTGCTCAATTCTCAAGTCCTTTAACACCCTTACTAACCAAATTAATTCACAACATGTCATGGCCATTGCCCTGTACTCTGCTTCAGCAGTTGACATGGCGACAAAGGATTGCTTCTTAGTTCTCCAAGATATCAAGGCATCACCCAACAAGAAGCAATATCCAGTGAGAGATTTTCGAGTCATAGGGCAAGCTTGCCAGTCTGCATCACAGTATCCTCTGAGCTTCAAGTCTGATTTGCTTGACAAGAAGATTCCTTGACCTGGAGCCTGTTTGATGTACCTTAGCAGATGCTTTGCAGCTTGCCAGTGCACTATGGTTGGGTTTTGCATGAACTGACTGAGAATGTGAACTGAGTATGTGATATCTGACCTTGTCACAGTTAAGTAGATCAGTTTTCCAACTACTCTTCTGTACAACTTTGGCTTATCAAAGCTTTCTTCTTCACTTGTCAGTTTGCAATGCACATCCAGAGGCGTGGAGAGTGGCTTTGCATTCTCCATTCCAGCTTCCTCTAATAGCTCTATTGCATATTTCCTTTGATTCAACCACATTCCTTCATGGTTTCTATCAATTTCAATTCCCAAAAAGTACCTGGTATTTCCCAAGTCTTTAATCTGGAAATGCTTGTGTAGATGTTCCTTTAGTTTTCCTATCTCCTCCTTACTATTTCCTGTGATGATCATGTCATCCACATACACAAGTAAGGCTGTGAATGTACTCCCATCTTGTTTGGTGAACAAGGCATGGTCAGCTTCAGATTGAATAAAATTTGCCAGCTTTATCACTTGAGCAAACTTGGTAAACCACTGTCTTGGTGCCTGTTTTAGACCATATAGGGATTTGTTCAGCTTGCATACCATCCTGACCTTGTGCTCATCAATCCCACACTCCTCCTGAGCACAAGCAACATTGGTTTCCTTCTGTTTCTGAAGTCGTTTGAGTCTTTGATATTCTGGAGGAAGAGCCATGAATACCTCCTCCTCAAGCTCTCCATGGAGGAAGGCATTGGTGACATCCATCTGGACAGTGTGCCATCCTCTAGCAGCTTCCACAACAAGGAGAGTTCGAGCAGTCACAAGTCTGGCAACAGGAGCAAATGTCTCTGAGTAGTCCAGTCCTTCCACTTGAGAGAACCCCCTTGCAACTAATCTGGTTTTGTGCCTTTCTAGGGAGCCATCAGCTTTAAATTTGAGCTTGAAGAGCCACTTACATGTAACCCCTGATTGGCCAACAGGCAGGGGCATAAGTGTCCAGGTATCATTCCTTTCAAGGGCACCCAACTCCACTAGCATTGCATCACACCACTTAGGGCTTTGTATGTCATCATGGATGGATGAGGGTTCTTTGTGAGACACAACATTGTGTATAAAGGCATGATAAGAGGAAGATAAAGAGGAGTAGCACATAAAAGATGAAATAGGATAAAGGGGAGAAACCTTACTAGAATCAGACCATGCAGGTGGTGTCTTCATGGAGGCCATACTTACATAGTCCTTCATCCATATAGGTGGGTTATGGTTTCGAGAGGAATGCCTAATGACAATTTCAGTGGGTTCAGGGGCAATAGAGGTTTCAAAATCCATATGATCAAATGGATCCAGATCAGGTGGTGTAGTTGAAGATGCTGGTGAAATAGTTTCATGGAGATGGGTGTCCAACTTTGCAGGAACAGCAGTTGGTTGTACAACTTGCTCATTGGATGTGTCAAGGTGTGAGATATAGTCATATGGAAAGTAATGATCAATAACATCAGAGAGGGTAGTGATTTGTGTATGAGCTTTCTGGATGGTGTATTGAGAGTATGGAAAAATACGCTCAAAGAAAACCACATCCCTGCTTACTTGACATTTCCCAAGCTTTACATTGTAAACTTTGTAACCCTTCTGAGCATAAGGGTATCCCAGAAATATACATGGGTAAGATCGAGGATGAAACTTCTTTTTGAGAGGTTCAGTAGCAGTAGAGATGTAACATAGACAACCAAAGGTTCTGATATGAGAGTAATCAGGAGAGGTACCAAAGATCACCTCATGGGGAGATTTGTTTTGGAGAAGAGGATTGGGAAGTTTGTTTATGATGTAGGTGGCTGTAAGGATACAGTCACCCCAAAACTGCACAGGTACAGTAGATTGAATCATTAAAGATCGAGCAATCTCAAGGATGTACCTATGTTTTCTTTTAACTCTAGCATTTTGTTGTGGAGTGTCTTTGCAGGAACTTTGGTGGATAATACCTTTGTCTTGTAGAAAAGAGTTGACAGAGGTATTAAAGAATTCAGTTCCTAGATCACTCCTAACAACTTTGACAGTGGAATGGAACTGTGTTTCAACAAGTTTGATGAATGATTGAAGGTGATGAGACACCTCATGCTTATGTTTCATGAGAAATGCCCATACACCTCTACTCTTGTCATCAACAATAGTAAGGAAGTATTTGAAACCATGATAAGTGGAATGCTCATAAGGGCCCCAAACATCACAATGTAAAACTTGGAAAATGCATTCAGCATGTGATTTACTAAAAGCAAATGAGTTTCTTGTCTGTTTGGCCATGGGGCACACAAAACATACATGCTCATGAGAGCTATCTAAATCACTGTGTATGGCAGAAATGTGTTTAAGCTTGACAAAAGGTGCATGTCAAAGTCTAAGATGCCACAAGGCAGTAGTACTTGGAATGCTTTTATTTTGGCTAGGTAAAAAGATAGGAAATGGATTAAAATCCAGGGAAGTGTGAGCAGCTGCACTTAGTTTGAAGTCTGGAGAAGCTATGTCAGGATCCATGTAGTACAGCCCTCCATTCTGACTACCAAATGCAATGATCTTCTTCTTTGCTCGGTCCTGGACAAGACAATTTTCAGGTTGTAAGATTACATTGCAGTTTAGATCAATGCAGATTTTGCTTAGAGACAGTAAGTTGTATTTGAAATTTGGAATACACAGGACATTGTGCAAGGTGAGGTTGGCTATGTGCAATGTGCCTTTGTGAGAGATAGAAGAAGTACTTCCATCAGGCAAATGGATAAAGGTATTCAGTAAGGGTGTGCGATTTGTGAATAAAGACACATCATAGGCCATATGATCGGTTGCACCACTATCCATGATCCACAATTTAGAGACTTTAGATGCATTAAGGCAAAGGTTACCTGCTAGGTGAGATGCATGATTAGAGGAGTTTGAATTTCCAAGAAAGGATATGAAATTTGTCACCAGTTGCATATGATCTGGTGAGAGTTGAGCAAATCTTTCACCAGTTGCACCACTGCTGTCTGGAGATGACCCAAGCAATCCCTGAGATGAGGATGTGGAGCTGGTTGCATTTGCTTTGTGTCCCTTCTGATCCCCATATTTCTTGAACTCTTTCTTCTGCTCACCATAAGCACCATACTTCTGATCAGTGTATTTCTGCCCTTTGCCTAACTGTGGTTTATCTTTGCTTTTGGAGTGCCACTCAGGGTAGCCTATCAACTCTAAGCACTTCTCCATTTTGTGATTACCATTACAGTGACCACATTTATCCTTTCTAGGTTTGGAATCACCAGAGTTGTTTGCCATGAGAGCAGTGCTCTCAGATTGGCCATTTCTTACTGGTTTCCTTGCTAGATCATCCTGCAGCAATAAAGAATGAGCTGCACTCACATTCGGCAATGGCACAGTTAGCAGAATCTGACGCCTGCCATTATCATATTTCTCATTCAGTCCCATGAGAAATTTCATGAGTTTTGCCTCCTGATCAGCCTCTTCTTGTTACTTCTGCAGGTCGCATATACAACCTCCACACTTACAGACAATCGGAGACAATTGCTGTCAGTAGCCTTTGAGCTGTGTGAAATATTCAGTCAATTGAGCATTTCCTTGCTCACAATCAGATATCTGTTTCTTGATTTGGTAGATTAGTGGTCCATTCTTTTGACCGTAACTCTCTTCCAGATCTTTCCACATTTCATAGGCAGTCTCATACTCATCGATTGAATTATAGATTTCTTTAGAAACAGTATTCAAGATCCATGAACAGACAATATCATTACATCTATTCCATTGCATAAGATTTTCTTCAGTTCTAGCAGAAGCGGCATCAAGGATCCATACCTTGTTTTTCACCGAGAGCGCCTTCAACATTGATCGCTTCCATCGTCTGTAATTGTCCCCTGTAAGTTGGATTGTGGACAGAACCAAGCTCGAATTGTCCGACAGATGGATGAACAATGGACTCTGCAAGTCTGCGGCAGTAATCACTTCATTTCGTCGTCGCTCTACGGTCCTTTCTCTAACTCTCTCGCCATTCGGAGTCGGAGTCGCCATGGAAGCAAGAAACGAAGCTTCGAACACCAGATCAGAGATTTGCGGAAACGAATTGAGCACTCACAGATCACAGGTGAGAGTGCTCTGATACCATGATGATGAATTGAGCATGAATTTAGATGATATCAAGCTCAATTCCACACGAAATGCAAGTGAAGAGCTCAATCAAAGAGAATGAGAGAGAGAGAGAGAGGGAAGCAACTGATTCTTGCATTTCTGTAAAAATGAATGACTTGAGTTCTACAGCTGAACATAAGAGAGTATATAAGCTATGTACAAGGTGACGTGGACAAACAAGGACCCTAAGATCCTAACTGCTATTTAACAACTTGATCAAACTAAAATGTAGTGTAATTAACTTCAACAGGAATTTTGTATGTTCAAAACTTGTATCTTGGTAGTTATAAACAACCTTTCTTCTTGTCCTGGAATTTACAAATTTCCTGATTTTGTGTAGCTGTGTTAATTAAGATGGTTAATCAGCAATTGGCTGGAGTTCATATAGCATCTGCAGCCGAGGCTTCAGCATTTGGGGCGTATCTTGGTCTTCATACAAGAACTCTTTTTTATTTTATCAAAAATAGTGGAGGAACATCATGGTAAACCAGTCTATTCCTTTGATTGCCACAGGTCCACAACTTCTTTTATCGTTTATCAAAATAGTGCTGATTGATGGTGTTTGAAGCTAGAACATCAACATTGTTTTACTTTGGTGCATTCTCTTTCTACAGATGTGACTAATGGTAGCTATATCTAAAGATGTTGTAAGCCTTTTTTGTTTTATGTTTGGGTTTTAGAAGTACTCCTGCAAGACAATGGTTCATTCATTTTGTCATTTTCAGTTACTATAAATCAATACTCCCTCCCATCAACAATAAGTGTCGTTTAAGCTTGAGCATAAGTTTTAAGAAAAAATATCAATTCACACAATACATAACCATAGATAATCTATACGAGATTTGAACTTCTATCTTCTAAAACGAATTGATTAATATGATAACATCTGAAAAATAAGATAAATATACTTAGATTAATTTTAAAAATCCCGTGCGTAGCGCACGGGGTATAGACTAGTTCTCCTTACATCTTAAACTCATGTAAATTTTACACATTTGTCATAAATATTATTATAATATTAAGTATTTAATTATATATATATATATATATATATATATGTTACATGTGAATGAATCATCCTAGAAAATGCATTGCCCTTAATTATCCCTGTCGCCTATCCACTGCATCTTCCACACAGCCCAATCCAGGTTTTCAATTGCCGCCTTTATCAATTGAATCAAATTCGAAAGTCAAGAGTGATGATCGTACCGTTAGGCCGATCATCTTGACAATGGGAGGGATGTACATGCCGAGTGAGGCACGAGTTGCTTTGTAGAAGGGGGAAACTAATGAGCTACTTTGGATGAGATGAAAACGAGTCCAATTGATTGGAGAGGCATGTTTACATGTGTTTGATGATATGCGAAGATTATTGGCTCGAAAGCTCTTTGAAATTTGAGGTGAACACATGTAATTTTGGCATGCATCCTACGTGTTCGATGAAATGTCCAAATAGAGAACTATGGGAAAAACGGAACCTGACATTCAGTAATATTTTGTCTCCTTATCTTTTGCAATTATAAGCCTAATTTTATTAAGATTTGAATTTTTGTATAAGCAGCAATGATCTCACATATCACTCGGAATTCCTAAGTGAAGGGTGTTGGATTTCTAATCTCTGTGTTTCATTTCATAGTGTGCAATTTTAGCTCTGCAATTCAATTCTCCAACTCAAATTTTCTGAGTTAGTGCAATAGGTATGCATGTATACAGTTACACAGTAGCAAGTCCCTGCTATTTTTACAACTGTAGGGTAAATAACATGCCACTGTAAATTTTCTGATGATGTACACTGTCAGTATCCTCTCTCTCCCCTGTATTTGATGAGATGCTTCATGGACCAAATATAAGCATCCAGGTTAGCCTTTGTCGTTTTGATTTCCTGCCTTCCTTGATTTCCCCTTTGATTTGTGAAAGGTCCAACCAACCAACCAATATAACGGTCTCGATAAGCGCAGCCAACCCACAAAGAGCAGAACCTCAGGCATATCCACCTCCACGATCTGCTGGAAATGGACTCATCGCCTGTTTGGTCTTAGATGACATAAACTCCAATTTGGTTATGCCTAATAATGGTAATGCTAGAGCAAAAGCAAGCTTTGATTGGCTTGCGGTAAGCAGCTTAAATTGAAAGTGGCTATATAGTGAGATGGCTATAGGTTTCCCTAAACTACAATGATTTTTCTACAAACGAAGATTGTAGAAAATGGAAAATTTTCTGTCCCCTGATATTGATTTCTCTTTTATCAAAAAAACAATGATGAAATACTTGCTGCTTAGTGTCTGTTCTTTTGAGCTGTTTCCCCTGATGACATTAGGGATAGCATTTGCTTAACATGCCATTTCTCCGGTTTTCTTCACTTTGTAATGTCTAACTTGATTCATATATAAGGTGTTGTGACCTGCCTTGCTGAAAGAGTTCTCTGCAATTTTTCATTTATTTCTGGTTATTTTGCTGCAGGAGCATATGGTCTGAAAGCAGATGTTCATGACATTGCAAAACTTATAGATTCCATTTCTTTAAACGGTCTCCTTGATGGAAGTTACAGCTGCCCTATTGTATCAAAAAGAGAAAGGAAAAGGGCCTGCTATCGCAAGTGAGAATATTCCGAATTTAGTCAGAAAGGCTTTCTCTATCCTTCAATCTCGAGGATTTTCATGGGTTGATAAACATTATGACGATATAGATGCAGCTTTTACCAAGAAACTCTCTTCATTACCAACCTCTGACCCATGGATGACAAGCAATTTAGATGTTGACGAAGAAAGTAGCACGAAATCAGATTTTTCACATACCAAGGTAAAGATCACGGGATGTGAAATCTTTTGTATTTGGCATATTCACACAACAGCGGATTATACCTTGACTATCACCCTAAACGGTTGTTAAGTGGCAGCGAGTTAATGAGTATGATGTCACAGTTTGATTCCTCAACAACTAAGCAAATAATACCAGGGAATGTCACTTGAGAATAGACATTTATGCTACTTATTTTGGTAAAATCTTTTCTCTTGCAACATCATGTTATCTTTTGGTTGCCAGAATATTAAAGTTCTTTTTTTTTTTGGTGGGAAGAATATTAAAGTTCTACTTTCTCTTAAAACTAAATTATACACATATGTCGAGTAGTTAACTTATCAGATTGCTATTATTCTAAGACTGCTTAATATCCTTTTCTCTTGCAAGTGTATAATCATTATTGGGTCATGATTTCTGATGCTTTTGATGATATAGCTGCCACCTTTACCTCAAGAAGCGTTTATTATTGTGATACTATGGGGATGCTGGTTCTCTAGAACTATTTATTATGCATCTTTTAATATCTTCCCCTCAGGTACTACAATCTGATACCAATAATGAAACCCCTCCCTACACCAGTGATCTTCCGCTGTATCACCCCAGAGATGTTATTGAAAAGTTGACATTTCCTCCCATGGATCTGGATTCCCTGCTGCAGGATGCAGCCAAGCCTGGAATATTTTCAAGATGTAATGAATCTCGTCCAGGGAAGCCGGTGTCCCGACGAGCTGCATTGTCCACTTTCTCTTGGTCCCATAATCATAGTGGCCACAGCAAATCCAATTCTGATTCAGTTAAGGCGTCAAGTAGAAGTTCTTGTCAGGGTAGATGGTTAGACTGTTGGCTTCTTGGGAGGTGTCACTGATTCTTTTGCAAATGTGGAGTCTCTCGCTTATGAGTTATGACTATAGTTTAGTTCCAGCAGGTTCAGTGAAGTACATTCTTCCCAAAGCTCCAAACACTCTTCTAAAGTTAGTAACATCCTTTCTTGCGAGCAGGTTTGATCTTCCTTGATTTATCCAACATCTTGTCAGTCTCCTCCAGGTAAGAGAAACCTTTCCTATGAAAGCCTATTTTACTTGATTTTCATTACACTTTTTTTTCTCCGACTGCTGAATCTGGAAGCAATTCAGACCTTTAGTTGCTGTAAATGGGAATTTGTTTCTGATCTCAAAGTGGATCGGTTTACCTATCGCCTATCGGTTTCATGCTACAGTTTTAGTATATGTTGCATCTGTCACTTGGTAGAAATCATCTGAGATCTTGTGCTATGCGCCTATGCAAGGTTCTTGTACTCTGTATCTTTTAGGGCAGATGAAGAGAAAATTAAAAAATGTTTAAACCTAAGGTTTCTAATGAAACATCCATTGCATATGATCAAGATGAAACCAAGGTTTCATATTCTTAATCATCATTACATTAATATATGTGGATGAAAAAGGGTATGAGTACTTTTTCATTACAAGAAAAAGAAAACAAATTTTAAAAGGGGAAAAGTTTACCTCTCTCTACAAGGGTAAACTCCTTCATTTCATTTACTCAAGGTTTAGGACTCTAGGTTGGGTTTACCTTATAGTTATCTTAAGATAACGAAAACTTTTGGTTGTGGGGTCTCTTATTGACCTATTGTCCCTGTGAATTTAATTCATAGTCAAATAGGTAGTTTATTTTTATACTGGATGCTGCTTCTTGGTCTTTTCTCATGCTCATGTAAATACTTGTGGATGAGTTTTTGGTGCATATCAAGATTAACAAAACTTATTGTGATAGGCGTATATTAATCTTGTGTGAGATATTAACATTTAATTGTCTTGTATTTTTCCCTGTTTAATTGACAGCTTTACATTCTCCCGGGGAAGTGACTGCTGCTCAGGGCTCAGGCCCTATATGATATCGCAAACACTAAATCAAATGAAGCAACACATGATATCATAAAATGACCAAATCAACCTTCCCAGAAGGCAATGAAAACTCACAAATCAAAATCAATCCAGAGCCCTGAAAACATTTCGTCGCCCAAATCTGAAGCGATGCGAGACAGCAGTATCAAATCCATGGACCACGCAACACATTTGAAGAAGTCGAACCTCTTGTCTTCTGAAAAGAAAGACCATTCAGCTCACATTAGCAACCCTAGACCCCAACACCTGTTGTCAGCTCCACGATCAAGCAGGTCTTCTCCAGTCAAAGCATCCAGAGAACCCCCTTCGGACACTAATAGACACCACACCAAATGGTAAGCATCCCGAAACCATCATTTATCGCTCCTCCTCGCAGGGGCTTGGATAAAACCATCATAGGCAACAACAGAAGTTGAGGAAAGTGCTGCAGATGGACTGGAACCGGGGAAAAGGCCAACTATGATGATTTGTTGTAGTTTTTCATTTTCCCCCCCCTGTGCACAAATGTATTGTACTACTTATTATGTTCTGATGTGGAATTCAAGGTACATCCTAAATCCCCAAAAAGAAAAAAACAATGGGAAAATATTGTTGTATATATGAAGCCAGATTTAGGCGAGGGAAACAAATTTTATGGGTGTAAGAAAGAAAACAGGGAGGAGTGGACACCTGTTCAGGAAATTATTAGCCTTGTAAAATGTAAAGGGCATTTTGCAATTTTCCCTTTCGGACCTTCAATCTGTTATGTATGGTATGGTATTGTATTGTATTTTGGCTACTCTAGGTGTCGGCATGTCTTAAATTATTGTGTAAGAATTTGGTCATGTAGCAGGAATCTACTAACTAGTTAAATTATTTTGTTTCATAGTGCTGCAGCTAATGTCATGTTCTTATGATGTCCCTTTTATACATTTACTGAATTCGGAATTTAGCGCCGATTAATGCTTTTAGAGGGCAGATGAAGACAGGATCAAGTCGATACATTCTTCAGTTATCTACTAGCTAGTGATTCTCTGGCAGCTGGATCAGATCGGAGTCCTAGATTGTTTTGAGTAGGGTTGGCATGGTACGGTAACCACCAAAAACGGGTGATTACCACGTACCAACCACAAACTGGTGATACGCACATTTTCATACCACGTACCAACCACAAGTCATGGTTACCGCATATGTGGTAACCACGACTTGTGGTTACCATCGGTACATTACCATGGTTACCAAGCTGTAATTATGTTTGTATTTTTTTGAAACCGCTTGGCTACCTTTCGGCAGTAATCAAAGTTATCGAACGAAAAAATATGGTTACAAAAAATAATATGGTTACCACCTATTAAAAGTTCAAATAAATCAAGTTTTCAACCTAAAGTACAAACCGGTTCAAAGTTTTGAAATAAACCAAGTTCAATGGTTCAAACATTCAAAAGGTTCCTATAATTTCAAACAAAACAAGTTCAAAGTGTTGGATTAGGTTTGCTAGGTCGCCCGGATTTGTTTGCTTGTCATTACTTAGCTAGTTTGCACCTTTTGTTATTGTCTTGTATGTTTTGACGGTTCACCGTCTGCCGACTTTGTCGGCCCCTCAAGTCTCGAAGTGTCAGGCCTGTCTGGCTCTCAAATTTTTACCATATAAAAAAAAAACAAAAAACACAAGTTCAAAGTCTTCAAACATTCAAAATGTTCCTACTGTGTCTAGTAGAAAAAGTAGAAATGACCAATGTAGGTCAAAATCAAAACACAAAATATAAATTAAAAAACTTAAAATTTAAAGGTAATAACAATAAAACATTAAATAAAAAAAAAATATATATATATATACTTGGTAACCATGGTATTAAGATTTTATTACCATTACCGTACCACCTTCACGTGGTTACCACCAAGATGGTTACCATCATGTTGGTTACCACAAGTGTGGTTACCAACATAGTTGGTTTGTGGTTGGTACCGTGATTGGTATGGTAATTTCCGTACCATTTGCCAGCCTTAGTTTTGAGGGACCTCAACCACCGTAGAAGGAGACACCAAGGTCATAATCTTTCATTACATACAATTCACTTGTTGTTCTTTCTATCAAGCCAGGCCAGGACTTCCAACAGAGGCTATTCTTTCTATCAAGACTATGTTGGGAATGAACAACCATCAACACTGAATTCCCCTTTGGCCAAATCACTTCAATCCCAGGTCATATAAAATTAATTCACTTTTTGTTCTCATAGGAGCATGTTCTGAAGAGGGATGCCTAGTGTACGAGTACATGGAGAATGGCTCGTTGGAGGAGAGACTATTCCGAACCAACCACATGCCTCCAATCACACGGTAAGACAAGTTGAGGATAGCATGGGAGGTCGCATCTGCCCTTGCCTTCCTCCACAACACCAAGCTATTAGCCCAAGACAATCATCCATAGAGACTTGAAGCCAGCAAACATATTGCTTAATCAAACCTTGATCAAAACCTCGTGCGTAAGGAGCATGGATTTCTAAATATTATTTCAAATATATTTTTATTAAAAATGGATTTAAGTTGGAGGTTTTGGATATTTGGAAATCCCTGTCCTCGATTCAATATTCATATTTTAAAATCCTGAAAGCGGATTCCAGTCTAATTTTGAACTTTTGAAGATTTATTCCGTCTTTTCACCTCGGGATTTGGAAGTGTCTTCGGATGTCAATATCCTCTCGATTTTGAAACTTTAGTTGACCGAGTTGGGATGAGATCGAGAGAGCGGGATTTGGGAAATAACTTTCGAGAATTCGAATTTCGTGTCTTTAGGACCACCTCCACCTTGTTTCCCTTCCACTCACTTTGTCTTCTTCCTCCCTTGAGCATCCGAATTCTCAGCTCAATTTGAGCCTTGTGATGATTTTGAAATTCAAGGAACCTTCCTCCCACCTTCCCCATTTCCCATTGAGGCATAACGCCCATACCTTGCTTTACCTTTCCTCATCTTTGTACCCCCCTTAACAATGAAGAACAGAGATGATGAAATAACTCATGAATAACAATATGAAATCAAATCCTCACAATTCAACTAACCATGACTTCGAATCACATACGAAACTATGAGTTTAGCAACTCATAATCAACGTCTCTCTCTCTCTCTCTCTCTCTCTCTCTCTCTCTCTCTCTCTATTGTTCTTTCACACAATCCATGCCATCCACGACTGTAAACATAATAGAAATAACCTAATAGTCTTAGACAAAACCCTAGAGAATAAAATAATAACAAACAAATAATAATATCTTTGGACGAAATCAGATTTGCTGACTCCGCATGACCGGAGGGTGCCGGTATAATAGCGGCGGGCGCCACTACTCTAGCTCCACGATTCTTCTTCGTCTTCGACATTACACTCCTTAGGTCCCTTGATGATCCTTCCTTGGCCTCTCTTATGCTCCAAAACCATCTCTTCCGGATCTCTCAAGCCTCCCTTCAAGCTCAGATTGTAAAACTGCAGAATAAACGCAAAATAGCGCAGATTCCAAACTCGAATACTCCAAATGCACGAGAATGTAAATAAGACAAAACACATGCAATATGAACCCTCAAATGCAATAAAACCTACCTATAATGCCTATCTAAAATATGCATTATCAAACTCCCCCACACTTAAGCTTTTTTTTTTTTACAGTAGGGAAACATTAGGAGCCTAACCCCAGTATCATCCTGAAGGATGATGTTACAAAATTCCCTGTGATAGGGGATAATCTGTAAATTACAGATAATACCTTTTCTAGCTATATAATCCGTTGACTTATTTGATTCTCTGTAGACATGACGGATATCTGCCATTGAAAATTCTTATTTAAGCTTGTTAATATCTTCAATTTGTCGCATGACTTCCCATCTTGGCGGTGGATGTCGATTAATAGACTTAACCAAAATTTGGTTATCACTTTCTACGATGATCTTCGTCAAACCTTTCTACTTTGCGCATTGCAGCCCCAAAAGAATTGTTGAGGCCTTCTTTTGAATGATTGAACCTTCAATAATTTCCTTATGAAAGATATCAACAATCTGACCTTCGGAATCCCAAATAATTCCACCAATCTGACACTTGCTAGAAAGGGTAATAGAACCATCTACATTAATTTTGTAGATAGTTCTGGGTGGTCTACTCCATTTGGCAGTAGCCCTTCTGTTTCTGCCTCTTTTCGTTTATGAGCTTCTGCAATCTCCATGGTCCCAATCGAGCAGAGTTTGTCTGATTCTTTGGACTACTTGAGTTACACCATTCAATTTCTTTTGCTTGAAAATTTGCTCATTCCTAATTTCCCAAATGACTTGCCAGATGCAAGCTAGATCTTCAAATTTGTTATTTGCTCTTCTGATTTGTTCTAGATTTGCATGGATGAGACCTGGATTATTGAGCTCAAGAAAGAACATACCTGTTTGTTGTTCATATTGCGCTATTTCTTCTCTGACAAATCTACATCTTGTAAATTGATGAGTCGCATCTTTCTCTGATTGATCACAGAGAGAGCATTGACTGGGAACTCTATTAACATACCTGTTAAGGCAGGCATTCGTCGGAAGGCCATCTATTTTTATTTTCCAAAGAAAGTTCTTAATTCTGGGGGGTAGTTTTAGCTTCCATATCCAAGTGTGTGAATCAGACTAATGACTTGGGGACACTATAATGTTTCTAGTTGAATTGGTGGTGAAAATCCTTTCTGGATCAGGCTTCCAAATCATCTCATCATAGGTTTGGCAAGTGGGAATTTTAATTGCAAGGATCTTTTGGATTACCTCATGAGGAAACATTTGTTTTAACAGATCTTCATTCCATAGATTCCTGTCAGAGATAAGATCGTTAACTTTCATTGATAGGTCATAGGAACCCATATAGTTTTTTAGGTTGATAGATAGAAATCCATGGGTCATGCCAAACATTAATATTGGTGCCATCCTTAATGAGTCAGTGAATTTATTCTTCAAACTTTTGCCTTAATGTGAGGAGTCTACCAAATTGCCAAGAGGTTTCCTTATTACTAAAATTTCTTATGTTTTCATTTTGAAGGTATTTTTCTTTTATGATTTTCACCCAAATACTATCCTCATTTTTATAGAAACCTCAAGCAAATGAAGAATAAACATAAATCAATGCACCCCAACAGGAGATTCCTTCACAACTTTACCTCATCATAAGCAACATCAAACCAAGTGCAAATATGAATAAGGCACATAAACATCATAACATGTATATGGATGATCAATGAAAATCTTTAAAAAAAGACTCCGTTCGACGGGGTTGTAATGGGGATTTGTAGAAACATAACACAAAACAACTTAAAAATTGTATTTGGTCATGTTGTGCTTTCAATTCTATGAACCAAGATTCCTAAAACTTCCAACATAACACAAAACAACTTAAAAATCACATCAAGCTCACATAAGAATATAAACTCTCAAAATATATTCACTAAGCTCTCAAAATAAACATAAACTCTCAAAATAAACATTTATTCATCTCTCATATGCAAAAATAAATAAACTCTTATTCATCACTTTTTTCTTCTTCTTTTCTTTCTTTTTTCTTTTCGATTTTTCTCTTTTTTTTTTTTCTTTTCTATTTGACATTTTTTTCTTTGTTTTTTCTTTGAGCCAAAAATGATTGAAATACAATATGAAGAAAAATAAGCACATAGGATTACATCTCTCTCAAAACCTCTCAACAATAAACACAAACATAGCTTTTCTCTCAAAACTAAAAATAACATCCATAACACCCTCTAAATCCCAATTCTCGGATGAGTCAGGTTTATCATAGGCTAGGAAACATGAATTTTATGGAAGTTGAAAAGAAAAGGCTAAAGGCTCAAATAGGCTTAAAGCAAAGACATGATGTAGGGTAGATATGGATAAATATAGGATAAAATGTGCCTCTATCACTTGAACCAAATTCATCTTCATAGATATCTTCCACACTCATTCCTTCTTCAGCTAAATCGCTGATAAGTTCCCAAAGCCCTGATGGTCCTGGTTCACACAAGCCTTCCTCAAAAACAAATATAAGGTATTGAACTATCTTTATAGATGTGAATACTCTAGAAAGAAAAGCACCATCTCGTGAATGCCCTCTTTGATACTTTTTGAGGGCCGATTCTCCACAAAGTCTAGCACCTTTGAAAGATATTGGGAAAAAATTTCACCTCGTAGATGCAATAAATTCATTGTAAAAGATTAGCAACGGGGTGTCAAAGACCGTCAGATAGGTCCTCGACAATAGTTAATAAGAAAACACACTAAATTTTAAACAACGCTCCCCAGCAACGGAGGAAAAATTTGACGAGCGGTGAACCGATCGTTGATTCTCACCAAAGATAAATAACCAATACTCAACACTAGTATAGTGAATAAGTACAGGTGTCGATCCCACATAGAGCGTGTATTTAGTATGATTTTCTGTCAACTATATGATGTCTCTAAAGTAGCCATGTTTTTATGCACATTTTAGTTTCATATTCTATACACTTTGCATATTTCGGGTTGGGAATACGTCGAATTTATGTAGTATATGCTTATTTGCCAGAAATGGAGATCTACATAAGTTTTTGTTTAATATTGCAGAATATGGAGCCATTTCGGAAGAAAACCAAGAAGCAAAGACGGGAGCTCAAAGCTACTCGATATCGACAGGTTTTAGTCGATATCGACAAAACATGTCTAGGCACATCACTGATCAAGGACGGCCATGTCGAGAAGCTGAAGACGAGACAACCTGACTCCAGGAAACTCCTCGATATCGAGTTGGTTACTCGATATTGACTAAGCCCTGAAGATCATGCCCGGAGTCGAGGAGAGCCTGATCGAGGATGCCGAGGAGCGTTACCCGACCTGACCAGACAACCCGGACACCAAGCATCACCCGTACTCGATATCGAGAAAAGTCCTCGATATCGACAAGCGTAGAGCACCAGTCCGAGCTGATCGAGAAGAAGCTACCCGACGTGACTGAGCCAGCCAAGTCGAGAAAGCCACACTACTCGAGATCGAGTAAGCCTACTCGAGATCGAGGAAAGCCACCCTGAGATGCGTTACGCGGTGTGAGCTGTTCTACTCAGATTGGGATTCCTTAGGGCCGAAGCTTGCCGAGTCTATCCGAGATCTATCAACAACTATCATGGAAGAGAAGATTTATCCACTTGAAGACTTTTAGATATAATTTCCTTTTTAGATTTAATTATGTTATTCCATTTATTTATCCTTAAAGATTTTAGATATGGATTTAGATATAGATAGATGTTTCTATCCCTGATTAGCAAGGATTAGAAGGTCATAAATAAAGCCCATGAGGCTGATTTTAGGATTCATTCAATTCAAGTCAGAAGTGAGAGAAGTAGTTCACAGAGACGTTTAGGAGTTCGAAGGTTTTAGGGTTTTGGCGTTCAACGAAAGTTGGAGTGCCGAGATTGTAAAAGCTTTGAATATAGTTTAATGCAAGTTTCTTTTAAATCAATGATGTCTGAGGTTGCAATGAAGCGCGAGTAGTCCACCCATTTCTAGGGTTGGGGTGAGCCTGACGATAGCCCTGCATGTTTGAGGTAAAGATCCAACTTTTATCATGTTTTGAGCATCTACTACTTGTTATGTGTTTATTACCCATCTAATGGAGGTCCATGCTAACAACTTGGATTGTAAACATAAAATCGGTAGATACAATTAGGGTTCTTTAAAGAGTTGTCTAATTGTTGGAAAAGGCGAAAGCTTGGTCCTTCGATGCAATTTACATGATTATCTGTTTTATTCCTGCCTTATGCATGCTTGGTTATTATTGTCGTAAACCCCAATCTTGGAAGTTTTCCACACATAGTTTTCGAGTCCCAAAGCATTTGCCTTTACTTTATTTTCGTTTTAAGTTTCTGTCTTACTCGATCTCGACCAAACTGGTCGATCTCGAGTTACTGATCTTCGATTCCAGAATCGCTGTAGCTTCTGTGTGCAGGAACTCGAACAAGACTCATCGACATCGACAAAGCTTACTCGATCTCGAGTAAAGCCTAGTCGAGATCGACTACACCCTGTGACTGCTGCTGCGCCGTTCGACTTGTCCGATCTTCTGTCGACTTACCTTAGTCGAGATTTAGAACACCTGTGGTCGACTTCTGTCCGTGAGGTTTCTCCGCTACCTAGGCTCCGTTGACACGCTTCCTCGTGGATCGATCCTGAATTGCCACTACTGCATCAGAAGGAGGTCTTGTAATTATTTGCGTGGGCAGAATCTGGTTTGATTTATTTTATTATATTTTAAACTCGATTTCCTCCTATCAACAAATTGGCGCCGTTGCCGGGGAAGCTATCCTTCGCGCCTTAGGTAGTTAAATCTCATGTTTGCTTTGAGGTAATTTGCAGGTGTATGCGTCGTTCTGGTCAACCACCTGAGTTTGACGCCTTAGCCGATCCGGAACGTCTTATACACATCCAGGCTAAACTAAAAAGAGCCATGGCGGCCGCAGAAACACAAGAACAACTAATACAGAGGCCAACCAAGGAACTAGCCGCCAAGGATGCTGCTATCGCCGATGAGAAAGCAGAAAGAGAGCAGGAAGTTGAGCGAAGACTGCGAGCGGAAACTGAGCTCGCCCAAGGATGCATGTTTAAATTTTTGCATTGTCTTAGTTTTTATACCCTAACTTAGATGTCCTATGAAGATGAATAATGATTGACTTGATCATGTTAATCCTATGGCATGTTTGGAAGGTTTAGCCTAAGTCCTTGAAATTGTTTTTATGTGGATTGTGAACTTGTGATAAAATTGAGCACATATGATCCTAAGCTAAAGGTTAAAATCCAACAAAATTTGTCCTAGTGAGAATTTTGGCCTTGTAGGGAGAACATTAAAAATCCCTCTGCTTTCTTGAGTGTATTTACTCTTCCTATGCATCTCCAAATATTGTGATAGTTATTCAAAGCCAATGCATTTATATGTTTATGTGAATGAGAATTAAATGATGGAGGCACCTTTTAAGCCAATTTTATCCTCTCTTTACCTACCCTGCATTATCCTTTCTTGAAGCCAGAACATTAGCCTGAGACTTTTATTATAAACTCCACAAAATTATCCTTAGCCAAATTGAGCCTGACCCTATTTGGGAATTAAGACTTAGAGTTGGTTGAAATAATGGTTTGTGGAAGAAATAAGCTTGTGTTTCATTTCAGGTGAGGAGGACTTCTGAACTTATTTGGTTTTATATTTTTATCTTGCTATGCATACTATGTAAAAGGATTTTTGGCTCACCCTATAAATGCACTAGTTTTAGTTTTATTTTATTTTCGTTTCAAAAAAAAAAAAAAAAGAGAAGAGAAAGTTTATGTTTATGAATAAAGTGCATGAGCCAAATTTACCTTATTTCTTTCATTGTCGCAAGATTCATACTTCGAAGAAGTTAATTAAGTTTGAAAGGTTATGTACTTCATTGAGATAAGTTGGAGAGTTTGGTTGATGCATATGATTGAGAGTTATGGTTTGGTTGAGTTGTGTTGGAGATTTAGGAGTCTTGATTCCCGAATTTTATTAAGCACCACATGGCCAAATAATTCCATGCCCTTTTATTTCTTACCAAGCCCCATTACAACCCCGCCGAATGGAATCTTCTTTGAAGATTTCCATTGAGTGAAGTCCTCCTGATGATTCTTGTTGCATTTACATAATTGGTTGCGAAGTGGATTTATATTTAAATTGCAATGTTTATGAGATTGTATATGGAATTGAGTTGAGAGTTGATCTTCATAGCCTAACCACATTGAGAGTTGAGTGTAAACACATTATCCTTGTGAGGTTGAATTTATATTGCCTATGCCCATGGATCGCTCATATATGTGTGATGACGTTAAAATTCACTTGTCTTACATTGCTACTACTTTTGAGATGTTGCTTTTGACAAAGGCGAAGACTTGAAGGATGTGTTGTAGGTCTTGGTTATTGTTTGGTTATTGCTTGAGGACAAGCAAGTCTAAGTATGGGGTGATTTGATGTCTCTAAAGTAGCCATGTTTTTATGCACATTTTAGTTTCATATTCTATACACTTTGCATATTTTTGGTTGGGAATACGTCGAATTTATGTAGTATATGCTTATTTGCCAGAAATAGAGATCTACATAAGTTTTTGTTTAATATTGCAGAATATGGAGCCATTTCGGGAGAAAACCAAGAAGCAAAGACGGGAGCTCAAAGCTACTCGATATCGACAAGTTTTAGTCGATATCGACAAAACATGTCTAGGCACATCACTGATCAAGGACGGCCATGTCGAGAAGCTGAAGACGAGACAACCCGACTCCAGGAAACTCCTCGATATCGAGTTGGTTACTCGATATCGACTAAGCCCTGAAGATCATGCCCGGAGTCGAGGAGAGCCTGATCGAAGATGCCGAGGAGCATTACCCGACCTGACCAGACAACCCGGATATCACGCATCACCCGTACTCGATATCGAGAAAAGTCCTCGATATTGACAAGCCTAGAGCACCAGTCCGAGCTGATCGAGAAGAAGCTACCCGACGTGACTTAGCCAGCCAAGTCGATAAAGCCACACTACTCGAGATCGAGTAAGCCTACTCGAGATCGAGGAAAGCCACCCTGAGACGTGTTACGCGGTGTGAGCTGTTCTATTCGGATTGGGATTCCTTGGGGCCGAAGATTGCCGAGTCTATCCGAGATCTATCAACAACTATCATGGAAGAGAAGATTTATCCACTTGAAGACTTTTAGATATAATTTCCTTTTTAGATTTAATTATGTTATTCCATTTATTTATCCTTAAAGCTTTTAGATATGGATTTAGATATAGATAGATGTTTCTATCCTTGATTAGCAAGAATTAGAAGGTTATAAATAAAGCCCATGGGGCTGATTTTAGGATTCACAGAGACGTTTAGGAGTTCGAAGGTTTTAGGGTTTTGGCGTTCAACGAAAGTTGGAGTGCCGGGATTGTAAAAGCTTTGAATATAGTTTAATGCAAGTTTCTTTTAAATCAATGATGTCTGAGGTTGCAATGAAGCGCGAGTAGTCCACCCACTTCTAGGGTTGGGGTGAGCCTAACGATAGCCCTGCATGTTTGAGGTAAAGATCCAACTTTTATCATGTTTTGAGCATCTACTACTTGTTATGTGTTTATTACCCATCTAATGGGGGTCCATGCTAACAACTTGGATTAATTGTAAACATAAAATCGGTAGATACAATTAGGGTTCTTGAAAGAGTTATCTAATTCTTGGAAAAGGCGAAAGCTTGGTCCTTCGATGCAATTTACATGATTATCTGTTTTATTCCTTCCTTATGCATGCTTGGTTATTGTTGTCACAAACCCCAATCTTGGAAGTTTTCCACACATAGTTTTCGAGTCCCAAAGCATTTGCCTTTACTTTATTTTCATTTTAAGTTTCTGTCTTACTCGATCTCGACCAAACTGGTCGATCTTGAGTTACTGATCTTCGATTCCAAAATTGCTGTAGCTTCTGTGTGCAGGAACTCGAACAAGACTCATCGACATCGACAAAGCTTACTCGATCTCGAGTAAAGCCTAGTCGAGATCGACTACACCCCGTGACTGCTGCTGCGCCGTTCGACTTGTCCGATCTTCTGTCGACTTACCTTAGTCGAGATCGAGGACACATGTGGTCGACTTCTGTCCGTGAGGTTTCTCCGCTACCTAGGATCCGCTGACACGCTTCCTCGTGGATCGATCCTGACTTGCCACTACTGCATTAGGAGGAGGTCTTGTAATTATTTGCGTGGGCAGAATCTGGTTTGATTTATTTTATTATATTTTAAACTCGATTTCCTTCTATCAACACTATACAGAATAAAGAGGGAAATAACAAAGCAGAGAAAAGTAACAAAGCAAGTGATTAGTGTGAATGCAGTTGTAACCAAAGTAATAATGAGTGGATTAGTTTCATCTACTTATCTCGACATGGTTGATTATTCAGGATCTTCTTATTATTACCCTAGGGACCGGTTTGTGCATAAAGTTGAATAGCTTCCTGATTCAATCACTACCAACTCCCTAAAATCTTACACAGGGTTAGAGAAGCATTGAGTCCCTAGTCTCCATAGCACGTAAATCAGCATCTCTCCCGCATTGTCGACATGTCACCTAGTGGTCAACCCAACTATCGCTTCCGCTAGAAGAGCTGATTTCCACCTGTTGATTCCTTACACAATCCAGACTCCCAACCTATTCATTAGGACGTGTTTGCTACTATAGAGGTTCGATCCGCATGAGAAAAGGTAGTCAAAACCCTTAGCTAGATGCAACTCAGTCTAGGCGATTAATCAAGACAAAGTAACAATATAATAACTATTTAATCGCAAAGGAAACGAGATAATAAGATAAAAAGAACCTGGGTTAATAATCAAGTAGATGAGTGGAAGATTAGCCTAGCATGGCTATCTTCATACAAAACATAAAAGAAAAGAGAAAACCTAGGGTTTTCGCTCCACATGGGAGGCGGAATCCTAAAAGAGAGAGGAGAATGATGTGTAAATTGTATTGTATGTTTGAGAAGAGAGCCTATTTATAGTGCTCAATTCCTAGGAGTCAGCAAGCCTTAGTGTGGGAGAAAAGCCCAATGAGCCAGATTCATCCTTGGAAGATTTGTTGAGATTTGGTGATTGGTGGGCGCCGATGGGCATCAGAACGGGCCGATCCAGTGTATATTGCGGGGGCCTTCAGAGGGTGTCGAGGATCAGCGGGCGCCGCTAAGCATCGGTGGACGCCGATCATGCCTTTTCTAGCTTTTTCAGCTCTATCTTGTAACACACTTTACATAGTCCTCTTTCTTCCGATTGATGCATATGAATATGCGTTGGAAAGATAGTTTTGAGGGATACGACTCTCATGAAGACACCGAAACTTTATTCAAAGTGATTGAAATCCAAAAACTGAGGTTTCTCCACTTTCTGCATTTCAACTCGTTCCTTAGCCCTCTGATTTGTCTTCTAACACTTCCTTGACTAGTTCGTTGCTTTTTGAAACTTCTTTCTTAGCTCTTCCAAGATCCATTTGATCCATGATTCCTTCACCATTCGAAGCTCGGATCTATATTTGATGATGTCTTATTTATGATGTTGGTATGTGGCTATTCTTGATATTCCGACATGATATACCTTGATAGTCGAATTGGTTTTATTGTTATATGACTTGGTTATGTTGTGACATGAGATTCTGAGACTTGTGAATGTTGAGCATGATATTATCTTGACTTGATAGAATGAAATTAATTATGAGAGAGAAACCTAGGAAGAGAATATGAGATTAGCCCTTAGAGGTTGATGATGTTATGCTTGAATGCATGCTAAAAATCTGTTTGGTTGATATATGGAGAATTGGCTTGGATTTTGAAAAATTCATTTGGTTTTAAAAGATGATTTTAGGTTCGAGGACGAGACTTGTTTTTAGAGGTTGATGATGTAAGGACCTTGAATTTCTAAATATTCAAATATATTTTTATTAAAAATGGATTTAAGTCGGAGGTTTTATATATTTGAAACTCCTCATCCTCGTTTCAATATTCATATTTTAAAATCCTGAAAGCGGATTCCGGCCTAATTTTGAACTTTTGAAGATTTATTTCGTCTTTTCACCTCGGGATTTGGAAGTGTCTTCGGATTTCAATATTCTCTCAATTTTGAAACATTAGTTGATCGAGTTGGGATGAGATCGAGAGAGCAGGATTTGGGAATTAGGACTTTTTCACGAATAGAACCTTGCAGACACGAAGCCGATAAATTAAATCCTCCACAAGACCTATAGGCTCGCCTGAGGACTCGCACAACTCATTCTCGCAAAGATCGTGAAGGGTCAAAATACTCTTGTTTGAACTACGAAAGACTTGATTCTCCTCCCAAGAGATAGGTAGGCAACCCATTAATAGTTGGATGCAACCTAGACCAACGAACTTACTTGAAACCTTACACCAAAGGTCAGATATATTAAATACTCTTTCACGGATGGATATGAATTAATGAGGTACACGTGTGTACGATTCATCATTTTAATTGACCCCTAATTAAGTCACGGCTCACCTAAGGTTCGAGGAGCTATAACGACACACTCACATAAATAGTAGTACTTATGATGCCAGAAATAAATAAATTAGAGTGTGTGTGATCATGAATAAGGTTCCCCACTATTCAAATAGAACCTTGCAGACACGAAGCAGATATGGAAAATAGACAGACGCGAGTCGAGATTCGAGCTCAAGGCATCCGCGGATAAAAAACCATAGGTGGACCGAAGACCCGTCCAAATGTGGGAAAATCCACTAAGTCACTAACATGTATGCGTGTCCTATCTTAATCAACATGTGTCATCGACCTGGGGACAAGTCCGAACATACCACCTCGTGCTTTGCCTATAAATAAGGATTGAGACCACATTCAAAGGGGTTGACAGTTGAAATCTCAAAACAGGGAGGTCGAGTTTCATGGCTCTAAGAGCCTTTCCAAATGAGATTCATCTCAGTTAGTGAGAATCGACATTTGATGGAGCCCTAGGGAGGATGGTGGTCCGCATATGGCTCAAACTCGGATCGGCCCAAGTTGTAGTGTGCGGATGAAAATCTCGTCGCACATCTCAGGTAAGCCCGATTACCCGAGGTCATCCACATCCTACTTGATCTTGGAACCTACCGGAGTGGGATTTTGAAATCTGGTTTTATCAAAATGAATTTCAAATTGGGTCGGATTCAGTTTGAGTCACGTTGAGTCACATTAAGTTTTATTATAAAATAATGATTATTTTTTTGTTTATATTAATTATTGACAATTAAATTTCATTTATTTAGTATATTAGGTCTTATTATATATAATTCACGTTATATGAGTATTTACAAATAAGAAAATTAGAGCAATTATAAGGATGAGTCGAGTCTTGTTTGGTTTGGATCAAAGACGGGTATGGGTAGGGCCAGATTTGTCAATATTTATATCTATTAAGGTATCGGGTGGTGAAAATAGAACATGATTGGATTTGAGTTATACATTATACTAGATTTTTGAATTTTGATCAGATCTAAATGAAAGTAGGTTGGATCAGGTTGTCTTTAGCAGCTCTTCTCATGGTTGATTTAAGTGAGTGACCATAAATAAAATAAGGGGAACCCTATTTACAAGGTGGTTTTTTATTTTTTGGCCAATTGTGTATGAGAAAATTTGCGCCGAAGGCGCAAATTTTCGGCCAAATTAGGCAAGTATACACGTTTTGGTTAAAATTGTAAAACTATACATGATTTTTAAAACACAAAAAAACCTCCCCCCATTCCTAACTGCTCACTCCCTCCCCCCCCCCTCTCTCTCTCTCTCTCTCTCTCTCTCTCTCTCTCTCTCTCTCCCTCTCTCCTGTTTCTCTCTCTCCATTGCGGTTTTGAACTCCCGTTCGCTCTGCATCTGTTCTTCGACGGATTCGTTCAACAAGTGGCATTTTCCGGACGTTTTTGTGCTCGTTTTCGTGTGTTATTGAAGGTTATTGAGTATGGATAGCAGCTCAGGTAAGCATTTTGTTGATTTTTGTATGGTTTCTGTGTGTTAGGGTTTTGTTTATGTCAGATTATGCGATGGTGCGTGTTGCGATGGCGCGATGTTTGTCGTTAGGTTTTTTTTGGATGAATATGTGTTGTTCGTTCTCAATCGTACTAGTATGTGTGCCTGATTTTGCAGTTACGACTTCTATTTGTAATGTTGACCTCGATTTTGGCATCTCATTCTGTCCTTTTGGAATCCATCACCATCCTTTTGCATGTCAACTCTTTGTCTTCTTTTTATTTTTGGCGTGTTCTGTTTGTGGTGTGTGTATGTTTGTGTTTGATTTCATATTTCTGTGTGGCTGACATCTATTTGTCTTTTGTTTATCTTGTTTTTGTTATGTGCATAGGGACCTCAAGTGCTCTTGATATATACAAATACAAGTTTGATGTGAGTCTATGAAATTTATATAGCATTTTTTGTCATTGTGTTTGCTTCAAATGCTGACATGTGCTTTTGTATTCAATCTGTATACTTTGTTTGCAGAAATTAAAGTTCTGTATTTCATATAAAGAACGTTTCCATGCCAGATCTAACCTATACTGTCACCCTGAAGTCTGTGACATTATAAAACAACAGTTGCTGCCTGAGCACTATCAGATGTTGAAGGAGAGTTTTCTGGGATGGGTGCTGTCACAGGGCAACAATATGACTGTTAACTTCCAGTTAATCCATCAAATGATGTTGCGGCAGGTTAGGACGAAGAAGAAGAAGGAACTGTGGTTCAAAGTTGATGGACTTATAGCTCGTTTTTCGTTGGTTGAATTTCATGTAATGACTGGTCTTCCATGCGAAGACCGTGTCTGTAATTCGCCGAATGCAGTGTATTTTTCTGATTTTCTTGGAATGGATAGATGCTCTCATGATGATTTGATCAGTTGTTTCCAAAAGATGAAGAAGACGACGAAGAAGACTTGAAGAAGTCATCTACGATGGATCGCAAGAAAGCTAGGCCTTCTTATGAGTTGTATGGATATTGGATTGCTTTCCAGGTATTCTATTTACTTGTTTCATATCTCTTTGTAATCATTCCTCACTATGTGTCAGCATTGTAGGTATTCCTTACTATGTGTCAGCATTGTATGTATTCCTTACTATGTGCCAGCATTCATCACTTGTGTCATCATTCCTCACCATGTGTCAGCATTTATTCATTGTTATTGTGTTTGTATGACCAGTTGTTTTGTTTTTACAGGCCTGGATATTTGAAGCTTTCCTGGCGCTGTCTGATAAGTTTGAATGTAATTTGAAGATGAATGATAAAGATCCTTATTCTTTGCATTGGGTTTGTAAGGTTAGGCATACTTATGATGAAGCTGACGAGCTATTTGATGGTGACTTGGTAAGAGAAATATATCAGTTGTGATTCCAATGCTGACTTCTTATATACATGTGTTTTCTTATTTATATTTTTTGATGTGCATGATAGACACCGACGTTCCCAAACTATGGAGAGTTTGCAAGAACCCCAGGTATGGGTTATATTGATGAAGAGGCTGATGATGTATGTGATTGCATTGGTGAGCCTGTGTTTTCTCAACCACCAACTGATCTTCTGTATGATTGTCGGCATATGCGTAAGTATGCATATGAAAACAAGTTTTTACGTAATGATGGTTCAGAGATTGAATCATTCCTGACTCTCGAGTATGGATTTGTTGGAGGAGAGGAAGAGGAGAGATCTGCTGACATAGAGAAGCGAACGAACAAGAAACTTGTGGTTGATGAAGGAAATGTTGAGGAGAAATTGGTTGATGTAGAGAAGGGGAAAAAGAGGAAACATGTTGACACAGGAAAGCCTTCTAAGAAGAAGTAGAAAGGTCCATCCACTGAGATCCAGGTGAAGAGAGTCGCTGTGAGGAGAGGGCATTCTAGTGGTCCTCCACGAACCAACCCTCATGCTGACATAGAAGTTAAGAAATCAATCAAGAGGAAGGCTGTGAGGATTAGAAAGAAGGTTGCTGAATTTAAGAGAGGTGAGGAATCTATTAGAGATGTGATTTCTTATTCTGACACAGAGACAACCACAGTGGATACAGACAAGGTTTCCAAGAAGTGTGGTGCTGACAGGGAAGAGGTTGTTGTCCAGGCATAACAAGATGACCAAGTTGGATATGCTTGTGATACATCTGATGAGGATAAACCTATTCAGCATGTTTTGAAGAAGAGGAAGAAGGCTATTGGAAGTACAGGGAAACGTAAAATGTCATACAAAAGTAGCAGTTCAAACAAGTCTTCCTCCATCCCCCAAGCCCCCTTTGATGTGTTGTTATCTCCTGTTGAAGTTGTGAATGATGCCTGTAAAGTGATTGTACCGTTTGGTGAGGTGCAAGGTGAGGCTCATGCTGACACAGAAAATGCTGACCCCAATGATGATCAACTTGATGGCAGCCAAGGTGTTGATGCTGACATAGAGAATGCTGACCCCCATGATGATCAACATGATGGCAGTCAAGGGTTTGATGATATCAAGGTTGATTCTGGAACTGTTTCTCCATTGGTTGCTCTTTTACTTTTGAATAAAGGAATGGATGGTAGTTACGACATGAAGATAGCTGATGAAGATGTTGATGGTGATGGCCAAAATGCTGACACTAGTGGTGATGACAAGCTGGAGATATGTGGCAATAGAGACAAGGGTGATTGTGATGACAACCAGCAGGGAGTGTCTGATGAGCATCCAAAAGATGCAGAGTTGGATGGTGTTGATAAAGATGAAAATGCAAATGGCGATGGTGTTGCTGGTGAGGCTGACGCTAATTTCAACCCAGTTTGGGTACATGATTTAATTAAAAGGATTCAAAAGCCTGAAGAGCTGCCTGCACGTGTAGATGATTTAGTCAGAAGGATTGAAAAGCTTGAAGAGTTGCCTGCACATTTAAATGAGTTGGCTTCTCGTGTTGATAGGGCGGTTGAACTTGTTGGAATGGTTACAGACTTGATGGATAAGTATAACTCACTTGAGAATAGGTTCACACTGCATGAATCTATTGTTGCAAGGTCACAATCATCTGTCAACATTGATCAACCAAGTACTAAGATGATGAATGATGTTGTTGCTGACATCAAGATGGGTGTTATCCCTGAGGATGTTGTGGCTGAGGAGGAAGCTGAGTTGGATTCACCTGAAGATTGTAAATAACTGAAGACACCTGTTTGTGGTGATGAGGGAGATGAACCCCAACAATTGACGGTTGATGTTGTAGTTCCGGAGTATATCATTCATGTCACATTGGTTGAAGGACAGAGGACATTAGAGTCAGATTCAGTTCACTTTGCTGTTGATCTAGGCTGTGATTCTGATTTGATGTCCATGGAGCCAAGAGGTGAAGAGTTTAAGACCAACAACGATGCACTTCATGAAGATGCTGACAGAGGATTCCAGAGTACTGGTGAGGATGTAGAAGTTGACATGCTGGTGAAGTCGAGTAATGAAGATTGTAAAGAGGCCATTGCAGGTGGTGATGCCAAGGATGTTGTTATCCCATCAGGTGACAAGGGTGATGGGGATGAGAAGGATGATGGTGCATTAACTCCACCTCATAATATTGCGACACCAGGGACTATCAACTTGGATTCTGCTGAAGGTGATGAAAATGCTGACATGATTGAATTGCCTGTAGACAGTGACTGGGTTGCCTACAACAAGCATCCTAAAGTAGAGGAAGAGATTGAATCACTATGGCGATCCAAGCGTATTCCAAAAGCTAGTACCTTCCCGACGAGTCCATATGAGCAGCAAGAAAAGAAAGGGAGGTGGCCAAAGCACAATCCGAAGAAGTCATTGTTAAGTGAAGATGATCATGAGTTTATGTACAAAACTATGAGGAGTAATCGGTATTTTTTTTTTTATCTTTTTACTTGTTATATATTCATGAACTGTCTTGTGCTGACACCTCTACCTCTTATTATCTTGTGTTTAATTCATAATTTTTGCTTGTTTCTAGGGATTTTTCTGTCATCGTTGCTTCCGGACGGGTTGATATATCGTTCTTTAAACCAATTCTAAACAAGGACATGTGGTTGGACTGTTCGGTAAATATTCTGGCAGCAATTATATTTCATATTATTTTTGTGTGTGTTTTTGTGTTGTTTGTCTTCTCCTTTTTATTTATTGATATTTGTTGAGGTACATCCAGTGCTGACAATAGCTTGTTATTGTGTGTTGTAGCATATTGAAGCAGGTTTGTATTATTTGAGGAAGAGGATTCATGAGGAAGCTGACAAGTATGCAGATTTCGTTGTCCTCGATTGGGTGTTCTATCAGAAATACCTGCCATCTAATGCTGGAGCGTATGAAGTAGATTTGCCTGTGTCAGAAATGATTGCGAGTTATTTCCTGGGTCTTTACCCTAACCAGTATGGTAAGCCATGGGTGTCTGCAAATAAGATTTACACACCCTTCAACGTTATCAACAAGCATTGGGTTGCTTTAGAGATCATAATTGATCAGAAGGTGATTAATGTGTATGATTGCAATGTCTACGACGTTGGTAAGGGTGTACTAGATGCAGAACTACAGCCTATTGCTCACTTGTTTCCTATACACTTGGTGAAGTGTGGAATATATGAAAACTTTAGCTCTACACCATTTGAGATAAGGAAGGTTCCTGACATGGTCCATGATAAATCTGGGTTTGTACTCTTACCCAACTTTTATATTAATTGCTGACATACATTTATTTTCTATTTATCTTTTGTTGACACACCCCTATTTGTCTGTTGTGTGAGTGTGTGCAGAAGTGCTTGTGGGGTGTTCACAGTGAAAGCAATCGAGGCTGTTGTATTTGGTGGAGATGTCACAACAATCACAAATGAGAAGCTATTCCGCTACAGAGAGCTTATTTGCTCAGAATTGATCAAGGAGTCTTGGAGCTTCATAATTTGAAATATCGTTTTATGTAATAGTTTAAGTGACATTGTAGGTTATGATCTTAGTCACATACTATGGATATGTAGTTGGATATGACAGTACTTAGTTGTATATTAAATGTTTCCATTGAATATCGTTCGCATATATTGAATGTATGTATTTGTGGTGTTAAAGTACTTATTCGGAATTAAGCATCTGTCTTTTTATATTAGATCGAGTTTGATATAGTCTCCAATCACATAAAATGTATAAAATCCAATATGACATAAGTAATGCTGAAGCAAAGTGCATTCAATATTTTTGAAAACATATGGGAATGTAATCATGTCAGCATTGCCCATAATGCTGACATGTTTTTATGTATACTATAAATAAGTAATTTCCAAACAAAACATGTTTATTGTATTCAATATATATCACTTGGCAGTTCTAAGTTCCTGTATCTTAGAAGTTTACGATATAAAGCGAGCCGGTCTTAGCAATGTTGACACCATCATTTTGAGTACTTAAGTCTCCTCTTTAGCTCACACGCAGACATCAGTCTCTTAGATGGAGGTCTTCCTGGTCCCCTCCTAACAACAGGAGGGTAACACTTTATAGATCTTATTGCTTCAGGCACGCCTGATTTATCGCCCGTCAGCACTGGGTATATTGTTTCTTCATATGCCAATTTCCAAACATTTGTTGTGTAAAATCTGGCAACAAAGTCTGATACATTTGCCTTAATTTTCATGATGGCTGAAAGAGCATGAACACATGGGATCTTCTCTATATCGAAAAACTTGCAAGTGCATGTATTTGCTGACAGGTCCACCATTGCACGAGACCCTCGCCCTTTTACTTCAAATTTATATTCATCCAGCCTCTGAACGTTGTATGCTCCAACTTCATCTTGTAGGTTCCTAATCAGATCAAGTATTGCTGGTGGCAATCTGTCCTCATGTTTGGATGCCTTTTCTCTACGCTCTTGGAACCATGTTGCTAGTTTTTCTCTAGCAAAATTCAACAGTGCAACAATAGGATAATTCTTCTTCCCCTTGAAAATGGCATTTATGCTTTCTGCATTATTAGATGTCATCATGTTGTATCTGGTGATTGGTGAATGTGCTCTAGCCCATCTATTTACTCCTGCTGACAGTAAATATTTCCACATCTTGGGGCAGTTTTCCTTTATGCGGTTAAAATATTTGTCGAAATCTCCAGTAGTATAACTAACTGCTGCTTTCTTGAACCAATTTGCCAAGTATCTTTTCTTGAAGGTGCTTCTAATGTTTTGTTCCATGTGCCATCTACATATGCAGTGATGTGCACTGGGGTAAACCAAGCCCACTGCTCTTGAAATGCTGACATGTCTATCAGACACAAACACTAAATCATTTGATGAAGGAACAACCTTCAACAGTTGGCGAAGAAACCACTCCCAATAGCTGTTATTTTCTATGTCAACAATGCCAAATGCAAGTGGGAAAATATTTCTGTTTGCATCTTGCGCTACTGCTCCAAGCAAAGTCCCTTTGTATTTCCCAGTTAAAAATGTTCCATCAATAACAACAACCTGTAAAATAATGATTATAAGTTGTGTGATGACAATGAAACATTTAAAAGTGATTACGTAGACTCTGTGCTGACACTGATAATTTCATACCTTTTTCAATACAAGGAAGGCCCGAATGCACTGTCCAAATGATAAAAACAAGTATTTAAACCTGCCATCATTATCTGTTGACATCAATGCCACACTTCCATCATTTTTCTCCATAATCGTGTGAAAAAATAATGGCAAGTCAGCAAAATTTGATTCCGCTGTCCCTCTGTCCCTTTCTTGTGCAATTTTTCCTGATTGCCACGCTGTCCAATAACTAATGGGCATTTTTTTTTCGGTCCTCATTTTATCCATTATCTGCTTTTGGATTGTAACCGCTGTTGATACTGTAATAAGGTATACATTAGAATGAATAATGTGATACTTGAATTGAGAGTTATTTTGATGATATACAGACACTTACATTGGCTGGATTATGTATGCTATCACTGAGGAAGGTGCTTTCCTGCAATTGCTTGTTCTCACATCCCATGTGCATGTGAGCACATTATTGTACGCTGGCACCTCGTAGCAAGTATGAGAAATAGTATTTACGTGTAACTTCCATCTGCAGCTATTATCCACGCAATGCTCCCTAAAATACTTGGGTTCTCATCTTGTTACTCAATACCCAAATATTTCTGTCATTGATAATATACGTAAAGCATCCTTTATTTCCTGCTTTGATTCAAAGATTCTCCCAATGTACATTATGTTGGATGAGGTATTGTTGAAACTACTAATGCTAGAGCTGTCATCCTTGTAATCTTCTAGTGTTTTATCTCTACTGCGCATTGAAGAATGCAGTCTTCTCCAGGTGTCAGCATCATAATCAATGTCATTATCATCATCCATATCATCATACATATCATGTGACGCCACTGTCTGCATTTGAGTGTCAACAATGATATGATTTTGGTCCATGACATTCTCAATCAATCCAACTGATTTCCTACTCTCCCTGTCATCCGTGTCAACAATTGCAAGTGGTTGTGCCTGTATGCTGACACACAACTCAACAGCATAGTTTACACCATCTAGTGCTGATATATCGAGGAATTCTTTCAAATCAGCGTCACAATCAACTGTAAGTGGGGCTTTCAGCTTTGTGCATGGGTGCAAATGACTAAATTGCAATTCAAGCACATTGTCTACATTGAATCTAGTGCACACCTTTCTCTTCAAGTCATGTAGTGTGGTTGAATCATATAGCATAAACACTTTTGATGTTGTATTTCCAACGAATTCCAGGCCTGTGTCAGCAAATACCCATGATCCACCAAATACTACTGTAATCACATGAGGTTCCATTTATGTTTGACCTATCAATTAATTATAGACAATATACAAACAAGTACAATGAGTTACTTCTGATTCCGTGTCAGCATGATAGATAAAATTTAGATACATGTTATTTATTTACGAAATCTCAGACAGTGTCAGCATTATACAACGAATCCAGAATTTAAACAGATCTATGTAGAACAATTCATACAATGATTTCCTTTCCATTCATTCAAGCACAACAGTTCGAATTCATTGAACAGACAGATTTATAAAAATGCATAGGCTAATTAAGATTGAACTTTCGTGATATTGACAGATCAAGTATCTATTAACGAAGCAGATCGACGAAGAATTTGAAATTCTATATATTGTCGATGATTTACTCTGATTTATATTGAAACAACAACAAATGAAGTCGTAATTACACGATCTACACTAAACGAGTTCAGCAATTGGATATAAAACGATATTTACACACGAATTCAAGTTTTTTTTCACAGATCTATGAACGACAGTAAATCAACTATATGAAAGTTGACATAAAAACTACAATCCAGTAATGTTTTAGATGTTAGAAGAATGTAGTACCGAGATTCAGGAGGAGATCGGTGATCGATACCTACAACGATCGAAATCAGATCTTCTAATTTCGGGTCAGCGCTGGCGAAGAAGAAGAGATCGGGGGTGGGGGGGGGGGGGGGGGTGGGGGGGTGCGCATGTGTTGAGAGTGTTGTGTATAGTTTCCTAAATTTCCCACAACTTTGTATAGTTCCCTAATTTAGCCTTATTATTTGTATATTTTGCAAACCCTCCCAATGTGTATTTGGAAAAAAAAAAAAAAAAAAAAAAAATGCAAGGCCGCAATCGCAAATCCGCACTACACGGTTACTTTTTTTAATTTGTTGTAGCTCCTTCGTCCTCATCATCCGAAATTAATTACTCCAATTTGCAGGCAACCTTCACCCAAAATTCATGGAAGATTTCGACCAAAAAAAAAAAAATTCATGGAAGATGGCGTCACAACAGGGGCAAGGTTCCTCTTCGTTCTAGACCCCCTTCCGATTTAGAGGTCTGTAGCGCCGCTGTGGCAATCAAGCCATTACTCCCCAGGCACACCCTCCGCCAAATCAGCGCCGGAAAATTCGAGATGGAACGCCATCTGAAGCGAAGTCCTTCTCCTTGTCATGCCAAGGGCTTCGATTTGCTGCAAATTGCCATCTCTAGATATGGAAGATTGGAAGGCGCTATTCTTAAAGCAGGAGGGACAAGCGGCCGAATTTGCTGCAAGCGGCCAAATTGCCATCACCGTATGAATAGCAATTTCATAAAATAATGATTCATGGAAAGTGACGGAAAAAGAGCCTAGCTTGGATCTTCTTTTTGAGTGGAGAGAAACATGGAGAGGAAACAAAAAAAAAAGATTCTTTACAGAAAAAATGGAAACATAGAAAGGTTACTGGCCACTTGGAGACGTCTGGGACCCACCCACCCACCACCTTCCACCTGCTCCACATAAACACACCGTTTTAACCACCTCTTCCCCTCTTTGCATGTTCAAAGGGATCCGAAGTGATAGGATGATGAAAAACAGCAACGTCTTTCATGCTGATGATGACAATGAGGTTGAGCTTGAGCTGGGAGTCGTTAGCCTTGGTGGCGGTGGCTGTGGTGGTGGGGTGCTGAAGTTCCTGCACACATTTGGCCGGGGGCTGCCGATGTTTGCAAAAAGAATTGCTCATCATGATCTTAGTGGCTCCTCCAAGCCAACCATCAGGTTAACCTTGTACATTAATTAGCTAAAGTGATTCTTAACGACTCCTTTGAATTGCTCATCATGATCTTAGTTGATATCATTACGACTCCTTTGAACCTTTTTGTTACTCCAAACAGTTTCGTAGTATCCAACGTATAAATGATTCTTAACCTAAAGTGTATTGATATGAATTAATGACATATATAGAAAATTCAAACTATCTCCTATACAATTATACAAAATCGCGAAACCCTAGCCATTGATCCAAGAATTTGAAGATTATGTATAAACTTTTGATTGATATATCAACTATCCAACCACGCACTTTACTAGATTAATATAGGTCTAGTAAAATGTTGGTGCATTCGAGAAATGAGACCAGTACTGTTATGGAAGAAACTTTCATTCTTAATGGAATTTGTTGCATGTGTTGGAGCAGTCAGGTTGTGGGATGCCCACCATTAATAAGAACAATTACGATGAACAACCTTCAAGGCAGCCAAATCAAAGGGACAAAGTCGGAAGAAGGAATGACGATCAACGAGCATTGGAACAAGAAGACGAACACTAGGACCGACCACACCCAGGAGGAGTCTTCCATGGTAGAGAAGCCAAGGACATGTCATCCCAGTAAATCAACGAAATACCCAAAGCCATACAAACCGGTCATATTGAGTATTTGGGGTTTTTGCCCGCACTACTACATTAAACAACCCCACCAAAATGTGGTGGTTTAGACCATCTCCAACAATTTTTCCGTTTTGGAAATTTTGGAGTTTTTTAAGAATTTTAAGGGTTTTTTTAGTCAAACAGATTCTCCATCATATTCTCCATTTAAAATGGAGAAGCAGTAGAAAAAATAGAGATGATTCTTTAAAACTGCAGCATTTTCCAAACTAAATAATTCTCCAAATCTTCGAATGAGGAAGTTGTTGAAGTTAAAGCAAAAATAATTTAAAAAATATGTATTTTATTTCACCATTTTGGGGAAATTTTAGGGAAGCTGTTGGACTATAGACAACTATATCTGCTGGCGCTATATTAGACCTAGGGATGGGCACAAATCCCAAAAAAATTCAATTCCGTCACGATCCCGTCCCGCATATATATAATTAAATTTAATAAAACTTCTAAAAATAAATTTATATTATATATTAACATTTATTTAAATCCAACATTAAAATAAATAGAAAAAATATTATAAACATCAAATAATGCAGTAGCTTAATTTGCCACTTTGTTCCCAATTTTGACAGCGCTCTCCATATAACTTTTTCAATCTCCTCACTTTGTTTCTTTTTTTTTTGGTTAATGGGAGGGCTAAGACCATCAGCAACGCAGATCCGGAGGAATCAAAATGAAGGTCAGTTTAGCCGAAAATTTGAGAAAGAGGAGAGAGTGTTTTGACTCGAATTCAAAAATGAGGGGGGGGGGGGGGGGGGGCAATACTTGATGCGGTTTGATAGCCAATGGTATAACGACACATGACAGGGATTTTAATTAAATTAAAATACCTATTTATTTGTTAAATAAATTATTAATTTTTAAAAAAAAAAATATTTTTGAATACGATTTATTTTTCTTTACCCAATGACACTCATTTTACATATGCTCATAAAAAAAAATTTCGCTAAGTTTGCTATATGTTAAAGATTTATAGTCACATAAACAACATTGACTTAAATCAATATAAACTTACACCATAAAAATATATAAATTTGAACATTAAATAACAATACCCACTACTGTACACCCTGAACATGAAAACACACAGACATATAATTAAACATAAAAATAGTATTGGGTTAGATATAGTTAGCCTTATTTTTTTGTTTTCGTGTTTTTTTTTTCAGTTTATCAATTTAATAAAATATTTCTAATTTTAATTGTATGCTTTTTTTTTTATTTGAATTATACGTATTAATATTAATATTAATATTAATAATATCATTAACAAAAAAATTTAAGTAAAATAAATCAACATTTAGGTTAATAAATATAAAAAAGTATAAAGTGAACTTTGATTCGCGCGACTCTTTGTTGTGGATGAAAAATGTAAAAAGCTGAAAAGTTAGTGGAAAGCTGACGTGACAGGAATCGTTGCTGATTTGGCTGAAATGAGTTTTGATTCGTGTGACTCTTTGTTGCTGATGGTCTAATATATGCCCTGTGATCTTATTAAGTAAAACTATCTATATATCTATCTTCTATATAGCATAACATAACATAAAAAGTTGTGTTCATGACCTATTTAATGCTCATTTATTTAATTGTTCATATTTTATATATTTTTATTTCAATTCCATAAAAGAGCACAAATATCTTCATAGCTCAATGGTTAATACTCAATAGAGTTGTTTGGTAGGACTTAATGTCTTGAGTTCAAATCCTATTAACTACACATTGATCATATTTTGCAATTTTTTAAATTTTATCTTAAATTTTCATATTTGTTATACATATTTTTTTTACATAGAAATAAAATAAAGGTGTATAAAGAAAAATGAGGAAAACATTATAAATTCTTTTCTTTATATATACATTAAAAAAATTGAATTTTTTAATCAAAATTTATCATATAGTAGTATAGTTTATACTATGCAAATGTGTGAATGAGATAATTTATTATACCATCGTCATAATCTTTGTGTTACTATTTATTTTCAATTAATTTCAAAATATCATCTTTGTTCACATTCTTTAAAGAATTATATGTATGTTATTTTAAAAATTAATTGACCTCTTTTTTTTTTGTCATGCAATGAATTATAAGAATCATCAATGTAATTATAATATCCAATAAACCCTGAACGGCTACCTTACAGGATAATTATGTATAATTACATTAAATTCCAAATGGTTATAGTAATAATTATCTAAATTATTATATGCCTTTTAATTTTCTAACCTTTTGCATTCTCACTATTAAAGGCATAATATGTGCAAAATCATCTAGCCACCTTCTAATCTATCTATAATCAGTTATATATTTTAGTATTAGACCCTTCATATGTTTTGGATCTCATAACCTCCATTAATTTCAATAGCAATTATATTACAATATATACATATTCAAATGTTTAAAACCCCACCTTTTCATTTTCTTCCAATTTAATCACACTTTTTTCATTTAATTAATTTCCCAAAGCGAGTATAAATAGTTGGGAGAACATATTCTCTAGCTTATATGGTGAAAAGAAATTGGTTTCCTCTTCTGTCTTCGATTCATCTATTTGTTTGGTGTTCTATGTCCATAAGATTTTTTTAATCCTTCTTCTATCTTTCATTATTTGATTAATCATTTGTTTGTTACTTAGTTTTTTTGTATATACTCTTACACTTTCTCATATATATGTAGCATTGGATTTGATGTGTTGATCTATTCTTTTCTATTGTTATCAATCACGATTCAAATTTTTATGCTTATATCATAGTTATTTTTCTAATTTTTATTCTTCTCTTTTATTTTGCAGATTAGTTGGGGAGAGCTATATACATCTTCCCTCGATCATTCGATGACCCATAAGAATTTTTTTTGTTTCCTCTTCGATCTTTCATTCTCCGATTAATCAATTTATTGTTGCTCTATTATTTAGCGTTGGATTTGATGTGCTTATCTATATATTCTTTCTATTGTTTAATTTTATCATAATTAAAAAATTATACCTACATCATAGTTATTTTTCTAATTCTTATTCTTTTTTTTTTGTTGCATATTTGCATGAACCTACGATTGTAACTTCATTTTAGGGCAACAAATATATTCAATTTAGTGGCACAATTGTTGTAGTCCATTTGTTGTATAAAAATTATATACTCTAAATCATTTTCAATTTTTATACACAAATATTTTAAATATATATAGTGGCACAATTATTGCATAAAAATTTAGTGGCACAATTGTTGTAGTCCATTTGTTTAGGAAATTTTGGAAACACTTTAATATATTTTGTTTTAAATATATATAGTGTATGATTCTAAATCATTTTCAATTTTTATATACAAATATTTTATTATGATTTTTATTAGGATTGATTTGTTTACATGGATGACGCAACTTCTACTATTTTTAATTTTTATTTTAGAGGATTCTTTTTTATTTTATTTTGGGATTACTATTTTATGTATTTATTTTTTATTTTTTTAACCGAGTACATTTATTTGTAAAGAAGACATAAATGTTATAAGGAGTCTATTATATTAAATTAATCATTTGATTCATGTCTATAAAAATATTAATAATGAAATAAAAAAGAAAAAATACATGTAATAAAAGTTTCACCATATACGAAACATCTCGATTGAAGCAAATTGATATGCTTAATTTAAAAAAAGAATATTATAAGTTCAAGAGAGTGCATCTATCTAAATATTTTACCAATTGTAACTTATGCTAATAAAAATGAGTAATTAAAAAATTATGGTTAAAATTTGCTAAATAAGTTTTGATATATCTTTACCCTATTATAAAATTTATGCCATGTTAATTTTTGTGTTATTCACCAATTATAATATTACTCATTTATTTGATATAAAATCATGTGTCGGGTGTAGCACGGGTCTGCTACACTAGTTCTAAATAAAAAATGACTTCTCGGCCTTGTGGAGTAGACGCTTCACGCGCTTGCCAAAAAGCCCTTCTTGCATCCCCTTTGAGAAATCATCCCAAAGAAAAATTGAAGCTTCTGAAACCCTATTTTCTGGCCTACCCATCCTCTTTCTCAAATCTCTGATCTTCCTACCTTGGGTTTTCAATGATGACCCTATTAATCTTCAACTTCTCGCAACTAGGTGCCAGGCTTGGCCTTGTGATGACGAGTTCCTAATCTAAGGGTTTCGTGTGGGATTAAACGTAATCCCTTCTCCCTTGCCCTAAACTCCTTTGATTGTTTCTTGGAGGGTCGGGGAGTGATGGTTGTTCTAGTAAGGTCTAACCGACCTCCTCCATGGCCAAATCGGATCTGTACGGAAGCCAGTTTTAGGATGACTTGGTCGATTTAGGTTTGTTCTTTGATAGCTTGGACTACTGAAATAGATTTGGGGCTCTGCAACAAGGAAGCTTCAAGAGGCTCTCCTCGCTTCTTTGATTGGATTCATGTTCTTCATGCCTCTTCTCTCTCCCCCCTTTATTTGATTTCTCGCTATAAAAACTGCAGGTAGGTGGTGTGGTTTTTGCACGCCTTCAATTCCTATATCTTCTCCTTTCTAACAGTTTATCTGAAATTTCTAATAAGATTTCTTGCTTACCATTTGTGATGGCTTCTCCTATTGTGAACAAGGGAAAGAAACCCATGGAAGTAGAAGAACCTACTCCCAAAATGGCTAAACCTTCCAAGGAAAACACAAAGCCGAAGGGCTCTAAACTTGTTGAGGAGGATCTTCGCTCTAATGATGGTTATGAAGCGGCTCAAAAGGCTAAAGTCGAGAGGAAATTCAAGAAGAGAGCAATGGACAGCGAGAAGCTTTTGGCTTTGCAAGGAAAAGTCCAGGAGAACATCTCGGTGTTGAACCAATCCTCTCTCTTTGCAACAATCACTGGAGAACCAATGGAAGCTAAAGATGTCCGGAAGAAAATCAGGTATGTGTGGAAGTTACTTGATAATGCATATTTTAGATAGGCCTTTTCGATATGTATCAGTTCAATTAGAGAATTCATATTGCATGTTTTAGAGTTAATTCGTATCTTGATCGATTATATTCAAAGACTCGGAATCTACACATTTTATTGGTTAATTTTAGGATTGGAGATTCACACTTGGAAAGAGCAATGTTGGTGGAGAAATCATGGAGAAAATGGGGCTAAGAATATCCAAGGGACAAGCCATGAAAGAGCAAGGGACAAGCCAAGGAAGGATTGGAAGTCGAATTGGGAAGCTAAGGAGCACAAGAATACGAAAGAAAATGAAGAACATGGATAAAGCCCATGTTTAAGGTTCTGATAAATTGAAGTTAGCTTCTGAGGTCTTCATGAGAATTGTAATGCTTGAAAAGAACTTTCCAACACATATTCATATGCGTTAATCGAACAAACGATGACTCCAGAAAGTGCGTTACAAGTTCAGTCTGTCAAAGCTGTCAAGCTGTCATGAACGGCGCCCGCCGATCTCGCGGATTCAGCAAGTCCGAATTCGTCCGTCTTATTTTATTTTGGGAAGCATTTATCTATTTTCGACTAGGGTTTTCAAGGGCCGATTTTTAGCCTTTAAAGACTATTCTCTTTAGCATTCATTCATTAGACAACTATGGAGAGAAGAGTGAATGTTTTCTTTGGTATGATTCACTAAACCTCTTTAGTTCCGCCTACAATTCAGAGACATGGTTGGTTGATTTGTGAGACTTGAATTCTATGTTATTCCAATGATTAATTCATTACCTTCGCGCTGATTTTGTGTTGTTGATTCTATTTTGATTGGTCACCTTGATAGAATTGCATTATGCTAGAGTTTCAATTGTTTCGCGAGAGTAATTGTGACTTTTGTAGCAACCACAAGCAACTGATTCCCCGAGGAAGATTTGATTGTGGAAGTTAATGACAGTTTGTGCGACCATTTTGCCTAGAACTTTGGGATTGCCATCTCCATGAGGAATGTCAATCCATATAAACCAAAGTCGGATTAATCCAAATAATTAGAATAACTAGAAATAGAGCCAATGATCAATAAACCAACCATTGTTGATAATTTGTTGGTGAAATTACTTCATTCCTATTGTCATCAATCAATCGCCTTTCCTACTTTTACTTTATTTGTTTGTTCCAATCATCTCAATTAGCTTCGATATTATTACTTTTGATAGCAATTTGAGTATACAGGAAAGTTATTCTCCTTGTGGATCGACATCTGGACTTATCGCTTATACTAGCTATAGGTTTGGATTATTATCTTTGACAGGGATCAACAACTGTTTTACGCCTGTCAAATTTTAGCGTCGTTGTCGAGGAGAATTATCTTATTTTCTTTGTTTACTTTTATTGATATCTATAGTGTGATTCACTTTGTTGGATCACATTTTGCTTACTAATAAATATTTGTTGATGTTACTGATAGGCTAGGCAGTGATGGCTGAAACAGTTAATCCCCCTCTCAAGAATACATTGAGAGAATTAAAGGAACTTGATTTGAATTCGCAATGTCTTGCAATCATACTTCCTGAACTTCCTAAAGGCTCCAAATTTGGATACAAATCTGATTGGATCTCAATTTTTCCAGTCTTCCACGGATTGTCTGAAGATGAACCCAACAAGCATCTTATGGAGTTTATTAGTGTCTGTGACATAATCAAACCTCAAGGATTTACTGATGATCAACTTATGCTGAGACTGTTTCCGTTCACCCTGAAAGACACAAAAAGCGATTGACTTCACTACTTGCCTGAAGGAAGCATCACTACATGGTCAGGTCTGAAAAAGGCTTTTCTCCAAAAATACTTCCTTGCTACGCGTTTGACCAAACTGAAGAAGCAACTGACAAGCATAGAGCAATCCTCTAAGGAGAGTCTATATGACTACATTGCGAGATTTAGGAAACTCAAGGCAAGTTTTCCTCAACATGGTATAGCAGAGGAGGATTTGATCCTCTGTCTTTATGAAGGGCTACTTGATCGATCATGAACACACCATCATCAAAGCTACTAGTGGAGGGGATATTCTAGACAAGACACCAGAAGAGGCTATGCAAATCATTGATGGGTTAACTAATGCTTCTCAACAATATAGAAAATCTCAAGGCATCGAGGAAATTCAGAGTATGGATAACTCTGAAAGGGGCTGCAAGGACGAAATGATTAAGTTCACAGAGATTGTAAAGAACATGGCTATTCGGATATCTCAGTTGCAACCACCACTCATTGATAAAAAGGATGGAATTAAAGAGGTCAATGCTATAGAGAGCTCTATCTCTGTACTACCCCGACACTTCTATCAGGATAATTCATTTAGAGATGACACTCTAAGAAGTCTTATGGACATGATGAAAGATCAAGGGCATCTAATACACCAAATGGCTCAAGAGTTACAAGAACTCAAATCGAGGGATTCGAGGAAAAATTCGTTAGAAAGGTCCTACGAGGAAGGTTCTATGGACATGATTCTGAGAGGAGGAAAAGAGGTAAAAATCCCTACTAAAACCATTAAAAAAGAGCCTAGGAAGGATACACAAATGGGGGAGAAAGAGCAAGGCATCTCGAATTGTGAATCACCGCTAAGCGATGCCCGGCGCCAGGACCGACGCTCGCCGTTGGCAATAGACTCTTACCCGTTTGTTGATTCTAAGTAAACTGGGATGAAATCATCGGAGGAGTGTTCTTCTGAGGTTTCAAGATCTGTACCATCCTTTCCTCATGCCTTGAACCTTGATCGTAAGTGGGAGGTGACGTGCGTGAGGGGAGATCGATGCCTATTCTCACTCTAATGAAATAAATTTATGCTCGAATCCCTCTATAGTATAGTGGAAATCAAGGTCGATCCAAGGGAGTATGTCAGCGGTTCTATCCTAGTTATTTTTATGGTAAAAAATAAGGGAATTAAGGGCACAAGTAGTTGCTGTAATTGGTGGAAAACACACTTAATTCGGCTCAAGTAACAAGTAATTAACACGAATGCAATATATGAGAAAGAACTTCCAAGGTTAGGGTTTACCACAACAACAAACACATGTATGAATCAATAAATCAGATAGGGAATCATGCTTTAATCTCAATCAAACAAATCAAATCACTTTCGCATAAGAGACTTATTTGACTATACCTTTTCTTAATTACTTCTTTTTAACTTTCATCACAAATCCCTAATTACTATCAATGTTAACAATCTCCTTGGAGAAATTCAATTTCAACAATGAATGCCCTAGACTTTCATCAAGGGGTAAGCACATAGGTAGAAATAGATAAAAACATCACATAAGTATAGATTCATTCATTCACACACATGCTTATTATTGGGTTCACCCCAACCCTAGAAGATGGGGGAACTACTCACTTATTGCAAAGAAAAACACAAAAAAAATGGAAGAATTCATAATCTCAAATTGCATAAAACCAAAACTTAAATTAACACCAATATTCTTCAACCAAAAACTCCAAACGTAAGTGCCTTGCTGCTGTAAATTCAGCCGTGAGAGAGATGTCCTAATTAGCCTTATTAGCCCATATGGCCACGAGTCCATCAAGAAAGCAGGCCTTGAGCCCAAGATCAGATCAAATTTAGAGAGCATCAGTACATCTCCGAAGGCTCTAGAATAGTGACCTATAGCTACAGCTGTCTACCACATTTGTATTACTCCTCAAGAAACTCTTGTATATATATTTGTATTACCTCGGAACAGAGGAATCAACCAAGAATGAATTAAAGGAAATCATTTTCAATCATATCTCTATCATTAGTTTTCTGAATGGTATCAGATCCTCTCTTTTAAACAACCACCGTTGTTTTTTTTCCATGGCAAATGATCAGATACCCTCATCGGCCTTACAGCAGATCCAAGCATCCATGAGAGCTTTGAATCTACCTTCCTTTTCAACCCCTTTACCAAAATTTTCCTCTCTAAATACAATCAAATTGTCCCCCACCAACTTTTCGATATGGGTCTGACAGCTAACCCCATATCTCCGTTCTCAGCGTATGCTCGGGTTTGTAGATGGTTCAAACCCTTGCCCGGTTTCCACTGGCGACAATGCCACTGCAGTCGAGGAATGGCAAGCTCGAGATCAGCTAGTGGTAGCCATTTTGACAGCCTCACTCACTAAACCTGTCATGGTTCAAGTTCTTAATTGTGAATCTGCTCAACAGATCTGGGAGCGTCTTCACCGCCTCTACTTGGCACGGTCCAACGCCCAGATTATACAAAATCGCTTGGCTCTTGCTAGTCTCCGCAAAGGGGATGAATTGATGACTGAGTATTTCAACAAGGCAAAGACTCTTGTTCAACAAATCCAGGCTGCATGCCAAGCTATCAGTGACGCTGAGTTTGTCACCTACCTTCTCGGTGGTCTCGGAACAGATTTTGATGCCATGGTAACTACTCTCTCTACCCAACCCATCCTCCCTGACCCTGAACAAACTCTCACCTATCTCCTTCTTCAAGAGGGTCGCCTTTCCCGACAAAACAACAACCTTCTTCAAACCACCCAAGCTTCCATCAACACAACATCAACTCAAGACCCTGCTCCAGAAGTTAACAGCACTACTAACAGGGGACGAGGAGGCTATCGTGGTCGAGGAGATTCGACTCGAGGTCGCGGTCGATATGACAGAGGAGGCCGCTCGACCAGAGGTCGTGGTACATCGTTCACCTTCAACGGGGCTTCAAACACTCGTTCAACATGCTAGATATGCGAGAAGAAAGGTCACTCGGCCTTACGTTGCTGGAGCCGATTTGACCAGGCTATTCAGGCCCCTCCTTCGAGGAACTTTCAAGCCAATCATACCTCCAATTGGTTTCCCGATACAGCCGCTACGCACCATTACACACCCGACTTGTCCAATCTCAGGTTCGATCGAATCCCATATGAGGGCACCGATGCGGTTTCCTTAGGCGATGGGTCTTCTCTCCCCATACAGAACTACGGTTCCACATTTTTTCACTCTCCCTCTCGTGCTTTTCGTCTTTCAAATCTCATTCATGCTCCAATTCTCACCAAAAACTTAATTTCTATACAAAATTTTTGCAAAGACAACCGTGTGTTTTTCCAGTTTCATGATTCTTGTTTTCTTGTGAAGGATTCCGTGACGGAGCAGCCTCTTCTCAAGGGCCACGCTGAAGGCGGGATGTATGTCTGGCCGTCTGCATCATCTTCATTCAGTGCTTCGACCTCTCCATCTCTCAACCTCACGTCTGCAACCTCTTTTCCTTCTGTTTGGCACGCGCGGCTAGGGCATCCCTCTGGGGACATAACCCGACTTGTTATCAGCTCCAACAAATTACCGGGATCCACTTCTGTTTCCACATGTCCTTCTTGCTCATGGGCCAAGGCCCATTGTTTACCACATCCATCTAGTCCATCTCGCTCTCAGCATATTTTGGAGTTGTTATTTTGTGATCTATGGGGCCCTGCCTACAAAGACTTAATCAATGGAAACAAATACTATCTCTTAGTGGTTGATGATTTCTCACGTTTTATTTGGATATTTCCCATTCAATCAAAAAATCAGACCTCCACCATACTTTTACATTTTATTACCCTGGCCACTAATTTCTTTGAAACCAAAATCAAGTCCATACAAACGGATAATGGGTCGGAATTCAAACCATTAATTCCTCATTTCCAAAAGTTGGGGATCAATCATCGTTTATCATGTCCTTATTCACACCCGTAAAATGGGAGCGTTGAAACCCGTCATCATCGTGTCGTTGACATGGGTCTAACCCTACTCAAACACGACAATCTCCCACTACAATTTTGGGATTTCGCCTTTCAAACCGCCACATATCTAATTAACCGTCTTCCCACCCCCCACCTTACAAAATCAGTCCCCCTTCTTTATTCTCTTTGATCGTAACCCCGATTACAAATTTCTAAAAAAAAATTGGGTGCCTATGTTTTCCAAATTTACGCCCGTACAATCGCCACAAGCTCTCATTCTGATGCACTCCGACGGTATTCTTGGGCTATAGCTCGCAACATCGTGGTTACTTGTGCCATGATTGGGTGACAAAGTAAAATTATGTGTCTCGTGATGTAATATTTCATGAAGACATATACCCATTTAACCCACCTAAAATCTCCATTATGCCTCCTACCTCTTCCCACATATCTCTACCCATTCTTACAAATCCCATTGCCACAAATTCAGTCACTCAGCCCAGGCCCAAAAACATAATGAGCCCACCAATTTGAGCCAACAAATTAGCCCTTCAATGTCACCCTCTCCAAATTCACAAAATGCCTCCAGCACCTGTTCAAGCGATGATTCACCCCCCGCCATCAATTCCATTCATCCTATGAACAACTGATCAAAGACCAATACTTTCAGGCCTCTTGTTCGGACCGACGGCACCATCCCATGGCCACAATGCTCGGCTACAATTGTGGTTCTAGAGGAACTAAGTTGTTTCACAGAGGCTTCTCGTTTTCACGAATGGAGGAATGCAATGTCGAGTGAATTCCGGGCGCTTCTCGATACTCACACCTGGGATCTTGTTCCACCCTCCCCAAATTACAATGTGTTGGGCACGAAGTGGGTCTTTAAGACAAAGAGATGATCCGATGGATCCATTGAAAGGCGCAAAGCCCGTCTTGTGGCCAAAGGGTTCAATCAGTTGCCGGGACTTGATTACACCGAGACATTCTCGCACGTTGCCAAACCATCTACCATCCGTCTTCTTCTTTCCATCGCTGCGATGAATGATTGGTCCACCAGGCAGTTAGACATACAAAATGCCTTTCTTCATGGCTGTTTGACAGAGGTTGTCTACGTTCACCAACCACCAGGTTTCTCTCATCCTTCTTTCCCTAATTACGTTTGCAAATTAAATCGATCCCTTTATGGTCTCAAACAGGCACCACGTGCATGGTTTGCCCGTCTCAGTGAAACACTTATTTCCTTTGGATTCTCGTCTTGCCCTGTTGATTCATCTCTTTTATCCTATCGCCAAGGGAAACACTGCATTTTTGAGCTCGTATATGTCGACGACCTGTTGATTATTGCCTTTAACCCTTCTATATCTGCTCAGTTTGTTTCCTCTCTCAGCAATTTGTTCCCTGTTAAGGATTTGGGTGCAGCAAAGTTTTTTTCTCGGAATTGAAATAACCCGAGATAATGCAGGCTTCCACCTATGCCAGAAAAAGCATATTACTGGTCTTCTCACAAAGGTGGGGATGACAAACTCCAAACCGGTGGCCACTCCACTTGCTTCCAAGTTTGATCCACTAGAGCCTTCTCCAGACTTCGATAATCCGACTCTCTATCGAAGTACTGTCGGCAGTTTACAGTACCTAGCCTTTACAAGGCCGGATGTGGCTTTCGACATCAACAAAGCTTCATAGTTCATGCATTGTCCTAAACTTGTCCATTGGCAAGGTGTCAAATGGCTTCTCAGATATCTCAATCACACCAAGGATTTTGCTTTTCATATCTCCCAGCATCATGATCATCATATCTCGACTTTCTCCGACTCAGACTGGGGTGGCGATCACTCTGATCGCCGATCAATCAGCGTTTATTGTATATTCCATGGCCCTAATTTAGTCTCCTGGATCTCCAAGAAACAGTCGACAGTCTCTAGATCCTCAACGGAAGCCGAATATCGAGCTCTTGCTCTTGCTACTTGCGAAACCCTCTGACTCTAATCTGTTCTTGCTTTGATTGGCATCTCGCTTGGTTCACCTCCAACCTTGTGGTGTGATAACCTTGGAGCCACATACCTAGCGGTTAATCCGGTCCTCCATCATCGAATTAAACATCTATCGATGGACTATCACTTCATAAGGGAACGTGTTGCTAATCGCTCTCTTCAAGTTGCCTTCATATCCTCAAAGGATCAGGTCGCTGACATGCTTACAAAGCCGCTCCCTGCTACCATGTTTCACAACAATCGCCTCCATCTGCGCATTTCCCCGATTGAAGCGACGGGGGGTATTAGCCCATATGGTCACGAGTCCATCAAGGAAGTAGGCCTTGAGCCCAAGATCAGATCAAATTCAGAGAGCATCAGTACATCTCCGAAGGCTCTAGAATAGTGACATCTAGCTACAGCTGTCTACCACATTTGTATTGCTCCTCAAGAAACTCTTGTATATATATTTGTATTACCTCGGAACAAAGGAATCAACCAAGAATGAATTCAAGGAAATCATTTTCAATCATATCTCTATCATTAGCTTTCTGTAAGCCTCTAATTGTCTTTATTTAAAGATAGAAATTAAGAGTTATTCTCCAAGGAAAAGAGATTTTATCTTAGGAAAATAATATAATCTACCTAAGAAAGGATAAAATATCCCAAGTTCATCGAATTAAAATGATCCTAAAAGAGATTTAGATGAAAACCCTAATTAAAAAGCCCATTAGGTAATAAAATCAGCCCGCAAAAACTTCTCCTGGTGCGAAGGTACTTCAGCATCGAGGGTCAAAGTGTCGACGCCGAGGGTCTGTTGAAAAAATAGTAGCACTGGAATTCTCTGGTTATCGGCGCCGAAGGGGCAAAGGTCGATGCCGAGGCATCTGTTCGAATGCAGTAGCCTCTATTTTTCTCCAGTTTTTTGACTCTGACTTCAATCGCACTTTTCTAAGTCCTCGTTCATCCGATTGACGCATATGAATATGCGTTGGAAAACTCTTTTCAAGGACTACAACTCTCATGAAGGATCTAGAACTTGAATCGAAGCGATGGATGGCAAAAATAAGACTTTTCTCCAGATGCACCACTTTTTGCTTTTGCTTGGCTTTTCCATTGCCATCATGATTTTTCATCAAGCTCTAAAGTGCGTCAAAACTCTTCCAAATCAGCTCCAAAACCTATAAAACCACACCAAAGCTTGTGTAGACTTCATATCTTGCAATATTAAGCATATCTACACATTTTCCTTACTTTTCCAACACAAAAGCTAATAAAATGACCTAGATGGAATGAAAACAGGATGTAAAATAAGACTAAAAATGCGGACATCAGGAGAATGAAAAGGAACTATTTGATACTTTCAATAAATGCCAGGTAAACATTCCTCTTCTTAATCTAGTTGAACCCGTTCCTCGTTATGCAAAATTCCTTAGGGAAGTATGCACAACCAAACGAATACAGTGGGAGAAAGAAAAAGAAGGTAAGGAACAACAAGAAAATTTATCATTTGTTTTTCAACAGCGATTGCCTGAAAAATGCGGAGACCCATGTATGTTTACTATCCCTTGTACGATTGGTGAAGTTAAGTTTAAAATCGCCATGCTTGATCTTGGTGCGTCGATTAATGTGATATCGTACAAATTGTATAAGGAGTTGGGATTAGGGCCTCTGACTGAAACTAGAGTTGTTATACAGCTTGTTGATCGCTCTCAACTTCATCCTAAGGGGGTAGTTGAAGATTTGTTGATTATGGTTGATGATTTGATTTTCCCTGCTGATTTTTATGTCATTGATATGGGACTTGGTATACCTAAAACACCTATCATACTAGGTGGACCTTTCTTAGAAATCGCAAAAGCGAAAATTGATTGTTATCTTGGGTCCTTAACTATGGAATTTGATGGGAAAAAGGTTGAATATTTGATCCCTGATGGGAAATCTGCTGCGTATTCTTTGAATTTAGTCGATTTTGTTGAGATTTTCACTAAGGATATCATGAGTATTGACCGTTCTGACCAGCTACAGGTTATTTTGGAATCCCTTGTGGGGGAGTTATCTCTTGATTATGCTTTGCCTAACAACCTGCAGGAACTGTCTGTGGGTATGGATACCAATTTCAGGGAATTGGTCCTCTTTCTATAAAACTGAACCATTGAGTCCTTCTTGTGAGAAACTTCTTCCGTCTGTCATTCATGCACCTGAAGTTGAATTGAAACCCCTCCTTGATCATTTGAAGTATGCAATTTTGGGAGAGAGTAATACACTCCCTGTGATTATATCTATTAAGCTTACTCTAGACCAGGAACAAAGGTTAGTGGATGTCCTTAGGGAACATTGCACTGCCTTGGGATGGACCATTGCTGATATCAGAGGAATCAGTCCGACGTTGTGTATGCATCGCATACTCATGGAGGATGATGCAAAGCCGACTAGACAACCTCATCGCCGGTTGAATCCACCGATGACGAAGGTCGTCAAAAAGGAAGTCTTGAAGCTCTTTCAAGCAGGTATAATCTACCCTATTTTTGATACTCAATGGGTTAGTCCTACACAAGTAGTCCCTAAAAAAGGAGGTATAACGGTCTATGAGAACCAGGAGGGTGAGGTGGTACTTATGAGGGTACAAACTGGTTGGAGAGTTTGCATTGACTATCACAAACTCAATGCTGCAACACGTAAATACCACTTTCCTTTGCCTTTTATTGATCAAATACTTGAACGCCTTGCTGATCGGTCCTATTATATGTTTTGTAGATGGATACCCTGGATACTTTTAAATTCCTATTGCACATGAGGACCAGGAGAAAACCACTTTTACATGTCCTTTTGGTACCTTTTCTTATAGTAGGATGCCTTTTGGATTATGCAATGCACCCGGTACTTTCCAAAGATGCATGATGAGTATATTTTCTGAATATGTTGAGCATTTCATTGAAGTATTTATGGATTATTTCATTGTGCATGGGAATGCTTTTGATTCTTGTTTACATCATTTATCATTAGTGCTTAAGAGATGTGTTGAGACTAATTTGGTTCTAAACTCTGAAAAGTGCAATTTTATTGTTGAATAGGGGATTGTCCTTGGTCACATTGTGTCTAGGAAGGGCATTGAGGTTGATAAAGCAAAGATAGATCTCATTCAGTCTTTACCTTATCCTATTAATGTGTGTGAAATTCGTTCTTTCTTAGGTCATGCAAGATTTTATTGTAGATTTATCAAAGATTGTTCTAAGATAACCTCACCATTATGTGAACTCCTTAAGAAAGATGTGTACTTTGTGTTTGACGATAGTTGCAAGAACACTTTTCATGAGTTGAGAAATCAGATGACTTCGACACCTATTATTCAGGCTCTTATTTGGACTTTACCCTTTGAGTTGATGTATGATGCTAGTGATTATGATGTTGGGGCTGTTTTGGGGAAAAAGGTTGAGAAAGCATCTCATGTGATAAGTTATGCTCATATGAAGTTGAATATGGCTCAACGGAATTACATAACTACAGAGAAGGAACTGCTAGCCGTGGTTTTTGCTCTGGAGAAGTTTCGTCCTTATTTATTAGGTGCTAAGGTTGTGGTTTATAGAGATTATACTGCACTCTGTTATTGCATGACAAAAAAGGACGCAAAGCCTAGGCTAATTCGATGGATTCTACTCCTAATAGAATTCAATTTTGAAATTAGAGGTAAGTAGGGAGCAGAAAACTTGGTAGTTGACCACCTAAGTAGAATTTACAGAACTAATGGTGGGGGAGAACAACCAGAGAGGCTAGGAGAGTTTCCTGATGAAGGATTGATGAGAATTTCTTCATATGAAGACAATGTAGGGTACGACGCTCGCCGCTCTGACGATCTATTGAGTTACGATTTGCTTGATGAGGATAACAAAGAGCCGCCTGCTTTGCTTATGGGTATAAAAAAAAAGCAGCCTTGGTTTGCTGATATTGTTAATTACTTGGTGACTAGAATCTTCCCTTCAAATTATCCGAAAGCTAAGAAGGACAAAATTCGGCACGATGCTCACTACGATTTTTGGGATGATCCTTTTTTATAGAAGCACTACGCTGATCGAATTGTTCGTCGATGTCTGCAAAACAATGAGGTAACTTCTGTTTTGAGACTCTGTCATTCACATCTAAGAAAAGGACATTTTAGACCACAACGGACAGCTAGGAAAGTCCTTGAAGAACTTGTGATAGATGTCAGCGCACGAGAAATATTTCAGCGCTCAGGAGATTCTGTCATTCACATCTTTTGCGACGCTTATTCTTTCTGTAGAACTTGTGATAGATGTCAGCGCACAGGAAATATTTCAGTCGGAAATGAGATGCCATCATCTTCGATCATGGTGTGTTAGATCTTTGATGTCTGGGGTATCGATTTCATGGGACCCTTCCCTAGTTTATTTGGAAATGTCTACATCTTACTTGCAGTTGATTATGTGTCTAAGTGGGTTGAGGTAAAGGCGACAAAGACTGATGGTACTCGCACAATTGCTAGTTTCTTGAAGAGTTTGTTTGCTAGACTTGAGATGCCCAGAGCTGTTATCAGTGACAGGGGAACTCATTTCTGCAACAAGATAGTTAGCGCTCTTTTGAGGAAGTACAACGTGACTCAGAATGTCTCAACCGCCTGTTATCCTCAAACAAATGGACAAGCAGAATTGTCTAACAAGGAAGTAAAAAGGATTCTAGAGAAGACTGTTGCACTGAATTGGAAGGACTGGAGTCTCAGAATTGAGGATACTCTATAGGCTTACTGTATTGCTTACAAGACGCCCATTGGGATGTCACTATTTCGCTTGGTATATGGAAAGCCTTGTCATTTTCCAGCCATGCTCGAGCACAAAGCATATTGGGCAGTCAAATAGGCCAACATGGATGCATTTGAAGCAGGAGAATTGGGGAAGCTTCAACTCTAAGAGTTAGAAGAGATCCGTCGGGATGCTTATGAGAATGCCATGATTTATAGGGAAAAAACTAAGGCTTGACATGATAAACACATCTTGAGAAGATAATTCCATCCAGGGGATAAGGTCCTATTGTATACATCGCGCCTTGCACTTTTCCAAGAAAGCTCCGCTCAAGCTGGACAGGACCGTACATGGTGGTCCATGTCTATCCTCATGGAGCAGTGGATGTTCGCAATGACAAGGAGGATATAGTATTCAAGGTAAATGTCCATCGTCTCAAGAAGTACTGGTGTGGTGCAGAATGTCGTTACCTTCTACAACAACCAAAAGAGTAACCCAAACCAACAACTCAACTAGCAACCTAGTAACTAGTATACTGAAATGGTAAGGGGTCGATGGCAGAGGGAAAGTCGTTGATTTACCTCGTCAAAAATAAATCCCAAACAAACAAACTAGTATAGTATGCAAGTAAGGAGTCGAATACTAGAGAATCAAGTATTTCTAAATATTGTGTATTTATCAATATAAAAAGAAAAGATTTTTATGAATGAAAATAAAAGATAATAATATTGACAAAAGCAAATAAAGGATAGAAGAAAAGCGTTTCCACCTACAAGTTTTTTGACTTTTGTTGGTTTTATTGATCATCGAATCCTTGTCAAGTTATTAACTTTTCCTCCGAATTCTCCCTGTCTTGGTTTAAATAGATTAAAAGTCCTACGAGTCCAATTAATCCCTTACACCTCAATGCAACCTTAACACGGTCAAGATTTAACAAAGAGATAACAAATAGTCCCAAGAACTTGAGCATATAAATAACACCAAATAAACACGGTAAATCAATGTTTAAGATATATGTCAACTCCCTACATAATCATGCTTCAAATACGGAATCCACAATCTTATGTGTGCTACTACGAAAAAAACACAAATACGAAAGTATTAAATACTAGCATGAAATCAATATTATCAAGGTAGCTGATAATGCATATCTTAGATAGGCATTATAGGCATTTTTAGGTTAGTTAGGTTGCATTTAGGTAATAATTTGTAGTTAAATTTCATCTCGTCAATATTTTGGAAAATTTGGATTCTGCGCGAATTTGTGTTTATTTTGCAGATTGAATCTGAATTCCATTGAGAGATGCGAGTATCTTGAGGAGGAGATGTAAAGACATTGGCATTGAGCACTTGAAGCAAGGAATGGAGAAGACAAAATTGGAGTGCTCTTGACTTGGACACGAAGACTGGTAGCGAGATATGCCGCGGCCGCAACAAAGATGATGCCACAGCCAGCTGTGGAGGAGCCCGCGTGCCGCGACCGCAGCATTTGCCGCGGCCGTCGCATTGTTCACCTGAGCGTTGCGTTTCATTTAATTAAAACCCTAGTTTTGTTAGTTCGTTTTGTGGCCGACTTAGACTTTTTAAGGCCGAATGTTGTTAGTATTCAATGACTACTATTCTATTCCACGTTCTATCATACAATCAGAGATTGAACAATGTTTTTCACAAGGAACTAAACTCATCTATTCTGCCTGCAATTTGAAGCTTTATTTGGATTGATTGTGAGTTTCTAATTCTCGTTCCTTGTTTCCTATATCTGAATGTTTCAACTTCTTTGTGCTTGATTGTTTATTGGTTTATTCTATCTTGTCTGGCCAACTAGTTAGATCAATTCAATTGCTAGGGTTCTGTAGATTTCTAATTGCGAACATTAACCCAATTAGAAAACTTGTCCCTTTAGGGCTGATTGAACTAATTGGATAAGTAGGAAGTTGGATGTGTTGTTAAATCCCTCTTTAAGGACTGCAAATACCTTGGCTAATCTCTGGACTTAATCTTTAGGGACTATTCGATTGATAAGGGTTTGTAGGACTTAATCTTTGGTGTGGACCGTTTTATATGGTCCGTACCTGTGCTACTTATTCTTCTTTGTTGCCATTTGATTCAGAGATTGAAAGGACCCTTGCCTCTATAAGGCGAGAAACTTGTGATCGCTTTCACGAGCTCCCTTTTGATCAAGGAGAAAGCACTACAGAGATGGCTAATGAAGCAAACCGCACTCTTAAGGAGCTTTCTTCTCCTGACTTCGCACAGCACCCTCTGGCAATCCATTTCACTGCGCTAGCGAAAGGAGTCAACTTTGAGCTGAAATCTGGGGTAATTCATCTTTTACCCAAGTTTCATGGGTTGAGTGGGGGAGGACCTCTGTTGTAGGTGGAAAACGAGACTTGCAATTAAAATATAAATAAGATAAAGCAAACCAGATTCCGTTCCACGCAAATAATTACAAGACTCTCTCCTGTTGTAGCAAAAGGAAGTCAGGATCGATCCTCGAGGAAGCGGGTCAGCGGATCTCAGATAGCAGAGTGATTTACATCCAAAAGTCAACTCAGAGTACTCGACCTCGACTATGGTGTAGTCGACAGGAGCCTGTACAGTCGAATTCGAGCAGGCGAAGGGCACTAGAGTAGTCGACGTCGACAAGATTTCCTCAAAGTCGAGTAGACTTGGTCGTAGTCGAGTACCTGAAAAAACACAAACGGCAACGATCTCACTTGATCGAGTAGTTAGTAGTCGACATCGACCAGTTTGGTCGAAGTCGAGTAGATTCGCATAAACGTAATGAAAGCTGGGGTTTGCAGATTTCAAAATAAACAAATATGTAAGAAAATTTCCAAAACTGGGGTTCGCAACAACGATAACCGATTATGCATAAGGCAAGACAAATAGATAATCATGCAAAACACATCAAGGATCATGCTTTCGCCTTTCCAAACAATTAGACAACTCTTTCAAAAAACCCTAATTGTATCTATCAATTTTATGTTTATAATCCAAGTGGTTAACCTGAATCTCTATTAATTAGGTAATAAACATAATAAAGACAGTGGATGATGAAAACATAATAAAAGTCAAATCTTTACCTCATGCATGCATGGCTATCGTCGGGCTCACCCCGACCCTAGATGTTGAGTGACTACTTGCTCTTCATCATAGGAAGACTCATCAATAATAAAATTAAATTAAATTGCATTAATGAAATAAAACAAAGCTTACAACCGATCGAAGCCAAATCCGCTCTCGCAGGACAAAACACCTCTCGGCCTAGCTCTCTCTCTAGTCGTTGTATGCTATGAATTGTGTGTTGAAAGATCCCTAAAACTCAGCCCCTAGGGTCTTATTTATATTGTTCAACCCTAGCTAATCTAGGAAGGAACAATCTATCTATATCTAAAACTTTATATCTAAAAACATAAGATAAAGTTTAATGAATAAGGAAAATAAATCTATAAGAAAATAAGACTAATGTGGATAAATCCCTCTTGAACTTGATAGATCTTCATGCGGATGAATAGAATTCAACATATCTTCACTTGCAAGTAATCCATCTTCTCGACACACTCTCGATCTCGGACTCGGACTGACGCAAGTGGGTACTCGACGTCGACCAAGTTACTCAACGTCGACTAGCGTTGCCTTTTTCTTGGATCGCACTCCACCTCGGATAGCTTCTGGACTCGACATGGGTACTCGACATCGACTAGGTGTACTCGACATCGAGTGGCTTTTGGCTCCTCAAGTGGATCTCTGCTCGACTTCATGTGAATTTGACTGAAGTTACTCGATATCGACAAGAGTTGGTCGATATCGACTAGAGTTGGTCGATATCGACTAGTCTTTGTCGAGTTATCCTTCCTTCATTTCTGCTCGATTTGTCCTTGCTCAGCTCCTGCTTGATCTTGGACTCTCTATAGTTGTCTTCGAGCATCTAGATGATTTCCTTCCTTTCTCCGAATTGCTGTCAAATGCTTCGATTTCTGCGAAATTAAACAGAAACTAGTGTAGACCTCCGTATTTGGAAAATAAGCATAAACTACATAGATTCTGTACTATTCTGACCCAACTGCATGAAATGCATGTTGAAATCGATATAAAAGTAAGTATACAACATGGCAATTTTGACTAAACCAATAATAGAAACATCTATAAAAATATAAAAATAAAGTAAAGAACACACTAGCCGTCCGCGGACAAATATCCAAAGGCTAACTCAAACACAATCATCCGTGGATATGAAAGAGTGGGCACGTGGCGGCCATCCCGACACCCCACGAGTATAACACGTGTCGAGTGGCGAACACCACGTGACACAACATTCAGGACCACCTGGGACCTATAAAAGCAAGAAAATTCATTAAGATAGGGGACTTTTCGAGGGGAGAGGGAAGAGAGAAAAGGAGAAAGAAGGAGCGGATCAAGGCCAAGTGAACTTAAGAAAGAAATTTGAAGCAAGGAGAATTGGCAGAGGAAGTTGTACGCGTCACAAAGAATCTATTCCGTAGTAAAATCAAAGCCTTTCACTGGACTTGCTCCACGGATATAGACCTTGTTCATCCTTAGTAAAACTTTCCACTAGAATTAAAAGTCTGTTGTTGTTGGTCCTCAAGATAATCAACGACGACAGGTAAGCAAACCAATTTCCCAAATTGTCCAGAAAAAACTCGATAAGGGAATAACGTTTCAGACTCATAGTTAGATTTCTTACCGCGGCACAGGTTGGGCCGCGTCGATTATTTCGATGCGGGTCAGGTAAGCCCGTTGGGAATATTGATCACCTCACCAGGTAGATTCCCGGGTCCCACTAAAAATGGAGGCCTTGTTGGATCGAGCTTTTTCACTGGCACCGTCTATGGGAACCCCCTCACGCTAAGGGGTTCTCTTAAAAAATTTCTTTTCGATAAAGTCAGACAAAGACTCTCAGACCTTTGAAAAAAGTTAGGGTCCGCGTCTGAACTTAGAAATATAAATTTTTTGCATGTAAAATTAAACCTTTCACTATCGACAGATTCGCAACAATGAGAAGATGAGTGATAGCCAAAACCATCCAACCCAGGATATGAGCCAAGGGATTCACCAGGATCAGGAAGCCTCAAGCATGTATATCCCATTAATACCACTACCAAATCCGGATGGCGAAATGGGAGATCAGCACCTCAGTACCCCTCCGCATCATCATAGTAATCAGCATGGACTAGAAGGAGGGTACATACCACAGAACTTCTGGTACTATGAAACACGTTGTGAACAACCCAACCCCTTTCAGCAAGAGCAGTCTCAATACTTTTATTATGATCAGTGGGGGCAGAATCCACGTCAACAGCGGAATTATCGACAAGAAGAGCAGTATGGAAATTTTAATAGATATAACACCGCGTACGATAACCCCATCAACTGGAACTATGGTTTTCAGAATCAGGAAATACAGCGCCAGACATGGCAGAATGATCAGTGGCACCGAGAAAATAAACATCGACGCGGGGAAAGGTCAACAGATGTTTCCACCTCTACAAAATACGACTCAGCGGAGAAGAGAAACGAAAATGCACCTGCGGTTTTTCCATCAGCGTTTACCAAGGAAATTTGTTCCGAGACAGTGCCAAAATGATGGAGGGATGTGAACCTCATGAAATATGATGGGACGACTGATCCTGAAGATCATCTTTGCCACTTTACGACCGCAATGGGAATAAACGAATACAATGATGCCGTGTTGTGTAGAACGTTCCCTTCAACCTTAACAAAGATCACACTCACCTGGTTCACAAACCTTCCAAAAAGCTCTATAACCAATTTCGTCCAGTTGTCCCACGTCTTCGCGTCCCATTTCGGAAGTGCGCGATCAAGAAAGAAGACCATGCTCGACCTGAATTCCATTAAGCAAGGAGCTGGGGAATCTTTGGGGCACTTCTTCACTCGTTTCACCAGTATGGTAGTACAAATCCCCAACTTTAATCATGAATCGGCAATCATCATACTCATGGGGAATTTAGCGGAAGGAGACTTCAAGACATACCTGTTTCGGAAGAAACCAACAAGTTACGATGACTTGAGAGAGCGGGTGTCAAGGCAGATTGAGGCAGAAGAAGCAACCGCGTCCAGTTCTAAAGCAAATACAGGGAATCCAGGTCTCTTTGGGAAGCTTGCTGGAAAATTCAGGAAAGAGAAAGCTAAGCCACCCAAACATCATTCAGAAGCTATGGATTTTCATCCCCACCGCGATGAAGTGCACATGAATTCAGAAAGAGGGCAAGGATCTCGTCATAGGGAAGATCACCTGCGTTCCTATCATCCGAGAGATAACCGCTATGGAAATCATGAAACGAGATTTCCACCAAGAAGGGAGGACCGACCTAACCAGAGGCCAGATTGGGAAGACCGAAACCCTAGGTTTGATGACTCTCATGATCAGTAGGACTGTTATTTAAGGCAACAGGATCAGCATAGAGATCCCCCTTTTCATAACCGAGGAAGGGGGAGAGAAAGAAGAGGACGCGGAGGTAGGTACAACTATACGCCTGCAGTCCAGAGATCTGTCAATCAGAGAGAAACTCGAAAACCAGAAGCAGGCCAAATACCGGAGCCTGAGGGTTTCATCAATACCCTCGCAGGAGGCTTTTCTATGGAAGGATCCAGTAGATAGGAAAAGAGAAATTACAAAAGAGAAGGAGGACAGCCTCCGTCTGCGTCAAGTAGAAGAATCTGCTTTGCATAACATGAAGACATTTCCTTTTCACCAAAGGACGTGGAGGAAGTAAGGATGCCGCACTCGGATCCTTTAGTCATCCATACTCAGATAGCTGCCAAAACAGTCAAAAGAGTTTTTATTGATACTGGTTCATCAGTTGACATCTTATCATGGGAGGCTTTCTCTCAAATGGGGATATCCGCAGCGTCATTGAAACCATATTCAGGAACTTTAATCACGTTCTCAGGGGGAGAGGTACAAGTGGCAGGCACGATCGAGCTTACATTGGTTTTGGGAACGGCCCCAAGAAGACGCGTGGAAAGTATTGTATTCACAATAGTGAAGATTCCTACTGTATACAATGCTTTACTGGGTCGCGTCTCACTTTATAAATTCCAGATGGTAGTTTCAATCTACCACTTTGTGGGAAAGTTCCCTTTGCCCAGAGGAGGAATTGGTGAGGTTCGCGGTCAGCAACCAGAAAGTAGAAGCTGTTACCTGACTTATATCAAGAAGAGCAGAGAAGTGATGTGTAATAGTGAAAATTGTGAATCCGTAGTCGGGGACAACGATTCGACAGAACTTTCAGAGGCTGAACTAGAGGTGAGACCGACAGAAGCAAAAATATCAACCACGGATGAAAGAATTACATACACACCTTTCCCAAACCCTGAGGAGAAAGTCTATCTAGGACAGGCACTGGAGACAGTAAAAAGAGTTCGGGTCCTAGAAATCATAACGAAGTCAAGAGACATTTTTGCATGGACTCCGCGAGATCTGCTAGGAGTCCCGCCTGCGATCTCTTTGCATACCTTCAGAATTCGTCCAGGAACAAAGCCCATAGTACAGAAGAAAAGGAAGATGGCTCCTGAGAAGGCTGCCACGGCAAAGGAAGAAACTGATAAGCTTTTAGAAGCAGGGTTCATAGAGGAAGTAGAAGACTCAGATTGGCTCTCAAACGTGGTTTTAGTGAAGAAATCTAATGGGAAATGGAGGACGTGCATCGACTTTACTGACCTTAACAAATCCTGCCCCAAGGATAGTTACCCATTATCGTCCATAGATGAACTCGTCGATGGAACCGCGGGTAATAAGGTCCTTAGTTTTCTTGATGCTTACTCTGGATACAATCAGATAAACTTGAACCCTTCAGATAAGAAAGCTACTACCTTCATCACCAACCAGGGGATATTTTGCTACCGCGTCATGCCTTTCGGACATAGGAATGCTGGAGCTACATTTCAGAGGGCGGTTGATAGGATCTTCCGTGATCAGATTGGTAGGAATGTATCAATTTATATGGATGATATCGTGGTCAAGAGCGAGAGGGCAGAGGATCACGCGGCAAATCTGCAGGAGACTTTTGATTCCCTTCGCAGAGGAGGTTTGAACTTGAACGCGAAAAAGTGTGTCTTTGGGGTTGATTCCGGGAAATTCCTTGGTTTCATGGTTAGCCGTCGAGGAATCGATGTGAATCCCGAAAAAGTCACGGCGATTAAAAATCTTCAACCACCGTGGACGATCAAAGAGTTGCAGTATTTAAATGGAGCAGTAAATTATTAAGCCGTTTTTGCTCATGCCTGGCGGATAGGTCATTACCTTTCTTTGCTTTACTCAAGAAAAAGGGACCGATACAGTGGACTCCCGAGTTACAGAAAGCATTCGGAAGTTTGAATGTTTTCTTGTCAACACTCCCCACTCTTCATCAACCCGAGAAACAAGAAGTTCTACATCTATACCTTTCAGTAAAGAACGTCACTATCAGTGCAGTCTTGACGCGGGAAGAAAAATACCCAGTTTATTACATCAGTCGTGTGCTGCAGGATGCTGAAACACGGTATGAACCAGTGGAGAAAATGATTTTGTGTCTGATATTCGCGGCAAGGAGGTTGAGGCCATACTTCCAGGATCACCTTATCCGAGTAATGATTGACTTGCCGATGCGTCAAATCCTTCACTCTCCATGCCTGTCAGGGAGAATGATGAAGTGGGCGGTCGAACTGACAGAATTTGAAATAGAATATACCCCACGGAAAGCAGTTCTGGCTCAGGTTTTAGCCGATTTTATTGGCGAAACAAGTTTTGAATTGAATGCTCAAACAGAAAAAAGTGAATGGACGCTCAAGGTGGATGTTGCAGCCAATAAAGATGGGTGCGGAGCTGGGGTTACACTCCCAGCTTCTGATGAACGACAATACAATTATTCTTACAAATTGGACTTCCAAGCTACAAACAATGAGGCTGAATACGAAGCCTTGCTCGCAGGACTAGAGGTAGCTTTGGTCAAAGGCGCCAGGCAAGTATCAGTCTACACCAATTCGGAAGTAGTGACGCGGCAGATAACAGAAGAATGTGAGGCAAAAACTGGTTTAATGCCTGATTATCAAAGAAAGGCACGTGCGTTGTCAAAAGCTTTCTTAAGTTTTTGCCTAACGGCTGTTCCCAGATGTGACAATCAGCAAGCGGATGCATTAGCTCGGTTGGGAGTTGTTATGCCTGAGGAAGTAGGAAAGGAAGTGATCCTCGAAAGGATGAACAGTCGAAGACTTATCCAGGAAGTCTACCAAGTACAGGGAATTGAAATGGAAGATTGGAGAACGCCAATCGCGGACTATCTGGGCAAGGGCGTCTTACCCGAAGAAAGAGACTCTGCTAAGAAAGTAATTGCAAAATCTTCTCGGTTCACTATCAGGGAGGGGAAGCTATACAAGAGAGGCTACTGTCTCCCAGATCTGTTGTGCATATCAACAAAGGAGGGAAGTCTCGTTGTAGAAGAATTACATGATGGAGTTTGTGCGCACCACCAAGGGTGGAGGGCTGTTGTGGCCAAAGCAACCAGGCTAGGGTATTATTGGCCAACTATGAAGCGAGATGTTCAAGATTATATCCAAAGATGCGACGCGTGTCAGCGGTTTGGAAACATGATCCACCGCCCTTCCGAGGTACTGAAAAGTATAACTGGTGCTTGCCCTTTCTCTGTCTGGGGAATGGACATACTAGGTCCATTTCCTACTGCCCCCAGTCAGTTGAAATATGTGTTAGTCTTGGTTGATTATTTCACGAAATGGGTAGAGGCTGAAGCAATGGGATTAATCACTACGGAAAAGGTGAGGAGATTCTTATGGAACGGGCAGGCAGAAACAACCAATCGACAGTTTGATTGTGAAACGGGCAGGCAGAAACAACCACAGATCATGGGCCTCAATTTGATTGTGAAACGATTAGAGACTTCTGTGTCGGTTTAGGCATAAACCTTAAAATTTCGTTTGTGGCTCACCCGCAGACGAACGGGCAGGTAGAAACAACCAATCGACAATTACTGTATGGGATACAAAAGAAACTCGGGAACACCGCAAAGGGGCGATGGGCAGAACTTCTACCATTAGTGCTCTGGTCCTACCGCACGTCAGCAAAGACTCCGACTGGAGAAACCCCATTTTCTTTAGTCTTTGGTATGGACGCGGTCATCCCAGTTGAAAGACTAGTTCCTTCAGCACGAATAATAGCATACAACCAAGAAACCAACGATGAAGCATTGGAACTCGAACTCCATCTCATAAAGGAGCGCAGGATGACAGCAGCCTTGAAGGAGCAAGAATACAAGAGGAGGCTATCTATATACAGGGATAGGCGAATTCACCCGCGGCATCTCAAGGAAGGAGATTTGGTGCTCCGCCAAACTACCTCTGGAGGGAAACTGGACCCCAACTGGGAAGGACGTTATGTGATCGTGAAAGAGGTTCAAGAAGGAGCATACAAGCTCAGCACCCCTGAAGGCATCGTTCTGAACAAACCTTGGAATGCTGATAATCTAAAAAAGTACTATGCATGATTACCAAATGGTTGTATGAAATAAAAAACTTAGTCGCCCCCGCAAAATTTAAATAAAGTGGTTAGAGGGCGCTTTTATTATATCTCCAGGCGAACTTCTTACAATAAGTCCTAGGACGCTGGAGCTTGGCTCCGCGTCAGGCCTCTGATCGAATCTGCATTCTCATAGACGATATTTTATATTAAGTCCTAGGACGCTGGAGCTTGGCTCCGCGTCAGGCCTCTGATCGAATCTGCATTCTCATAGACGATATTTTATATTAAGTCCTAGGACGCTAGAGCTTGGCTCCGCGTCAGGCCTCTGATCGAATCCGCATTCTCAGAGACGATATTTTATATTCAGTCCTATGACGCTGGAGCTTGGCTCCGCGTCAGGCCTCTGATCGAATCCGCATTCTCAGAGACGATATTTTATATTAAGCCCTAGGACGTTGGAGCTTGGCTCCGCGTCAGGCCTCTGATCGAATCCGCATTCTCAGAGACGATATTTTATATTAAGTCCTAGGACGCTGGAGCTTGTCTCCGCGTCAGGCCTCTGATCGAATCCGCATTCTCAGAGACGATATTTTATATTAAGTCCTATGACGCTGGAGCTTGGCTCCGCGTTAGGCCTTTAATCGAATCCGCATTCTCAGAGACGATATTTTATATTAAGTCCTAGCACGCTGGAGCTTGGCTCCGCGTCAGGCCTCTGATCGAATCCGCATTCTCAGAGACGATATTTTATATTAAGTCCTAGGACGCTGGAGCTGGGCTCCGCGTCAGGCTTCTTATCGAATCCGCATTCTCAGAGACGATATTTTATATTAATTCCTAGGACGCTGGAGCTTGGCTCCGCGTCAGGCCTTTGATCGAATCCGCATTGTCAGAGACGATATTTTATATTAAGTCCTAGCACGCTGGAGCTTGGCTCCGCGTCAGGCCTCTGATCGAATCCGCATTCTCAGAGACGATATTTTATATTAAGTCCTAGGACGCTGGAGCTGGGCTCCGCGTCGGGCTTCTTATCGAATCCGCATTCTCAGAGACGATATTTTATATTAATTCCTAGGATGCTGGAGCTTGGCTCCGCGCCAGGCCTTTGATCGAATCCGCATTGTCAGAGACGATATTTTATATTAAATCCTAGGACGCTGGAGCTTGGCTCCGCGTCAGGCCTCTGATCGAATCCGCATTCTCAGAGACGATATTTAATATTAAGTCCTAGGACGCTGGAGCTTGGCTCCGCGTCAGGCCTCTGATCGAATCCGCATTCTCAGAGACGATATTTTATATTAAGTCCTAGCACGCTGGAGCTTGGCTCCGCGTCAGGCCTCTGATCGAATCCGCATTCTCAGAGACGATATTTTTTATTAAGTCCTAGGACGCTGGAGCTGGGCTCCGCGTCAGGCTTCTTATCGAATCCGCATTCTCAGAGACGATATTTTATATTAATTCCTAGGACGCTAGAGCTTGGCTCCGCGTCAGGCCTTTGATCGAATCCACATTGTCAGAGACGATATTTTATATTAAATCCTAGGACGCTGGAGCTTGGCTCCGCGTCAGGCCTCTGATCGAATCCGCATTCTCAGAGACGATATTTTATATTAAGTCCTAGGACGCTTGAGCTTGGCCCCGCGTCAGGCCTCTGATTGAATCCGCATTCTCAGAGACAATATTTTATATTAAATCCTAGGACGCTGGAGCTTGGCTCCGCGTGAGGCCTCTGATCGAATCCGCATTCTCATAGACGATATTTTATATTAAGTCCAAGGACGCTGGAGCTTGGCTCCGCGTCAGGCCTCTGATCGAATCGGCATTCTCAGAGACGATATTTTATATTAAGTCCTAGGATGCTGGAGCTTGGCTCCGCGTCAGGCCTCTGATCGAATTCGCATTCTCAAAGACGATATTTTATATTAAGGCCTAGGACGCTGGAGCATAGCTCTGCGTCAGGCCTCTGATCGAATCCGCATTCTCGGAGATGATATTTTATATTAAATCCTAGGACGCTGGAGCTTGGCTCCGCGTCAGGCCTCTGATCGAATCCGCATTCTCAGAGACGATATTTTATAATAAGTCCTAGGATGCTTGAGCTTGGCTCCGCGTCAGGCCTCTGATCGAATCCGCATTCTCAGAGACGATATTTTATATTAAGTCCTAGGACGCTGGAGCTGGGCTCCGCGTCAGGCTTCTTATCGAATCCGCATTCTCAGAGACGATATTTTATATTAATTCCTAGGACGCTGGAGCTTGGCTCCGCGTCAGGCCTTTTATCGAATCCGCATTGCCAGAGACGATATTTTATATTAAGTCCTAGCACGCTGGAGCTTGGCTCCGCGTCAGCCCTCTGATCGAATCCGCATTCTCAGAGACGATATTTTATATTAAGTCCTAGGACGCTGGAGCTGGGCTCCGCGTCAGGCTTCTTATCGAATCCGCATTCTCAGAGACGATATTTTATATTAATTCTTAGGACGCTGGAGCTTGGCTCCGCGCCAGGCCTTTAATCGAATCCGCAATTTCAGAGACGATATTTTATATTAAATCCTAGGACGCTGGAGCTTGGCTCCGCGTCAGGCCTCTGATCGAATCCGCATTCTCAGAGACGATATTTTATATTAAGTCCTAGGACGCTGGAGCTTGGCTCCGCGTCAGGCCTCTGATCGAATCCGCATTCTCAGAGACGATATTTTATATTAAGTCCTAGCACGCTGGAGCTTGGCTCCGCGTCAGGCCTCTGATCGAATCCGCATTCTCAGAGACGATATTTTATATTAACTCCTAGGACGCTGGAGCTGGGCTCCGCGTTAGGCTTCTTATCGAATCCGCATTCTCAGAGACGATATTTTATATTAATTCCTAGGACGCTGGAGCTTGCCTCCGCGTCAGGCCTTTGATCGAATTCGCATTGTCAGAGTCGATATTTTATATTAAATCCTAGGATGCTGGAGCTTGGCTCCGCGTCATGCCTCTGATCGAATCCGCATTCTCAGAGACGATATTTTATATTAAGTCCTAGGACGCTGGAGCTTGGCCCCGCGTCAGGCCTCTGATCGAATCCGCATTCTCAGGGACAATATTTTATATTAAATCCTAGGACGCTGGAGCTTGGCTCCGCGTCAGGCCTCTGATCGAATCCGCATTCTCAAAGACGATATTTTATATTAAGTCCTAGGACGCTGGAGCATAGCTCTGCGTCAGGCCTCTGATCGAATCCGCATTCTCGGAGATGATATTTTATATTAAATCCTAGGACGCTGGAGCTTGGCTCCGCGTCAGGCCTCTGATCGAATGCGCATTCTTAGAGACGATATTTTATATTAAATCCTAGGACGTTGGAGCTTGGCTCCGCGTCAGGCCTCTGATCGAATGCGCATTCTCAAAGACGATATTTTATATTAAGTCCTAGGACGCTGGAGCTTGGCTCCGTGTCAGGCCTCTGATCGAATCCGCATTCTCAGAGACGATATTTTATATTAAATCCTAGGACGCTGGAGCTTGGCTCCGCGTCGGGTCTCTGATCGAATCCGCATTCTCAGAGACGATATTTTATATTAAATCCTAGGACGCTGGAGCTTGGCTCCGCGTCAGGCCTCTGATCGAATCCGCATTCTCAGAGACGATATTTTATAATAAGTCCTAGGATGCTTGAGCTTGGCTCCGCGTCAGGCCTCTGATCGAATCCGCATTCTCAAAGACGATATTTTATATTAAGTCCTAGGACGCTGGAGCTTAGCTCTGCGTCAGGCCTCTGATCGAATCCGCATTCTCAGAGACGATATTTAATATAAAGTCCTAGGACGCTGGAGCTTGGCTCCGCGTCAGGCCTCTGATCGAATCCGCATTCTCAGAGACGATATTTTATATTAAGTCCTAGCACGCTGGAGCTTGGCTCCGCGTCAGGCCTCTGATCGAATCCGCATTCTCAGAGACGATATTTTTTATTAAGTCCTAGGACGCTGGAGCTGGGCTCCGCGTCAGGCTTCTTATCGAATCCGCAATCTCAGAGACGATATTTTATATTAATTCCTAGGACGCTGGAGTTGGGCTCCGCGTCAGGCCTCTGATCGAATCCGCATTCTCAGAGACGATATTTTATAATAAGTCCTAGGATGCTTGAGCTTGGCTCCGCGTCAGGCCTCTGATCGAATCCGCATTCTCAAAGACGATATTTTATATTAAGTCCTAGGACGCTGGAGCTTAGCTCTGCGTCAGGCCTCTGATCGAATCCGCATTCTCAGAGACGATATTTAATATTAAGTCCTAGGACGCTGGGGCTTGGCTCCGCGTCAGGCCTCTGATCGAATCCGCATTCTCAGAGACGGTATTTTATATTAAGTCCTAGCACGCTGGAGCTTGGCTCCGCGTCAGGCCTCTGATCGAATCCGCATTCTCAGAGACGATATTTTTTATTAAGTCCTAGGACGCTGGAGCTGGGCTCCGCGTCAGGCTTCTTATCGAATCCGTATTCTCAGAGACGATATTTTATATTAATTCCTAGGGCGCTGGAGCTTGGCTCCGCGTCAGGCCTCTGATCGAATCCGCATTCTCAAAGACGATATTTTATATTAAGTCCTAGGACGCTTGAGCTTGGCCCCACGTCAGGCCTCTGATTGAATCCGCATTCTCAGAGACAATATTTTATATTAAATCCTAGGACGCTGGAGCTTGGCTCCGCGTGAGGCCTCTGATCGAATCCGCATTCTCATAGACGATATTTTATATTAAGTCCAAGGACGCTGGAGCTTGGCTCCGCGTCAGGCCTCTGATCGAATCGGCATTTTCAGAGACGATATTTTATATTAAGTCCTAGGATGCTGGAGCTTGGCTCCGCGTCAGGCCTCTGATCGAATCCGCATTCTCAAAGACGATATTTTATATTAAGGCCTAGGACGCTGGAGCATAGCTCTGCGTCAGGCCTCTGATCGAATCCGCATTCTCGGAGATGATATTTTATATTAAATCCTAGGACGCTGGAGCTTGGCTCCGCGTCAGGCCTCTGATCGAATCCGCATTTTCAGAGACGATATTTTATAATAAGTCCTAGGATGCTTGAGCTTGGCTCCGCGTCAGGCCTCTGATCGAATCCGCATTCTCAGAGACGATATTTTATATTAAGTCCTAGGACGCTGGAGCTGGGCTCCGCGTCAGGCTTCTTATCGAATCCGCATTCTCAGAGACGATATTTTATATTAATTCCTAGGACGCTGGAGCTTGGCTCCGCGTCAGGCCTTTGATCGAATCCGCATTGCCAGAGACGATATTTTATATTAAGTCCTAGCACGCTGGAGCTTGGCTCCGCGTCAGGCCTCTGATCGAATCCGCATTCTCAGAGACGATATTTTATATTAAGTCCTAGGACGCTGGAGCTGGGCTCCGCGTCAGGCTTCTTATCGAATCCGCATTCTCAGAGACGATATTTTATATTAATTCCTAGGACGCTGGAGCTTGGCTCCGCGCCAGGCCTTTGATCGAATCCGCATTGTCAGAGACGATATTTTATATTAAATCCTAGGACGCTGGAGCTTGGCTCCGCGTCAGGCCTCTGATCGAATCCGCATTCTCAGAGACGATATTTTATATTAAGTCCTAGGACGCTGGAGCTTGGCTCCGCGTCAGGCCTCTGATCGAATCCGCATTCTCAGAGACGATATTTTATATTAAGTCCTAGCACGCTGGAGCTTGGCTCCGCGTCAGGCCTCTGATCGAATCCGCATTCTCAGAGACGATATTTTATATTAAGTCCTAGGACGCTGGAGCTGGGCTCCGCGTTAGGCTTCTTATCGAATCCGCATTCTCATAGACGATATTTTATATTAATTCCTAGGACGCTGGAGCTTGCCTCCGCGTCAGGCCTTTGATCGAATCCGCATTGTCAGAGACGATATTTTATATTAAATCCTAGGACGCTGGAGCTTGGCTCCGCGTCAGGCCTCTGATCGAATCCGCATTCTCAGAGACGATATTTTATATTAAGTCCTAGGACGCTGGAGCTTGGCCCCGCGTCAGGCCTCTGATCGAATCCGCATTCTCAGAGACAATATTTTATATTAAATCCTAGGACGCTGGAGCTTGGCTCCGCGTCAGGCCTCTGATCGAATCCGCATTCTCAAAGACGATATTTTATATTAAGTCCTAGGACACTGGAGCATAGCTCTGCGTCAGGCCTCTGATCGAATCCGCATTCTCGGAGATGATATTTTATATTAAATCCTATGACGCTGGAGCTTGGCTCCGCGTCAGGCCTCTGATCGAATGCGCATTCTTAGAGAAGATATTTTATATTAAATCCTAGGACGTTGGAGCTTGGCTCCGCATCAGGCCTCTGATCGAATGCGCATTCTCAGAGACGATATTTTATATTAAGTCCTAGGACGCTGGAGCTTGGCTCCGTGTCAGGCCTCTGATCGAATCCGCATTCTCAGAGACGATATTTTATATTAAATCCTAGGACGCTGGAGCTTGGCTCCGCGTCGGGTCTCTGATCGAATCCGCATTCTCAGAGACGATATTTTATATTAAATCCTAGGACGCTGGAGCTTGGCTCCGCGTCAGGCCTCTGATCGAATCCGCATTCTCAGAGACGATATTTTATATTAAATCCTAGGACGCTGGAGCTTGGCTCCACGTCAGGCCTCTGATCGAATCCGCATTCTCAAAGAAGATATTTTATATTAAGTCCTATGACGCTGGAGCTTAGCTCTGCGTCAGGCCTCTTATCGAATCCGCATTCTCAGAGACGATATTTTATATTAAGTCCTTGGACGCTGGAGCTTGGCTCCGCGACAGGCCTCTGATCGAATCCGCATTCTCAGAGACGATATTTTATATCAAATCCAAGGACGCTGGAGCTTGGCTCCGCGTCAGGCCTCTGATTGAATCCGCATTCTCATAGACGATATTTTATATTATGTCCAAGGACGCTGGAGCTTGGCTCCGCGTCAGGCCTCTGATCGAATCCGCATTCTCAGAGACGATATTTTATATTAAGTCCAAGGACGCTGGAGCTTGGCTCCGCGTCAGGCCTCTGATCGAATCCGCATTCTCAGAGACGATATTTTATATTATATCCTAGGATGCTGGAGCTTGGCTCCGCGTCAGGCCTCTAATCGAATCCGCATTCGCATAGACGATATCTTATATTAAGTCCTAGGACGCTAGAGCTTGGCTCCGCGTCAGGCCTCTGATCGAATCCGCATTCTCAGAGACGATATTTTATATTAAGTCCTAGGACGCTGGAGCTTGGCTCCGCGTCAGGCCTCTGATCGAATCCGCATTCTCAGAGACGATATCTTATATTAAGTCCTAGCACGCTGGAGCTTGGCTCCGCGTCAGGCCTCTGATCGAATCCGCATTCTCAGAGACGATATTTTATATTATATCCTAGGATGCTGGAGCTTGGCTCCGCGTCAGGCCTCTAATCGAATCCGCATTCGCATAGACGATATCTTATATTAAGTCCTAGGACGCTAGAGCTTGGCTCCGCGTCAGGCCTCTGATCGAATCCGCATTCTCAGAGACGATATTTTATATTAAGTCCTAGGACGCTGGAGCTTGGCTCCGCGTCAGGCCTCTGATCGAATCCGCATTCTCAGAGACGATATTTTATATTAAGTCCTAGCACGCTGGAGCTTGGCTCCGCATCAGGCCTCTGATCGAATCCGCATTCTCAGAGACGATATTTTATATTAAGTCCTAGGACGCTGGAGCTTGGCTCCGCGTCAGGCCTCTTATCGAATCCGCATTCTCAGAGACGATATTTTATATTAAGTCCTAGGACGCTGGAGCTGGGCTCCGCGTCAGGCCTCTGATCGAATCCGCATTCTCAGAGACGATATTTTATATTAATTCCTAGGACGGTGGAGCTTGGCTCCGCGTCAGGCCTCTGATCGAATTCGAATTTTCAGAGATGATATTTTATATTAAATCCTAGGACGCTAGAGCTTGGCTCCGCGTCAGGCCTCTGATTGAATCCGCATTCTCAGAGACGATATTTTATATTAAGTCCTAGGACGCTGGAGCTTGGCTCCGCGTCAGGCCTCTGATCGAATCCGCATTCTCAGAGACGATATTTTATATTAAGTCCTATGACGCTGGAGCTTGGCTCCGCGTCAGGCCTCTGATCGAATCCGCATTCTCAGAGACGATATTTTATATTAAGTCCTAGGACGCTGGAGCTTGGCTCCGCGTCAGGCCTCTGATCGAATCCGCATTCTCAAAGACGATATTTTATATTAAGTCCTAGGACGCTGGAGCTTGGCTCCGCGTCAAACCTCTAATCGAATCCGCATTCTCAGAGACGATATTTTATATTAAGTCCTAGGACGCTGGAGCTTGGCTCCGCGTCAGGCCTCTGATCGAATCCGCATTTTCAGAGACGATATTTTATATTAAATCCTAGGACGCTGGAGCTTAGATCCGCGTCAGGCCTCTGATCGAATCCGCATTCTCAGAGACGATATTTTATATTAAATCCTAGGACGCTGGAGCTTAGCTCCGCGTCAGGCCTCTGATCGAATCCGCATTCTCAGAGACGATATTTTATATTAAGTCCTAGGACGCTGGAGCTTGGCTCCGCGTCAGGCCTCTGATCGAATCCGCTTTCTCAGAGACGATATTTTATATTAAATCCTAGGACGCTGGAGCTTGGCTCCGCGTCAGGCCTCTGATCGAATCCGCATTCTCATAGACGATATTTTATATTAAGTCCAAGGACGCTGGAGCTTGGCTCCGCGTCAGACCTCTGATCGAATCCGCATTCTCAGAGACGATATTTTATATTAAGTCCTAGGACGCTGGAGCTTGGCTCCGCGTCAGGCCTCTGATCGAATCCGCATTCTCAGAGACGATATTTTATATTATGTCCTATGACGCTGGAGCTTGGCTCCGCGTCAGGCCTCTGATCGAATCCGCATTCTCAGAGAGGATATCTTATATTAAGTCCTAGGACTCTGGAGCTTGGCTCCGCGTCAGGCCTTTAATCGAATCCGCATTCTCAGAGACGATATTTTATATTAAGTCCTAGGACTCTGGAGCTTGGCTCCGCGTCAGGCCTCTGATCGAATCCGCATTCTCAGAGACGATATTTTATATTAAATCCTAGGACGCTGGAGCTTGGCTCCGGTTCAGGCCTCTGATCGAATCCGCATTCTCAGAAACGATATTTTATATTAAGTCCTAGGACGCTGGAGCTTGGCTCCGCGTCAGGCCTCTGATCGAATCCGCATTCTCAGAGACGATATTTTATATTAAGTCCTAGGACGCTGGAGCTTGGCTCCGCGACAGGCCTCTGATCGAATCCGCATTCTCAGAGACGATATTTTATATTAAGTCCTAGGACGCTGGAGCTTGGCTCCGCGTCAGGCCTCTGATCGAATCCGCATTTTCAGAGACGATATTTTATATTAAATCCTAGGACGCTGGAGCTTGGCTCCGCGTCAGGCCTCTGATCGAATCCGCAATCTCAGAGACGATATTTTATATTAAGTCCTAGGACGCTGGAGGTTGGCTCCGCGTCAGGCCTCTGATCGAATCCGCATTCTCAGAGACGATATTTTATATTAAGTCCTAGGATGCTGGAGTTGGGCTCCGCGTCAGGCCTCTTATCGAATCCGCATTCTTAGAGACGATATTTTATATTAATTCCTAGGACGCTTGAGCTTGGCTCCGCGTCAGGCCTCTGATCGAATCCGCATTTTCAGAGACGATATTTTATATTAAATCCTAGGACGCTGGAGCTTGGCTTCGCTTCAGGCCTCTGATCGAATCCGCATTCTCAGAGACGATATTTTATATTAAGTCCTAGGATGCTGGAGCTTGGCTCCGCGTCAGGCCTTTGATCAAATCCGCATTCTCAGAGACGATATTTTATATTAAGTCCTAGGACGCTGGAGCTGGGCTCCGCGTCAGGCCTCTGATCGAATCCGCATTTTTAGAGACGATATTTTATATTAAATCATAGGACGCTGGAGCTTGGCTCCGCTTCAGGCCTCTGATCGAATCCGCATTCTCAGAAACGATATTTTATATTAATTCCTAGGACGCTTGAGCTTGGCTCCGCTTCAGGCCTCTGATCGAATCCGCATTCTCAGAAACGATATTTTATATTAAGTCCTAGGACGCTGGAGCTTGGCTCCGCGTCAGGCCTCTTATCGAATCCGCATTCTCAGAGACGATATTTTATATTAAGTCCTAGGACGCTGGAGCTTGGCTCCGCGATAGGCCTCTGATCGAATCCGCATTCTCAGAGACAATATTTTATATTAAGTCCTAGGACGCTGGAGCTTGGCTCCGCGTCAGGCCTCTGATCGAATCCGCATTCTCAGAGATGATATTTTATATTAAGTCCTAGGACGCTGGAGCTGGGCTCCGCGTCAGGCCTGTGATCGAATCCGCATTCTCAGAGATGATACTTTATATTAATTCCTAGGACGCTGGAGCTTGGATCCGCGTCAGGCCTCTGATCGAATCCGCATTTTCAGAGACGATATTTTATATTAAATCCTAGGACGCTGGAGCTTGGCTCCGCGTCAGGCCTCTAATCGAATCCGCATTCTCAAAGACGATATTTTATATTAAGTCCTAGGACGCTGGAGCTTGGCTCCGCGTCAGGCCTCTGATCGAATCCGCATTCTCAGAGACGATATTTTATATTAAGTCCTAGGACGCTGGAGCTGGGCTCCGCGTCAGGCCTCTTATCGAATCCGCATTCTTAGAGACGATATTTTATATTAATTCCTAGGACGCTTGAGCTTGGCTCCGCGTTAGGCCTCTAATCGAATCCGCTTTTTCAGAGACGATATTTTATATTAAATCCTAGGACGCTGGAGCTTGGCTCCGCTTCAGGCCTCTGATTGAATCCGCATTCTCAGAAACGATATTTTATATTAAGTCCTAGGACGCTGGAGCTGGGCTCCGCGTCAGGCCTCTGATCGAATCCGCATTCTCAGAGACGATATTTTATATTAATTCCTAGGACGCTTGAGCTTGGCTCCGCGTTAGGCCTCTGATCGAATCCGCATTCTCAGAGACGATATTTTATATTAATTCCTAGGACGCTTGAGCTTGGCTCCGCGTTAGGCCTCTGATCGAATCCGCTTTTTCAGAGACGATATTTTATATTAAATCCTAGGACGCTGGAGCTTGGCTCCGCTTCAGGCCTCTGATTGAATCCGCATTCTCAGAAACGATATTTTATATTAAGTCCTAGGACGCTGGAGCTTGGCTCCGCGTCAGGCCTTTGATCGAATCCGCATTCTCAGAGACGATATTTTATATTAAGTCCTAGGACGCTGGAGCTTGGCTCCGCGACAGGCCTCTGATCGAATCCGCATTCTCAGAGACGATATTTTATATTAAGTCCTAGGACGCTGGAGCTTGGCTCCGCGTCAGGCCTCTGATCGAATCCGCATTCTCAGAGACGATATTTTATATTAAGTCCTAGGACGCTGGAGCTGGGCTCCGCGTCAGGCCTCTTATCGAATCCGCATTCTTAGAGACGATATTTTATATTAATTCCTAGGACGCTTGAGCTTGGCTCCGCGTCAGGCCTCTGATCGAATCCGCATTTTCAGAGACGATATTTTATATTAAATCCTAGGACGCTGGAGCTTGGCTCCGCTTCAGGCCTCTGATCGAATCCGCATTCTCAGAGATGATATTTTATATTAAGTCCTAGGATGATGGAGCTTGGCTCCGCGTCAGGCCTTTGATCGAATCCGCATTCTCAGAGACGATATTTTATATTAAGTCCTAGGACGCTGGAGCTGGGCTCCGCGTCAGGCCTCTTATCGAATCCGCATTCTTAGAGACGATATTTTATATTAATTCCTAGGACGCTTGAGCTTGGCTCCGCTTCAGGCCTCTGATCGAATCCGCATTCTCAGAGACGATATTTTATATTAAGTCCTAGGATGACGGAGCTTGGCTCCGCGTCAGGCCTTTGATCGAATCCGCATTCTCAGAGACAATATTTTTTATTAAGTCCTAGGACGCTGGAGCTGGGCTCCGCGTCAGGCCTCTGATCGAATCCGCAATGTCAGAGACGATATTTTATATTAAATCTTAGGACGCTGGAGCTTGGCTCCGCTTCAGGCCTCTGATCGAATCCGCATTCTCAGAAACGATATTTTATATTAATTCCTAGGACGCTTGAGCTTGGCTCCGCGTCAGGCCTCTGATCGAATCCACATTTTCAGAGACGATATTTTATATTAAATCCTAGGACGCTGGAGCTTGGCTCCGCGTCAGGCCTCTGATCGAATCCGCATTCTCAGAGACGATATTTTATATTAAGTCCTAGGACGCTGGAGCTTGGCTCCACGTCAGGCCTTTGATCGAATCCGCATTCTCAGAGACGATATTTTATATTAAGTCCTAGGACGCTGGAGCTGGGCTCCGCGTCAGGCCTCTGATCGAATCCGCATTTTCAGAGACGATATTTTATATTAAATCCTAGGACGCTGGATCTTGACTCTGCGTCAGGCCTCTGATCGAATCCGCATTCTCAGAGACGATATTTTATATTAAATCCTAGGACGCTGGAGCTTGGCTCCGCTTCAGGCCTCTGATCGAATCCGCATTCTCAGAGACGATATTTTATATTAATTCCTAGGACGCTGGAGCTGGGCTCCGCGTTAGGCCTCTGATCGAATCCACATTTTCAGAGACGATATTTTATGTTAAATCCTTGGACGCTGGAGCTTGGCTCCGCTTCAGGCCTCTGATCGAATCCGCATTCTCAGAGACGATATTTTATATTAAGTCCTAGGACGCTGGAGCTTGGCTCCGCTTCAGGCCTCTGATCGAATCCGCATTCTCAAAGACGATATTTTATATTAAGTCCTAGGACGCTGGAGCTTGGCTCCGCGTCAGGCCTTTGATCGAATCCGCATTCTCAGAGATGATATTTTATATTAAGTCCTAGGACGCTGGAGCTGGGCTCCGCGTCAGGCCTCTGATCGAATCCGCATTTTCAGAGACGATATTTTATATTAAATCCTAGGACGCTGGAGCTTGGCTCCGCGTCAGGCCTCTGATCGAATCCGCATTCTCAGAGACGATATTTTATATTAAGTCCTAGGACGCTGGAGCTGGGCTCCGCGTCAGGCCTCTGATCGAATCCGCATTTTCAGAGACATTATTTTATATTAAATCCTAGGACGCTGGAGCTTGGCTCCGCTTCAGGCCTCTGATCGAATCCGCATTCTCAGAAACGATATTTTATATTAATTCCTAGGACGCTTGAGCTTGGCTCCGCGTCAGGCCTCTGATCGAATCCGCATTTTCAGAGACGATATTTTATATTAAATCCTAGGACACTGGAGCTTGGCTCCGCGTCAGGCCTCTGATCGAATCCGCATTCTCAGAGACGATATTTTATATTAAGTCCTAGGACGCTGGAGCTTGGCTCCGCGTCAGGCCTTTGATCGAATCCGCATTCTCAGAGACGATATTTTATATTAAGTCCTAGGACGCTAGAGCTGGGCTCCGCGTCAGGCCTCTGATCGAATCCGCATTTTCAGAGACGATATTTTATATTAAATCCTAGGACGCAGGAGCTTGGCTCCGCGTCAGGCCTCTGATCGAATCCGCATTGTCAGAGACGATATTTTATATTAAGTCCTAGGACGCTGGAGCTTGGCTCCGCATCAGGCCTGTGATCGAATCCGCATTCTCAGAGACGATATTTTATATTAAGTCCTAGGACGCTGGAGCTTGGCTCCGCGACAGGCCTCTGATCGAATCCGCATTCTCAGAGACGATATTTTATATTAAGTCCTAGGACGCTGGAGCTTGGCTCCGTGTCAGGCCTCTGATCGAATCCGCATTCTCAGAGATGATATTTTATATTAAGTCCTAGGACGCTGGAGCTGGGCTCCGCGTCAGGCCTTTGATCGAATCCGCATTCTCAGAGATAATATTTTATATTAATTCCTAGGACGCTGGAGCTTGGCTCCGCGTCAGGCCTCTGATCGAATCCACATTCTCAGAGACGATATTTTATATTAAGTCCTAGGACGCTGGAGCTTGGATCCGCGTCAGGCCTCTGATCGAATCCGTATTCTAAGAGACGATATTTTATATTAAATCCTAGGACGCTGGAGCTTAGCTCCGCGTCAGGCCTCTGATCGAATCCGCATTCTCAGAGACGATATTTTATATTAAGTCCTAGGACGCTGGAGCTTGGCTCCGCGTCAGGCCTCTGATCGAATCCGCATTCTCAGAGACGATATTTTATATTGAGTCCTAGGACGCTGGAGCTGGGCTCCGCGTCAGGCCTCTGATCGAATCCGGATTCTCAGAGACGATATTTTATATTAAGTCCTAGGACGCTGGAGCTGGGCTCCGCGTCAAGCCTCTTATCGAA